>OY755202.1:18262372-18862372 GCA_963576765.1 Draba incana | reverse complement strand
GAGATGTTGACCAAACCGGGATGTTAACCGAACCAAAATGTTGACCATACCGAAATATTGACTTCTATTGACCGAAATTGGTTTGACCTATTAACTCATTGACCAGAGACTTTTGGTGACTGAATATTAGGGTTTTCAAAACGCATTTCTGTAACAGGTCGCCGCCGCTCCAAATCACGTTTTCTGCTCAAAATTGCGTTTCTGCATTTTCTTGCTCTGAATCACGTTTTCTGTTCCAAATCTCGCCGCCATCAGAAGCCTCCACCATGAGCTCCTATGACTTTTGAAGACCGGAGCCACCATGAAGCTTTTGCCGTGAGCTCCTCCGCCCATTTCACGATGATTTTGGTAGCTCCTGATATATCATGGTTTTTACCGATTTTCATACCATGATATATGTCTATTTTATAGAGTCTTTTACGTTTTATCTTAGGTTCAAGGATGCTTTGGACTCAATTGGTGTTTACTAGAGCAATTTGGAGTATAACGGAATGAGCGGTCAAAGTGGCAAGTTCGGAATGAAGAACTGAGTGCAGTGTCGAGCGACGGAGGAGATGGTGTCGCTCGACACCGATTATTTGCAAGTGTCGATCGACATGATTTAAGGTTTCGCTCGACACGACTCTTGACTAAGCCCAAATCCAAGTTTTGAAGATTTTCGTTTTTACGCCAAAAAGCCCAGATGTTTGCAATTGGGCCCATGCCGACTTTTGTACCCTATATATGTGTTTTTACAGCCATTGTTTAGATTTATGCTTTATTTTCTATTAGATATTTTATACTAAGGAATTATCTTTCATGTCTATGCTGAGTAATTCCCTAGTTAGGTTTTAGGGATTTTTCAATGGTTAATGAAGAGTTATTGATTTATTTACCTTTGGAATTTTGTACCATATTTATATAATCTTCACCTTGATTGCTTTGAATTCTGATTTAGGCATGAATTAGATAACCTAGGTTGTTTAGTAGATGTGACAGCATTATTGAATTTCCTGAATTGAATCATAGGTGAGCAAAGATCTGATTCGCAACGGCAGTTGGCTTTGGATTTTTGTGAACAATCAAACCTGATTTTTTTGCTTGTTTAAATTAATCTGATTTCGCAACGACAGATGGTCTTCTAGGGTTTAAGCATAGATAGTATTTGCAACGAGAGTTGATTTACTTTACAACAATGTTTTGAGTTCTAGATTTGCACTTCATCAATCTCATTAGTAAATTTATTCTTAAATTTGGATTTATTCCTGCGAATTCCCTAAGACTTAGCGTTTGTCTCTAATTGAATTTAAATCACTTGCTATCATCCTGATTTACTGTTTTCTGCAATTTATTTTATGATCTTTCTGCTTAGTTTAATCTAAACGTTTAAATCTATTTTGTTCTTGATTCCCTGTGGATTTGATAACCCTAAGTACTACAGTGGTCTATTAATTTGAGAGAGTAGTTCAAAGGTCTAATTTGAGCATATTCGATAACCCTTGCAGCGGATTTGCAGCTCATGCGGTGACGACGGGGTGGAGCGTCTGCGGTGACAACGGCGTGAAGCTCCTCCATCATCTGGTTCGTGGCCGGACGAAGGTCTGTTTGTTGTAGCCACGATCCACGACGACAAGCATAGATTGGCGAATTGAAGCTCCTGGGGTGCATATCCGGTGAAGACGAAGAACTCACAGCGGTGATGGCGGCGATACGATGAAGCTCCGGCGAGTCAGACGGCGGTAGAAGCAGGTCGGAGATGAGGAAGATGGAGGCACCAAAGGACAAAAAAAATATGTGGAAACCCTAATTGCACTACATGACAAAAAAAAAATTCGAATTTTTTACCTTTTTTACTGCAGGAAAGCCTACTTGGTGAAAAAATAGACTGCCTAGGAGGCCTATTTATACCAGAAGATTTTCCTAAATTCCCTAGGGTTTTTCAGGAAAATTTCCAGAAACTCTCATAACGGGCTTTAAAGTCCTATTAAATGAGCCCAATAGTCTTTTCAGTCTATCAACCTCATTTTCAACAACACAAACATGTCGAGGACAACACGATAACATCAACTCAACATGGAATTACTGTAACTTCCAAAAATCGCTGATAAGACGTCAACGCATGGCTGCTTCATGATCCATCGCATCGATCTCAAACTTCAACAGCTTATACCTTGGCATCATCTAGCTTGATACTACCAAGCTGGGGGGCTAACTGTAGGGATCAGATTTCACCCCTAAGAGATCGATGTAATGACGAGAACGATTCTACAAAAGGACTTGAAGAAATCATAAACAGGCTTGTAGAAGCCTAATTCAAGTTAGGCCCATAATATTATTAAATCTATAATTAAAATGTGCTTAATGATATTATGGGCCAAAAGTCATTTAAATGCTTAATGGGCCTAGTCCAATTGTATTATTAGCCCTAGTTTAAAAAGTTATAAATAGCTCATTGTATTCACCGAAAGGGGGGGATTAGAAATTTTTTAGAGAACAAGATTAATAAAAGTTTTCTTAACAGCAAACGCAAGTGTCAGCATTTTCTGCATAGTAATTAACTCGGAAGTCTCGCATTTCCTCGACAAACCCTTACAAATTCAATTGTGCGAGTTACAATTCCTACAATTTGGCGCCGACTAAGGGGATCTCGCAAGACGTTCTTACTCAAAGGAATCACTATGCAATCTACATAAACGACAATGCCCAGAGACGACAATCAACAACTCACCGCCGAGCAGCAACGAATCATTGAGGAACAACGCGTCGCCGAGCTGTATTCTCTATAATCAATCAAATAAGCAATAAGAAGTCATCAAGCTTCACCGTTCCTTGCTCCTTCCTACTATAAATAAGTTGGCCGATGAGTGCATGCACATAACGAATCACCAGATGAGTGATTTTGACCGCCTTTGAGATCCCTAGAGAGAGTCTCTCATTAGAAAACCTCGTCCATTCGTTGTAGGGCGGATCTCTAACGGTAAAATTCATCCTTTCAACACATTCAAATCCAAATATGTCGCAAATATCTTCAATGGTCAAAGTGTAGGTCATTCCTTTAACCGAAAACCTTAAGACTTCTTCCTTAGCTTTTGTATTCTTTCATCTAGAATACTCAAGGGATACGGTTGCAAGAAAATCCCTAGTTATCTCCACATAAGTCGGGCTTTCCATGGACACAAATTTTGTCAAACCAAGTTCTTGGAGGTACCATTCCACATTGCTTCGAATTCCTAGCAAATCAAGAGTCTCGAAATCAATAATAAGTGTTTGAAGAATGGCAAACCGCTTGAGGTGCGTAATGTAGTCCACATCATCTTAGATTTTGGGTCCAACGGTCTTCATGACGATGCTAGTTGACGAGGATCCACCGATGTTCGACTTAGTCTTCGATTTTCGTGGTTTCTTTGGTGGAGGAACCGGTTTTGGCACAATTGTTTGTGTGACCTCTGCAAATCTCATTGGCTCACTCGTATTCTCATCATCTTCATCTTTTATTTGGTAGTCCATTTCTTCATCACCGTCCCTTAAAATTTACTTTCCATTCTTTTTTGTTGATTTCGAAGATTTCTTAGAACGCGATCGACGCGGAGCTTGAGGCTCTCGTTCTCCAATGATTACCGGCTTCTCTCGTGGTCTAGGTGTAACATCCCAAAACCAAATTGTGTAATTTGGCAAAAGGTGTCGATCGACACCATGTTTTCGGGTTGAAACGATTTAAGTTTTTTAATCGTTCTTTTGGTTTAGTTTGATTAGGTTTGGGTTGAGAACCCTATAATCCTGTTTATAAGTCTGAGCAGCCTTGTTTTCTGTGTTTAAGGTCAGAAAATGTGTTAGAAAGGTTGAGATAGGATTTGGTGATTCTGAAGAGGTTTGGTGGATAAGAGAGAAGGAGGGAGTTCTGTTTTGTTCTGGTAGAGAAGAGAAAAAGACTGGAAGATCAGATCGGATCAGAGTGAATTTTTTATTGTAAGTTCTTCTCTCTCTCTTAGCTAGCTGTGAGGAAAATATTTTGGTCAAGCAGATGTGTATGCTAAGAGAAATGTTTGTTTTCATGAGGGAGGTCTGTGCAGAATCGGGTCTGTGCAGAATCAGGTCTGTGATCATACCACTTTGAGGGCGTTTTGCCGGAGCTGGGTGACGATCTATAAGTCGTTGGAAAGTTATTTGGGTCTAGTTTCCGAATCTTATTTCCGATTGTTATTCTGAGTTAATTTTTGTCCTGATCGTTGATTTTAAAACAACACGTCGGTTCTGTTTTAAGAAAATCCTAATTTGTTTTAGGAGAAACCCAAATGGTAAGTTTTAGGTGATAGTGAGATGCTCAAATTTAACCCTGAGCTACTATCTCAAATTAAGAGATCAATGTAATACTTAGGGATCAAATCCACAGGGAATGAATTCACACAATAAGTTCCAAATTCAAATTAAGCTAAGTGAAATATGATTAATGAAAAAAAAAATTAAAACTAAGCGATGATAATGGTTTTTAAAATTCAATGAGAAGAAGTGCTAGGAATCGGGTAATTCGCACGCATGACTCAAAATCAAAGCACTAAATTACTATCGGATATTTATTAAGTGCCGTTCTAGAACTCAAAAAGAAATTGTAAAACTAATCAACTTTCGTTGCAAAAGCTATCTATGATTAAATCCTAGAGAACCAAATTTCTTTGCGAATTCTATAAATTTAATCAAGCATTTGTTCACAAAATCACTAAGCCAAATTTCTTTGCGAATAGTTATTTTGCTCACCTATGATATTATTCTAACAAACTAATAATGCTTTAGCATCTATAAATCAACCTAAGATATCTAAATTAGGGTGATCAAACCTAAATCAGAATTAAAACTATCCAGGTGAAGAACACAAATTGATTGATCCCAACAGTAATTTAATTCTTAACAATTTATCTTCAGCCTTTGAAAAACCGTAAACCTAATTGGTAGATTACTCAGACATAGCAATAGAAAACATCACAATAACTAAATAATACCGCATTAAAGAGATAAGGATAGAGATACAAAAGGGTTCGAAGAATTCTCTGGAAAAAGTCTAAACTTGTCTCCCTAAAAGCTCTGGATCAAATCTCTTGCTAGGTCTCAATAGAATAAAGCATAAGCCTAAAACAATGGCTTAGAAAACGTATTAATAAGGTCTAAAACCGACTGGAAACAATAATTGTAAACTTTGAAAATTTTGCGCAAAAACAAAATTCTTCAAACTTAAGATTTTTACTGATCTCGATCTGGTGTCGATCAATACCCAGAGATGGTGTCGATCGACACCAAGGCTGGATTTCCAATCCGACTTTGAAACTTTGACCGCTCATTTCTCATTGCTCCAAAATGCCCCAAAACCTCCAATTATGCTCCAGATCACTAAAAGCCTGCAAATGCTTTAAAACAATACGAAAACACCGAAAAGACACTAAAAACAGACTTATATTATGGCTAAAAACGGGTAAAAACCATGATATATCAATTCCCCCAGACTTAGCTTTTTGCTTATCCCTAAGCAAAACAGATGTTATCACTCCTGTTGGATCCACATACCTACAAAGTCAATCCGATAAAAATTCAATGTGTCCCTAGAAGCTTAGCAGTTCTCCATATTGATTCCAAACCCCTTAGAGAAACTCAGACTCTCTGTTGCAAAAGCCTTTCATTTATTTAGGTGCGGCCTCATCGAGGGAATATCGATCGCTGGACCTTCTAGATTCTTTCTCTTCCCTTAACACTTTCATGCGTTTCACTCTCTCTCCCTTCCCTTCGTAACTGTTATTCCGATTCGGGATCAATCATAGAGATGCATGCCATTTTGAACTTTTCTTCAAGATTTATTTTTTATTTTTCAGACTTGCACTTTTCTGCTTGAACTACACTACTTTGTAGATTTTTTTATTTCCATGGCATCTCTATGACTTCACTAGATCAGCGCTCATTACTGTTGTTTCCTGTGGAAGACCGGGTAATGAGGATTTTTCTTTTTTTTTTCGATCTAGGACAGTTGTAGTCATCATCAGGAATAAGTTTCAGAGTGGTTCGTCCTCGCTTTCATGTGTCGAAAGATGAATCAAGTCTTGCCATTACCAACGCCCAAGACAAGAAATTTGAATTTATTAGGGGCGGGGTCTGCAACATTGTTTCTAGCGTTCTCCAAAAATCTGAACTCGCTCCATTAAACCGATCCACTACCTGTTACCCACCTAATTAAACCAACCAACTTGCATTGGTAATGGTCCATTGAGTGTTGTTCAAAGTAAGTAGAAGGGGAGTTTTGACCCGAATAGAAACCAAAAATTCGAATGACTCAAGAAAAACTCAAAATAGAACACAATAGTTAGCGACTACCTCCCCCAGACTTAAACAACATTGTTCCCAGTGTTATTAAGCCTGAAATCGAAGAAAGAATGAAAAACAAACGAAAAAATGTTGAAAAACGAATGAGATCGTGTTACCAATTAGGGGTCGATCGACACCATCTCTAGGTGTCGATCGACACCAGGTTTGAAAATCCATAATTTTTCACCAAAATTCTGTTTCTGGAGAATGCCAACGGTGCTCGTCATAGTTAAGTTAGTCTCTCTAGGTTAGCACTGTTAGACACTCAAAGAAAACACGATTAACCGCAACTGCATAACATAATCTCATAAGTTCAACAAAGTACTCAAGCAAAAACAAACTTACTCAAACGAAACAAAAGCTGACGCAAAAGAAAATAAAATAAAAGAGAAAAGAAAAAGAAACATAAAACTGGGATAAAACGAAGGAAGTGAAAGAACTAGTCGTCCTCTTCCTCTGATAGCGAAGAAGTAGCAGCAGGAGATGGCGCACGAGGGCGAACACAACCACATCTACACATCCGTGCAAGAGCATCCCAAATCCTCTTCAGTGCTGACGTGTGGAACTGGTTAACAGCGGCTTGATCAGTTGGGTCCTCGGGCTCTGCAAGAAACTCTATCGGTGGTGTCTGAGATACAGCTCCAGAAGAACTCGCCTCTCCAATAGACCTAGCAAATGGTCTCCCGCTAGTAGAACAAGTGGTAAGTGGATGGATAAGTCTCGGATAAGGCTAAAAACGCAACGCCTCCAAGTTAGTAGCTATAGAAAGTTGTCCTAGTAAAGACAACTCAATATGGATACGCTCGCCTGCAATATAGCAGAAAGTAAAGAAAGCTAAATCCTTGAGCTAAGTAGTCTGCCTTAAGTAAGCAATATCAACCGTACAAATCTTGCTTTCCTCGCTGCAACCTAAAGTACCAATGCCGCAGAAACAGAAAATAGGAGTGAGAAGACTACCTACGGTAACTGGTTTGTTTCTAGCCTTCTCGAAAGGCGTCTTCTTCAAAGAGACCAAATGATGCGCAAACACCGCTCCATTATGCACATCCTCGGGAATATCAGGCAGCTGAGGGAAATCCTTACGAAGACTATAGTATAGTACATCAAGCTCTTGAACTCCATCTTCCTTGGCTCATTCTTGCAATTGAATTATGTATCGAATTACGTATCGGATAGCAGGATGATGAAAATTTGTGTGTGTTGCACTCTTTCTGTCATAAATATGCATTCCAAACATAGCCCAAAACTCTCGTACCTCAGATAGATGCTCCGGAAGAGAAACACAAACGCGATCATCTGTCTTAAAACCGTATATCACAGCAAGTTCATCCAAGGAAACTCTGTAACGAATACCGCGAGCATAAATGTCAGAGTGCCCTAGCTAGGCCTCCTAACAATCTCATCAACATAGTAGACACGGACAATAGCTAAGAATTGCCTCACCAGATCCGGATACATCGTGTAGTGCTTGGTCGCGATGTTTCCCATAGTGTATCACGTCAACTTTGATCCCGAGTGCCATTATCGCTCGAAGATCACCAACTCGCATCTGCTTCTGCGGCTCCTTAAGCCAAGCATTGTAGAACATTCTGTTATAATCATCCCATTTCTCTATATTAACTCGACGCTCAACCTCTGGCTTAAGAGGCTCTATTGCTGGTACATCGTTCCACTGTCTCCTAAGCCTAATCTGTGCTCCTTCTCATATAGGCCATGGACGAGCATTTCGAATTTGCGCGTCAGAACCAAGTCCCTTTGGTTCGGTCCTAATACGCTTTTGCAGTACTTCCTGCTGGACAATGTTTTTCTTCGGTGGCATCTCCAATCAAAAACAAGAGGAAAATCCACAAAAAATTCGGAATGAGTAAAGAAAAATTGATTTGCATGAGTGGTGTCGATCGACACTCATAGGTGGTGTCGATCGACACCGAGCAAAATTGGTCACAATTCATCAAAATCAACAGTTCTTCAATCTAGCATTTCATTGCAAATTAAAGCCAAAATTCAACCTTAACACTTCTCAATTAAACAATCAAAAATCAATTTTGACCTAATCCATTCCACAATCAAAATGCCATCGAGTTTTCATCGCAAATCCGTAAGGTTCCAAAACAAATGCGAAATAACTCAAACCAATCACAAGGGTTACCCAATTTATTCTAAATCAACCTAGTTAGGCCGAATTTAACACAAATTTGAAAATAAAACCTTCGCGCCAAAATTGAAAAGAGAAAATTAGGAACACATACCTTCTAAATCGGAAAAACGGGTTAAGCAACTAGAAAGAAGATGAAAATCCACCAAAATTAGGCTAAAAAACCGTTCAAAACGGTGGAGAATCGAGAGAGATAGAAGGTTTTGAAATCTCTTGAAAGTTTTCGGGTTTGAAAAAGTGATGATGAAAAAGAAAAATTAGGTTTAAGTAATACTTACCTCGTGTTCGTCGCTGGTGTCAATCGATACTAGTAATGGTGACGATCGACACCTTGATTTTCCTCGCAATATATATATATATTTAAACTAATTTCTGAAATCATTAAACTAAACGGAATAATTAGTAAACAAAGGAAAATAAAACTAAATAATTATACTTACCATTGGGTTGCCTCCCACTCATCACTCGTTTTTAGTCATTAGCTTGACTAAGTCGGGGCTTAGGCGATGGGTGCATCATCCAGAGGAATAATGTGTCCTGCTGGAATCTCAGCTTTCGCCCAATAATGTTTCACCCTTTGGCCATTGACCCTGAACTCCTTTCCTTCTGAACTGAGCAAGACAACTGCTTCATGGGGTCTAACCTCCTTGATTGTAAAAGGACCAGACCAACGAGAACGTAATTTTCCAGGAAAAAGTTGTAAACGAGAGTTATATAAGAGTCTTGGTCATTTGGTTCGAACTTCCTGGAGATGATCTTTTTATCATGATACGCTTTAGTCCGCTCCTTGTATAACTTGGAGTTTTCATAAGCGTGATGTCTTATCTCATCCAATTCATTCGGCTGAATCAAACGCCTTTCTGCAGGTGTCTTCAAGTTAAAATTCATTTGTTTCACTGCCCATGCTACCTTGTGTTCAATCTCCACCGGAAGATGACATTATTTCCCATAAAGCAAATGAAACAGTGTTGTTCCCAAAAGTGTCTTGAAAGCAGTCCTCTAGGCCCAAACCACGTTATCCAACTTGTTTGACCAATCCTTCCTTGTAGCTCCCACTGTCTTCTCTAGAATCTCTTTGATTTGTCGATTCAAAACTTCGACTTGTCCACTTGTCTGAGGATGATAAGGAGAAGCCACATGATGCTGAACACTGTACTTGCTGAGCAGATTAGCGAACACCTTGTTGATAAAGTGCGAGCCACTATCACTGATTACTATTCTAGGCACTCAAAATCTAGGGAAAATGGTGGTCTTAAACAGCTTAAGAACCACAGGAGAATCATTCTTTGGACTAGCAATAACCTCAACCCACTTGGAGACATAGTCCACAACGACAAGAATATACTTATTCCCATAGGACGACAGGAACGGACCCATGAAATCGATGCCCCAACAATCAAAGACTTTAACCTCGAGGATGAAGTTTTGTGGCATCTCATGTCGCTTGCTAATTTTTTCCTTTCCTTTGACAAGCATCACACTTAGTGATGAAAGTGTGAGCATCCTTGAACATCGTAGGCCACCAGAAACCAGCTTGTAGAACCTTAGCAACCGTTTTGAACATAGCAAAGTGACCAGCATCTGAACCATGGCAATGAAAGAGCATGTCTTGAACCTCATCCTATGTAATGCACCTTCTGTAAATATCGTCTGAACAATGCTTGTAAAGATAAAGCTCATCCTAATAGTACCTCCTAAGTTCCCGCATGAACCTCTTCTTCTCATATCCTTTAAGATCAGTACACACATCATCTGCAGCTAAGTAATTGGCGATATCAGTGTACAAAGGTCGATTAGACATCGTGAGAACAAAGACAAGTTTCTGAAAAGTCTCGGCGATGATTTTCGGAAGATATACCAAATTATTGAATTGGTGTCGATAGATGCTGGACATGGTGTCGATCGACACCTTGTTTTTGGCAAACTTCAGACATTCGTGAAAAGTGGTGTCGATCGACACTCACTCTTAGTGTCGATCGACACTAAGGTTTGTGAACCACTTTCGACAAAATTCACCCGTTCTTCTGGCAATAAATCATCTATGGGGACTTCATCTTCAATTCTGATCCGCGAGAGATGACCAGCTACGCCATTCTCAACTCCCTTCTTGTCTTTCACCTCAATATCAAACTCTTGAAGAAGTAGAATCCATCTCAACAATCTCGGTTTTGCATCTTTCTTCTACATTAAGTACTTGAGTATTGAATGGTCCGTATGAACTGTCACCTTAGAACCAATCAAGTATGGATGAAACTTCTCGAAAGCGAACACCACAACCAATAAATCCTTCTCAATAGTCGCGTAATTCCTTTGTGCTTAATTAAGTGTTCGACTTGCATAGTAGATAGCATGATGCTTTTTCTCCTTTTTCTGTCCAAACACAACTCGAACAGTAAAGTCACTAGCATCATACATGATCTCGAATGGCAAATCCCAGTCTAGAGGTTGCACTATAGGAGCACTCACTAGAGCCTTCTTAATTTGCTCAAAAGCTGATAGACATTCTGAAGAAAACTTAAACTTGACATCCTTGCAGAGCAAAGCAGGTAGCGGTTGCGCGATCTTGCTGAAATCCTTGATGAATCTTTTTTAGAAACCGGCATGTCCAAGAAAACTCCTCACAGACTTCACATCACTAGGCGGTTGAAGACTCGTCATAACCTCCTTCTCTTCACGCGATCCACCTCAATCCAACTCTGTGACCAAGTACAATGCCATCTTTTACTATAAAGTGACATTTCTTCCAGTTGAAAACCAAGTGCTTCTCCTTGCATCGAGCTAGTACCTTCTCTAAATTGCTCAAACAATCCTTGAAAGAAGATCCATATACTGAAAAATCATCCATAAATACCTCCATGTAATCCTCTATCATATCCGTGAAGATAGATATAATGCAGCGCTGGAATGTCACAGGAGAGTACAAAGTTCATAAGGCATCCTGCGATATGCAAACGTGCCATAAGTACAAGTGAAAGTCATCTTCTCCTAGTCGTCTGGATGAATGGGGATTTGGAAGAATCCTCAATATCCATCAAGGAAGCAGTAGTAGGGGTGATTCGCGAGCCTTTCCAGCATCTGATCAATGAAAGGCAAAGGAAAATGGTCCTTTCTTGTCCCTGCGTTTAAGTTCCTGTAATCAATACACTTCCGGTGTCCAGTCACTGTCCTAAAGGGAATCAACTCGTTCTTCTCATCCTTCACAATTGTGACATCCAAGAGCTATCTGAGATAGGATAGATGACCCCTGCTTCTAAAAGCTTCATGATCTCCTTCTTAACAACCTCTTTCAGGTTCTGATTCAGTCGCCTCTGATGCTCAATTGATGACTTGGACTCATCGTCTAGGTGAATCCTATGCATGCACAGATCTGGAGATAGACCTAAAATGTCATCAAGAGAATAGCCAAGAGCCTTTCGAAACTTGCGCTGTTTACTTTGCAGTAACGTGAGTTCTGCGTTATTCAAAGAAGCATTGATGATGACAAGATAAGTGGAATTAGCACCAAGAAACGCGTACCTTAGCCCTGCAAGAAGTGGTTTGAGATCGATTTTAGGAGCCTTTGTCTTGCTCCAATCATAGAGTCCTGCAGCTTTCACTTGAATTTTAACCAGTTCCTTTGTAGCAACCACTTGCATAGCTTGCTCACTCGCATCCATCATTGAGGCATAACCCTCAGTAATCTCATCTAGATACTCTACATCTGATGTAGAATTAACCAACACCCTTTCCAAGGGGTCCGCAGAGCTCATCTCATGGAAGTAATATTTTGAAAGGTGATCCAAAGTATCAACGTAGAAGGTCTGACCATCTATAATAGGCTTGCTCATTAGCTTGTCAATATCAAACTTCATCTCTAAGTTGCCTACATTCAGCGTGATCGTTCCTCCCTTGACATCAATTATTGCTTCAGTTGTAGCTAAGAAAGGTCTTCCCAAGATAAGGGGGTCTTTAGGTTCCTCTCCATATTGCAGAACCGCAAAATCTGTAGGTATCATGCATTCTCCAACCTTAATTGGAACATCTTCAAGGACTCCTTCAGGGATTCTCACCGTTCTGTCTGATAGGATAAGAGAGATCCTAGTGGGTTAAAAATCAGTCATCCCAAGACTAATAGAAACTGAAAGTGGCATCAAATCCAACACAAAGCTTCCTGGATTCGTGAGCTTTTCTGGAACTTTGTTCTGAATCACCGCACTAACCTGCTCTGAGATCATTGCGCAACCTTCCTCAAGACTCAAACTCTTAGTGACCATTCGCTTCACATACACCGGAGTTAATCTTATCGCATCGATCAAAGGAATCTCAACAATGATTTTATCCATGATAGCCTTACATTTAGCATCTTCTAGCTCCTTTTTAGACTTTTTTGACTCATAGGATAAAAAACGTTGGGATTGTAGACTCGCTCCTCTGCAATAACCAGAGATTTCACAACTTCGGTACCACTCCGCGACAAGTGTTGATCGACACTCAACTTTGATGTCGAGGTTTCATTGATTTCATTTGTTTCAGAATCTAGTTTCCCAAGTTGTGTCGATCGATGCTCTTTTTCAGTGTCAATCGACAGTGATTTCATATCAATAATCTCATCATCTTCTACTTTGATTAGCTTGTCAATCTGCTCTGTATCAACAGCCTTCTTCAAATTGGTTCCAACTTCCTTCCACTAAGTGCCATGATAGCCATAGCACCACGTTTTAGATTCACCTCCGTTCTTTATGGAACATGTTTGGGCAAATTTTAACCAAGTTTGCAAGTAAACAGATCTATGGAAACAAAGAGAAGTAAATCTTTATTGATTATCGAAGTTAGCTTATAGCTGAATGCAATTACAACATCTAGATTTCTAAAGCGTTATAAAAATACGAGTGGATGCAAAAACAAGGGCTAGATCTCTCTATTCTATCTGAGGGATGCAAGGAAGATGTAGCTCTCAAGTTTTCTGTGTATTGCATGATCCTCTACTTCTCTCTTCGGCGTCTCTATTTATAAGACTTGAACAAATCCATTTCGGATTAGGACTAGACTTCACGTGCAAGTCTATCTCCTTAATAATTGAAAATCTCGATATACTTGAATCTCCTATTTCTTTATATTACGAGGTTTAAATAATGACAAACCTCGTTATACCTGAGATTGCGATATCTCTGCAAGTCTATCTCCAAAGCCACATGTTATTTTACATATTAAATAAATTAACCAACCTGATAACGACGTTGTAACGGTGCTTACAACCTGATAACGACGTAGTGGCCATGTCTCACTTAGAAGTGACAAGTCATTTCTATGTCTTACATGACATAGACAATGTATTGACAAGTAATAGGAGGTCATTGCCTCGCTAGACTTGGCATAGACAACATCTTGTCAGGTAATGGTAGGTTAATACCTCGTTATACCTGACGCATACGACGTATTGATAGTATCTGACTTGGTTATGACAAGTCATTTTGATGTCTTGCATGGTATATACCACATATTGTCAGGTAATGAAAGGTTATTACCTCGTCTTACCTTACACAGACATGTATCGTCAGGTATTTGTCAGGTCATCATCCTATTAGACCTGAGATAGATGTGTATTCTCAAGTAATGAGAGGTTATTACCTCGATTTACCTGTCATAGATGATGTATCGTCAGGTATAGCTAGGTCATCATCTTCTAAGACCTGTCTTAGATGATGTATTTCCAGGTAATGAGAGGTAATTACCTCGATTTACCTGTCATAGACGACGTATCGTCAGGTATAGCCAGGTCATCATCTTCTTAGACCTGGCTTAGATGATGTATTTCTAGGTAATGAGAGGTTATTACCTCGATGTATTATCAAGTATTACTTCTAAAGTAAAACTCATTAGAGCCAAGTAGATATCTACATGGCCTAGTGGTGAGAGGTATATACTTCTTAAGACCTCCTCATACGTAATGTAGACGATGTATGGTCAAGTAACTGACACGTCACCATCTTACTAGACCTGGCATATACAGCGTGTTCTCAGATAACAAGAGGTCATTACCTCATTTTACTTGTATAAGATGACGTATCGTCAAATATTACTTGTCAAGTGAAATTCATTAAAGCCAAGTAGACGTACTTTTATAATGAATTTATTTTCCCAACAGAAGAAATCCATCTTGTCTCTTCACCGATTCTGTAGTTTGAGCAACTTGTGTATCTAGCTTCTTGACATTAGTGTTAAGAGCTTTGAATTTCCCATTCAGATCCCGATACATATCATCCATCTTCTCGTTAAACCTCACGGTCATCTTTTGTTGCCTTTATAGGAGTTGCTCAAGCATGGATTTCACCTCGCTATCTGCAGACTTAGGAGGAGGCGTCTGATACGAAGAAGAACCATAGTTCCTAGTGTAGTTGCTGCTGTGAATGGCTTCTTACAATCTGTCTTCTGGTATTGCGGGCTTGAAGGTGTCTGGTAGTTATTGTTGTTGTTGTAGCATGGGTTTTGCTGTTGATTACCAAATCTCTGACTCTGAAATCCATTTCCGTTGACATAATTCACATCTTCTTCTTCTTTTCTTTACTCAGGTTCAAATGTCTCAACCTCTTGAGCAAATTGGACTGACTTCTTTCCCACTAGAAGACTATGCACATCGTTAATCTTAGCCTTAACCTCTAGAGCAAATTATCCACCATCCTTGTTTCCACTTAACTGTTTCCTCCCAAAGTTGGCGTTCTTACTACTGTTGCTTGAAGCCAAGTTCTCAATAAGCGCAATGGCATCCTCTGGATAGTTAGTCTTGAAATTGCCACTGCTCGTAGCATCCAATGTCATTTGGTACCTCATGTCCACTCCATTGAAGAAGATACCAAGCAACTGGATATCACTAAATCCATGATGAGGACAATCTCTCTAATATGACTTTATCGCGCCCACGAATCCTTGAATGCTTCAGTTTCTTTTTAGCGGAATATAGCAATCTTCATCCTCAAGTCCTCTGATCTTGCATCACCAAAGAAATTGTTGAGGAATGTATTCTTAGTGTCCTCCCAAGTAGTCAAAGATCCCGGTTGAAGTTGCTTTAGCCAGTAAGAAGCATCTCGACCCAGTAAGGAAAAAGCTTGCAGAAGAGATAATCGCTTGACACTCCATCAGCCTTAATGCTCGATGCTAAGTCATCGAACTTCTCAATATGGTCCATGGGGTCCTCGTGTGGAAGTCCATGAAAAGGATGTTGAGTCACAAGACTGAAGTATGCAAGCTTCAGCTCAAAGTGGTTTCTCTGAAACGTAAGCGGACGAATTGTAGCCCGGTTAGCGTAAAATTGATATGGACGGTTTAATCACCCAAAGTGCGACCACGACCATTCTGATCTTGGTGTTGATCGACACCAACTTGCTGGTATCGAGTGACACCGTCGTTTTCTTCTTGTCCAGCCACTTCGACAATTACATTCCCATTGTCATCGATCCTTTTTCCAGCTGCATTGTACCCTAGTCCTGTTGGATCTCACAGAACTCCATCAGCTCCTGGCATCAGTATTAGCACCTGTCTCTCAGCCATCTTAGCTTCTTTAGCTACTTTTCTGTTCGGGCGTTCTAAGAGTGCTAAAGTATCAAGCTCCAATCGGGCGGGCGTTTTTTCTGCTTGTAGTGACACAATTAGGCATACACATGAAACACAAAAAGCTAGTTAGTAATTAAAAACAAAAATAAAAAACTTAGACAAAATTCTACTAATTGAAATCTAATGGTTATTTCAATTCCCCGGCAACGGCGCCAAATTTGATATGCTCAAATTTAACCCTGAGCTACTCTCTCAAATTAAGAGATCAATGTAATACTTAAGGATCAAATTCACAGGGAATGAAATCACACAATAAAAATTAAGCTAAGTGAAATATGAATAATGAAAAACAATTAAAATTAGCAAGAAGATGATGATTATGGTTCTTAAAATTCAATGAGACGAAGCGCTAGGCATCGGGTAATTCACATGCATGACTCAAAATTGAAGCACTAAATTACTGTCCGGATATTTATTAAGTGTCGTTCTAGAACTCGAAAAACAATTGTAAAATTAATAAACTTTCGTCGCAAAAGCTATCTATGACCAAATCCTAGGGAACCAAATTCTTTGCGAATTCTATAAATGTAATCAAGCATTAACGAGCAGTTCCGATTTGTTCACCAAATCACTAAGCAAAATTTCTTTGCGAATTATTAATTTGCTCACCTATGATATTGTTCCAGCAAACTAACAATGCTTTCGCATCTATAAATCAACCTAAGATATCTAAATCAGGTGGATCAAGCCCAAATCAGAATTAAAACAATCAAGGTGAAGAACACAAATTGATTGATCCCAACAGTAATCTAATTCTTAACAATTTATTATCAGCCTTTGAAAAACCATAAACCTAACTGGTAGATTTATGGCGATAGAAACCATCACAATATTTGAATAATACTGCATTAAAGAGATAAGGACAGAGATCGAAAAGGGTTCGAAGAATTCTCTGGAAAGAGTCTAAACTTGTCTCCCTAAAAGCTTTGGATCAAATCTTTTGCAAGGTCTCAATAGAATAAAACATAAGCCTAAAACAATGGCTTAGAAAACGTATTAATAAGGTCTAAAACCGGCTGGAAACAATAATTGTAAACTTTGGAACTTCTGCGCAAAAACGGAAATCTTCAAACTTATGATTTTTACTCATCACGATCGACACCAAGGCTGGATTTCCAATCTGACTTTAAAACTTTGACCGCTCATTCCTCATTGCTCAAAAATGATCCAAAACCTCCAATTATGCTCCAGATCACTAAAAACCTGGAAAGACTCTAAAACAATATGAAAACACCAAAAAGACACTAAAAATGGACTTATATCATGGCTAAAAATGGGTAAAAATCATGATATATCATATAGAAAAGGAGAATCAGTAGCTTTGGGTCGAGTAGGAGACTTTGATTTTCATGTATTCGTGTGTTCATTTCGTTAATCGAGGTGAGTGAGTGATCGTAGTTATGGATTTCGATTGTTAGGATTGTTGTCTGATTAATTGTGTTGGAATTGTTATAGATATCGCTTGTTTGGTTTATTTTCTGTTTGATTTCGTGTGTAAATCGTGTTGTTTGTCGTTGAGATTGAACCTTGTTGGAATGGAGTCGAGCTCTGTAAGGATTTGGCTCGATCTTGATTTCTGGGTCGAGGTGTCGATCGACGCCTAGAGGGTGTGTCGATCAACACCCATTGTGGGTTTGCGATTGGTTTGTGTAGGTTGATATGCTCAAATTTGCCCTGAGCTACTCTCTCAAATTAAGAGATCGATGTAGAACTTAGGGATCGAATCCACAAGGAATAAGGGACACAATAGATTTAAACGTTTAGAATCGAATTTGCTCAAACGGTTGATATGCTCAAATTTGTCCCAAGCCAACTGTCGTTGCGAATCGAATCTTTGCTCACCTATGATTTAGTTCAGGTAATTCAATAATGTTGTCGCATCTACTAAACAACCTAGAATATCTAATTCAGGTTTAAATCAGACTTCAAAGCAATCAAGGTAACGAATATAATATGATATGCAAATCCCAATAGTAAATAAATTCTAACAAAACTTCATCATCCTTTAAAAAAACCCTAAAACCTAACTCGGAGATTACTCAGACATAGACATGAATAATAATCTCTTAGTATAAAATTAATTCTAAGAAAATAAAGCTTAGCCTAAACAATGGCTGAAAATAAGTATTTATAGACTACATAAATATATTGGGCCTAACTGCAAACATCTGGGCTTTTTCTGGCACGAAGACGAAAGTCTTCCAAATCTGGTAATCTGGTCCGTCTGAAGGTCATGTCGATCGACATTGATGGTGTGTCGAACGACACCCATAAATCCTTAGTGTCGAGCGACACTAAATCCATTTCGCTCAACGTGATCTTCAATTCTTCAATCTGAAATCGCAACTTTGACAACTCGTTCCGCAATGCTCCATAAAGCTCCAGTAAACACTAATTAAGTCCAAACGTCCTTGTACCTAATAAAAACACCATAAGACTCGAAAAACCCAAAAGGATTCTAAAATATGTACTTATATCATAGTTGAAAATTGGTAAAAACCATGATATATCAACTCCCCCAGAATTAGCTTTTTGCTTGTCCCTAAGCAAAACAGTTGTACTCACTCCTTTTGGATCCACATACCTCATAGTCAATATCTGGTGATACTTCGATGTGTCTCTAGAAGCTTAGCATATCTCCAGATTGATTCCAAACCCCTTAGAGAAACTCAGACTTTCCGCTGCAAACACTTTCATGCGTTTCACCCTCTCTCTTCCCTCCGTAATTGTTTATCCAATTAAGGATATCATAGAGATGCAATGCCGTTTTAAACTTTTTTCTTCAGGAATTCTTTTTTTTTTTAGACTTGCACTTTTCTTCTTGAACTACACTTTTCTCTAGGCTTTTTTATTACCTTAGCATCCCTATGACTTCTCTAGATCAGCGCTCATTAATATTGTTTCTTGTGGAAGACAGGGTCATAAGGCTTTTTCATTTTTTGATTTAGGACAGTTGTATCATCATCAGGAAGAAGTTTTAGAGTGTTTTGTCCTCGCTTTTTAGTGTTTGAAAAATGAATCAAGTCTTGCGAGTTTCAACCCGAAAATTTTAAAATTTAACTCACTCAATAAATCTCAACAAAGAAAACATAGTTAGCCACTACCACCTCCCTCAGACTTAAACAACAGTGTCTCCAGTGTTATTAAATCCGCAGTGGGTGGAGAAAATAAATAAATAAGAAACAAAACGTGTGAAAAATCGAGTGAATTGTTATCTAGGGGTTGTGTAGAGCGACACAACCAAGTGTCGATCGACACTCATATATTTGTGGCGTCGAGCGACAATGGCTCTTCGTCGATCAACATGCTGATTCTCTTCGTGTCGAGCGACGCTTATTTCTCTGTCGCTCGACACACTATTTTGATGTTCATCCTCAATTTCATTCACACGTTCAATCTCAGAAAATCAAAACCAAAAACAAAACCAAAACAAAAAATTGCAAAAGAAAAACAAAAATAAAATAGATAGCTAGACTCACAAGTAGGTTGCCTCCCACTAAGCACTTGTTTTCAGTCATTAGCTTGAGTGTGTCAGGACTAGGCGTTTGGTGGATCTTTAGGAGGTTTTATTCCTCCCTTTTCCTCTAGGAAACTCGCTGGTGCTAGCTTTGAACGACCTTTCTTTGCAGCTCCCCCAGACTTATTAGAAACAATTCTAGGAAAAAGTTTCATTGTGTTCTCCATCATTTGTTGAATAACTTCTTCTCCTTTCTCCTTTAGATCTGAAGGGATGAAGATTCTGAACTTGAAGAAAGCTTTTGAAGCTCGCTTGCACTTAATTTTGATGTGATTCACCTCTTCATTGCACTCTTTTTTGGGTTTCCTGGCTTCATGAGGTAGAATCGCAGGAGTCACAACGGAAACATTCTGAACATCCTTCTTATCCTCTCCAGGGTCTAGCTTTTCTCCTTTTACGACCGTCCAACAAGAAACGTTCTCTACAAGGATTGCTGGGTAGAATACCTCTTTGTTGATCTTTGTGAAGGATATTCGCTGATTCGGGAAATCCAAGATCGCACCAACAGAAGTAAGAAAGGACGTGCCAAGAACCATTGGCTTAGGGGTTTATAGAACATAGATATCAGCCGGTACAAGACAATCTTCTATCTAAAGTTCTACATTTGAGATGAAACCAACATGAGTTACTAGAGTAGAATCAATTAGAGCGACGAAATCTCCTGAAGGTTGTATCTTCGAAATTCCCAGCTTCTTCACAACATCATGAGATATAACATTCACGTTCGCTCCAGTATCCAAAAGAGTGCCCTCCAATTCCATTCCATTAATCGAACATGGAACTATGAACTTCCATGGATTTTCTAACTTGGGCACCTTCCTTAATGATTTTTGAACTGGCTTCTCGACTGTCTTCGACTCGTGAGCAATGTATCTGGATTCAGCTACTAGAGAAGGCTTCTTAAGAACTCTCGAGAAAGGAAGAGGATGTGTATAGACTCGTTCTACTGCAGAAACAGAAGCTTTCGCAAAATTTGGACTGTTCTGTAAATGGCGTAGAGCGATACTCATGCTCTGTCGATTGACGCTTGCATTTTCTTCCTATCGAGCGATACAATCATCCTTGTCGATCGATACATTGCTTTCCGTAGTGTCGATCGACATCATCTGAGCGTCGGTCGACAGAGCCTCTGTCCCGAAAATATTAGCTTTTTCTACTTCTAAAATCTGGTCGATTTGCTTCGTAGCATGGTTCTTCTCTATTCCAGATCTCAAACTGAGCATATTAGAGTGATGTCTCTTCATCGACTCACAGGTTTGAGCCACATAAGTGTCCAACTTCTTCATATGAATGCTGAAAGACTCGATCTTTCCAATCAAATCCTTATAGACAGAATCCAGCTTCCCATTTAAATCAACAGTCAAATTCTGCTGTCCTTCCATAATTCGATCAAGCAAGGACTCCATATTACTCTCTGCGGTCGGAGGTGGAGGTTTCTGATAGGAAGATGAGCCGTAATCTCTTGTGTAGCTGCTACTCTGAAACAGCTTCTAGTAAGATGAACCATATCCATGTTGATTGTTAAACTTCTGATATCCACATCCAATGATGTAGTTCACATTGAATCGTTTTCTTCACATTGAACCATATCGAATGTCTTAACTTCCTTAGCAAACTAAACCGTTTTCTTCCTAGCTAGAAGATCGTGCATTGAATCGAGCTTCTTCATAACCTCTGCAAGTTGATTACCATTAATGTTCTTTCCAGACTGGCTCCTCTCGAAATCAATGTTCTTCTTACTGTTGATGTTGGCTAGATTCTCGATTAGTCTCAAGGTTGTCTCTGGAGAATTGATGTTGAAATCTCTGTTGCTAGCAGCATATAAAGTCACAACGTATGCCACTGCTATTCCTCTGAAGAAAATGCTGAGAAGCTGAACCTCGTTGAAACCGTGATGTGGACAATCCCTCTGGTAGCCCTTGAATCTGTTCCATGCAGCCTTGAATGCCTCGTGGTCTCCCTACTTAAAGGTAGTGATCTTTGATATATCATGATTTTTATCCGTTTTAGACCATGATATAAGTCGTTTATCTAGAGTCTTTTGGTGTTTTTGAGTCTTTTGTGTTTATTATTAGGTACAAAGATGCTTGGAGCTTAATTAGTGTTTACTGGATCATTATGGAGCATTTTGGAATGAGCAGTCAAAGTCGAAAGTTCAGATTGAAGTTTTGGAGTCGGTGTCGATCAACACTGAAGGAAGCGTCGATCGATACCAAGAATTTGGTCGTGTCGATCGAGAGAGATATATGTGTCGCTCGACACTACTAACTTCACGACCATAATATTATAATTAGAAGACTTCCGTTTTTGCTCCTGAAGGCCCAGAAGTTTGCAAGAAGGCCTAATACGTTTTTGTAGTCTATAAATACTTATTTTTAGCCATTGTTTAGGCTAAGCTTTATTTTTCGTACAAATAATTTTATACTAAGAGATTATTATTCATGTCTATTTCTGAAATAATGAAGAGTTGTTGAATTTATTTACTATTGGGATTTTGCATTCATATTGGGATTTTGCATTCATATTTATATTATTCACCTTGATTGCTTTGAACACTGATTTAAGCCTGAATTAGATATCCTAGGTTGTTTAGTAGATACGACAACATTATTGAGTTACCTGAACTGAATCATAGGTGAGCAAAGATTCGATTCGCAACGACAATTGGCTTTGGATTTTTGTGAACAATCAAACATGGATTTAATGCTTGTTTAGATCAATTTGATTTCGCAACGACATATGGTTTTCAAGGGTTTAGACATAGATAAAATTCACAACGACAGTTGGTATGTTTTACATTAGTTTCGAGTTCTAGATTTGCACTTCATCAATCCCAATAGTAACTTTATTCTTCAATTTGGATTTATTTCTGCGAATTCCATAAGGCTTAGTGTTTGTCTCTTATTTGAATTTAAAACACTTAAAATCACGATGTTTACTGTTTTCTGTAATTTATTTTACAATCTTTCTGTTTAGCTTAATCTAAACATTTAAATATGTTGTGTCCCTGATTCCGTGTGGATTCGATCTCAAAGTTCTACATCGATCAACGCCATTAGATTTATATCATTAAGATTTTGTCTAAGTTTTTTTTTTATTATTTTTTGTTTACTAAACTAGTTTTTTAACTTTGTGGTTTTAGGTGCATGTCTGATCTCTGCACTAAGAGCAACAATGACAAAGAGCTAGTTAACTACGGTCTTCAAGAACTTGCACGTTGAGAACGTGAGAACAGAAGAGCAGCAAGGATGGCTCCTAGAGAACATCTCATACTGAGACCGGGAGAATATGGAATCCTGCGTGATCCAGCAGGATTGAGATCCAACGAGGAAGGACAAAGAATCAACGACGATGGTACGGTGATCGTCAAGGAACATGTGATTCTGGAGGAGCCTGTCGATCGACACGCTGATGGTGTCGATCGACGTGAAGAAATTGTGGTGTCGATCGACACGTTGATGGTGTCGATCGACACCAGGTCCAAAATCCACCAGATTTGTTGAGGAATGACCAGAAAGCTGTGCGAAGACAAACATTGGCAGATTTCAACCATCCAGAACAGTTTTATGCTAATAGGTATGCTATTCGCCCACCTCCGTTCCAAAGGAATGAAGCCCGCCTACTTCTCCTTAGTTGCTCAAGACTCTTTCTGCGAACTTCTTCACAAGCATCTAATGGACCATATAGAGCGGTTTGAAGATCTAACATCTAGCATAAAGGCGAACGGAGTTTCTGAGGATTATCTTAGCATTGGCTAAGAACGCTTCTACCGGGCTTGCTTACAAACTGGGAAGATAAAAAGAATACTTTTTAAAGCAATTTCTTTGATGATGCAAAGTCCGAGGATCTTAGGGCAAAAAATGCTACCTTCAAATAAGGCAATTTTGAGGCATTCAAGGCTTCATGGGATAAATTCAAGGGCTACTTAAGAGATTATCTTCATCACGGTTTCAGTGAGGTTCAACTGCTAAGTATCTTCTACAGAGGGATTGCATTGAGATATTCTGTGACTCTGGATGCTGCGAGTAATGGGAACTTCAATACAAATTCGCCAGAGACTGCTTTAAGAATGATAGAGAACTTGGCCAACAACAACAGCACAAAAAAGCGTGGGCTACGAAAGGAGCCAGTCTGGACAGAACATCAGTGGAAAGAAGTCGGTTCACTTTGCGCAAGAGGTTGAGACAACAAAAAAGGATGTGAATTATCTCAACCAGACCGGATTTCAGAAATACGGTAGTCCGCAAGGATATGGATTGTCTTATCAGAAGCCTTTTCAAAGCAGCAACTACACCAGGAATTATGGATCATCTACTTATCAGTCACTACCTTCTTCATCTGCAACCAGTAAAATGGAATCCATGATGGAGTAGCTTATAGAAGGGCAACAAAAGATGACTGTGGATTTCAATCGGAAGTTCGATTCGCTCTACACTGATTTAAATGGGAAGATTGAAGCCTTGAACACTCACGTCAAGAAACTCGATGTTTAAGTTGCTCAAACTGTAGAATCGATCAAGAGGCAAGAGGCGTTTCTTCATGCGAAGACTAATACGAACCCAAAGCGTGCTTGCAATGTCGTTCTAACTGAAGAAGATGATTATTTCGATGAGTTTAAAGTGATTTTTGGGACTGCATAACATCTGTGGAGCACCGAGGAAGTCGTGTCGCTCGACACAAAGAAATCTCAAGTGTCGATCGACACCGCTGGAATGTGTCAATCGACACCCCTTGGAAAGTCAAATCAGATCTTGGACTCAAAAGCTAGTATCGATCGACACAAAGCCTCTATCGATTGACATTCCGTCTAGACAAGTCCAGGAATCGTGAAATCTTCAGTTCAAGCGGAGGAAGAAGTCTACAAGCCTCAAGTCCCATTCCCCAGAGCTAGGAGGTCGAAACAAGAAGTTGAAGACTCTATTTGCAAAAAGATGATTGATAGGATCATGGTTGACATGCCTCTTGTTGATGCAGTTAAGCTATCGCCTACACTAAGACGATACATGAAGCGAATAGTTGCTAATGGAGTTAGTCCTGAGGAAGGAGCATTGCTTACTAGAGATATCAGGGCGATTCTCTTGAACACAGCTTTGGTTCCTAAGAAGAAGAAGAAGAAGAAACTGGTAGTCTCAGAGGAAGTTAGCGCAATGATTGAGAGCAGGATTCCAGTCAAGCTACCAGATCCAAGAAACTTTGTGCTCAATTGCTTTATATCAACAAGGCAGTTTCCTCATTCTCTTTGTGATCTGGGTTCAGTATTAATTTGATGCCTTTGTCTTTTGTTGTTATACTTGGAATGACAAATTTCAAGGCCACTAGGATCATACTTATCCTAGCCGATAGATCCAAGAGAATCCCAGAAGGAGTTTTGGAGGATGTTCTTATTAAGATTCAAGACTGCATAATCCCTACAGATTTTGTGGTCTTGGAATATGACGATGAGCCTCAAGACCCTCTGATATTGGGAAGATCCTTCTTAGCTACTGCTGGCACTACCATCTAGGGAAGATCAAGCTTTATCTAGGTGATATTGTCATGGACTTTGACATGAAGAACACAAGGAGAAAATCAACCATCAATGGTCAAACTTTTTCTGTGGAGGTTTTAAAGGATGAAGATTCAATCTAGGAGCCGGAATCTAGTCCTTCATATGTTGCTGAAGAGATCATTCCACATTTCTCATCCCACAATCCTCCCATATAGAAAAGGTACACAATTCCTGAACTCGATTCTCAATGTCATGATTTCGTCAATAGAGATTTGAAATGTGAAAAAGCTGTTACGCACTCATGCAAGCATCGAGTTTCTCGTAGAAGTCTTGGTTTTTCTTTTGATGAATTTGCAAGAATTCCTAAGGAGCATAAAGAAGAGGCTATTCCACCAAAGGCGAAGATCTGAAGGACTTCCAAACCTTTCGTAATGATGCGAATCATCATTCCTCAAGAGCTTCAGGATAAATAAGATGTTGTCCTTCAGACAATGGTGCAGAAAACCATGAAAACTTTCCCTGGAATTATTCCATGGAAAAGTGCAGATCCGCCAGACATATAAGTTCTTAAACACAGTTAATCTAACAGATTGAAAACAAGCGCTTAGTAGGAGGCAATTCACTTGTGAGTCTAATAATTATGTTTTATTTCGTTTTATTTTTCAATTTTATGTTGGGTGTTGTTTTTGATTTTGATTTTTAGGAGAATAAAACGTGAAGATGAACTTCAGGAGCCTCTGTCGAGCGACGCCAAGATCATGTCGCTCGACAATAGCAAAAATTCAGGGGTGTCGATCGACACGATTGACAGTGTAGATTAATGATATGCTCAAATTATCCTTTGAACTACTCTCTCAAATTAAGAGATCACGATAGTACTTAAGGTTATCGAATCCACAGGGAATCAGAAACACAATAGATTAATAGGTTCTGATTAAGCTAAGCAGTAAATTTTGAATGTAAAACAAGTAATCAAAAGCTATAAAAACGGTTGTAAAATCAATAGGAATAAAAGCTAGGCACAGGGAAATCGCAGGTGAATCAGAATTGCAGATCAATAAATAAAAGATAGGATATTAAGCGCAGTTCTTAAACATGAACACGGATGTAAAATCAATAAACTTTCGCTGCAGAGATTATCTATGTTTAAATCCTAGAAAACCAAATTTATTTGCGAATCCTAACAATTTAAACAAGCATTAAAGTTCAAGCTCAATTGTTCACAAAACCCTAAACCAAACTTCTTTGCGAAAAGGAATTTTGCTCATCAAAGACTAGATCAGGTAATCAACAAAACTGTCGTTTCTATTAATTAACTCTAAATCAGATTTCAGGTCATGAATCTAAAATCAGCAATAATCTCAAGTCAAGATGAAGAACATTCTAAAGATATTATCCTATGCAATTCAGACCAGATCTAGCAAATCATCAAACACCTTTGAATAACCCTAAATCTAACAAGGAAACTACTCTGACATATTCAAAGAAGCAAACATCTTATTAATTGAATATATCTCTTAAAACTTAGTAAAATAAAGTGTAACCCTAAACAATGGATGCGAAAACGTATTTATAAGGTTCCTAAACCGTCATTAACATAAAAGTAAACTTCTGGGACTTTTGGGCTTCAAACGGACTTCTTCGCAATCGGGCTTTTTCTTTGGTCGAGCAGGGTGTCGATCGACACCATCATCTGAATACGATTTTTCACTTCAATCTTTTCCACTTCGTTCAGGAATGCTCCAAAACTCCCAGTAAACATCTTTTATGCTCCAAACGTCTAGTTCCTGTAAAGACTCTAAAAACCAACTGGAAAAAACCAAAAGACTCTAGATATAGGACTTATATCATGGCTTAAACAGGATAAAAACCATGATATATCAACTCCCCCAGACTTAGCTTTTTGCTTGTCCCTAAGCAAAACAGTGTACTCACTCCTTTAGGAACCACATACCTTGCAAAGCAAATCCGGTGATACTTCGATGTTTCCCTAGAAGTATAGCAGTCCTCCAGATTGATTCCAAACTCCTTAGAGAATCTCAGAATTTCAGTTGCAAACCCCTTTATTTAATTAGGTGCGGTCTCATCGAGGGAATATCGATCGCAGGACTTTTTAGATTCTTTCCCTTACTTAAACACTTTTCTACACTGCTCCTTTTTTCGTTTCCCTTAGATTATTCTGTCCATTTTCATGGTTTCATAGGATTCAACTCATTACTATTGTTTCTTGTGGAAGACATGCTCATGAGGATCGCTTATGTAGTCTTAGAATATCACTTATTATTGTTGTTCCTTGTGGGAGACAGGGTCATAAGGCCTATACTACTGTGGTTTCTTGTGGAAGACCGGGTTGTGAGTATCTTTTCACTTTTTATTCTAAAGGGGGGTTATTGGTTGATAGATTCCTATAGAGTTTTCGAATTTTTAGAGTCCATAGATATGTTAAATTTGTAGAGAGTTTTGTGTACTTAAAAAGTTTGGTTATTTGGAATTCTAAGAATCCAATGGTTTTATGAGGTATTTTCAAAATCTTGTTTTATGAGTAAAATTGTACAAAATCTATCAACCAATAACACTAGATTCTAATAGATTTATAGAATCAATAAATACTAAACTTTTTGAATAACAATGGATTTTAAATGGAATGTAAAAATCATCAAACCAATAACAAGAGATTTCATTAAGAATATCATAACCCATAAATTAATAACAATAGATTCTACAAATTCTAAAAATCTATAAGAATCCATCAACCAATAACTCCCCCTAAGACTTTTTATTTTTTGTTAAGGGAAAACCAAAGGAGCTTATCCCAACCTTGCTAGTGCTGAAAGAGGAATCAAGTCCGCGATTACCAACGCCCAAGACAAGAAATTAGAGTTCATTAGGGGCGGGGTCTGCAACATCTTTTTGGCATTCTCCAGAAATTTGAACTCGCTCTGTTAAACGTATCCACTTCCAGTTACCCACCTTAGTAAAACCATCAAACTTGCATTGGAAATGGTCCTTGAGTGTTGTTCAAAGCAAGTAAAAAGGGGATTTTTTGACCCGAAAATTTTAAAATTGACTCTAAAAACTCCAAAACAAAACACATAGTTAGCGACTACCTCCCCAAGACTTAAACGACACTGTCCGCAGTGTTATTAAGCCTGAAGAAGGTGAATAAAATAGATAGAAAACCAAAGGAATTGAAATTTTAAAGAGAAAAACGTAACCTGGAGAGGGGTGTCGATCGACACTGTCAAGGGTGTCGATCGACACCTTGAAATTTTAGCTATGTCGAGCGACAGGTGCATATGAAGTTCATCCAAACGTTATTATCTCCTAAAAATCAAAACCAAAAAAAAAAAAAAAAAACAATACCAAACATAAAATTGTAAAAGAAAATAAAATAAAACCATAAGTATTAAGACTCATAAATGGGTTGCCTCCCATTAAGCGCTTGTTTTTAATCCGTTAGCTTGACTGTTTTGAGGAACTTCAGATATCTGGTGGATCGGCATTCTTCCATGGAATGATTCCACGAAAGAGCTTATGCGTCTTTTGAACCATTGTTTGAATGACCGCCTCGCCTTTATCCTTTAGTGCAACAGGAATGATGATTCACAAGGTAGCGAAAGGCTTTGAAGTCCTTGTATGCTCATTAGGAATTCCTGCTAAATCATGTAAAGAAAAACCAAGCTTTCGAGGAACTCGTTGCTTGCATGAGCGCGTAACAGCCTTTTGAAGTTTGAAATCATGATTTAAATCAGGAGAATGAGAAATAAGTTCAGGAAGCTCATACATTTCTTCTTTGGGAGGATCGTGGGCGGGGAGTTGTGGAATTATCTGTTCAGCAACAGATGAAGGACTAAATTCTAACTCCTGGATTGAAGCTTCATCCTCTAGAATTTCCACAGAGAAAGTTTGACCATCAATAGTGGATCTTCTCCTTGTGTTTTCCATGTCAATGTCCATGAGTATATCGCCTGGATCAAGCTTGACCTTTCCTTTCCTTACATCTATCTGAGCACCAGCAGTAGCCAAGAATGATCTTCCTAGGATCAAAGGATCTTCAGGTTCATCATCGTACTCCAAAACCACAAAGTCTGTAGGGATTAGGCAATTATGAATCTTGATGGGCACATCCTCTATAATTCGTTTTGGGAATCACCTGGATCGATTGGCTAATAGAAGAGACATCCTAGTAGCCTTAAAGTTTATCATCCAAAGTCTGATAGTAAGAGATAACGGCATTAGTTGATACCAGATCCCAAATCGCATAGAGAGTGAGGAAACTACCCTGTCGAGATTGAACAATGAAGTACAAAGTTTCCTGGATCTGGAAGTTTAACAGGGACTCTGCCATGGATCATTGCGCTCACTTCTTCAGATACCAGTACGTCCTTTTCCTTCTTCTTAGGAACTCGAGTTGTGTTCAAGAGTATGGCTTTGATGTCTCTGGTCAGCAGTGCTCCTTCCTCAGGACTAATACCATTCGCTGCAAGCCGGTTGACATATATTCTAAGCGCAGGAGAAAGTTTAACTGCATCAACAAGAGGCATTTCCACCATGATCTTATCAATACTCCTCTTGAAAATCTCCTCCTCAACCTCCTGCTTAGACCTTTTAGCTTTGGGAAAAGGGACTGGAGTCTTGTAGACGTTTTCCTCTGAACAAATCGAGATCGACGCAAAATCTGGCTCTGTCTGGACATGGTGTTGATCGACACTCTCCGTAGTGTTAATCGACACTTGCTCTGCAGTTCCAAAAATTTTGTCAAACT
This sequence comes from Draba incana, assembly GCA_963576765.1. NCBI lineage: Eukaryota > Viridiplantae > Streptophyta > Magnoliopsida > Brassicales > Brassicaceae > Draba > Draba incana. The sequence continues at coordinate 18,832,539 of OY755202.1, read as the reverse complement.
CTGCGAAACAATCCTCGGTTTCAGTTTGAACAACATTGCAAGCGCTCCTCGGGTTTGCATCAGTCTTCGTAGGAAGGAAACCCTCTTGCCGCTTGATCAAATCAGCAGTTTGAGCGACTTGAATGTCCAGCTTCTTGACATGCACGCTCAATGTTCCAATCTTACCATCCAAGTCCTGGTACATTGGATCCATCTTCCTATTGAAACTTACAGTCATCTTCTGTTGGCCCTCTAGAAGTTGTTCCACCATAATCTCACCTCATTGTCCTGCTCAAGAGGCTTCCGGTAGGATGAAGAACCATAACAACTATTGAAGTTGTTGCTCTGATATGGCTTTGAACCATTGTCTTGTTGATTGTCATACTTCTGAAATCTGGCTTGGTTGATTTAGTTGATGTCCTCCTCTGTAGTTGATATATCATGGTTTTTACCGGTTTTCAACCATGATATAAGTCCATGTTTTAGTGTCTTTTGGTGTTTTTGGTATTGTTTTAGTGTCTTTACAGGAACTGGACCGTCTGGAGCATAAAAGATGTTTACTGGAGGTTTTGGAGCATTCACGGAGTGAAGTGGCAAAATGCAAATTCGGAACCAAGATTTTGAATCTGTGTCGATCGACACTGATGAAGTGTGTCGATCGACACGTTAGTTACTGGAACAAAAGAAGCCGATTTGAAGATTGGTGTCGATCGACACCACCATGAGTGTCGATCGACACTCTGTTCTGTCAAGCCCGAAACTTAATCAAAGAAGCCCGTTCGAAGCCCGAAGACTCCAGATGTTTACTTTTGTGATCTATGACGGTTCGGAACCCTATATATACGTATTTACAGCCATTGTTTAGGCTTAAGCTTTATTTTATTGTGTTTAGAATTACTCTTAAGAGATATCTCTAATAAAGATGTTTTGTGCTTCATTAAACATGTCTGAGTAATTTCTTTGTTAGGTTGAGGGATTTCAAGGGTTTTGATGAATTGCTAGATCTGATTTCTTGTTAGGATAATATCATTAGAATGTTCTTCATCTTGACTTGTGTTTATTGCTGATTCTTGATTAGCTACCTTGAATCTGATCTTAGGATAATTAATAGAAACGGGAGTTTGATTGATTTCCTGAACTAGTCTTTGATGAGCAAAATTCCTATTCGCAAAGGGATTTGGTTTAGGGTTTTGTGAACAATTGTGTCTGATCTTTAATGCTTGTTTAGATTCATAGGATTCGCAAAGGAATTTGGCTTTCTAGGATTTATTCATAGAAAACATTCGCAGCGACAGCTGGTTTGTTTTACTTTCGTGTGCATGTTTAGGAACAAGAGCATTAATAATCCTAGCTTTTATTTATCATCTGCAATTCTGATTCTCCTGAGATTTCCCTGAACCTATCTTTTATCTTCATTGATTTAAAGCTTATTATCCTGCTTTCTTGTTTTATTTGGTTTTTCATACATTATAGTTTGCCTAGCTTAGTCTGAAAGTAATAATCTATTGTGTCCCTGATTCCCTGTGGATTCGATAACCTTAAGTCTCAACGTCATACGCAAAGCTAACCGACTTCTTCCCCACAAGAATGCTATGCATCGAATCAAGCTTCCTAGTAACCTCTGCTAGCTGGTTTCCACTTATGTTTTGCCCTGACTGGCTCCTTTCGTAATCCATGCTCTTTGCACTGGTGTTGTTGGCAAGGTTCTCAATGAGCTAGGTAGCAGTCCCTGGAGAATTCGTGTTAAAGTTCCCTTGGCTTGCAGCATCCAATGTAGTAGCGTAAGTCAACGCGATTCCTCTGTAGAAGATCCCTAGAAGCTGAACATCCGTGAAGCCGTGGTGAGGACAATCTCTCTGATATCCTTTAAACCTGTGCCACGCAGCCTTGAACTCCTCAGAATCTCCCTGCTTGAAAGTTGAAATCTTTGTTCTCAGATCCTCGGACTTCGCATCGTCAAAGAAGTTGCATAGGAAAGCATTCTTTGTATCCATCCAGTTTGTGAGTGAGCCACGTGGAAGCGTCCTTAGCCAATAATTAGCTTCCCCACATAGAGAGTATGGGAAAAGATTGCAGAATAGATAATCCTCTGAAACTCCATTAGCCTTGATAGCAAATGCCAAGTCCTCGAATCTCTCGATGTGGTCCATAGGATTCTCATGAGGAAAACCACAGAATGGGTATTGGGCAACTAGTGAGAAGAATGCCGGTTTTAGATCAAAGTTGTTTCGCTGGAATGGAGGTGGTCGAATAGCAGATCTATTGGAGTAGAACTGCTCTGGTCTGTTGAAATCCGCTAGCGTCCTTCCTTGTGCAGCATGCTCTTCGTTCCTCAAAATGTTTGGCTGATTCTGGGCTTGGCGTCGATCAACACCCAGGGGGTGGTGTCGATTGTCACCTTGTATCTCGTCGTGTCGCTCGATAGGTTGTTGGTGTCGAGCAACACCCTGCGGCAGAATCGCCAAATTCTCCTCGACGATCATTGTTCTGTCGTCGTTGATCCTCTGTCCTTACGCATTATACTTCAGTCCTGCCGGATCACGCAGAACTCCATCATATCCCAGAGCTAATATGACGGGTGGTATAGCAGCCATCCTTTCTTCTCAGACTGCTCTCCTGTTCTCACGTTCTAAACGTGCTAACTCTTCGAGATTGTAGTTAACTAGCTCCTTGTCTTGATTGCTTCTAGTATCAGGCATGTACCTAAAACAGAAAACAAAAAGAAACAAAAAAAGCTAGCAAAGCAAAAATAAAAATAATAGCCTAGACAAAATCCTAATAAAATAAATCTAATGCCGTTGATTCCCCGACAACGGCGCCAAAATTTGATATGCTCAAATTATCCTTTGAACTACTCTCTCAAATTAAGAGATCACGGTAGTACTTAGGGTTATCGAATCCACAGGGAATCAGAAACACAATAGATCTAATAGGTTCAGATTAAGCTAAGCAGTAAATTTTAAATGTAAAACAAGTAATCAAAAGCTATAAAAACGGTTTTAAAATCAATAGGAATAAAAGCTAGGCACAGGGAAATCGCAGGTGAATCAGAATTGCAGATCAATATATAAAAGATAGGATATTAAGCGCAGTTCTTAAACATGAACACGAATGTAAAATCAATAAACTTTCGCTGCAGAGATTATCTATGTTTAAATCCTAGAAAACCAAATTTCTTTGCGAATCCTAACAATCTAAACAAGCATTAAAGTTCAAGCTCAATTATTCACAAAACCCTAAACCAAACTTCTTTGCGAAAAAGAAATTTGCTCATCAAAGACTAGATCAGGTAATCAACAAAACTGTCGTTTCTATTAATTAACCTTAAATCAAATTTCAGGTCATGAATCTAAAATCAGCAATAAACTCAAGTCAAGATGAAGAAAATTCTAAAGATATTATCCTATGCAATTCAGATCAGATCTAACAAATCATCAAACACCTTTGAATAACCCTAAACCTAACAAGGAAACTACTCAGACATATTCAAAGAAGCAAACATCTTATTAATTGAATATATCTCTTAAAACTAAGTAAAATAAAGAATAGGCCTAAACAATGGCTGCAAAAACGTATTTATAAGGTTCCTAAACCGTCATTAACATAAAAGTAAACATCTGGGACTTTTGGGCATCAAACGGACTTCTTCACAATCGGGCTTTTTCTTTGGTCGAGCAGGGTGTCGATCGACACCCAGAGATGGTGTCGATCGACACCATCATCTGAATCTGATTCTTCACTTCAATCTTTGCAACTTCGTTCCGCAATGCTCCAAAACTCCCAGTATACATCTTTTATGCTTCAAACGTCTAGTACCTGGAAAGACTCTAAAAACCAACTGGAAAACACCAAAAGACTCTAGATATAAGACTTATATCATGGCTTAAATAGGGTAAAAACCATGATATATCAATTGACACCCCCACTAGGTTACGTTTTCTCTTTAATTTTCGATTCCTTTCGTTTTGTTATTGTTTATTTCACCAATCTCAGTCTTAATAACACTGGGGATAGTGTCGTTTAAGTCTGGGGGAAGTAGTTGCTAACTATTGTGTTTTTTTTTGTGTTTTAAGAGTCAGTTTTCAAAAATTTCGGGTCAAAAACTCCCTTCTACTTGCTTTGAACAGCACTCAAAAACCATTACAATGCAAATTGGTTGGTTTTGCAAGGTGGGTAATAGCAAGTAGATCGGTTTAACAGAGCGAGTTCAGATTTTTGGAGAACGCCGTAAAAGATGTTGCAGACCCTGCCCCTAATGAATCTCTAATTTCTTTTCTTGGTCGTAAGTAATCGCAAGACTTGATTCAGCTTTCAAATACTAAAAAGTGAGGACGGACCGCTCTGAAACTTCTTCCGGATGATGAATACAACTGTCCTAGATCGTAAAAGAAAAAAAGCCTCATGACCCTGTCTTCCACAAGAAACAACAGTAATGAGCGCTGATCTAAAGAAGCCATAGAGATTCCAAGGAAATAAAAAAGTCTATATAAAAGTGTAGTTCAAGCAGAAAAGTGCAAGTCCGAAAATAAAAAAAAACCCTGAAGAAAAAGTTCAACAAAGGCATGCATCTCTATGATATCCTTAATTGGATAAACAGTTACAGAGGGAAGAGAGAGGGTGAAACGCAGAAAAGTGTTAAAGGAAGTGATATAATCTAGAAGGTCCAGCGATCAATATTCCCGCGATGAGACTGCACCTAAATAAATGAAAGGGGTTTGCAACTGAAAGTATTTTCTCTAAGGGGTTTGGATTCAATCTGGAGAACTGCTAAGCTTCTAGGGACACATCGAATTACTACCAATTACTTTGCAGGTATGTGGATCTAGAAGGAGTGAGTACAATTGTTTTGCTTAGGGACAAGCAAAAAGCTAAGTCTAGGGGAGTTGATATATCTTGGTTTTTACCCGTTTTAGACCATGATATAAGTCCTTTATCTAGAGTCTTTTGGTGTTTTCGAGTCTTGTGTGTTTATTATTATGTACAAGGACGATTAGAGCTTAAATGGTGTTTACTGTATCGTTATGGAGCATTTTGGAATAAGCAGTGAAAGTCGCAAGTTCGGATTGAAGTATTGAAGTCAGTGTCGATTGACACTGAAGGAAGCATCGATCGACAACAAGAATTTGGTCGTGTCGATCGACAGAGATACATGTGTTGCTCGACACTACTAACTTCGCGACCAGTATATAACAATTAGAAGATTTCTGTTTTTGCTCCAGAAGGCCCAGATATTTGCAAGAAGGCCCTATACGTTTTTGTAGTCTATAAATACTAATTTTCAGCCATTGTTTAGGCTAAACTTTATTTTTCCTAGAGGTAATTTTATACTATGAGATTATTATTCATGTCTATTTCTGAGTAATCTCCTAGTTAGGTTTTAATGTTTTTCAAAAGATAATGAAGAGTTGTTGAATTTATTTACTATTGGGATTTTGCATTCATATTTATATTCTTCACCTTGATTGCTTTGAACTCTGATTTAGGCCCGAATTAGATATCCTATGTTGTTTAGTAGATGTAACAGCATTATTGGATTACCTGAATTGAATCATAGGTGAGCAAAAATTTGATTCGCAATGACAGTTGGCTTTGGACCTTTGTGAACAATCGAACGTGAATTTAATGCTTGTTGAGATCAATTTAATTTTGCAACGACAGTTCGCTTTCTAGGGTTTAAACATATATAATATTCGCAACGACAGTTAGTTTGTTTTACATTAGTTTCGAGTTCTATATTTGCACTTCATCAATCCCAATAGTAACTTTATTCTTCAATTTAGATTTATTCGTGTGAATTCCCTAAGGCTTAGCGTTTGTCTCTTATTTAAATTTAAAACACTTAAAATCTTCTTTGTTTACTTTTCTGCAATTTATTTTACAATCTTTCGTCTTAGCTTAATCTAAACATTTAAATCTATTGTGTCCATGATTCCCAATGGATTCGATCCCTAAGTTCAACATTGATCTCTTAATTTGAGAGAGTAGCTCAGGGCAAATTTGATCATATCAATCTTGTACCTAAGGTCCTCAGACTTCGCATCATTGAAGAAATTGCTTAAGAAAGCATTCTTTGTATCTTCCCAGTTAGTAAGCTTGCCCGGTGGAAGCGTCCTCTACCGATGTTTTGCTTCCCCATGTAGAGAGTAGGGGAAGAGTTTGCAATAAAGATAATTCTCAGAAATTTCGTTTGCCTTGATGCTAGATGCTAGATCTTCAAACCTCTCAATGTGATCCATCTGGTGCTCATGTGGAAGACCGCAGAAGGGATCTTGCGCTACAAGAGAGAATTAGGCAGGCTTCAACTCGAAGTTATTCCTCTTGAATGGTGGTGGACGAATCGCAGCTCGATTCATGTAGAATTGGTCCGATCTATTGAAGTCAGCTAAAGTCCGCGGCTGATTCTGGATGGGGTGTCGAGCAACACCATCATGGCATTGATTGACACCATGATTTCTTCCTTCTCGAGTGATCTGCTCTGCGTCTCGAGTGATCTGCAAATTTTCCTGGTGTCGTGCAACGTCCTCTCTGGGTCGCTCAACACGCTGCTCCTCTTCACAAGCAAGTCCAATTTCTTCATCGCGTCTTTGCTGCTCCTCGTCGATCTGCTCGATGATCACGTTTCCATCAGCATCTATCCTCTGTCCTTCCTTGTTGTATTGATTTTCTTCTCTATCGAACAACCCGTCATCTCTCATAAATAAAATCGTCAGCGCAGCCATCTTCTTAGCTTCTTTTGTCGCTTTTCTGTTGGTGCGTTCTAAGCGTGCGAGATCCTGAAGTTCAAATCCAACTAACTCTTTTTCCTTGCTGCTCCTAGTGATACGATTAGACATTCACCTGAAAACATGATATACCTGGTATTTTACCACTTTTACTACTTATTTCTATCTATTTTATAAGCTATTTAATAAGCTTTTTTTATCAAAAGAGGTAGTTTTCTCGTATATTTGGTTTTGAAGAGTCATATAGGTCAAATCATCAAAAATAGCATAAAAAGGAGAAAAATGAGTATTCTTCATCCTACAACAACTTACCAAGGTCAAAGGATCCTATCTGACTCACCCAAGTTGAAGATTTCACAATTTCCCAAGTTGGACAGAAAGTATGTCCCCGAAAGATTGCCTCGGACAGAGGACCAAATCAACTTGGAAGGTGATGAAATTTCAAATGGAGATATCCCTTTGAGTCAGATTTCCAACGAGTCTAGAATTATATCAAATGGAGTTGTAGTGTTGAATTTATTCAAGTTTTAATGAAGACATGTCATTTTGCCTAGAAGGAGAATCAAGTCCAAGATGGGCCTAAGCACCGAACCAACCCATGAGCCGGCTCATTTAAGTGAAGCCACGCACAAGAAGATGATTTTGAGCCAGAACCCGGACCAATTTACATGACTGGTGCCACCGTCCGGTGCCGTGACCACTTCTGCGCACTTATCGACAAAAAGACGTTTTTGCCCGAACTGAAACCCTAGGAGTTCCACCGACCCAAGACCTCTTCCTACACCTATATATACTTGCTTTTAGGCTCTTTATAGAAAGAGAACAGCCCTAGGCACCACAAATCAAAAGTAAACATGTATTTTCGTTATTCTCTTTAGATCTTCATATTTATCCTTTGTAAAAGAGCGATGAAGGCCATGGTGTTCTTCTCAAGATTTGTGCTTCAAGATCCACCAATGCTGAACCCTTACTTTGCACGAATCTACTGTTTTATCAACTTCCCTAGTTGCTCCATGTTTCATAACATGTAGAGTAGTTGTATGTTTGATAATAAGTTATTTTAAAGTTCTTTTGCTTGCATCTTCTACATATTTATTGAGTTTGTTTCTAGCATGATTATCTATCTTTATTTGTGCTCAAGGCGTGATCTAGACTAGCTACCTAGTGACCGATATTAGATTAGTACCGATTCCAAAATCTTTTGTACCGTTCGGATCTAATATTTGATAGGCTAGGCGTCTTAACAATCGAAAGTTTAGTTAAGGAGTCTAGTGAGCAATCGAGTCTAATTCTTACAGCGTGATTCCACCTTGCAATAACCATCGAAAGTTGAGTCTATTAGGGTAGGAGTTATAGGTTTCGGAGCCTTGAAAGGGGAATAATTCTACCATAGTGATTTGAGATCTAGAACACTAGTTGCATCTTTTTAAAAACCGTGTAGTTCATGTTGCATTAGTTCCTTTTAACTGCTTGTATCTTGCGTTTTTGATTTATCTATCCCTTTATTTTATTGTTTTGATTTATTTCATTAAAAACCCCAAAACCAAATATATTTTCTTTTAGCTTTTTTTGGATCATATAGATTTATAGCGTAACAACATAGTCTCCTATGGATCGACCCCTAAGTACTACAATTGCCAACTGTGCACTTGCAGATTAGGGTTTATAAATTTAAAACCTTTTGCATCTCCCTAATCCAGAGGCATCAAAACACAAAGATTAAAAACTAGTTTAGTAAAAGAAATAAAAAGAAAAACCTACACAAAATCCTAATAATATAAATCTAATGGCTTGATTCCTCGGCAACGGCGCTAAAATTTGATATGCTCAAATTTGCTCTGAGCTACTCTCTCAAATTAAGAGATCGATGTAGAACTTAGGAATCGAATATACAGGGAATCAAGGACACAATAGATTTAAATGTTTAGATTAAGCTAAGCAGAAAGATTGTAAAGTAAATTGCAGAAAATAGTAAATCAAGGTGATTACAAGTGATTTAAATTCAATAAGAGAAAAACGCTAAGCCTTAGGAAATTTGCAGGAATTATTTCAAATTGAAGAATAAAGTTACTATCGAGATAAGTATGAAGTGCAATTCTAGAACTCGAAACTAATGTAAAATAAATCAAATGTCGCTGCAAATATTATCTATGTTTAAACCCTAGAAAACCAACTGTCGTTGCGAAATAAGATTAATTTAAACAAGCATTAAATTCAGGTTCGATTGTTCAGAAAGATCCAAAGCCAACTGTCGTTGCGAATCGAATCTTTGCTTACTTATGATTCAGTTCAGGTAATTCAATAAATAATGTTGTCGCATCTACTAAACAACCGAGAATATCTGATTCAGGTCTAAATCAGAGTTCAAAGCAATCAAGGTGAAGAATATAAATATGATATGCAAATCCCAATAGTAAATAAATTCTAACAAAACTTCATCATCCTTTGAAAACCCCTAAAACCTAACTAGGAGATTACTCAGACATAAATATGAATAATAATCTCTTAGTATAAAATTATCTCTAAGAAAATAAAGCTTAACCTAAACAATGGTTGAAAATAAGTATTTATAGACTACAAAAACGTATTGGGCCTAACTGTAAACATCTAGGCTTTTCTGGCGCAAAAATGGAAGTCTTCCAAATCTGGTAATCTGGTCTGTCTGAAGGTCGTAAAGATCGACACTGATGGTGTGTCGATCAACACCCATAAATCCTTAGTCTCGAGCAACACCAAATCCATGTCGCTTTGACAGCTCGTTCTGCAATGCTCCATATAGCTCTAGTAAACACCAATTAAGTCCAAACGTCTTTGTTCCTAATAAAAACCCCAAAAGACTCGAAAACACCAAAATGACTCTAAAATATGGACTTATAGCATGGTTGAAAACTGGTAAAAACCATGATATATCAAAGGTGGTGTCGATCGACACCTAGTGGTAGTGTCGATCCACCCGGTTGAATTGATGTTTTGGTGTTTGCTGTGTCGATCGACACCGTGGTGGTGTGTTGATCGACACGGAGTTGCTTTGTGCATATTTCATTTAATTGTTCTTATTTTGGTAAGTTGGAATTAGTGATTGTTAGTTGATTGCGTAGTTTTGGCATTCCTTTATCCTTATTATGTAACCAGTAGACGGGATGACCGCTTCACTGAGTATTTGTGATAATACTCACGTAACACTTATTTATATGTGTTGCACGTAAAAGTTTGAGATAGTGGAATCATGGCTGGAACGAGAGGATGATTAGGATCTCTAATTTATTTGTTTGAATTTTTTTTAGTAGAACCTTGTGTTAGGTTGCTATAAATGCTGAGTTGAGTTAATGGAATTAGAATTGGATAATTGTAATGGTTGAATCTGGTTTGAGTGGTTATTGATTTTTCTGCTGGTTATTGTCTGGTTTGAATGTTGTGGAATTAATCGTTGAGCATATCATTTATGGGAATAATAATTTGGATTAAGTAATTAAAAAAAAACTTGGTTGTTTCATTTTGGTATCAGGGCCCTTACGTTTTAGGGCAGTAGGCTAAGTGGTTGATTGGTGGTTGTTGATTGAATTGACTATCAGTAGTTAGTTAATTCTGTGAGTTATGGAGTCTTAGAACATCCTCTCCGAGCCTTCAAAGAGATTCAACGGTATGTGATTGTTGACCTCTATTATGTGAATTCTAGTATCTTAGAATGTGCTTTTGGGAAGTGTAGTGTGTGATGGCTAGAGTTCCAAGAGGTCGAGGTCGAGGTCGGGGCCGTAGTGGCCGAGGTCGTGGTCGGGGCGTGTAAGTACATCTTTTGAGTAGGTGGCTTAGAGTGAATCACCAGAGCAGGGGGCTGATTCGCAGACGTATCATGAAGGATCAAAGGGCAGTGTCAGTGTGTCTGTTGGTGCTGGTGGTGGTATCAGAGCAGATGGTGTTGTGGGAGGCCCAAGTGGGGGTGCTGCTGCAGGTGTGGCCCATGATCCAGAAGATTGTTTGGCAAAGATGTTAGCCCTGATTTTGGAGCGGTTACTGAGTGGGGTACCAGGGCAGGCTCCAGTAGTGATTCCAGTGGCAGAGGAGCATCCGACTTATCGGGGGATGTTGAGCAAGTTAGAGAGCATCAGGTCTTTGTCCTTTTCGGGTGGAGGGGGACCTGAGGTAGCTGATGAGTAGAGGATGAAGGTAGAGCATAGGTTTCGCTCTATCAGATGTGCTAATGAGTATCAAGTGGATTTAGTGGTAGACTTCTTGGAGGGTGATGCACGTATCTAGTGGAGGAGTGTTGAGGCCTGGAGGAGGCGGACAGTGTGGACTTGGGGAGAATTCTTGATTGAGTTTAATGCCAGGTATTTTCCTCAAGAGGTAGTGGATCAGTTGGAGGCTCAGTTTTGGGAACTCGTCCAAGGAGACCGTTCAATAGGCGAGTATTATGTTGAGTTTGACAGGCTAGTGGTTTATGGAGGTAGAGGCATGGACGAGTAGCGGGCTTAGATGAGGAGGTTCGCAGGAGGACTTAGGTTGGGGCTGAGAAGGTTGTGCAGAGCTTCCAAGTTTGCCTCGATGATATATTAGGATTTTAGTGTATTTTACTTATTGTTTTCTATTGTTTTTCGAGTCTTTCTAGTTCTTTTTATGTTTTCTCAGGTTCTAGGAGGCTCTGGAGCGTGGATTGGAGTTATTGGGGCTCGTTGGAGCAAACGAGATGAATTTGGAGCAAAAAGGCGATTTTCGTACCTGAGCACCTGCTCGCCCTGCTCGCCCCACCTGCTCGCCAGAGGCTCCAATTTTTACCTAGATTCAAAGTAAAGTTTAAAAATAAGAGTCAGGAGCCGGGGGAAAAGGGGAGACTCACGTTCAAAGACAAAAACACATTCACGTTCTTTTTCTAAGTTTTTAGACTCTTTTTATTTTGTTCTTCATTGTTTTGGAGATTGGATCGGACCTTCACCACTTTTGTTGTTTCTATTTGTTTCACCTTCTTGCTGGATCATTCTACAACTTTGTTTGAGAAGAATTCTAAACCCTAATCTATTTCAATAATATCATGAATTCTCTTTATAGCTTTGTTGTATTTGATTTCACATGCTTGAGTAGTCTATTAGCTAGATTAAGGTTTTCAATGGTGATTTAGGATGTTAGTGGTTGAGCACAAATAGGATTGGAATATCATATGTCTTCGCCAATAGGGATTCATAATGCTTAGATTAATTTGATCACCTAATCTATGATTCTAGGTTAAACTTATTCACGACAGTGCTCTAGGTTGCTAGATAAACCATTGGTGAGCAATTGGTGTGTAACCAACGACAGTTGATTGTTACCATCAATTGTAAACAAATTGAACCAACTCGTTAATGCTTGTCAACATCGCTGGGTCCAAACGACAATTTAGGTGTTTAGGTTGTTAGACAAAGTTATTGATACATCACGACAGTGGGGCAATATTATCATCATGTTTGAGTTCTAGACCGTACTTAAATTAATTCATGAATAGTTGCTCAGTCCTGAATCCGAAATCACTGGCGATCTACCTTGATCTAGTGCTTGTTTTTATTGAATTTTACATCGTTTTATTTTGTCGTTTTCATTGTTTCGAAAATCACAAAACCATATTTTATCTTAGCTTTAAATTAGAATCTATAATTTCATAGTGTAACCTTGGTCTCTGTGGATTTGATACCCTATATACTATTGCAATTGTCTGTGCACTTGCGGATTTATTTTGGGTTAAAACTTTACACATCAAGTTTTTGGCGCCATTGCCGGGGACCAATTGTGTTACCTTTGACATTTGATTTTATTTATAGCCTAAGAATTTTGCTAATTTTGTTTTTATTTGTGTTTGCTATGTGTCAGGTGCATGACCAGTAGAAGAACGAGAAGAAATCTCCTCGGATCATTAATTAGTGTCACAAATGAAGAGTTAGCTCGCCTTGAACGTCAAAACCGTCAACGAAGAAACACAGCTGTTCCGGAAATTATGGCTGATCAAGAGACAGAGATGAACGTTCAGCTACAGTTGTTAAGGGATCAGATTACTCAGTTGGAAAGAAATAAACCATAAGCTCCGCAAGTACAGCCGGGTATAAGGGATTTGGATAATCCCCATGCATTTTATCAAAACCGTTCGGCTATTGTTTCTCCAACAATTCAGAGGCAAGATTTTGAGATCAAGCCTCAGATGATCTCATTGGTGAAACAACATTTATTCCATGGGTTACCAGCTGAGATACCGATGGATCACATCGAGAACTTCGAAGAAATCTGCAGCACTACGGAGTCTAATGGTGTACCAAGCGAGTTCTTCAAATGCAAGTTATTCCCGTTCTCACTTTCGGACAAAGCTCTTAGGTTGTTGAAGTCATTAGGACCTGGTTCTTTGAAGACATGGGATGAGGTTAGAGTTGCGTTCTTGGACCATTTCTACACTAAGTCCAAGACAGCATCTTTGAGGAACAAGATTTCGTCTTTTCAACAATATTCTGGTGAAGCTTTTTGTGAAGCTTGGGAGAGACTAAAGGAGTACCATAGGGAGTCTCCTCATCATGGTTTTAAGGATGAGCAGATTCTGGGGATATTCTATGATGGAGTTAAATGGGATTATCGGAATGCCCTAAATGCTGCGAGTAATGGAGACTTCATGACCCAGACTAGAGGTGGTGCTTTTGAGCTGATTAATAACCTTGCTTCGAGCTCTAACAACAAGGATCCTGAGTAAGATAGGTCCATGAAAGTCAATAGTGTGGACACTCAAAAGATTGATGAGCTGACAGCGAAGGTAACCTACTTCTACGCGAGAGTCAAAGACCAGTAAAATTTGTGGAAGAGAATGAGGCTACGCTTATTCCTCAAGAGTTTGAAGATGATGAAGATGATGGAGTACAAGAGGTTAACTTTGTGAGTGGACAAGGATATCAGAACCGTGGGTTCAACCCCAACTATCGGAGCCACCCCAACCTCTCCTACCGAAGCACCAATGTCGAGAACCCACAAGACCAAGTCTATCCGCAACAAGGAGGTACGAATCATAACACACAAGGTCAAGGATTTCAAAAGTTCTACTCCAGCAACACTCAAGGGAAGCAGTTCATCCCTAACCAGAATCAGAATCATTTCCAAGGAGGGAACCAACAACAAAACACTCAATTCGCTGTGCCACAACAAGCTACTTCCGCGTCCACATCTCAGGATGAGTTGAAAAGTCTCATGCAACAACTGATGGTTAACCAACAGAAGGCATCCACTGAGATTAATGCCAAGGTAGATCACATATACAATGATCTAAATGCGAAGTACAAGGCTGTTATCGCGCACGTGAAGAAATTGGATACACAAGTAGCTCAAACAGCAGAAGCTATTAAGAGACCAGCTGGAACTCTTCCAGGACATGGTGAGGTGAATCCCAGGAAGGAGTATCAAGTGAATGCTATTGATTTGAGGAGTGGAAAGAGGTTGGTACCGCCTACGATCACAAGCTCTCATGTGAAGGCTAAGGAGAAGGTTACCGAGCACCAAGCTCAAGAGAGTAATTTTTCTGAGAAAGAAAAGCATAAGAAGATTGGTTCAAGCTCAGGGAAACCTTAGGGTTCTGTTCCAATCGATGTTGAGAAAACAATTTCTGAGCACCCCACATCTGCTGCCGAGCACCTGCTGGTACAGGGTGCTCCCACGAAAATTCCAGAAATTTTGCCTGAGCGAGTTTATGTACCAAGAGTGCCTTACCCAGTACCTCCTAAGAAATCTAGGAAAGATTTGGAGGATGCTAAGTGTAAGGAGATGTTAAAGGATTTGACGGTGAAGCTCCCTTTGGTTGATGTCATGCAAATGATACCCTCACTCAAGAGGTACATGAAGGAATTGGTAGTTGGTAAGATTGTTGAAGAGGAAAGTGTGATGATGGTTTCTAAGGAGTGTAGCGCCATACTTCAGAGTAAGGTGTTGACAAAGAAAAGTGATCCGGGAAGGATTGTGATTTCCGTGAAGATAGGGCCTTGCACGTTTGCATGTTCATTGTGTGACTTGGGCTCCAGCGTCAATTTGATGCCATATTCTATGGCTAAGCATTTGGGCTTCACCAAGTTCAAACCCACTAAGATTTCGTTGGTTTTTTCGGATCGGTCTACAAAGCTTCCGGTGGGTATTATCGAAAATTTGCACGTCCGAATTGGGGATACTTTAATCCCAGCTGATTTTGTGGTTCTGGAGCTTGATGAATAACCAAAGGAGCCGTTGATTTTGGGTAGAGCTTTCTTACGCACGGCACGTGCTATCATTGATGTCGAAGAAGGCATAGTGGACCTCCGTCTAGGAGACATGGTAGTTTGGTTTGAGATGAGCAAACTTTTCAAGAAACCGATGATAGATGGACAGACATTTGTTATCCATGATGGATCAGAGATGTCAGAAGATGTGGTTGAAGAGATTTTAGCAAGTGATCCGCTCGAAGTCGCATTGACAAAAGCCAACGGTGAACACGGTTTTCTGAGTGAAGACACCCAAGGATTTGCTAAGTTTTTGGATTCTAACATCAAAGTGGAGTAGGGAGATGAATTTCAGAGTCTGGGAGAGGGCACAAAAATCGAGGGTCAGCGACCATCCCAGCGAGCGCCCGAGGCGGAGCAGCGAGCACCTGCTCCAGAAAATTCTACTGTTTGTGGTTCTTGGAGTGAGCTGAAAGCTCCAAAGCTTGAGTTGAAGACCCTCCCAACAGGGCTCAGGTACGCATTTCTCGGTCCTAACTCCACGTACCCTGTTATAGTGAATGCAAAATTGAACAATGTAGAGAAAGTATAGGAAGGCTCTAGGATATTCACTTGATGATATTACTGGAATATCTCCTGACTTATGCATGCACAGGATATACCTATAAGATGAATCAATGACTTCTGTCGAGCATCAGAGACGGTTAAACCCGAATCTCAAAGATGTCGTCAAGAAATAGATAATGAAACTTCTAGAGGCTGGTGTAATTTATGCGATCTCTGACAGTAAGTGGGTCAGTCCTATGCATGTTGTGCCTAAGAAAGGAGGTATCACAGTGATTAGAAATGATAGGAACGAACTGATACCGACTAGGACAGTAACCGGACATAGGATGTGTATAGATTATCGGAAATTGAATGTTGCTGCTCGCAAGGATCATTTTCCTTTACCATTTATCGATCAGATGCTAGAGCGTCTAGCTAACCATCCTTATTAATTTTCTTAGATGGTTATTTAGGTTTCTTTCAGATCCCTATCCACCTGGACGATCAAGAGAAGACAACGTTCACATGTCCTTATGGCACTTTCGCGTACCGTCGCATGCCGTTCGGTTTGTGTAACGCCCCAGCAACGTTTCAACATTGTATAATGTCTATATTTACTGACCTTATTGAGGATATAATGGAGGTTTTTATGGATGATTTTTCTGTGTATAGGGGTTCTTTTTCTGTGTGTTTGTCTAACTTGTGCAGGGTGTTGCAAAGGTGCGAGGAAAAGCATCTTGTTCTCAACTGGGAGGTGTCACTTCATGGTCCGAGATGGGATAGTGCTGGGGCACAGAATATCAGAGAAAGGTTGAAGTTGACAAGGCTAAGATAGAGGTTATGATGAGTTTACAACCGCCTACTATGGTTAAGGGAATCCGCAGTTTTTTGGGACATGCTGGGTTCTACCGTCGGTTCATCAAGGATTTCTCCAAGATTGCTAGACCCGTTACTAGATTGCTGTGTAAGGAGGTAAAGTTTTACTTTGACAGTGACTATTTGGCGGCGTTTCATACCATTAAGGGCGCCTTGGTAAGTGCACCGATAGTACAGCTGCCAGATAGGGATCTACCGTTTGAAGTTATGACTGATGCGAGTGATTTTGCTGTGGGAGCTGTTCTGGGTCAGAGGAAAGACAAGAAGCTCCATGTGATATATTATGCTAGTCGGACGATGGATGATGCTCAATGTCGGTATGCTACTACCGAGAAGGAGTTGTTAGCGATTGTTTTCGCTTTTGAGAAGTTTAGATCGTACCTCGTCGGGTCTAAGGTAATTGTTCACACCGATCATGCCGCATTAAAGTATTTGCTGACTAAGAAGGATGCGAAGCCCAGGTTGTTGAGATGGATTTTGTTACTACAAGAGTTCGATCAAGAGATTAAAGATAAGAAAGGGTTCGAAAACGGAGTTGCAGATCACTTGAGTAGGTTACAGATTGAAGATGAGACACCTATGCAGGATAGTCTACCAGATGAGCATATCTATTCGATCAGTATCTGTGAGAATTTCCGATCACCCGACCGAGCACCCGTTTTGACAGACCGAGCACCTGCTCGGGAAATCTTTTGCGGAATGGTTCAGAGTGCTCAATCTTCGACCTTCCCATGGTTTGGTGAGTTTTCTAACTTCTTGGTTGCTGATAAGGTTCCTGATAACCTAACGGGAAGCAAAAGGAAGAAGTTTTTCTGCGATGTTAGGCGGTATTTTTAGGATGAGCCGTATTTGTACAAGCAGTGTTCAGATGGACTTTATAGGAGATGCGTGTCAGAGGCAGAGATCCCTGGGATTTTATACAATTGTCACAGTTCGTCTTATGCTGGGCATTTTGCCACATTTAAGACGGTTTCGAAGGTGTTACAGGCCAGTTTTTGGTGGCCGACGATGTTCCGTGATGCGAATAGATTTGTATCTAGATGTGACGCCTGTCAGAGGCAAGGGAACATCAGCAAGCATAATGAAATGCCTCAGAACTTTATTCTGGAAGTAGAGGTTTTCGATGTATGGGGTATTGACTTCATGGGACCTTTTCCATCCTCCTATGGAAATAAGTATATTCTAGTGGCTGTTGACTATGTCTCCAAGTGGGTTGAAGTGCTGGCTAGCCAGACTAATGATGCTAGAGTGGTTATCAAGATGTTCACAACTATGATATTTCCGAGGTTTGGAGTCCCGAGAGTGGTGATAAGTGATGGAGGTTCACAGTTCATAAACAAGGTTTTTGGGAACTTGTTAAAGAAGAACGGTGTTACGCATAAGGTAGCTTCTCCTTATCACCCTCAAACAAGTGGTCAGGTTGAGATCTCCAACATGGAGATAAACGTATCCTACAGAAGACAGTGAGTGTCACACACAAAGACTGGTCAAGGAAGTTAGATAACGCTTTGTGGGCATATAGAACCGCGTATAAGACTCCGTTGGGGACAACGCCTTTTCATTTGGTGTATGGGAAGGCATGATTCTGGTGGAGCTGGAGTACAAAGCGGCCTGGGCTGTTAAGATGCTCAACTTCGACATCCTTAGCGCATTTGAGAGGAGATCCATGCAGCTGCATGAGTTGGAGGAGATTAGGCATCTCGCCAATGACAACTAGCGAATCTACAAGGAATGGACCAAAGCTTACAACGACAAGAGGATTATCTCCAGGATTTTTGCTCCTAATGATCAAGTATTGTTATTTAATCGCCTCAGGTTGTTTCCAGGTAAGCTGAAATCAAGATGGTCTAGTCCATTCACAATCAAGGAGGTAAGACCACATGGAGCCATAGTGTTGCTGGACACTACAGGAGGTGGGTTCGTAGTGAATGGTCAGCGGCTCAAGCCATATCTTGCTGACACATGCATTTGAGAAGGTGGATTTGTCACCTTCAGTGACCCTCCTCAAGCCTAAATGGTCTACAAAGTCGAGCTAACGACTTAAAACAAGCGATTGATGGGAGGCAACCCATCGGTAAGGTTTCTTGTACATAATTCGATTTTAATTTCCTTTTATTACTGACATTTTATTTGTGTTTTCAGTACTTATGTTAAAAAAAAAAATCTTTCCCTGAGCACCCCCAAGAATTAGGCTCGAGCACCTACTCAACAAAAACAAAAGGAGGTGGATGATTCAGTCCACGAAGAAGAACAACAGCCTCATGGAGAGGATCATGGAAACACTCTCCAAAGGGTGTTGTCACGCCATGGCAGCAAGGGACACTCAGCCAGTTCCCTCAAGCTCAACCTCAGGCTCGGGGCAGCCATTGGTAAGGAAGAAGCGGAGGACGTGTGGCGAAGGAGGCGACGAAGCTTCTACTCAGTGATATCTTTCTCACCCTTCTATCCATCATTGTACTATCCGTGTTTATGTTTGTTTTATTGTGTCGCCAATCTCTTGAACTTTTTCACACCAGAGACGGTGTGATTTAAGTCTGGGGGAGCGGTCTTGTTGTTGTGTCTGCTTTTGAATTTGCTTTTGATTTTAGTTTTCTTGAGTCTGTTTTTGAGTTTTATCGAGTCAATAAGAAGTTTTCGGGAATTATGAACTTGATTTATTGGATTTATTTTCGCACTAGGGATTACTTGTATGACTCACAGCTTAGCCAAGGTTCTGTTTCGGAAAGGTTATGGGTGGATTAAATTTTCCCCAAAGCTCACACTTATCGTAAATTAGGTTGATCCGATATCATCTCAAATTTTAATTTGGTATTTAATCTTGACTTTTAATTTCTTTCTCAGGGGTTTGATGTTCATTGGGCAAGGCTTTTTTGAACCATATAAGACACAGCAACTCTCCAACAAGTACACTCTTTCATCTCTAACTCTCCTCTCTGTCTAATCAAAGCAACATGCCCAAGTGACCCAAGGGATGATGCATAAACCCGTGTCTCTTTTGTGACCTCGCGGAAATCATGTTGTAAGGGAACTAAAAGTTTTGAAGTGAACCAGGGGATGATGCGTAAACCCGTATCTCCTTTGTGACCTCATGAGATTCGTCCCATAAAAAACTAAAAGTTTCGAAGTGAACCAAGGGATGATGCGTAAACCCGTATCTCCTTTGCGACCTCATGGAGATTCGTCATTTAAAAAAAAAAAAAAAAAAGAAGTAGCATCGGAAAAATGATGAAAAGGAAAAAAGAAAAAAAAATAAAAAAAAATAATAATATTTGGTTATGTTTTGAGAGAGGAAAAGAGTTGAGAAAAAAAGAGTATACGGGAGAGGGTCTTGGATTGAAGAAGTCGGCACCCCTTGTTCCGATTCCCTTGGGTAAGATCACTGTACTTTCATTTTCATTAATTTATGTAAGAGATGATATTGGGGATCCCAAAGTTTTGCTGAGTTGTGAGTGCTAAGGTTAAGTTATGAACCCCATGGCTAATTATGGTACATGTTCTAAGGCCCGGTGACGAAAGTATGAAGTCCAAAATTTTTTCCAACAAGCGAGTGAGTTCCATGCAAATTTCAGGCATTTAGGTTGTTAGACAAAGTTATTGATACATCACGACAGTGGGGCAATATTATCATCATGTTTGAGTTCTAGACCGTACTTAAATTAATTCATGAATAGTTGCTCAGTCCTGAATCCGAAATTACCGGCTATCTACCTTGATCTAGTGCTTGTTTTTATTGTCGTTTTCATTGTTTCAAAAATCACAAAACCATATTTTATCTTAGCTTTAAATTAGAATCTATAATTTCATAGTGTAACCTTGGTCTCTATGGATTCGATACCCTATATACTATTGCAATTGTCTGTGCACTTGCGGATTTATTTTGGATTAAAACTTTACACATCAATCGATGGCAGAATTGGCCGAGGATGTGGCATGGATTGAGAGGGATATGAGAGCGCAGATCGAGGATTGAGCTGCGGTCCTTTTATCTCAGTTGTCGTTCTTTTGTTTTTCTGTTTTAGAATTTTAGCTTTGGCTTTGATGTTTTGGATAGTTTCTATTTTCGTTTGGTGTTGAAACAATTATTTCAATTTAAAATTTATATGATGAGTTTTTCTTATTTATTTTGTGATTTGAGAGTCGTGGTTTGGAGTTTGTGTTGAGTTGATGGTGAGTCTAAAAATAGAAGTTTATGAGAATTTATGACTGTCTATTTTTTGATGGACTCTAGTGGAACACCCTGTGCACTTGGTTGTTCGAGTTGACCTGAGGATTGGTCAGGATGTAACGATATTTTGGGTTTGGGAATATCATGTTTGGAACTACGCAAGGTAGTTCAAGTCGATAGATGTTTATAGACGTTTTAGAATTTATTACTCTAGGGGTTGCGGTCCCGAATAACTCATTATTCTCGGGGATGTCGAGTTATCCAAAGGAGATAGCGAGTTCTCATGTATACTTATTTGGGATGTGAGTTCCCAGAATAAGTAGCGTGGGATGTGAGTTCTCTCGCGGGTATGGCGAGTTCCCCAGATATCGTTGGCTCAAACGATGCATCCTGAGAGTGCGAACGGTATATTTCCAGATAGCTCATCGGATGCGTCATGCGAGTATCATAGTGTGAAATGAGTTAAAAGTAATAAATGTCTAGAAACGAACGTATAAACATGGGATTATCAATGAGTTTCGGAGGTCCAGAGAGGATCTCGTGAGTGTTGGCTAGATGGCAAGGTGTTGCGTGCGAGCGGGGATGATATTCTGGAGTATGGATTGACAGGTTGGTATCACTGGAGGTAGTTCTAGTCATCAGGTGCTTATACACATAGGAATTGATTACTCTAAAGGAAGCATTTTTTCCTATATATCTAGAGCTTGAAGGAGACGTCCTAAGAGTGGAGTGGCTCCGACATCGTTAGCTCAAGGGATGTGTTCCCGAGAGTGTGAGGGTGTTAGGATTAGTAGGAGTAATCAATGTGTGATCGTGGCATAAGCATATGACTGGATATAAACCTGAGGTTTGTGTGTGTGCTTCCGAGATATACCAGCTGGAGAGTCGCAGACTGCGATTCAGGTCAGCTAGTGGAGGCTGAGCATCAGTTTCCGAGTGGAGTGATGTAGAGGTTGCCCATTCCAGAGTGGAGGTGGGATAGGGATTACGATGGATTTTGGGTTCTAGGCGAGTATGTTGGACCTGAGTGGGAGAGATGAGCACCTTTGGTGCGAGTTTTGCTCACGATTGGCAAAGTGTTTATGCCGATAAGAAGGAAGGTTTTGGATTTTGCGGTCGGAGATAGAGTGTATCTTCAGACGGCTATATTGTGAGGTTTTAACGGTTGAGTGCAGAGACTCTGTGGAGTATGAGGATTTTGGGTTCGTTCCTAGTAGTGAAACGAATTGGATCAAACGAATTGAGGGAGTGCATGCGTGCTTCGAAGTAGTTGGTGGCTAAGTTTCTGGTGGAACTTCAGCCAGAAGGATGAGTATTTCCCAGCGTGTTTGTAGGAGATGGATATTCTCCAGAGGGATGAGTATTTCCCAGCGTGGTAGTAGGAGATGGATATTCTCCAGTGGAATGAGGTGTTTCCCTAAGTGTTTATTAGGAGTTGATTGTCGGTTTATTGCGGTTTGGGAATGAGAACCCTAAGCTCATGTTTATTAGCCGACTAGTCGCGTTTTCTCGTGAAGGGGAGGGAGAAAAACCTTAGAGAAGAGAGGAGAATGTGAGTTCTTGTGAATTGAGAGATTATGGTTCATGAGAAAGTGTTTTCTAAGGTTTTCGGAGTGTGGCATTGATTGTTAGGCAAGTTCATTGAGTTTGAGGCTCGAATCGGTGGGTTTTATCGCTGATTCTTCGTGTTCTACGCTATCTTCATCCAAATCTGTTCCTAGGCTAAGGTGAGTGCGTAACCGTAGGTTTATCTAAGCCATTAGTGGCTTTGATAATAGATTATATGTTTTCGTGATGGAATGTGTTTTTTCTGTGTATTGTGTGCAGGGAAAGGTTGAGATTATTGCGAGAATGAGCCATGAGAGGAGACGCTCGTTCTGCGATTTTTGCAACCCGAGTGTCGATCGACACCTAGTGGTAGTGTCGATCAACACCTAGTGGTAGCGTCGATCGACACCACTGTTGTATGAGTGACGATCGACACCTAGTGGTAGTGTCAATCGACACCAGTATAATTCTTGTGTTGATCGTATTGATTGGTATTGTTTTGCGGGTTATTGGTCTATGTGTATTGTCTGTAGACGGGATGACCGTCTCACTAAGTATTTATGAAATACTTACGCATCTCTTTTCCCAGATGTTGCAGGTAAAAGAAAAGTGTGATCGCGAAATCATGGCGTAGGAAGAGGATGATTAGGATTTTCTTTTATGCTTTATTGAACGGAGTAGAACCTTGTGTTTAGGTTGCTAGCTAAGTTATTGATGGAATTGAGATTGTTCTGAAATTGTGGTTCCATCATTTATGGATTATTGGTTGATTTATTTTATGATAACTTTCACATTTATTATTGAATTAGCCGTTGAGAATTAATATAAATGGGAATATTGATTCAGACTAATTAATTTAAAAAAATAAGAGTTTGGTCATTTGATTTTGGTATCAGAGCCCTTACGGTTTTAGGGCAGTAGGTTGAATGATTGGAGACTACGTTTTAGAATTGATTATGAGTATTTAGTCAATTCTAGGAGTTGTAGAGTCTTAAATCATCCTCCTCGGACCTTTAAAAAGATTTTGCGGTAAGTATATGTTATTGTTTGTGACTTCTAGTATGCTTATTTTTATGTCCTGCGTAAATGCAGAGAGATGGCTCCGGGTGCTAGAGTTGTGGTAGGGGTCGTGGCCGTGGTTGCCGGGAATGAGGTCGAGGACTAGTGATTGAGTCTGTCGACAGTGCGACGTATGAGCAGGTCGGAGATTCGTACAAGCATCATGTGGGGTCTGCGAGTGAGACCAGTTTGAGTGCTAGTGCTAGTGCCAGTGATGGTGGTACTGGGAAGGGTATCGGGAGGGGTACCGGGGTGCTAGTGGTACAGTGGGCCCAAGTGTAGGTGAAGCTGCAGCTTAGGGCCAAGATGATCATCTCGTGGGTTTGTTGATGTTGTTGCTGGAGCGGTTTCCGGCAGTGGCTCCGGTGCAGGCTCCAGTAGAGCCTCCAGTGATAGTGTTACAGCCGAGGGCTATGGTTGCTACGCAACATCAGTCATATCTACAGATGTTGGGATAGATGCAGAGGATGTTGGGCCTGAGGAGGCTAATGAGTAGCAGATGAGGTTGGAGCGCAATTTTCGTTCGATTAGATATCCGGCGCAGTATCAGGTAGAGTTGGTGGTGCATTAGCTCGGCGGTCATGCGCATCTCTGGTTGAGAGGTGTTGAGGCCAGGAGGCGAGGCAATGGATTGTCTGAGGATGAGAATTGTTGAACTCGTTCAAGGTAATCGGACAGTGCGTGAGTATGGCGCAGAGTTCAGCAGGTTGCTTGTGTATGCTGATCGGGGTATAGAGGACAAGTAGGCCTCGAGGATACATTGAAGCTGAGTACGCCACGATGGCAAAGCTAGTTGAGATTGTTGTAGCGATCGAGGTGGATCTGATGGGTCAGGCAATTGCAGTGGTTCCAGCAGCAGTTGCTCATGCTATTAGCCGAGGATGCAGCACCAACATGGTGGTTTTGGTTCTAGCAAGGGCGGTAAACTTGCGCAAGGACAGAAGAGGAGATGGGATAACGCTTCAATATCGAGTCAGAGTGGTCGCAGATGCTTTGGGTGCGGGAGCATGGATCACAAGCTAGCAAGTTATCCTAAGAAGAGCGAGGCTCGGGACATTCGTGTGTCCCATCATTGCAGGGAGTCGGGGCATATCAAACCGATGTATCCCAAGTTGCACCAGATGGTTGTTGCAATATTTCATCATATGGTAGGTGAGAGCGTGACCGTAGGTTTATCTAAGCCATTAGCGGGTTTGATAATCGATTGATATGTTTTATCATGGAATGGTGAATGGATTGTGTTTTTTCTGTGTATTTTGTTGATCGTGTGCCATGTGGAATGAGTTTGTGTGCAGGGATCGGTTGAGATTGTCACGAGAATGAGCATGAGGGAAGAGGTTCGTTGTGCGATTTATGCAACCCAAGTGTCGATCGACACCTACTGGTAGTGTTGATCGACACCTACTGGTAGTGTTGATCGACATCTACTTGTAGTGTCGATCGACACCACTGTTGTATGAGTGACGATCGACACCTAGTGGTAGTGTTGATCGACACTAGTATAATTCATTTGTTGAACGTATTGATTGGTATTATTTTGCTGGTTATTGGTTTGTGTGTATTGCATGTAGACGGGATGACCGTCTCACTAAGTATTTATGAAATACTTACGCAACTCTTTTTCCAATGTGTTGCGGGTAAAAGAAAGTTGTGACCGCGAAATTATGGCGTAGGAAGAGGATAATTAGGATTTTTTTTTATGCTTTGTTGAACTGAGTAGAACCTGGTGTTTAGGTTGCTAGCTAGGGTATTTATGGAATTGAGATTATTCTGAAATTGTGGTTTGATTGTTTATGGATTATTGGTTGATTTATTTTATTAGAACTTCCGCTATCTATTGTTGAATTAGTCGTTGAGAATTATTCTTTATGAGAATACTGATTCGGACTAATTAATAAATAAATAAATAAAAGTTTGTTAGGTTCAAGAAGAACTAACTCTTTAAATATGTATACAAAAGACAAATTCTAGAAAGAGGTTGTATAATAAATAATTATTTTACTATAAAATTTTAACATGTTATTTAGGTAACATAATTTATTCAGTTGTCAAATTTATATAGCTAACAAAGTTCTAAATAAATATATTTATTTTCAAAGAAGTACCATATAAATTGAAATTGTAACGCCCGCGAAGTCGATTGACACTAGCAGATTGTCGGACCAGTTGGTTTGATTTTTAAACGTTCGGTTTCGTGTGTTGTAGGTTGTGGAAACCCTAGGTCGTGAATATAACCATGAGCAGCCGTGTTTCAGAGAGAAAAATCATGATTTTGATAATTTCGAAACAAAAGGGAGAGTTTCTAGTGTTGTGGTTGTTCTTAGGCTTGTTGTGGCCTACAGTTGGTTCTAGTTAAGAGATTAGTGTTGTTCTTTGTTAACATTGGAGAGGAATCAAAGGTTTTTGAGGGGGTTCGAGTCAGATTTCATGAATCAATTTCGTTCTCGTGTTCATTCAATCTGAAAAGCAAAGGTGAATGTGCGACCATGGCATATATGGGTTTAAAAGGAGTGTTTAGATATGTATTTGTGTGTTTTGGATAGAATTTGATATTGTTTCGTGTTCATATGATGGTTTCGTGCATTGTGATGATGATTTTGATGCAGGTGGTCGCGTGTCGAGGCACGAAATCGAACCATGAGAGGATAGGCTCGATTTTATGGTCTTTGCGACCTAGTGTTGATCGACACAAGGAGTGTGTTGATCGACACCATTGTTGTGCTTGTGTCGATCGACACAAGGAGTGTATCGATCGACACCAGTGTTGTGCTTGGTTCATTGTGTTTTGTTGATTGTTTGTTTGTTATCTTGGCATTTCTTAAACATGTGTGTATAGTCGTTGATGGAATGATCGTCTCACTAAGTATTTGTGATAATACTTACGCATCTCTTTTTTCCATGTGAGTGCAGGTAAAGAGAATGTGCAATAGTGGAATCATGGCAATGAAGAAAAGAATGATCTAGAGTCTTGTTTAATGTGTTCTATGGAATTTTGAACAGTTGGTTTAAGTTTTTTGGTTAGACATTCTATGGAATTTTGATGATTATTGGTTTAGACTTGATTATTTAACGGTTAAATGATTTCATAGATTTAATTGTTGGTTTGATGGTTTATGAGAATTTTCACTGGTTTGTTTGTTTAATTGAATTTGTTTGATGTTGAGAATTAATATTTATGGGATATTAATTTTTTATAAAAAAAATTAGGCTAGGTTGTTTCAGTTTGGTATCACAACCCTCATAGTTTTAGGGCGGTTAAATTGTTGATTTGAGACTATGTGGTAAAATTGATTATAAATAGTTAGTAAATTTTAATGAGTTGGAGTCGTAGATCATCTTCTTCGGGCCTTCAATGAGATTCCACGACAAGTGTTTGTGTGATTCTATTTTTGAGTTCTAGTATGCTTAGTCTGTATTTTTGGGAAATGTAGTAAGTGATGGCTACAACTGCTAGAGTTCGTGGTCGTGGTCGTGGTCAGGAGGGGTTAGTGAGTGAGACCAGTGCGAGAACTATTGTGAGGATAGGCGGTGCAGGAGTTGGTGTCGGAGTAGCTCAAGGCTGAAATGATCGTTTAGCTGATCTACTAACATTGCTGTTGGAGCGGTTCCCAGGTGCAGAACCAATGCAGGCTCCAGTAATGCACTAGTGGTGGCAGAGGTGGAGCTGAGGGTTACGGTTGCAAAGGAGGTTCCCTCTTATCTGGCTATGATGGGTCAAATGCAGAGGATAGGCATGAGATTCTTCTCGGGTGGTGTCAGTCCTGAGGAGGCTGATGAGTGGCGGATGAAGTTGGAGTAGAATTTTCGCTCTAGCAGGTGTCTAAAGGAGTATTGAGTTGATTTCGCGATTCACTATATGGATGAAAATGCGCATCTTTGGTGGAGAGGTGTTGAGGCCAGGAAGAGGCAAACAGTGTGGACTTGAGAATAATTCTTGGTTGAGTTCAACGCCATGTATTTTCTTCACGAGGCTGTGGACGGCTTGAGATGCGGTTTGTGGAGCTAATTCAGAGTGACCGCTCTTTGCAGGAGTTTGATGCAGAGTTCAACAGACTTATGGTTTATTCTGGAGGATGAGCAGACTCAGGTGAAGAGGTTCTTGAGAGGACATCGACCTGACCTGAGGATGCGGTGCAGAGTGATAAAGTTCTTCTCGAAGGAGGAGTTGGTTGAGACAGCTGCTGCTATTGAGGAGGACTTGAGGGATCAAGCATTAGTAGTGGTTATTCTTGCTGCTCCAACTGTTCAACCAAGGAGACAACAACAACAGGTGGTTCCAGGCAAAGGCGGTAAGCCTACGCAAGGACATAAGAGGAAGTGGGAGGACACTTCGAAGTCGAGCCAGAGTGGTCGTGGATGCTTTGGAAGTGGGAGCATAAAGCAATGAGTGGCGAGTTATCCTAGGAGGGCCGAGTGGTGGGATGTGCGAGTGTACTTTCACTGTAGAGAGCCTGGGCATATCAAGCCGAGATGTACCAAGCTGCAGCAGATGGTAGTGGCAGCAGTGCAGCCAGTGGTGCAGATAGCGACAGTGCAGCCGGTAGCGTTTATAGGAGCAGCACCGCATATGTACACGTCAGTGGAGTCTGGTGGGTCAAGTTCTAGACCGATCACGGGTAAATCTCAGACTCAGACTTGGTAAATTTTTGTTGTTTTTCAAATTTTATGTTGTTTGTTTTTATTATTTTCTTGTGATAAAATATTAGGGTTGGAAGCACATGGGGTTTGTGGAGGGACCTTATTAGTGGGCGGTTGTGAGTCTCATGTTTTGTTTGATTCTGGAGCACCAAATTGCTTTATTACACTAGAGTATGCCGAGATTTGCGGTATTTAAAGCGATGCCGGTGCGCAGTTGGGAAGAGTCAAGGTGGTTGGAGGGAGGTTTTATAGCTACTCTTGGTCGGGCAAGGGGCGTAGATATCAAGGTGGTTGGTGAGTTTATGCCAGCGGACATAGTGATTAGTCTAGTGGAATTGTATGCTGTTATTCTGGGTATGGATTGGCTGGATCGGTACAGAGTCCATCTGGATTTTCATCAGGGTAAAGTTGTTTTTGAGCGCGAGGAAAGAAGGTTGGTCTGTCAGGGTGTAAAACCGATTTCCGTGAGTTTTGTGATTTCAGTGATTCAGGCAGAGCAGATGATCGCAAAGGGTTGTGAGGCATATTTGGCAAAGATTGCGATGCCAATGTCTGTTGGAGAGGTTATAGTTTAGAATATTCCAGTTGTCCATGAATTTGATGATGTGTTTCGGTCGTTGTAGGGATTACCGCCGTCTCGGTCAAATCATTTAACGATTAAGTTAGATTCCGGGACAACTCCGATATCTAAGGCGCCTTATAGAATGGCTCCAGCAGAGTTGGCAGAGCTGAAGAAGCAGTTGGAGGATTTGATGGCTAAGAGTTTTATCCGTCTGAGCAGTTCACCTTAGGAAACATTGGTGTTGTTCATGAAGAAGAAAGATGGGAGTTTCCGGTTGTGTATCGATTACCAGAGACTTAACCGAGTCACTGTGAAGAACAAGTACCCTCTTCCACGGATTGATGACTTATTGGATCAGTTGAGAGGTGCTACTTGGTTCTACAAGATTGACTAGGTGTCAAGATATCATCAGATTCTGATTGATGAGGCAAATGTGAGGAAGACGGCTTTCAGGACTAGATATGAGCATTTCGAGTTTGTAGTGATGCTAGTCTGATGAATGTGCCAGCATCGTTCATGAGATTGATGAACAGAGTATTCTAGGAGTATTTGGATGAGTTTGTGATCATCTTTATTGATAATATTCTGGTGTATTCGAGAAGTCAGGAAGAACATGAGGTTCATCTGTGGTTGGTTCTAGAGAAGCTTTGGGAGCAGAAGTTGTTTGCTAAGCTGAGCAAGTGTAGTTTCTAACAGTCAGAGATGGGATTTCTAGGCCATACGGTTTCTCCAGAGGCAGCTTCTATGGATCTAGCGAAGATAGAGGCTATTAGGGATTGGCCTACATCGAGTAATGCTACCGAGATCAGGAGTTTTCTCGGGTTGGCAGGGTACAATCGGAAATTTTTCAAGGGTTTTGTGAGTGTGGATCAGTCTATGATGAAGCTGACGGGGATGGATGTTCCTTTTATCTGGTCGTCAGAGTGTGAGGAGAGCTTCGCAAACCTGAAGGTGATGTTTACTTGTACACTAATCTTGGTGTTTCCTAAGTCGGGCGAGCGTTATGTGGTGTATACAGACACTTCGGGAGTTGGTTTGAGTAGTGTGTTGATGCAGCAGGGCAAAGTTATTGCTTATGATTCGAGGCAATTGAGGAAGCATAAGAGCAATTACCCTACCCATGATCTTGAACTGGGAGCGGTATTTTTCGCTTTAAAATTTGGAGATTTTATCTTTATGGCGGGAAGGAGCAGGTGTTCACGAATCACAAGAATATGCAAAATATCTTTACTCAGCCATTATTGAACGTAAGACAGAGGCGGTGGTTGGAGTTGTTGGCAGATTATGATCTGGACATAGTTTACCATCCGGGTAAAGCTAACCTAGTGGCAGATGCTATGAGTCGGCGGAGAGTTCATTCCACTCAAGAGCTGGATGTAGAGGCCTTGGTGAGCTAGATTTGTACTCTGAGATTATGTGCCTTTGGGATTGGTGGCACGCAGATCAGGCAGATCTTCTGAGCAGGATCCGAGTAGCTTAGGAGAGCGATCAGGGATTGATTGATGCTTCAAAGGTGGTTGGTTCTGAGTATCACGTCTCTTCGAACGAGACGATTCTTGTGCGTGGGCGAGTTTGTGTGCCTAAGGATGGGGTTTTAAGGCTGGAGATTCTGCGGGAGGCTCATGTGAGCAAGTTTTCGATTCATCCGGGAGAGACTAGGATGTATTGTGATCTAAAACGGTATTATCACTGGGTTAGGATGAAGAGAGAAGTATGTGAAGTAGATTATGAGGCTGCATAGAGTGCGAGCTTGCATTGTGCTAGATAGAGATCCTAAGTTCACTTATGAGTTCTAGAGAGCGTTTGAAGCTGAGATGGGCACTAAGGTGCATATGAGTACAGCCTATAATCCTTAAACGGATGGACAGTGTAACGATTCGGATACTGGAGGATTTGCTGAGGATGTGTGTTCTCGATTGGGGTGGTCATTGGGCGGATCACTTATGTCTGGCTGAGTGTGCGTATAATAACAGCTTTCAAGTGAGTATTGGGACGACTCCTTATGAGGTATTGTATGGGAGTCCATGTCGTTCTCCTTTACTTGTTTCTAAGTTTATTTGAGGACAAACAAAGATCTAAGTCCGGGGGAATTGATATATTAGTATTTTGGTCTCTTTTAGTTATCATTTCTTTAGTCTTTTTGGTTCTTTCTAGTTTATTTTGTGTCTTTGCAGGTTCTAGGAGGCTCTCATGCATGGATTAGAGTCTGTGGAGGTTATTGGAGCAAAAAGGACGAATCTGGAGAAAAGATGGCACTTTTCATAAACCGAGCACCTGCTCGGTTTGGAGCGAGCACCTGCTCGCCCGAAGACTCGAAGAAGCCAAACTCTCTGGATTCGAGACCGGCCGGTCTGGCCAGTGGACCGACCGGTCCCGTGTGAAGACCCAAGACCCAAGCGAAAGCAAGACCGATCGATCCTACCACTGGACCGACCGGTCCACACCCGAGTCCCGAAGCCAAAACTCTCTGGAATCCGGACCGACCGGTCCTGATGAGAAGACCGACCGGTCCACGACATGAAGACTTGCCGATTCTGGATACGAACCGACCGGTCCGGAACCAGACCGACCGGTCGGGCACCCAGAACCAAGTTGCCCTAATTTTCCCTATAAATAAGTTTCAGCCACTTTCCTAAACGGAGGTTCTATTTTTTTTCTCTGATTTTTTTCATTGTACGTTCCTAAGACAAGAGACTTGGAAAAATCACGAAAACACTGTTCATCAAAACACTGTTCATCGAAACACTGTTCACGATTACTGTTCACGGTACTGTTCACAGTTACTGTTCACGATTTTGGGATTTTTCCGATTTGTTGCTTCTACTTGCTGGATCATTCCACGACATCGTTCTGAGAAGAATTCTAAACCTTATTCTCTTTAATTTGATTATGAATTCTCCTTTTGTCTTTGTTGTGATTGATTCCATTATGCTTGAGTAGTCTCATAGCTAGATTAGGGAATTTCAATGGTGGATTAGGATGATAGTGACTGAGCCAAATAGGAAATGTTATCATTTGTCTTCATCAATCGGGATTCATACTGCTTAGGCTAATTTGATCACCTAGTCTATGATCTTAGGATTAACTTATTCACGACAGTGCTCTAGGTTGCTAGATAAACCGTTGATGAGCAATCGGTGTGTAAGTAACGACAGTTGATTGTTACCATCGATTGTGAACAAATCGAACCAAATTGTTAATGCTTATCTTCATCTCTGAATTCGAACGACAGTTTATGCATTTAGGATGTTAGATAAAGATATTGATGCATCACGACAGTGAGGCAATATTACATTCATGTTCGAGTTCTAGATTGCGTTAAATTGAATCCTGAATAGATGCTCAGTCCTTAATCCGAAGTCACTGGCGAATGACTCTAATCTAGTGTCTTTATCTTATTGAATTTACATCATTTTTTAATTGCTATTTCGTTCATTGTTTCATTTCAAACCAATCCCATTTTTATCTTAGCTTTAAACAATAGTCCATATTTTCATAGTGTGACCTTGGTCCCTGAGGATTCGATACCTAAAATACTACTGCTTTTGTCTGTGCACTTGCGGATACTATTTGGGTTTAAAACTTCACGTATCAAGTTTTTGGCGCCGTTGCCGGGGACCAATTATGTTGCCTTTGAATTTCGATTTAGTTTATAGTCTAAGAATTTATTTTTGCTAATTTTGTTTTCTTTTATTTGTTTTTGTTATGTCTCAGGAAGCGATGAATACTCAGTTGCAGTTGTTGAGGGATCAAATTGCTCAGTTGCAAAGGAATCAACCACAAGCTCCACTAGTACAGCCGGGTATAGGGGATATGGATAATCCCCATGTTTTCTATCAGAACCGTTCAGCCATTGTGATCCCAACTATTCAGAGGCAGGATTATGAGATCAAGCCTCAGATGATCTCATTGGTGAAACAGCATCTATTCCACGGATTACCAGCTGAAATACCAATGGATCACATTGAGAATTTCGAGGAAATCTGCACTACTACGGGGTCTAATGGAGTGCCGAGTGAATTTATGAAGTGCAAGCTGTTTCCATTCTCACTCTCAGATAAGGCTTCTAGATGGTTGAAGTCTTTACCGGCTGGTTCTTTAAAGACTTGGGACAAAGTTAGAGCTGCGTTTTTGGACCACTTCTACACCAAGTCCAAAACTGCGTCTTTGAGGAATAAGATCTCTTCGTTTCAACAACATTCCAGCGAAACTTTCTGTGAAGCTTGGGAGAGACTCAAGGAATACCGTAGGGAATGTCCTCATCACGGCTTCAAAGATGAGCAGATTCTTGGAATTTTCTACGATGGAGTTGAGTGGGACTATAGGAATGCTCTTAACGCTGCAAGTAACGGAGACTTCATGACCAAGACAAGGGATGGAGCCTTTGAGCTGATTGAGAACCTCGCTGCGAGCTCTAGCAACAAGGCTCCTGAGTATGATAGGTCCAGGAAAGTCTATAATATGGACACTCAGAAGATTGATGAGCTGACAGCAAAGGTGAATCTACTTTTACGCGAGAACCAGAGACCGGTAAAATCTGTGGAAGAGAATGGGGCTGCTCCTATTTCTCAAGAGTTTGAAGGTTATGAGGTCGCCGCATTACAAGAGGTCAACTTTGTGAACGGTCAAGGATTTCAGAGATTCTACTCCAACAACGCTCAAGGGAATCAGTTCATCCCTAACCAGAATCAGAGTCGTTTCCAAGGAGGGAACCAACAACAATTCGCTGCGCCACAACAAGCTACTTCCGCGCCTACATCTCTGGATGAGTTGAAGAGTCTCATGCAGCAACTGATGGTTAACAGCCAAAAGGCGTCCACTGAGATTAATGGCAAGGTAGATCTCATGTACGATGATTTGAATGCAAAGTACGAGGCTGTTACCGCGCATGTGAAGAAATTGGATACACAAGTTGCTCAAACTGCTGAGACGATTAAGAGACCGGCTGGAATTCTTCCAGGGAAAGGGGAGATGAATCCTAAGAATGGGTATGCCAATGCTGTAGAAATCACGAGCGGAATCTCTAGCACCCACAGAAAAGGTAAGGAGCACGTAACCGAGCACCTGCTCGGTTTGGAGCGAGCACCTGCTCGCCAGGATGCTCCTACCGAATCTTCAGAAATTCCCCCAGAGAGAGTTTACGCACCCAGGGTTCCTTACCCACGTGCCTATGTAAACTTTATCGAGGACCAAGGACCCTATCAGAGTAGAGAACATCAAGCACCGCACCTCCAAGAGAATAGACTTGAGCTAATGATGCAACAGATTCTAGATGGGCAAGACAGGAGTGCACGGGAAGTGAATGAGAAAATAACCTCTCTTGACGACAAGATAAACGTGATGAACAACGAACTCAGCTATAAACTAGAGAGTTTAACTTGTCAGGTTGACTTTCTTGATTCACAAGTTGCTTCTATGTCCCAGAGTAAAGCGTCAGGTTCTGCGGAAAAGGTTGCATTGATTCCTGCGGACGAGCCAGATCGATCGATCCCACTTGAACCAGCTACGGATCCTCAGAGTCAAAGCATAGATGTCACTCCAGGTAACACTCAGAAACCTTTATTTAGGCAACTGCATAAGCTAGAGGATCCAGGTAAGTTTGTTGTTCCATGTCTTATCTTTGGAATTGATTTTGAGGATTCTTTATGCGATTCTGGATCTAGTGTTAACCTCATGTCAAGGGATATTGCAGAATCTTTAGGTATTGTTGATATCCAGACTTCTAAGATGTCTATTAGATTTGCGGATGCCTCGGTAACAACTTCGCAAGGATTCATTGGGAATTTAAATGTCAGGATTGGGGATTGTTTGATTCCAACTGATTTCCAAGTTGTGGAGATGAGCAATGGTTCATACATGCCTTTGATTTTGGGAAGACCTTTCCTTGCAACAGCAGGTGCAGTTGTTGACTTACCAAACAAACGGATTGTTTTCTCTAACATCGACAAGCGGATCTCTTACAACGCTATTTCGGATGGCGACAAGTATGGCTCTTGTGTTGCCATAGACGATGTAACGGGAAGGGTAAGTGTCCTACCAGCTGCAGCACTCTATAATAAGAATGAGGTTAATGAAGTCCTGGATGGAGACACTCGTTCTTATGAAAGGAAACCCAAGGAAGTCAACAAGCGGGACAAACCAAAGCGCGAGAAGAATACTACAGGTTTGCACATAACCTTGACACCGCAGAGATGTGTTGGAGACACAATTGAGTACAAGCTAAAGAGTAAAGGCATGTCTAGGCCTTTCTCTAAGGTCAAAGCTATTGTTACTCCGGAATTTAAGGAAAAGAGTCAAGCGGCTATGGCTAGTATGCTGAGCAAGGTTCTGCAACTGAATATAAGTGATCAAAGAGCAAATCGACCATGCCTCAACCCACCTCCACCGAGCCCTGATCCGGACAAGAAAGCCTCTAATCCTTGAGCCTAGATGGCCAACAAAGTCGAGCTAACGACTTAAAACAAGCGCTTGGTGGGAGGCAACCCACCGGTACGTTTTCTAACTTTTTCAATTTGATTTCTTTTTCTACTAACTTTGGTTTAAAATTTTGAGTTTTCAGATTTCCTAAAAAAAAAAAAAAAAAAAAAAAAACGCCAGAAGCCCAGACCAGAAGGAGTCTCTGGAAATGGGACCGGTCGGTCCAGTTGTTGGGACCGGTCGATCCCCAGCCTAGTCCCAAGTCGAGCACCTGCTCGCATGGCATCGAGCACCTGCTCAACGACGACGCGGAGGCTTCTACGCGGTGATATCTCTTTCACCCTCTACCATCATTGTTTTATCCATCTTTGTTTTCCGTTTTTATTATTTTCTTGTGTCACCAATCTCTTGAACTTTTTCACACCGGAGACGGTGTGATTTAAGTCCGGGGGAGCGGTTTGTTATCGGTTTTATTTTGATTTTTATTGAGTCTGTTTTTGAATTTTATCGAGTGTTGGGAATTAGGATCTTGATCTATTGGAATTATGTTTGGATTAGGGATTACTTGCATGATTTGTTTGGCTAAAGCTCTGTATCGGAAAGGTTATGGGTGGATAAATTTTCCCCAAAGCCCATATTCATCGGGAATTAGGTGGATCCAATATCGTCTCAAGTCATTATTTGGTTAATCTTGACTTTTAATTTCTTTTTCAAGGGTTTGACGTTCTTTGGGCAAGACTTTTTCGAACCTTACAAGACACTGCAACTCTCCACCACGTAAGTTCTTTATTCTCTAACTCTCCTCTCTTTTATCAAAGCAACATGTCCAGGTGGCCCAAGGGACTACGCGAATAAGCCCGTGTATCTTTTGGGACTCGCGGAAGGCATGTTGTAAGGGAAACTAAAAGATTCGAAGTGAACCAGGGGATGATGCGTAAACCCGTATCTCCTTTGTGACCTCATGAGAATCGTCCCATAAAAAATATATAAATAAAAAAAAAGAGAAAAAAATTCTAGAGGGAAACTTCAAGTTTCTGAGTGAGCCAGGGGACGATGCGTAAACCCGTATGTCTTCGCGGTCTCATTCCAATCCGTCCCAAAAAAAAAAAAAAAAAAAAAAAAATCTATCAAACGTTTAACCATTTTTAAAGAGAGGATTTGAGTTGAGAAAAAGAGTATGCAGGGGAGGGTCTTGGTTCGGAAAAGTCGGCACCCCTTGAAACGATCCCCCTTGGGTAAGATCACTGTACTTCATTTTCATTAATCCTATTTAAGAGATGATATTGTGGATACCGACGTTTTGATGGATTGTGGGTGATTAAGTTAGGTTATGAGCCCCATGGTTGACTATGATACATGTTCTAAGGCCTAATGACGAAAGTATGAAATCTGAAATCTTTCCAACAAGCGAGTGAAATCCATCCGCGTTTTCAAACCTTTCTCCTTTACTTGTTTCTAAGTTTGTTTGAGGACAAACAAAGATCTAAGTCCGGGGGAATTGATATATTAGTATTTTGGTCTCTTTTAGTTATCATTTCTTTAGTCTTTTTGGTTCTTTCTAGTTTATTTTGTGTCTTTGCAGGTTCTAGGAGGCTCTCATGCATGGATTAGAGTATGTGCAGGTTATTGGAGCAAAAAGGACGAATCTGGAGAAAAGATGGCACTTTTCATAAACCGAGCACCTGCTCAGTTTGGAGCGAGCACCTGCTCGCCCGAAGACTCGAAGAAGCCAAACTCTCTAGATTCGAGACCGGCCGGTCTGGCCAGTGGACCGACCGGTCCCGTGTGAAGACCCAAGACCCAAGCGAAAGCAAGACCGATCGATCCTACCATTGGACCGACCGGTCCACACCCGAGTCCCGAAGCCAAAACTCTCTGGAATCCGGACCGACCGGTCCTGATGAGAAGACCGAACGGTCCACGACGTGAAGACTTGCCGATTCTGGATACGGACCGACCGGTCCGGAACCAGACCGACCGGTCGGGCACCCAGAACCAAGTTGCCCTAATTTTCCCTATAAATAAGTTTCAGCCACTTTCCTAAACGGAGGTTCTATTTTTTTCCTCTAATTTTTTTCATTGTACGTTCCTGAGACAAGAGACTTGGAAAAATCACGAAAACACTGTTCATCAAAACACTGTTCATCGAAACACTGTTCACGATTACTGTTCACGGTACTGTTCACAGTTACTGTTCACGATTTTGGGATTTTTCCGATTTGTTGCTTCTCCTTGCTGGATCATTCCACGACATCGTTCTGAGAAGAATTCTAAACCTTATTCTCTTTAATTTGATTATGAATTCTCCTTTTGTCTTTGTTGTGATTGATTCCATTATGCTTGAGTAGTCTCATAGCTAGATTAGGGAATTTCAATGGTGGATTAGGATGATAGTGACTGAGCCAAATAGGAAATGTTATCATTTGTCTTCATCAATCGGGATTCATACTGCTTAGGCTAATTTGATCACCTAGTCTATGATCTTAGGATTAACTTATTCACGACAGTGCTCTAGGTTGCTAGATAAACCGTTGATGAGCAATCGGTGTGTAAGTAACGACAGTTGATTGTTACCATCGATTGTGAACAAATCGAACCAAATTGTTAATGCTTATCTTCATCTCTGAATTCGAACGACAGTTTATGCATTTAGGATGTTAGATAAAGATATTGATGCATCACGACAGTGAGGCAATATTACATTCATGTTCGAGTTCTAGATTGCGTTAAATTGAATCCTGAATAGATTGCTCAGTACTTAATCCGAAGTCACTGGCGAATGACTCTAATCTAGTGTCTTTATCTTATTGAATTTACATCATTTTTTAATTGCTATTTCGTTCATTGTTTCGTTTCAAACCAATCCCATT
This sequence comes from Draba incana, assembly GCA_963576765.1. Taxonomy (NCBI): domain Eukaryota; kingdom Viridiplantae; phylum Streptophyta; class Magnoliopsida; order Brassicales; family Brassicaceae; genus Draba; species Draba incana. Next base: position 18,794,974 of record OY755202.1, on the reverse strand, counting down.
TTTATCTTAGCTTTAAACAATAGTCCATATTTTCATAGTGTGACCTTGGTCCCTGAGGATTCGATACCTAAAATACTACTGCTTTTGTCTGTGCACTTGCGGATACTATTTGGGTTTAAAACTTCACGTATCACCAGTATAAGTATTGAGAGGTGAGTAGTTCTCTCAAGGGGATGGTGGTTCTCTATATATCGATAGCTCAAAGGATTTGTTTCTGAGACTGTGAGTGGTGTGATGCACCGATAACTCAAAAGATGTGTTCCTGCAAGTGGGAGGGGTGTGGAAATGAGTTACGAGTAATTAATGTCTAAAACGTGGTTATAAACATATGACTGGATGTGAGCCTCTGAGATCAGGTGAGTTGATCTCGAGTGGTGCTGACCGGGTTGGGTCAGGAGTATTATGACACCCCCCCCCCCCCCCAATTTTGAGGCATATGAGGTAGATGCGGTATATGCGGAGATGCTTAAAAGAATTAATTTGGCTACCTATGTCACCAAAGTGGACTTTCTTTTTGGTCACAGGTCTTGAGAGAACTCCAGAGTTAACCAGGCTTGAGCTGGAGCACTGCAAATCACCACGCGATATGTCCCCGTGTTTTGTCCTCACTTGCACGATACTGGAAATGACTGCCTAGTAGATCACCCATCATAAGACTACTCCAGCCCAAGTACGCTTAACTCTGGAGTGCTCTCTAGACCTGTAACTGAAAAGATAAGTGTATTTTGGTGATATAGGTAGTCAAATCAATTCTTTTAAGCTTCTCCGCATATACTTCATATGCCTTGAAACTAGGGTGTCACAATCACCTCCACTAATAGATCGCAACATCCTCGTTGCGCATACTAAGATCGTTACCCCAACAGTCTGACTCACACAGTTGTTAGGGTTTGCTATGATACCACTTATAATGCCCTGACTGCCCCTACCACGGGCTCTATCCATTCTTGGCTCGTGGGTCACCCTGTCCGACGGTCGGTGCGTTAGTCCTAGAGGCTCAAAAATCTTGTTTACTAACCCTGTAAATCACCACGCGATCTCTCCCCGTGTTTTGTCCTCACTCACACGATACTGGAAATGACTTCCATGTAGGTCACCCATCTTGAGACTTCTCCAGCTCAAGCACGCTTAACTCTGGAGTTCTCTAAAGATATGTGACCGAAAAGATAAGTGCACTTTCGTGACATAGGTAGTCAAATCAATTCTTTTAAGCCTCTCCGCTATATACCGCATATACCACATATGCTCTGAAATCGGGTTGTCGCATGAGCAGCCGTGTTTCAGAGAGAAAATTGTGATTTTGATAATTTAGAGATAAAAGAGAGAGTTTCTAGTGTTTGTGGTTGTTCTTAGGCTTGTTGTGGCCTAAGGTTGGTTATAGTCAAGAGATTAGTGTTGTTCTTCGTGAATTAGGAGAAGAATGAGAGGTTTTTGAGGGGGGGTTCGAGTCTGAGTTCGTGAGTCAATTATGTTCTAATCCGAAAAGCCAAGGTGAGTGTGTGACCTTTGCTAATCGGGGTTTAAAGGAATGTTTAGATACGTGCATTGTGATGATGATTTTGATGCAGGTGGTCGCTTGTCGAGGCACGAAATTGAGCCATGAAAGGATGGGCTCGATTATGTGGTCTTTGCGACCTAGTGTCGATCGACACAAGGAGTGTATCGATCGACACTTTTGTTATGCTTGTGTCGATCAACACAAGGAGTATGTCGATCGACACTAGCGTCTGATTTCTGGTTTGTGGTGTTTTATTTATTTTTTGTTTGGTATCTTGGCATTTCTTAAACTTGTGTGTATAGTTGTTTGATGGAATGACTGTCTCGCTAAGTATTTGTGATAATATTTACGCATCTTTTTTTCCCATGTGATGCAGGTAAAGAGAAAGTGTGACCATGGAATCATGGCAATGAAAACGATGATGATCTAGGGTCTTGTTTTATGTGTTCAATGGAATTTAGAACTGCTGGTTGAAGTTGTTTAGTAAGACATTGTTATTGAATTGTGATAATTGCTGGTTTAACTTGATTATTTAGGTTAATGATTAAATTGATTTAATTGCTGGTTTGATGGTTTATGAGAATTTCCACTGGTTTGTTTGTTTTAATTGAATTTGTTTGATGTTGAGAATTAATATTTATGGGAATATTAATTCAAAATTTAATTTTAAAAAAACGGGCTAGGTTGTTTTAGAAATAGTTGAGAATCATTTTATATCTCTATGTCCATGCAATATAGATAAGAGAAGCAATTAATTTAATTTCAAATCAATTATTATTATTTTTTACAAAAAAAATAGTTGTTTTTGTCAAACATAAATAATAAGATAAAGCATATTTAATGTGTCTAAATCATATAAAATTTTAAAATAAAACTCTCGCATATCGCGAGTCATATTCTAGTTTTACAATAAACTGTAGTTAATTTATGATCCATCAAAATTTGTAGATTAAGATTTTCTAAGGGAAGTCCTGTCATGAAGTTTTTGTATACTCTTTTGCAAATAAAACTTGTTTAAAAGGTTAATTGAGAGTCAGTTTAAAATAAATGATCGTAGAACATGTCTTCATTCCCAAACAAGTTTGACTTAATAAAAACATCAAAATGACTAAGGAAAAAACAAATAATAGAAAACAATACTGGTACACAACAATACATTCATCGGACACACTTCACTTCTGTTTGATGTGAAAATAGGTAGAGAAAAAGAAAATTCATACTTGTATGATATAAAAGTATGTTGATTTTTTATGTGATATATATATGTGTGTGTGTTCATTTCATATTTGGTTATAACATTGGACAAATCTTTCTATTTAAACCCGGTGATTTGTATATTTATCTTGTGTTGCCGTTTATATGTAAAAATCATAATTATCATATACGTATTTAATAGCTAAGAAGCGCGTCTATTGATTTTGTTAATTTATCTTGTATATCATATTTTTAAAACAATCACAACGTCTTACCTAATTCTTTATTTCGAACAACGACAATTAAATCCTTTACATCCACCAATTCTCAATGTTTGCATCATACAATAACGAACACATTCTACACAAAAACCTTATATGTTTGATGCCCATAATTTATGAATTTTTTTAAAAATAATGGGGGGACTCGCAGCTGGATTGAAAAAATACATTTTCATTTCGTTATTAGATTATCCTTCGATATTTGATGCACCTATAAATTTTCAAAACGTATATCAAATTATTAAATAGTATTTTGGTAAACACAATAAATATTTTTCTTCTTAGATTTTTTCTTTGTGACAAAATAAAAATTAACACATAGCTAAATTTACATGAAGAACAAGAACTAGAAGAGTTATAAGCAAAAAACAATTATTCATTTTTTCTAGTAGAATTGACTTAGTAGAAAAAGAAATATATATATATATATATATATATATATATATATATATCTTGTTATGAATTTTTGTTTTGAAGGTACGTAGGATAGATAGTATCTTATTTATATGTGTTTGTTTATTATGTTACAAAAGAGCTAAAGTTATAATCAACGTTTTTTTTTGTAATAAATGAACATAACGAAAACCATTACCTTTTAATTTAAGGTTTCCTTTTGAGAGTATTTATAAAAGTATGACTATTGTTTAGGGGTTTTTTACCGGTTGTTTCGATCACGAGGAGGGATGTTTGGACCATTCTTAAAAGAAACCCAAAACAGTTCTCAAAGTACCTAATTAAAATATAATATGGATCTCAGTGTCAAAGCTGATAACCAAATTAGATTATTTTTACTCTACTTTCACCATGTCTTTTTCAAACCTGGTCCATATTATGAATTTCAAACATATAAAAGCTCAAAATTCATGTAAATTAACTATCTATATTCTTTAAAATTGAAGAGTCTCTTATCATATATTGTCACACCCCGGTTTGCAAGGCATATGTGGTATATGCGGTATACGCGGAGAGGCTTAAAAGAATTGATTTGACTACCTATATCACCAAAGTGCACTTATCTTTTCGGGCACAAGTCTTGAGAGAACTCTAGAGTTAAGCGTGCTTGAACTGGAGCAATCTCATCATGGGTGACCTAGTAGGAAGTCATTTCCAATATCATGTAAGTGAGCACAAAACACGGGAAAAGATCGCGTGGTGATTTGCAGGGTCTGTAAACAAAACTTCTGAACCTCCCAGACTAACAAACCGACGTCGAACATGGTGGGCTCACGGGCCTGAAAGTAGACGGGGGCCCATGGGAGGGGCGGTCGGAGCGTTACATATATTATCTACGAAAAATGGGTTTTAGGAACTAAAACGTAACTATTACTGAGGTTTCAGGACTTTTGGGATCCCACAAGCGCCGGAGATATAAAAAGTTGATAAAGAATATGTTAAATTGTGAATATATAAGCTTCTCTTGCCACTTAAATAACCAAAAAACCATAAACCCACCAAATAATAAATTTCATGCCTCCTTAGAAACAAAACGACTTTTCAACTTTTGAATACATTTTGCGTCTTATTAACGTTTTTAAGAAAAGTAGACTTAGGGCTTGATTGGTGCATCCGCTACCACCCGCAAACGCAGTGTTTGCGGGCGATAGCTGTTTCTAGCATTTGAAAACAATCATGGAAAACGTTTTCTACCGCTCCGTACCACTTCAAATCGCCCAAAACCAAAAGCTGCTTTCCTCGAGCGTTTGCGGTTGCGGGTGGTTGCGAATAAATTTATTTTTTATTAAAAAATAAAATAAAATCTACGTTAAAATCAGAAAATATATAATAAATTTTAAAAAATCAAAATTTGAATATTATAATTATATTTTATTATAATAATATGATTTTTGAATTTTTTTATAATTATTTAATGTGTTTATATTGTTAATTTATTCTTCAACCGCTACTGTACCCGCTGTCAATCAATCGTAAATATCTCGCAAATACACCAATTTTTAACAGCTACACCAGTCGTTCAAATCGCTCAAAAACGCTTGAAACCGCAACCGTCCGCTTCCGCAAACTCCCGCAACCGCAATCGCAACCGCTGCGGCTACACCAGTCAGGCTCTTAGTTCTTTTAACCTAAGTCTTAGAGATTCGCGAGTATATCCTATAAGAAACACACCATGTATTCATTGTAAGCATAGTTCTTTAATTCTTTGGGGATAACATATTAGCATAAAAAAAATTCTTTAATCCACTAACCTTCTCAAAAAACTATAGTAGACATAATGGTGATGTCTATTTCACCAAACATTCTTATATACACACCTAGGTATGTAAAAACGTTGTCAACCATTTTCTCTCTGATGTTTTAATTTTGATCATGTACGCAAAACTGATAATAAAAATAAGAATGCATACATATCAAACAAAGGTAGAGTAAAGGCGTGGTGCCAAACTAAAGTATTTTCGGACAATATTAGCAAAAGTGGTAAAATATATAAAGAGAATCTGAAATAAGTTAGTGCGGTTCTCAATATCGATCCCATGAAAAGAGAATTAAATTTAGTTAATTTTACAATAAAATGTAATTAACTTATGATCCATCAAAATTTGTAGATTAAGATTTTCTAAGGGAGTCCTGTCATGGAATTTTGTATATTGTTTTGCAAAAAAACTTGTTTAAAAGGTTAATTGAGAGTCAGTTTAAAATAAATGACCGTAGAACATGTATTCATTCCCAAACAAGCTTGACTTAATAAAAACATCAAAATGACTAAGGAAAAAAAAACAATAGAAAATAATATTGGTACACAAACAATACATTCATCGGACACAGTTCACGTCCATTTTGATGTGAAAATAGGCAAAGAAAAAGAAATTTCATACTTGTATGATATAAAAATATGTTGATTTTTTTATGTGATACATATATGTGTTCATTTCATATTTGTTATAACATTGGAAAAATCTTTCTATTTAAACCCGGTGATTTATATATTTATCTTGTGTTGCCATTTATATGTAAAAATCATAATGATCATATATGTATTATGTAGCTAAGAAGCGCTTCTATTGATTTTGTTAATTTGTCTTGTATATCATATTTTTAAAGCAATTACAACGTCTTACCTAATTCTTTCTTTTGAACAACGACAAATAAATCCATTACATCCACTAATTTTCAATGTTTGCCTCATACAATAATATGCACATTCGAAACAAAAGTCCTTTACATCATGCCCTGCCCATAATTTATGAATTTTCTTAAAATTAATGGGAGGATTCGGATCTGGATTGAAAGAATACATTTTCATTTCGTTATCAGATACTCCTTTGACATTTGATGCACCTATAAATTTTCAAAAACATATATCAAATTATTTAAATATTATTTTTTGTAAACACAATAAAATATTTTTCTTCTTAGATTTTTTTTTGGTGACAAAATAAAAATTATGACATAAATAAACTTACATGAAGAAACAAGAACTAGAAGAATTATAAGCAAAACAAATTTATTCATTTTTTCTAGTGGAATTAACTTATTAGAAAAAACAAATTATATATATATATATATTTTTTTTTTTTTTTTTTTGAATTTTTGTTTTGAAGGTACGAAGGATAGGTAGTATCATATTTATATGTGTTTGTTTATTATGTTACAAAAGAGCTAAAGTTATAATCAACGTATTTTTGGTAGTAAATGAACATAACGAAAACCATTACCTTTTAATTTAAGGTTTCCTTTTGAGAGTATTTATAAAAAAACACAAAACAGTTCTCAAAGTACATAATTAAAATATAATATTGATCTCAGTGTCAAAGTTGAGAACCATATTAAATTACTTTTACTCTACTTTCACCATGTCCTTTTTAAACCTGGTCCATATTATGAATTCCAAACATATAAAAGTACAAAATTCATGTAAATTAATTATCTATATTCTTTACAATTGGCATGAGTCTTGTCACGCTCTGGTTTCAGGAAATATATGTGATGTATGCAGAGAGGCTTAACAAAATTGATTTGGCTACCTATGTCACCAAAGTGCACTTATTTTTTCGGTCATAGGTCTTGAGAGAACTCCATAGTTAAGTATGGTTGAGTTGGAGCAATCTCATGATGGGTGACCTACTAGGAAGTCATTTCCAGTATCGTGTAAGTGAGGACAAAACACGGGGAATGATCGCGTGTTGATTTGCAAGGTCAGTAAACAAGACATTCGAGTCTCCCGGATTAACATACTCATTGTCGGACATGGTGGGCCCAAGGGCCTGAGAGTTGACAGGGGGCCATAGGAGGGCCGGTCGGGGCGTTATAAGTGGTATGAGAGCTCTTACGGTTTTAGGGCGGTTAAATGGTTGATTTGAGACTATGTGGTAAAATTGATTATGAGTAGTTAGCCAATTTTATGATTTTTGGAATCTTAGATCATCCTCTTCCAGCCTTCAATGAGATTCCACGGTAAGTGTTTGTTGACTTCCTTTTTAGAATTATAGTATTCTTAGTCTATGTTTTTGGAAAATGCAGTGACTGATGGCTAGAATTCCTAGGGGTCGTGTTCGTGGTCGTGGAGGTTGTGGGCGTGGTCCGAGATGACTGAGTGACTCCGCCGGGAGTGTGGCCCAGAGTTCAACTCAGGGTCAGGTTGCAGATTCGCAGACGTTTCAGTAGGAGTTCGTGGGTCAGACCGGTGTGAGTGCTAGTGTGAGGACTGGTGGTGTCGGGGTGGGTTCTAGAGTGGTTGGTGTTGTAGTAGGCCTGGGTCTGGATGGTGCTGCAAGTTTAGCCTAGGGCCGAGATGATCGTCTAGCGGATCTCCTAACTTTGCTTTTGGAGCTGTTACCAGGAGCGGTTATCAGGAGCAGTTAACGAGAGAATAACACCCCGACCACCCTATCCATGGACTCCACATCTATTCTCGGCCAGTGTCTTACATTCCCCGATAGTCGGTATGTTAGTCTGGAAGGCTCGGAAGTCATGTTTACTGACCTTATAAATCACCAAGCGATCTTTTTCCCGTGTTTTGACATCACTCACACGGTACTGGAAATGACTTCCTAGTAGGTCACCCATCCTGAAACTATCCAACTCAAGCACGCTTAACTCTAGAGTTCTCTCAAGACATGTGACCAAAAAGATAAGCGCACTTTGTTGACATAGGTAGTCAAATCAATTCTTTTAATCCTCTCCGCATATATGGCATATATATCATATGCCCTGAAACTAGGGTGTCACAATCACCCCCACTTAGAGATCGCAATGTCCTTGTTGCGCATACCAAGATCGTTATCCCCGACAGTCTGACTCACACAGTTGTCAGGGTTCGCTCCGATACCACTGATAACGCCCCGACTGCTCTATCCATGGGCTCCATGATATATCATGGTTTTTATGGTTTTTAGCCATGATATAAGTCTGTTTATCTAGAGTATTTTTGGTGTTTTTGAGTCTTTGGTGTTGATTACTCTATAGGAAGTGTTTTTCCTATTTATATCCAGAGGTTGAGGGAGACATCCCGAGAGTGGAGTGGCATAGGCATTGTTACCTTGAAGGAGTACACTAGAGATTGTACTAATCATGGTTTCGCCGAAGGAAACTTGTGGAATACTTTCTACAATGGAATCGACTACAAGCACCAAACATCTTTGAATGCCGCGAGTAACAGAGTTTTCATGACTAGACTCGTACCAGAAGCTAAGCTATTGATTGAGAACCTTGCTGCGAGTGATGCCAAATCATCGCAAAAATACAATAGGACCATCAATACCACACGAACCTCATCCGAATCCACTCAAATTGCCAAGCTAAAGAGTATGATGCCACAACTACTCAAGGGCCAACGAGGAGTTCATGCCGTAGAAGATGTGTGGGGCCTAACTATGATCCTAACTTGGAGTTTATTAGAGATGGATTAGAGGAGAATCAAGAGGAAGTAAAATACATTGGAGGAAATTTTTGGAATCGAGGTTACAACAACAGTTACCGACCGAACCAAAATTTGTCCTACCGAAGCAAAACGTTGAGAACCCTCAAGACCAAGTGTCTCCGAAGCAAAATTACAACCAAGGAGCTCAATACCCTCCTAAGCAACCATTCTACCCTAAAGGAGTGTACCAAGCTAAGCAACCGTTCATATTTTCTTCAACCGAATCCCTGACTAACTCGAATTTGAAGCTTGAAGAGTTCAAGAACCAAGTGCTAGAAGTGGTGAACCAAACCAAGGAGGAGTTGTCTCAATTGATAGAGGGAGTGTATAAAGACCTAAACACCAAGTATGAGTCTCTTACTACTCACCTTTCCAAGACGGACGTTCAAGTAGCACAACTTACCGAAGCACATAGGAAACTACCCAAGGAAAAAGAAGAACCATTCGTTAACATGGTGTCTATCAAAGAAGATGAGCACGTGAGTGCATCAAAACCTATTGAAGACGAAGCTATAGTGGCTTTGAGACCAGTAGAGAAGCGCTTACACGAAGAATCTAGAAGATCGTACAAGAGAAGAGTTAGAAGCATTCCTTTGGAAAAGGTTGATAATCCGGAAAAAATTTCTATACCATGTTCCATCAATGGACTTGAAGTTTTTGATTGCATATGTGACACGGGAGCTAGTGTCAATGTGATGTCCTTAGCCATAGCAAAAGAGCTTGGATTCTCTAGTTTCCAAACATCCAAGGTATGCATTGAATATGCGGATTTATCATCTTCTATGCCCTTTGGAGTTCTAGAGAATGTGATGTTTAAGATCGGAGGAAGAGACGTCCCCATTGATTTTCAAGTCTTGGAAATGAAGACCGGAAAGATGAAACCCTTGATACTTGGTCTTTCATTTTTAGCAACCACCGGAGCCATTATAGATTTCCTGCACCGAAGAATTAGTTTCACCATGATCAACAAGCAAATCTTCTACTATGATATGAATGTTGCTAAAGTACCAAATTCGGTGGGAATGGAGGTTACCAAACCAACTAAAGACCTCAGAGACGCTAAAGAAGGAAGGCCTCAAGATAAAAAGGAAGATATCCACGCCAAGACCATTGAGAAATCAAGTAAGGAGAAGCAAAAGAATGTCTCCAAGAGGATAAATGTCATAGTAACCACTATGGAAGTTCCTAAGATCAACAAGAAGGATAAGGAGAAGCACAAACTCATCCATGAGCCATCCACGGTGATTAAGATACTTGTGTCAAGTGAAGACGAGCCAAACAATGTGGAAACCGTTCAAAGGAAGCTTGAGAATACTTTGAAACTCTTCCCCATGAGCATCGTCATTGATCTTGATGATGGAGATCCGTCAAAATTCACTAAAGGAGTCGAGGACCCAGAGATTAAGGAAGCTAAAGGAACCACAATTCCTTTAGTGGAATCATCACAAGTCTAAAAACCGACAAAGGAATCGAGCTAATTGACTTTAAATAAGCGCTTTGTGGGAGGCAACCCACATTTTTAATTTTATCTATTCATAATTTAGTTTTTCAATTCTCATTACCAAGTTTTATAAGTTTAAAAAAATTTTACTAATAATTTTATTTTGGTTTTTGATGAATTTTTCAAAAACAAAAATATATATATATATATATATATATATATATATATAGGTGTGTCGAACCGGTCCCAGACACCGGACAGAGGCACCGGTCACGTGGTCTTGACCGGTGTCCAGTGGCCTGCGTCCCGAGTGGCCCGCGTCCCAAACCGATCCACAGGACGAAGAGCCCAGACCCTGGATGGTCGCCCCGATCCGCGTCCCTGTTTGGTGCGAGGAAGAAGGATGCGTCCTGCGAGTCCCAGACCCCGGACACGTGCCCCGAACATGGGATCTTGTCTGGTGTCGTGTGTGTTCGTCCATTGACCCGCATCCTGAAGCATCCCCCATCTTCATATCCCGCATACGTCCCAATACCCCTAGCCTTGCACCGATCTACAGCACCCAGGCCCCGGTCCCATGCCCCGGACACGGGATCTCGTCCGGTGCCGTTTGAATTCATGCCCATACCTCGCGTCTTGTCCCGTCCCGCATGCACTGATCCGCACCTCGTCCCACGCCCTGTCCGTCGTGTTGCCACGCCGACCCACGGTAAGTCCGGTCTGGGTAAGTAAATTTTTTCGGTTTATTTTAAATTTTCTAAACCGTTTTCTAAACCGATTTTAACCGAAAATAAACCAATTTTTTAATTAAAAAAAAATCAGATTTTTAAAAGTTTCTTAGGATTATATTGTCTCATATTATTAGAACATCATCACCTATCTTTCTCTTCCAAGTGTTCAAGGCTCAAGAACCCTAAAAACCAAATTTTGGGGGTTTTGCTTAAATCACTTACATTTGATTAGGATTTCAATTCTCATATTCATTATCTCTAAAACCAAGGTATGTTTTCTTATAAACCTTCTCTTTGTCTAAATTTCAAGTTCATGGATATTTCTTAATTCTCAAATTTGGCAGTTAATTTGTTTAGGTTGTTAGAGAATTCATTAGAAAACTTGTTTATACACTAGGAATTGCATTATTAAATGTTTAATTACATGTTTATCACCCTTGCGCACCTTTTCACAAAAATCGATTTTTGGGTCTATCAATTGGATCCGGATTTAGGTGTTTTTAATGGTTATAATGCATTCATTGAATTGGGTTCGTCATATATACATAGGATTTGCTTGAAATTTGACATATTAGAGCTTTAATTGCAAAAAAATTCAAATGTTCATAAGTAATTAGGCATTAATCCGAAAATTATGATTTTAATTGAGAAATATTATTTGGCCTTGGATTTTCATTCTTTCATGTTTCTAAAGTCTTGGTACGCTTTTTATTCAATTAAATTCTTAGTTGAAGCAATTCTTTTGAAATTTTCAATTTTCAAGACCGTGACATGCTTTTTCGAAATTTTTCTTTTGTAGTGTTCCCAATGGAAGGGAAGACTATCACAAGGAGGTCTACTAGGATCCCTAGACCACGAGAAAAGCCGGTTATCATTGGATAAAAAGAGCCTCAAGCACCGCGTCGTTCACGTTCAAAAAAATCTTCGAAATCGACAAAGAAGAATGGAAAGGAAATTTTGAGGGAAGATGATGAGAAAATAGATTACCAACTTCGAGACGAAGATGATGAGGACTAGGCCTTGCGAAGTTTGTCTCCCTCTCACGCCCAATGTATGAAGAGATAGCAAGGGAGTTTCTTGCTACCGTGACACTAGTCTATCCAAGAGGCAAGAAGACTGTAGCTAAAGATGGTATTTTGGAGTTTACGGTTAGGAAAATGTCATCCTCTTTGACTATTGAGGAAATTTGCGACATTTTGGGATTTGAATGCTTAGAGAAGATTAAGTAAACCATTAGATACACGCAATACAATGAATGGATGAGGTTTGCTAACGAGAGACTTGTCCTGGGTATTTCAAAGGCGGCCAAAATTACACATCCAGTGATTCGTTATGTTCATACTCTCATCGCGCAACTTATCTATAGTAGGAAGGAGCATGGAACGGTGAAGTTTGATGAGTTTTCATTTCTTATAGGACCATTTATGGGGAATCACGAGAAAGCTAATCTCGGTTCTCTTTTGTCTAAACAATTGGTCTCGGTAAATCATGAATGTACCAAGGAGAGGTTAGTAAAAAACCCGCCGTGTCACTTTGGAAGCGTAATCACCGTGATTTTAGAAGCTTTTGTATTTGATTTAAGTGGAGAACATCACTTAACTGGAGAAAACAAGCTCGATCTTCTTGCACTCCAAAGGAAACACTTCATATGCGGATGGTACGAAAAATCTACTACCTTCGGTTATCTCTTCACATCAACGTACTCGGAAGAGGAGAAGTGCATTTTCCTCTCTTACAAGGATTTACCGGACTTGAGTGAAGGAGTTCCTTACTTCAATCCTCCTCACACTCATTGGTATACGCGTCTTCTCGGTTGTCCCCTTGTAGGCGTTTCACTCTTGTACACCGCGCAAGCTTTAATGCAAAGCAAGGAGAAGACGCACGGAGAGTGAGAGTGCATAGCCTCTGAAACTCAACCTTTCTCCTCCCGCACGCAGCCCCAACCCCGCCACTCCACTTCCACGAGTCCACCGAATGGTTAAAGAATAGTCTACACGAAGAAACGGAAAAGAGAGTAGCCCTCGAAGCCAAGGTTTCCAAGCAAGGGAAACTGATCTCTACACTTGTCAAAATTGTCAAGAAGATGGTCCCTCACTTATTCAAATGATCAACCAAGAACCGTACCGAGACTACTACCAATTACGAGTATGGTAGTTTATCACTTCTATCCGGTTTTGATCGCGACGAAGATGGAGAAGACGACGCCACTAGCAACCACTACGAGTGGACAGCCAATGCAATCCACGGACAGCCTCACTTGAGCTAGAGACTCATTCCGGCGACAGGGAGTTAGTCGATCTTGGATCCGAAGGAGAACACTTTCCCGCCGAAATCTCAGTCACTCTGGAATCTCTTTTGCCTACTTTTTGAGCCAGGTGTTTTGACCACTATCTATCCCTTCTTTTCTTTTATTCTTTATTTTATTGATTCAAATCTTTCCCATTTGTAACTTATTTTCACTCTGGGATGGTGTGAACTAAGTATGGGGGGATTTATCGTACTAGTGTCTCTTTTTTTTTCTTATGTTTTTCTTTTTTTCTAAATGATTTTATTCGAGTTTCATCGAGTCAAAACACTATGTTTTGGAGCATAAATGATTTCAGGAATGTATGCTTAGATGTTATGATTCAGTGATTTATCACCAAATGAGTTCAGGAAGGCTGATTCAGAAACCTTCATGACCGGACTCGCCCCATCAAATTTTTGGTTTTATCTCGTTGATTCTAATCTGATTTCGGCTCTATTTACACTAAGCATTTATTGTTTCTCATTGACGAATTAGACCTGGAAACGTACTATACGTTCAAGACACCTTTTCCCTTTTTTACCACTTTATGTGTCTTGAATGGCCAGCTCAATTTTAGTTGGTACCACACCTATACCCTAAACCTTTCTTTCAGACCTTATGCATTCTTTTCATGACCATATGCAGATATGTGTAAAAACATCGGAGAGAAAGAGGATCGACGCAGTTCTAACCATTAGAGATGCGGCGATACAAAATTCGGTGGAGTACAAAGAAGTAATTCAAGAGAGCATGGCAAACACTTGGGGTCAGCAACAATGTTAAAATTTTTGTGCCTTATCTAGGCTCATTCTTGAAGACCGTTTTTCCCCGTTCCAAAAAAAAAAAATGATGAATGAATGAACGAACGGAAAAGGAAAATGTGTCCATAAAAGAGTCTAAGGACGATGAAACATCCCGATAAAGCAACACAGAGAAGTGTGGAGGATGAAGCAAACGGTGATTTACGGAGAAAGATCCAAGTCTGGGGGAGAAAGGCGTCGAAGTGGTTAGGACTATGGACTTCAATAGGTCCATTTTTTCTTGCGATTTTGCATAATATCGCGCAACCCCGGAGAATATGGTAACCCTAAACACTTATTAGCCCCACAAATTAAACTAGCCTTTCTATACCTAGCCGCTTATCTAACGGTTCCTTAACGAGAAACTCCACACTTAGAGTAGACTGAAAGTGACGTTGAAACTTGGTAGGATTGTTATTTAAGTATGGAACAGGCTGCGAAAGTCATTGGATGGCGTATGGAAAGGATCCACTCAAACCGATCGCGAATCATAGTGTCGACGCTATGTTTATCAGAAATTGTAAGTTCCCGTATTTTCAAACCTCTCTTCTATTCATGGATTTTGCTTGAGGACAAGCAAGGTTTAAGTCTGGGGGAGTTGATATACCTTATATTTTACCTATTTGACTATCTATTTTAAAGCATTTTCTAAGTATTTTAATAAGGTTTTACACCAAAGAGGTAGTTTTTCCTCGTATTTGTAGTTTTAGAGCGTTAATAGGGAAAATCATCAAAATGGAGCAAAAAGAGCATAAAGAGGTGTATTCCAAGCTACAACAAGTTTATCAAGCCAAAGACTTAGTCCAAGCCACGAAATTCTCAAGATATCACACTTTGCCGATTTGGACAGAAGCGATAACTCCAAAGTTTTGCTACGGATGAACAACCAAATCAACTTGGATTTTTATGAACGATGGCTAAATTTCAAGCTCTTTGAGTCAGCTTTCTAATAAAGTTAGAATTATCTTATTTGGAGCTGTGAGAAAGAAGATAATGATTGGTTCATTTTACTTAACCTACCAGATGAACAACCAAATCAACTTGGATTTTTATGAACGATGGCTAAATTTCAAGCTCTTTGAGTCAGCTTTCTAATGAAGTTAGAATTATCTTATTTGGAGCTGTGAGAAAGAAGATAATGATTGGTTCATTTTACTTAACCTACCAGAAAGTTGTGCACTTGCAGGAAATTGGATTAAGTGGTAAAACTTAACCCACCATCAGTGTTGTTTGTGTCTCCTTCTGATGTTGTTGCGATTGTCATTTGTGTGTTTTTCGCCTTGGTTGCGGTTGCTTCCACTCTTTGCTTTAGAGGAGTAGTAAGACCATTAGTGTTCGGTGCGGTCTTCATGTCTCAATTTGGCTCTGCACTAGCCAACTTCGGGGAAGAACCTGGTAGAACTTGCGTTGTTCGCTTTTTGTGGTTTGTGTGATTTTTTATTGATGTTAGCTCATGGATTGATGCTTCATTTCAATCTCACTTGCGCGAGAGAAGCTTGTGATCGATGTCTTGAAAATTTGAACCGTTAACGACTTAGCAAGGATCTCCTTTGAAATGCTCCTTCAGCTATAGATGGTTGCAGGTTCATTCCTTCAACATATTTGGTAGAACAAACATCATCGTCATCACTTCATCTTGCTCTATTTGCAGTTTTTGAATTATGCGTTCATGTTTTTAACTTTTTTTGCCATAGACCCATATCTTTAGGTTAATCGTTTTTCGATTCTAACCCTATATATTTTTATTTTTAATATAATATTTTACCTTTTAACAAAAAAAAAAAAACTTGTGTAATAGTACTCTCAAATGAGCCAAGTTATACAAGAAAGAGTGCCACGTGGTTGGATGTCATTTTGGATTATCCATCTACCGACAAAAAAAAAAAAAAAATTACACGCTTTTGCAATCTAATCTCACCAATCACGACACAAACTATCGCCACGTGGCAATAACCAACCTTACCCTCTTCTTCTTAAGGCCACATCATCTCTCTCTCTCTCTATGCTCACTTCCGCCATGTCTGCAGCACTGAGCTCGTCTCTCTACATTTCCCCAAAGAAGCCTTCATGTCCACAGCAATGTCAAGCCACAATCTCATCCACGAAACCAACAACCATCAAAACCCACCCTCTCTTCACTGTCGCCGATCAGACCGTAACCCTCCAGATGAAAGAGAAGATCCTCTGTCTCGAGCTCATGGGAATTGACTCAGGCAAAGCCTTCTCTCTCAACCCTTGTATCCGATCAGCCTCTCTTGACTCCATTGAATCCGTCCTCCATTTTCTTCAATCAAAGGGAATTTACCCAAATGACCTCCCAAGAATCTTGGGGATGTGTCCAAAGATTCTCACTTCCGACATAAGAACAGAACTCAACCCTGTCTTCATGTTCCTCACGAATGATCTCAATGTCCCTGAGAATGGGTTCAGAAAAGTCATCAAGAAATGCCCAAGGCTCCTCATTAGCAGTGTGGAAGATCAGCTCAAGCCTGCTCTTTTCTATTTGCACAGACTTGGTTTCAAGGATCTTGATGCTCTTGCTTACCAAGATCCTGTCTTGTTGGTGTCTAGTGTTGAACACACTCTCATCCCAAAGCTTAGGTAACAAAATTGCAGTCCTTTTCTCTTACAATAAGCAAAGAGAAAAAGGACTGGTGATTAGATTAGAAAATACTACATTCTGATGTGTGATATTTTTTTTTTTTTTTTGGGTCAGATTCTTGGAGAGTATAGGTTTCTCGAGATCGGAAGCGATTGGAATGATCCTTAGATGTCCGGCTCTATTCACATTCAGCATAGAGAACAACTTTAAACCAAAAGTTGATTACTTCATGAGTGGGATCAAAGGTAAACTTGAGAATCTAAAGGAGTTTCCGCAGTATTTTGCGTTCAGTCTAGAGAAAAGGATAAAGCCGAGGCACTTGGAATCGATGGAGAAAGGTTTAGAGTTGCCATTGCCGTTGATGCTTAAGAGCACTGATGAAGAGTTCGAGCAATTGCTCCTACTCACAAAGCCATCTTCAGTAGCAAATGTGTAAATTTTTTTTTTTTTTTTGGTATAATTTGGGGAATGTTTCTGTGTTTATTGATTGTGTTCATAGCTTATATATTAACATTGTTCCATGTATCTCTGAACTGCCAAAGTATAAGGTTGGTTGATTGGTAACTTCTTGCTCCAACGTTAAAGGGTGAACCAATTGAATGGTTCGCAATAATCACAGAAGAATTTTTTTTAAATCGCAAAAAAAAAAAATCAAAATTCACGGGATGTGATTAGTGATTTGGCAAACGGCAAAAAAATCTACCGAATATGATTGGTATAGCATTTTGATATTTACCCATCACAAAAATATTACCAAAGCTTACAATTTACAATCAATTTTTTGTACCGCTTTTTTACAGTTTTAAAATATTATGTAACAACAAATATCGGTATAAAGCATATTGTTTTATGTCGTCAATCCAACCCGCTATGTAATCAGTTTTAAATTCTATTTTTTTATCATCTAGGTTGATAATATTGATAGGGAACATAGATTACACATAAGACAAAAGCCAAGTTGTCATTAAACTATTTGAACCAATGTCAGCATTGTCCCTCTAGAGTCAAGAGTCCAAATAAGGAAAATAAAGCCCAAATGATAACTGGGAGACAAAACCTAAACAAATTAACCCAAAACTGAAAGATACAACTCAAACCCAACACAAGAGAAAATTAACATATACTAAATCTGCATAAAGAAAGATGTAAATCGCCGCTTGAAGAGTTATTCTGGAATGGAAAGAAAAAAACGCGTAGAAAATGAGAGCAAAACTGTTGGGCAAGGTAAATGAATCTTGAAAGAATCTTTTTCGAAATAGAAAAGTCTACCAAAAACTCGGCAAAACAAAAGCGACTTCACCTAAAGGATTGATAAGAGAGCAGTAAGACATAATAGAACTCCAGGTTCTTTCGATTAAGACATAACATAACTAAATGATGGGAATCACAACAACAAGGTTCGGTAAGAGTCTAGAGCAAACCAAAAACCAAAAGATAAGGCCATGGGCCATATACCTCGAAGCAAGCCCGGCCGCGAACCACACAAACAACCAACCGATAACACTAAAATAAACTCATTAAATAAACTCATAACAAGCATACAAGATCAGAAAGAGCAGCCACGCAACAACCAATTTATAATCAGCAACTACGCATTGGTATCAAACTTCCAACCAGTCATAGACTAGGGCCAATCCAGGCTCTGAGAAACCAAAACATCCACCATCGAAGGTCATAACAAAAGAGAAATCACTCCTAACTAGCAACCATCAAAAAGTCCAATCCAAGAAAATTATGTAAGAAAAAAGATAGCCAAAAATTCACTCTAACCCGAAAGGAGTGGCTTGGATCTTGTGTTCACAAAAGATGGTTCACAAAACGCCAAAACCCAAAAATTCTCAAAGACAAAGTCCAGACCATGTAATTTAACTCTAGTTTCTAGAGCATATCTCTCTTAGCGGGATCGAACTATAACCTATTAGACCATCTCTAATGGTTTACTCTATTTTTTACTCTAAAAATAGAGTTCTTTAAAAATAGAGGAAAGGTTGACTCCAATAGTTGCCTCTATTTTTTTTCTTTATCAATAAAATATTATATATATATATATATATATATATTCTATTTTTATTTTCATATTAATTTCTCTTAAACCCCTTTATTTTTCAAATTTACTAATTCTACCCATATATTTTATTTGTAATAATAGTACAACAAAAAAATAACAATATCCGCTAATTTATGTTGCGTTAGTGCTTTCTGTAATGGTGCTTTATTTTTAATTTCCGGTACTAGATATGTATTTATAATTTAGATTTTATTATGTTCTTGTATGTTTTAACTAAATGTGTAATTGTTGTATTTTAAATTAAAAGTAATTTAAATATTTTACAAAACATATACAAACTATAAATTTGTCACATGGTAACATTGTTGGGTTCATAAACTATTTTTGTGGGTGTTATATGTATGATAAATGTTATTTAGGTATTAAATAAAAAAATTGTCAAATTGTAGGACTATTTTGTAAATAAAAAAGTTATACTCTAAAAATAGAAAAAATGAATAGTGTTTCTCCAAATATAGAGAATTACTATTTATTTCTCTATTTTTAGAACATAATATAGAGTACTATTGGAGATGGTTTTACTCTAAAAATATAGTATAAAGGCAAAAATAGAGAATCATTTTCCAATCTTAGAGAAGCAAGAGGCTTAACCACTATACCAATCTTAGAGTCTGCATATTTGTTTGTATCGAAGTAAAATAAATCAGAATTTGCAGAGGTATGGTTGGGCTTCGGTGGGCTTCATCCTAGGAATTTATTTGCCTTGCTAATATTTTTTGTTTTCGTATTATTACAGGATTTATATATGAAGAAAAAAAAGCATTAATTAAACCCTAAAAACTCGTTCGTACACACCGTCGTCGAATAACTTCGGGTGAATAATAATAACCCCTCTCAAGTCATGGCTGAGGTTCGTCTTCGTCATTTGGTAATTTCCTAATTTTACTTACCTGAAAAATAAACGAAACAAAGTCGGCTGGTTTTGGGTTCTTCTATTCAGATTCACAAATAAAAATTTGCCAATCGAACAAAGTCTTCTTTTCCTCCAAAGAAGAAAATATGTTATTCTCGAGGTGTATTTCTCGGATTTCTTCCAAGTTTCTGAGAAATCGCAGCTTCTATGGCTGCTCTCAATCTCTCGCCTCTCATCGCCTCGCAATCCTCCCTGATCAGGGTCACTCTTGTTCTGACTCTACCACACACAAGGTAATTTCAATAATTCCTCTTTGAGAATCACTCGATTAGGGATTTCGGATTTGTGGAGAAATTGATTATATGGGTTTTATTCTAATTGTTCCGAATTAGCATTAAGAGCTACAGTTTTAATATTAATCATCCCAGATTCATTTCTAATCATTACCGCGAAGAATTGTAGTATGTGATTATTTTTATTTTGCCTGATTATTAGTTAGGGTCTTGGTTGGAATTTCGTAAAAGTTTCCCCTTTTTTTTTTTTTATGTGTATGATATACTTATTTGGTTGGAGTTGGAGAACAGAGTAATCAACCAAAGCTAGTGTTCATTAATTTCTAATAATGTAGCATTGAGAATAACATTTCCATGGATATTTCCACGGATTTACTTTTACCTAACAAATTTATGTTATATTTAGAATTGGTGACCTAACCAATTTGGTATTCTTTGTGATGTTTTAGTAGGGTTATGTTTGCAGAGGAACTTATTCACTGAAATCTCCGGTATTTGGTGGTTTTCGACATCATCTATATCATCAGAGCAGCTCTTTAGTTGAGGTATTTACTGATTAATTGTTTCCATCAAATCATCCACGATGAGCTTAAACTATAATCATCCATTGTTAAAACTTTCATCACATATACTTGAATTTCGGACAGTGATTTACATGTATAAGAAAAATCTATCAAAACCCAACTGTTATTTTCAAATTGCTCCTCTTCTTTTCCAACTGCTGAAAGATTAAGATTGTCCTTTCCTAGGAGGAGCTTGACCCGTTTTCGCTTGTTGCTGATGAGTTGTCACTTCTTAGTAATAAGTTGAGAGCGATGGTAGTTGCCGAGGTAAGTAGCCTTCTTTGTTTAACATTTGTACTAATTGTGTTCAACAAAGAGTGGCAAAAGCAAATATGCTTCTGAATTTGATATTCTGCTGTTCAGGTTCCGAAGCTTGCCTCTGCAGCCGAGTATTTCTTCAAAAGGGGTGTGGAAGGAAAACAGTTTCGACCAACTGTAAATGACTTTAATCTCTTTACATATCTTGTCACCATGTTCTGAATCATTTTCACTCTCGGAATTATAACCGGTCTGGTTTTTTTGTTTATAGATTTTGCTGTTGATGGCGACAGCTCTGAATGCACGCGTACCGGAAGCATTAGCTGCTGAATCAGCAAATATAGTCCCATCAGAGTTACGCGTAAGGCAACGGGGTATTGCTGAGATCACTGAAATGATACATGTCAGTAACTATAGGTTTACTCACAATATTCACAAAATAAAGATCCAATATCTTCTTCTTTTTCTCCAATTAGTAATGTTTGGTCATTGTAGGTTGCTAGCCTCCTGCACGATGATGTCTTGGATGATGCTGATACAAGGCGTGGTGTTGGTTCCTTAAACTTTGTGATGGGTAACAAGGTACTCACTTGACAGAAGCTTGTCCTTTCTAAGGCACTACTTTTTTTTTTTGTCGATTCTGCTCCAATGAGTTATTAAAATCACCATTGACTTCACGTTGTAGATATCGGTATTAGCAGGAGACTTCTTGCTCTCTCGGGCTTGTGTAGCTCTGGCTTCTCTAAAGAACACAGAGGTAAATAAAACTAAGAAACCAGGCCCCCCTCCTATTCTGAAAACTTGTTCAAGAAATCGCTACTTTTTCAGATACAGCGGTTGATCGGCTATATTAAACCTGCCGTGATATAGAATTTAGAATCAATGACGTCAATCCTAAGAAGAAATTATCACTTATTCGAAGCCATACATCTTCATTGTTTCTCTCTTTTGTAGGTTGTATCGTTACTTGCAACTGTTGTAGAACATCTTGTTACCGGTGAAACCATGCAAATGACTAGTACAACAGAGCAACGTCATAGGTAAAAATCTTCTTCTCTGGTCAAATATGCCATTACTTCCAATCTATGTTTGAGAATCAAAACAAGTGGTCATTTTCCCTATTCATAACCCGATTATAGCAGCTTCTAGTAAATGGATATCATATAATAGCGACTGTTCATGCGATCATGATTTGTTTCTCTCATGGCTGTAGTATGGACTACTACATGCAGAAGACATATTATAAGACGGCATCGTTAATCTCAAATAGCTGCAAAGCGATTGCCTTACTTGCTGGACAAACAGCTGAAGTTGCTGTGTTAGCTTTTGAATACGGGAAGAATCTGGTTCGTTATACCATCTTCTGAAAATTGTTATCTCCATTGCAACTAATTGTCTTCCAAATCTCTGATTAGTTTCTATGTTGCAGGGTTTAGCGTTCCAGTTAATAGATGACGTTCTTGATTTTACGGGCACATCTACCTCTCTGGGAAAGGGATCCTTATCGGATATCCGCCATGGAATCATAACAGCTCCAATCCTCTTTGCCATGGAGGAGTTTCCTCAACTACGCCAAGTTGTTGATCAACTTGAAAATGATCCAACCAATGTTGAAATTGTAAGTTATAAAAGAAACAAATCTCTAATACATTTTCAAAGTCTCTTATGTTATATTAAAAACAAATCAGGCTTTAGAGTATCTTGGGAAGAGCAATGGAATACAAAGGACAAGAGAGTTAGCTATGGAACATGCGAATCTCGCAGCAGCAGCAATTGGGTCTCTACCTGAAACAGACGACGAAGATGTCAAAAGATCAAGGCGGGCACTCATTGACTTGACACATAGAGTCATCACCAGAAACAAGTGAGGATACAAGAAAGTTTCTCACTATTCACCAAACATCTTCATAACTTGCTGAGGATGTTTCAATTTCATTCCATTCCATTCCATTTGTAGGATTTTGTTTTTGTCCAACTCGTTTCACGAAATAATTTGTTGGACAAGAAGTGGCTTTCATTTTAACAGCATACATGGAAAAAAGAAACAGTGAGACTACTTGTGAAGTGAAATCATTCTCAAACAATTTTTGTGTTGTTCATCCATAAATCACTAAACAATGATCTAAATTACTGGAAAGAAACACAAAAACCGGCTAAGGATCAGTCTCCTCTTCAAAGTCCATGAGAAAATCAGTTAAGTTCTCAGAATCATCCACTGCTTCGTCTAGAGACATCTGACCTTCCTTCTTCGGTTTAGGCTGCTTCAGAAACCAAAAACATAACCTTAATACACATGCATTTTACACAGAGACGGCTGAATGTGGCATTTACCTTGGCGTTGCGGAGCTCAGGGGTACTCTTCAAGACACTCCAGTTCCTCGGCACTTTCTCGTCATTTTCTACTTGTGCATCCTCTTCCTCATCCTGTTATAAAAATCCAGAGATCTCTCAGACCATGATAACATCAAGAAACATGAAGAAGAAGAGGATATTATGTAATGGATGAGACTCACATCATTTTCACCAATATCAACAGCTTGTGCCATTGCATCATCTATGTCGGGCACCTACATTGATACAATTAACCAAACAAATCAAATAAAATCTCTTAGTGAGAGTTATGTCAAAAGATAATGAAAGATTAGCCATTTTACCTCAAGTTGCTCAGTTTTCTCTTTTGCTAGTAGTGATTCGTGCATCTCTCTCGAAATGACTTTGCCATTCTGATAAAAGCCAAACAATTAGACCAAGAAAAAGAACAGAGGAAAAGAATTCTGAGAGGAAAGCAAACTAACCTCCTTTAGATAAGAGAGCATATTTGGTGTTGGCTCATGAAAATCGGGTCCTCTGAAATCCATAACCGCATCGGGAGCTTGAATGTAGTTAATTGTCGGATAAACTGGATCCCCGCCCCATACTGCAAGAAACCGACAAAGTTAAATTAAAAAAGTTGAATATATCCATGATGAGTTAAAGTTTCATACTTTGCTTAATTTGATCCTCCTTCATCCGCATTGCCAAAGGATCTCTCTTGATCCGGATATCAGTTCCCATCATTATCCGGTATTCCCGGTCTGTTTGGTGAGAGAACATTTCAATCAGTTGAGTGTTTTCATCTTCACCTGTCTCTTCAAAATGTTTCTGTACAGCTTCTCGTGAAGTGTCTCTTTTCCATGCTTTTACCCATTCAGAATAAAAAGCCATTGGACCTTCTTTCGCTAATCTATCTCGCTCAGCTTGTAGCCTGAGAATTACCGGGAAAGTCTAAGAAACTAACAAAAACAGGTTTTTCTAACTCGAAAGCACGGTTAGATGAGTTAGTTACCTCTCTTCCTTGAAAAGATGTCGTCTTGCTCTATAAAGAGACGTTTCCGTGAGTGTCGGTTCTTCCCCATAGAGCTTCACTTGTCCTGTTTTCGCCATTGCCTTGAGAAACACCTGCAATAACAAAATAGTATTAGAGGAGAACACACATTGTCAAACCTGTAATGACTGACCGTTTCAACATCAGGACGTCTTCTTTGCCATCTTGACCATTGTTCCTTCTCCGGTTTTCTCCAGTTCCACCACATTTCATCGCTCGTGAGTGTCTTTTCTATTTGTTTCTTCTTTGTGGGATCGATAAAAGGATGTGGCCGTCCAAGCTTCTTGTCTAATTCAAAACCACTCTCTTCCTCTTCCTCTTCTTCTCTCTCAAACTCATTGTTATAGACAACAAACCCGTTTGAAGAATCGTTTTCCTCTTCGTCAGAGTCCGATACTTCATCATTCGATTCAACAGTCACATTTTCCGCAGTAGTTGCTTTCCGATTCTTCTTTCTCCGGCTTCCAGGATTTTTTCCATACGACGGAAAATTCGAAGACTCACCAGATGGATTAGGAGCCCTAGCAGCTCTAACCCGGCTCGAAGTTCCTTCAGGCCAATAGTCCTCACCTGGAATACTAGCTCGAGCCCCCGATGCTGGCTCCATTTTTCCAGAAGTCGAATCCATATAACTATAGTACGGAGGCCTTTCGACAGACACATACTCATATCCTTCTCCATTCTTTTTAGACCCTTCACTTTCATCATCATCATTCTCCTTCTTACATTTTACACAATGTCGCAATGACCGATCTTTATAACTAATCCCGACATGTAATGTCCTGATTGGAAACCCGCATTTACCCGGCCTCTACATGCGTAAAGAACAAGTTTTTAGAGATGAAAACATTTGATTAATAAACACATGATGTCTAAGAAGTAAGAACCAACCTGCAAAATACACTTAACATTATCTGTGCATACTTTATCTGCACAAAACAAGAACTTGAAATGAGATTTGAAATATGGTGAAATGGATAAAAGATACAGAACTGAAGCAACCTCGGTAGAGCCAAGTGGTGGTTGATATTGACGCCATTACACTTTCTGTATAATCGGTACAATTATGTTCAGAATCAGTATATGAACAAGTACTATAAACCCAGATAAGAGAAACCGAATCCGACAAATTATTCCATTACCAAAATCCGATCTTTAAACATTTCTACACTCGAATTTTGAGGAGAAGAATAAAAGACGAACCTTTTTGATTTTCCAGGAGATACTGTTTCAAGGGTTTTTCGATTATGTGGGAGAAGAGTCAAGCTCTCTCATGGAGGATGATTTTGAAGAGCTTCTTATTATTTCGGTTTTGGGGTTTATCCATATGTTTCTCCTGCGTGTTTAACGACATTATCGGCACGGCGAAATCTAGACACACGAGCTTCACGAGTCGGTGTAAAGATGCGAATTTGAGAAAGGAAAGTAGAATGGGCTTTATGTTTCAAACTAAGGCCCAGTAATGATAGATCAAAAGCCTTTTGGGATACTTGATTGTCTAACAAACTTGCATGAATAAAAAGAAGATCCTCTTGAACCATTGATTATATTACGCGTGTCAAAATGGGTCATTACCTATAGGTTACCCGAACCCGCCCACGATTTTAGCAGGTTTGGGTTATATTTTTTTATCCATATAAATAAATGGGTTATGTTGGGTTACTCTAATGAGTTCATGGGTTTAATAGGTAAAACTCATTAGGGTTATGGGTTACCCATAGATTTAGCATAAAATTAAAAATAATTAATATGTATATATGTATTAAAGATGAGAGACCATCTTGACATGTCTGTTTTGCAGTATTGGAAAGATAACAGACATTGTTTTGGTGCTCTAGCATACATGGCATATGATGTGCTTAGCATTCCTATAACTACTGTAGCTTCAGAATCATATTTCAGTATTGGTTCTCATGTTCTAAACAAATACCGGAGTCGACTTCTTTCCAAACATGTCAATGATTTACTTTGTACGAGATCATGGTTATTTGGTTTTGCAAGTGATGAAAAAGGTAAATTTATCATTTATAGTTACTGATTTTAATACTAGTTAATAAATTATCCAAGTTGGTAATATATTTTTCTTATTATTTGTAGAGATTGAAGGTGATGATGGATCCGAGTAAGCAGATGGTTTCGAGGAAGCAGAAGAACCCAACAAAGATTGAAGTGTTTTTTAAAATTAATGTTTAGTTTTATTGGTTTTATTGGTTTTTCTATTTTATTGGTTTTCTGGTTTTACAATATTATTTTAAGATATGTAGATATTTTAATTTAGTTTCTTTCTTTTTCAAGTTAAAAACTTTTTTTGGATTTATAATAATATGGAATGTGTTGGTTTTTAATAAGTTTATATTGTATAGTTCAATATATACATGGGTACCCATGGGACCTATAACCCTCAATATATACATGGGTACATATGGATAACCTATAACCCTAATGGGTTTCATATAAATAGGTATGGATAGATAAATTGTACTCATATAATAAATGGGTTGGGTCAAACCCGCCCACTAAAACATCAAGCCCATGTGGATTTGGGTCGGGTTGGGTCGGGTTACCCATTTTGACACCCCTAGATTATACACAGTTTTGGAATATTAACCTTTTAAGAGAAAGGCTATCAACTAAAATTCGTTTTCTACTTAGTTATGAGATTTTTTTAACTAATTCTTACATAAGGTCGATTAAAATTTTGAAATATACCCTCTCAAAAGCCTTTTTATCATTTACAATTACCTTTTCTATTTCGATAATTGAAAATATATAGATATTTTTCATTTACAAAAGCAATCCTGATAGATTTTATCATTTAAAAATCTATAATTCGATAAACTCTTTTTAAAATGAAATGCAAAAGTGTTTGGAAATTCGTATGTTAGCAAAATTTTAATTTTTAGAAATAGTTTTATAGTTTGTGACCAAAAAAAAAGTTTTATATTTAACAATTAGACTAGACATTGACCCGCGCCCAGCGCGGGATGAGCGGATTGAGAATCAACATTTATACAACACAACGTTTTTAAAACGACTATATAGTATTCATAATTTAATAAATCTTGATCAGAAAGATTTAAGCTTAATCTTCTCATATGATCATATACGAAGCATATGTACGAAAAATTATACTTATTTGTATGTAAGAAGGGAACTATACATGCATTGCAAAAAAGAATAGAATTTGGAAAACTTAATTATAAATTAACACATAAGATACATTCATCACATCCACAAACTTGCAAATTCATAACAATAGTTACTAAACACTAATAAAAACTACAACGTCAATACAATTGGAACAGTGCAATAGTTAAGAAAACATAATCATAATCTTAGACTCGACATACTCATCATCTATAGCTTCAGAGGCTGCAACCAGGTCCCTGATAATCCTAGGAATTGGTGTTATTCTATCGAATCCAAGCTCTATCCATTGCGTATAAGGAGACTCGAGTCGCATAATCTTAATCTCAATTGCATATTCTCCAAACTCAAGTCGGTCGGCCTCATTTGGTAATCGTTTTTTCTTTTCAACAATCTTCTCGTGTATCAAGCACGTCTTATGGTACTTTTTAAGTAACTTAAAAGGGAACAAACTAATTAACCAAATGTTTGGTTACTCATCAAGTAATCTATAAAACAATACATACCTTCTTGAGGAAACGGTCGCAAGACTTGGAACGCTCAGCCCTTGTTATCAAAACCTGTGGGATTTTTAATCCAGTAGGTACAAAATATGTTGGAGATATCGCAGCATCGTTTGAACCTTGAGACATAACTAAATCTGTTTTAGCAAAAAAATGGTGTTGAAGAAGATAGAATGGATGT
Source organism: Draba incana (assembly GCA_963576765.1). NCBI lineage: Eukaryota > Viridiplantae > Streptophyta > Magnoliopsida > Brassicales > Brassicaceae > Draba > Draba incana. The sequence goes on along the minus strand of OY755202.1, from coordinate 18,767,035 downwards.
GTATGGTTTGAACTTTAACTCCCTTTTCTGTGATTCACGTGAATACATATAGCCCCAAAAAGTTCAGTCAAAGTGCTACAGACCAACGATTGGATGTTAACCAATTTCCAATGTGCATAGTTAAATATGCTAAGTTTTAAAAGAAACCAAGTTTTATAAAACTATTTACAATCTGTTTTTAGTTTTGTATTATATTTACGGTATAAAAATATATAAGCACAAATATATTATAACGAATATGCATTGGAAATGACATAACGAATATACTTTATGTGAAAGTTCACAGCTAATTACAAAAATAATAAATAGACGAATCAACTAATTATTTATCCAAAAGGTAATCTTTTTATCACTTTGGGAATATCGATTACAGAACATTATATAAGATGGATCTATGCAACATATCTCTGCAGAATCTGTAATTTTTGATAAAACATAAAATTACTAAACACTAACAGTTGAGTTTTTCCAAATAAAAAAATGGATCGAGACAAATTCTTGCAATTGAAAGCAGAATTTCTAAGAGAGGCAAAGGAGTATCTCGACAAATCAAACAAAGCTAACCAAGATGAGTCCGAAGAGTTTAAAGTTTTGTGGGGTAGAATGGTAGAGCTGGATGAGCGAAGTTATTGTTTTAACTTTATCAGTGAAGCGGAGAAAGAACAACTTTCGAAAGAAATGAGGTGGAACAACATATCCCTCAAAACATTCTACCTCAAGCAAACGATAAGATGTGATATCAGTTCATCAAACGCGAAGAAATTGCTGGAGAAAGCAAAGATCATCGAAGAAGCAGTGGATACAATGTCTAATGAGAAAGAAGGAGGGACTTAATATTATTGTTTTTTTTTAGTGTGTTCGATGTAATATTATTGTAGAAGCTCATATGAATTATAATTCATTACTAATAGAGCATGGATATTAAAAACTTCCAGAGTCAAATACAATAACGAAGCATTCAAACGGAAAATCCAAATCAGACAAACCCTCAAATAAGACATTCTAATCAGAATCCATTACGTCATCGTCCTCACCATCATCGGTATCCCCTGTTTCACTATTTTCATCATCACTTTCTTCGGTTTCAGTACTATGAGAACTATTATCTTCACAACTTATATCATCGCCAAGATTTTCTTCAAAACTATTGTCTTCACAACTTAGATCAACGTCTTCCTCTTTTTTGTTACGATGGACTAAAGCATAACCATGGTGCTGATCAGGAATAGATCTTCTAAGTTTCTTGCTTGGAAATCTAAAACGTTTTTTAAACGTATATAAGAATGATATATAATGAGATAAAAACAAAATTAGAATATCTATAATAAAAACGAAATTATTTACTTTGTCTTGAAAAGTTCAAGTTCTGAACCGATTGGATTGAGCATTATCTGTGTGCATCGTGTAGAGCAAATGCTATAGTTACCTACATAATAAACTGTAAAACGTTACGATTGTTTTAACTTGACAATCATATAAAATAAAATGCTAACAAATGATCCATCACAAAACCTTTGCATATATCGAGAACTCCCCATTGGATGATACAAAATACATCAAGGTCTTTTAGCATTAACCATCTCTTATGAAACTTTGAAGCCATCAGTCCACTCAGTTTAACATAAAGATAAACCTTGCTGTTGAGATTCACAATCTCAGACTTCTTTAAAATACACCGAATGATACAAAATTTATTTACAAATAAACTTAGTTTTCATTAGCAAGGTCGAAAGAGATGGATTCGTTAAAACCATGTTCATCAGGATAATCTTCGTCAATAACAAAACCATCTAGATATTGAGGCAAGGGATAACAATCAAACGATTGCACATTGACAATTTTGCCAAAATTATAAACATAATTCATACAGGTTAGAAATTATAGAATATAGGACAGCGAAGTCCATGTAATGAATATAACTTACCAATGAGATAATCATCGTCAACCAATCCATGCATGATACGGTGGAAAGCAACAAAACTAAAATAATTCCTCCCAGAATCAAATGAGACAAAATTAATTTTTGTAGAGCATAAGAAAATTATTTTATATGGATGGCGCGTCGATCTGCAACTTCCAAATTCCACAACTACTTTAAATTTTTGTATGTTGTATCAATTACCTTTGGCAATTCTATCGATAAACAAATCATATACGTTACCATAGCATGGATTTTGACATCCTAGGAATACATATTAAATGGTATAATTAGATCAAAACAGAACAAAGACTTAAAAAAGTATACAATAAATTCATGACAAAAAAATAATGCATGTCGAGAGTAATATCGAATCCTAATGTTAACACGGTAAAGAATAAAAAAAATATATATATATATATATATATATATATTTTTTTTTTTTTTACTGACCTGTTTATCAACCAAAATTAGATTGAGTATATTTCCAACCGAAGTTGAATTAGTTGCCCATACTCGTAACGCCTTGACACAAATATTCCAATCATAAGTAGACGAATTAACGGAAGAGAGATTCATAGCACGAAGAATAAAATATCTTTGGATACCTGCAAGTTTTAGACGAATGCATTATAAACATACATAACTTATATTTAGGAATCAAAACGATAAGCGATAATATTTAAAACTGGTAGTTTCTAAATTATCATGTTCGGATATATAGAATAATTGGAATGTTTACATAATAGGAGATTAGAACAATGAAAGATTTACATAGATATTCAACAATAGAAGATTTACATTTTATTCATTTTTAATATCAAGGCTTTTCAAAGTGTTTAATTGTATACGATATACATGAATTTGACTTTAATTCATTAGAATGGGATATACACGGATCATACATTAATAGTCATCCTTTGGTAATATATAGTATAATATTAAGTATTCTTTGTAGAGATAATAACATTGCATATACATAATAAATAATGTACATGAGACAGTCCCAACCACAACCGATTATTAAAATTTAAACGTTATTGTTACAAATTTTATCTAATCATAAATCGAATCATCAAAAATTAAAACATGGTGATGATCTTAGGACGGAAACGACTTGATCTTCTTGAAGAGAGAGTTATTAAAGTCTTGATAGCAAATGGAAACGGTGCTATGCTCTCAAATCCAAGACTCTCCCATTCTGTGTAAGGAGCTTCGAGTCGTCTTATCTTATTCTCATATATAACACGTTTGAGTTCAAGACGTTGTCTTTTGCTTAGATTCCTTTCTCTCCCCAACAATATACCTTCGTATGTTTTACATGCTTTCCGGTATTTTAGTATCAATTAAAGTGATTAGCCGGAAAAAATACATTTGTCAAAACTAATGTATAATAATTTGAATGAATAACTAAAAAACGATAACATTACGTACGCATAATAATTATGACAATTTGAAACGTAAATTAAAATATTAGTACCTTGGTTAAAAGCATGCGATGTTTATCACAACGTTGAACATCCATTGTTAAGAGCAATGGTATATTCAAACCTGTGGGCTTAAAATAAACAATCGAGTTGTTTGAAGAATAGCTAGAATAATCAGGCATTATTATGTTTAGAGAGGTGAATAAGGAATCGTAATATGGTAGAAGACTACATTCTCTTTAAGTAGTGTATTTATAAGGCAACGAAAAATGCAAAACAAAGAGGGGATGTTACACGACTTTCCATACTCGACTTTAGTATAAAGATTTTATTTATATTACCTGTATAATTTGCAGAAAACAAACCTTGAAAATTTCAAAAAGTATATCGACACTGCAAAACAACTTTCACGTGAAATATAAAAACTTTGTTGACAACTAAAGAATTTGATTGAAATATAGAAAATCGACACCGATTTGACTAATCAATACTGAAAGATTCGAATTACCATAATTCAACAAAAGGTATGATGATTGCTACTAACTTATCAGGTATAGGTGTCTACCGAGCATGGCTAAGTGTTTCTTGAATATGCAATATATCTGTAACATGTGTTTATCTACTTTCTATGCAATATAAAGAATTTGTTGTCATTGATCTTCATTTGATATCATATGATATAACGCAAACGAAAATTTGTGAATCTCAATATATGATTTACATCATAAATGTAATATTTACTTTCTTTTAAGAAGATATACTACAATTACGATCAAAAAATATCCAGAATCGAACAAACCGACTAAAGATTCACAAAACAGACTAATATCAGCAAACAATATAATGTTTAATTAAAATCTTAATGTTAATGACGAATGTTTTATTTTAACTAATGTCAATCTAATGGGCCTATGTTTTAAAGAGACGTAAATGTATAAGGCCATCCAATTGCAATATAGCTTAGCCCATCGGTTATTTGGGTAATCGAGAATCGCAACGACTCATCATCATTAGCTACGATATGTCGTTTCACTTATCCACAGTTTTGTAATAATTACTGATTCAAGACTTTTCGTCATTGGAAAACATCAAAGACGTCTTGTCCTCTCGCTAATCCTTTCTTCATTCTCTAAATTTGCAAGAAAAGCTAACGGAGGCGACAACAATGGCGATGATCACCGAAAATTTCGTCTCCCAACTCGACAGATCTACGAACAACTGGCGAATACGAGTGAAAGTGTTGAGAAAATGGTTCAAGCAGTCTAGAGAATTCGGCAAAACGTTGGAACTGGTCCTCTGCGACGAAAAGGTTATGTATCTATAACCAGCAAACTCCGCAAGATATTGTATATAAGTAGTTTGGAATAGAACAAAGAAACTGTTTCTTTGCTATGCATTACATAGATTAGGGTTTTACAATGAGTATTATTTGAGGTCTGACTTATGAATATATCTCTTGTGATAGGAATAAGTTTATTTAGTATTTCTGTAACTTTTAGTTGATGCATTATTTTGCCGTATGTAAATTTACTATATAAATGTTTTCACAGGGTTCTAAGATCCACGCAACTTTTAGATCGAAGAATCAAATATTTTTCAAGATTTGAAGATATGTTTTTGAAAATGCAATGGAGGATCATCCAAAATTTCGAAGTGGTTAATGCACTCGGTGTGTCAGATGTTGTGTGAAACATCTATAAGATTCAACTGTTGAACACAACCATCGTCAATCCAACCAATTATGTTAATCCGAAAAGATTTCTATCTTTTGCTGATTATGAAGATTTAGAAAGAGGACATCCTATTAAATATTTCCTTCTTGGTAAGTACTTATAAACTTTTCATTAATCATGTATCCTAGCCAGGTGTGTTTAGTAATTGATCTTGTTATGATTTTTTGAACCTAATAGACCTGATTGGTAAAGTGATCGACTTTGGTAAGCTTGAAAAAGTGGCTTTCATAGGACATGGATCAAACTACCATAAATTTTCTTTCGTGTTGCAGAATGAAAGGTAAAAATTTAATTTTAAATACTACACAAACGCATATACACTGCTAACATTTATAATTTGTAATAAAGAGGGAAGCAAATAACGTGTGTGGCATGGGGTAACAAAGCTGAAGAAATCAACGACTGGTTCAATAATATTAACAAAGCAAATGTATGCGTATGCATTCTTAGGTGGTGGAAAATAGACATCTTCAAAGGTATTTCATAAATTTTAATATAGGTTACTGATTTAGTTATTTACATGAACAACAATACGGGTAATAAAAAACTCTATGCAGGTGAGGAAATACACACCACGGGGGATAAGAGCCAGACTATAATAAACCTGGATGTCGAAGAAGCACACAAATTCAGAGCCAAGTAAGTTTATAATTGATTAGTAGGTTATAAACCCAAAATAATCAGAATACATCTAACCAATTTATTTTAGGCTACCAATCACGGAAGACGACGGAGGCATAATTCCTGAAGAACATGAAAATTACGGTGCAATAGTACCATATCATCATTAAATGGAATTACTTCTGTTTTATATATGTACTCAGGCTGTTTTTCTTGTTTTTCTTGTAAGGTTTTTGGTTGAAGAACTAACGTTTCTTCTATTACTTAATACTCTTAACGTTTATATGTTTTCTCTATATAAGTGTACCAAACAACTATCAACTAAATCTTGTCACTATAAACGAAATTGTGTTGTTATTTGGTAATACATAAGACATACTAAATAAGAATACGAAAAAATCATACACATTATAACCATAGAATATGTTATATTATTAATAACACTCGTGGAATGGTAGTATCCAAAGGAAAAAAAAAAGAGGATTAAAAAAAAAAAATAGAAAATAGAAAAATAAATTATGTAAGCTAAAGAATATATCATATCATTAGCTCATGGGCAAGACCAAGTATCCTATCATATTCATCAAGGTCAAGAACGCTTTTCAAATGGGCTAATACCCTGGCCATCTCGCCTAATAAAGGAGAACGCCGGGCTTGGACAACTGCATATGCATACTCGTCCGGATCATCTACCACCCCCATTGCTAGACATGCACGAGTAAACGTGGAATACACAATACCACGAATAGTTTGGATGTCTTGAAAACACATCGGCCCTTTGACACGGAGAAGTAAATTTTGAAGATAATAGGCTTCACCAGTAGAAGGCGGAATATAAACCAATCTACTGTTATTAATTAATATAGACCTCCTACTCCAAACACAATTTATTGGATCCCAGACGAATCTTGATGAGAACTAGAGATAGGTAAACGACCTTGTGGTGAAATCATGTTGGTTGTAAGTAAACCAATTCATAAATTGCGTTGTTGAGTAGGAATACATGGAACAATTCGACGAATAAAGCCACCATCTGAATATACGATCAGTCCAGGAATTGGCATATGAAACGTAACAACAACCGAACTGGATCTCGATAGACTTCCATGATGAACTAAATCACCTAATTAGGTACACCACACAAAACAAACACAACGATATAAAATACATAAAAGCATCTACCACAGATAAATTTTATGAAAAAGCTAATGATGTATATACCATAGCTATCATCATTTGAGTCGTCGCTAACAGGAGAGAAAAAAGACATGGTAGTATTCCAGGATAGAAAGCAAAATAAAAAAAAAAGGATATCTAAGATCATATATAAACACCAGATATATAGGGTTGACAAAACATATATAGATATATGGTAAAATATTGACTAAAGATTTTTTACAAATAATATTGCGGTTTCGGGGAAGGAGAGAACATAAATTTACATGTTATATATCGCCAAATAAATGTAAAATACGACATGTATCCAATTTATATGTTAACAAAATGGATACTTTCAAAATCATGACATCATATATATGAATAGGTAGTTAATAGGTAACTAATACTTTATATTTATAAATTTACTATTTTCGAATTAACATATACACTTAATACTTTCCAATAATATATATATATATATATATATATACTGAATAATAAGTAAATTTTCAAAGACATCCCAATAATTTAAACTGATTATATAATTATTGATTATCCCTTTGAAATCCCAATAACAATTTTTATTATCAGTCACGAATCCATATATAAACAAAACGTCTTTAAATAGAAAATTATAAAATATTTTGGTTATTGATGAAATCAATAACATAAATAAAACTTATTCAAAATAAATACTGGAAAATAAACTATTTTAGCATATGATATGCCATAGAAACTATCCTATTGTACTCTTTTTCGTCGAGGACAAACTTGAGCATCCGTATCAGACTCTGGAGTTCTTGAGGAGAAGAGCTTTGCGACAATTCAACAATTCCATAAGCAAATTCATCTGGATCTTCTATTATCCCAAATGCGCAACACGCATCTTTAAATGTAGGATAAACAATCTGCTGGATCGTACGAAGATCTTCAAAACATGTTGCACCTTTAATTTTCAGAAGCAATAGGCAAAGATAATAAGGCTCGCCAATTGTGGGGGAACGTACCCCAACCTTGCACCAGTACTAAAACCATCCCTAAATATCCATACAAATTTTATCGGATCCCAAGCATATTTAGAAGCAAATTCTAGATAGGTCAAGGATCTGGCTTCGTCTTTTTCACGATTAAATTCAAACCAAGCCGTAAGTTTTGAAGTTCTATCCATAACTTCCGTAGGAGATGGGAGATGGAAAGGAAGAACAATACACTCGAAAATCGTTAAGTTCTCGAGACTAAGTAGATCAGCTGCAAAATCAAATACGGGTAAATTAAAACATATATTGCTAAAAAACTCAACAATTCCAAACAATTAAATATCAACAGTTACCACTTATAGGATCTTCCGAAGAACGACCGAATGAGGGAATAGATGACATACTTCACGACTCTGTATAAATTTATGATAAGTTGTATAGGGAATAACGTATATATATATATATATATATATATATGTTCTCTTCAAATCTAGGGTTACAAAGGAACTATGGTAATTATTAAATTTTTAGAAACAGAATCATTCTTTCTTAGTTATTGAAAAAATCAGGATAACTCCTAATATTATCGCAACAGAATCGGTATTAATATATATCAAAAAGGAATTTTTTTTTTTTGGTCAACTTCAAAAAGAATATAGTTATTAGTATATAATTTAATTAGAGAAATATTATTTAAATATCATACAAATAGATATGGAAAATCAACAGTAAAATCTAACTGTATAGTTTAGTTCATCTATATAATATATAACCAAAATATAGAACGGGAATATACAATATTAAAATTGATAATATAATAGAATAAACAAATTATCAATGCTATTATAAATTAGTAAAACAAAGTCTGAGATAATTTAGAAAGATGCAAACCAAAATTGCAAGATGAACCGTGAAAAGGATTAAAACCAAAAACCAACAAATTTAATAAGATGCAAATTAAAGATTCTGGAAAATCTCCTTGTAAACAACATTCATCGTCTTCGTGGCGGGCTTTCCCTCTTTATCGAGTATAAGGATCTTCAATCCTTTGATCGACGTGACTCTAGAGATCGCAACATACAACTGCCCATGAGTAAAAACTGGTCTAGGTAAATAGAGACCCACATTCTCCAGCGTCGGCCCTTGACTCTTGTTGATTGTCATAGCGAAAGCAACTTTTATTGGAAATTGACGACGCCGCATACGGAAAGGAAATTTAGTATCAGGAGGAGTGGCGAAGACTCGAGGAACATAAACACTCTTTCCGATCTTTTCCCCAGTTATGATGAGTCCTTTGATAACCCGATCACCAAGTCGAGTAATAAGCAACCTTGTACCGTTACAGAGACCCCCCTTGGGACCTATGTTTCTCAACAACATCACCGGTACCCCAAGTTTCATAACCAACTCATGATTTGGTAAACCAGAGAGTTTTATACTATTTAAGAACTCTTGCGTATACAAAAAATCATCATTCTCACTGGTATCAAAAGGCTCCACTCTATCGGAACTGTAATACAAAGCTGGTTCACCTACAATACAATATTATATATTCCGACAATTAGGTAATAAACAAACAATGAATATAGGTAACGTGTAGAATAATTAATATAGACAACCTAGTATCTCTCCAAGCATGTAGTCATTAACAATATCAACATCATCATTCCGCGGACTCAAAATTGCCCTTGACTGATAAAATCTAGGATCGTTTTGATTGAAAGAACCTCTCACCATACACTTGAGAGACAATCGCCTTAACTGGATTGTGAAACTCTATGATAAGCAATTCAGGAGGTATATCAATCTCCACCTCCCCGTCATTAAGACCACCAATCAATCCATCTCCGATTTGTAAAACCCAACTCGAAAACGTCGGTAAATCATTAGCATTCTGCACACTTAGCCCATTTTCGAAAAGACATGTTCTTCGTAAGACGTAAAATATTGCAATCTCGCCATAACTTAGAGGAACTTAAAGAGGATAAAACCGTCTCCACTCTACCACCGTTAGGGATGACCGGAAGAATTTGCCTAAAGTCCCCACCAAACACCATGACCTTACCACCAAACGGTCTCTTACACTTCATGATATCCTGCATTGTTCTATCCACAGTCTCGAAACAATATTTGCTCATCATAGGAGCCTAATCCCAAATTATCAATTTTGCCTCTCTGATCAATTGTGCTTGGTTCGATCCGGCATTAATTAAACATAAAGTGTTTTCGTTAACAGCCAGTGGAATACCGAACCTAGAATGTGCCATTCTAACACCTTGCAATAGTAACGCAGTGATGCCATTGGAGGCAACATTAAGGACTATAGAACCTTTAGATTGAATGGTAGCACCAAGGATACTCCACAAAAAAGTTTTTCCTGTACCACCAAAACCATAGACGAAAAACATACCACCTTTATCCTGATTAACAGCAAATAAAATCTGATCATAAACGGCTCGCTGTTCATCAGTTATTTTTAACATGAACTCTGCATGTTTCTCACGTAACTCGTCCTTGTTGTAACTCGTCTCTTCTATTATAAACGGATTCTTGATTCTATTCAACAACACGATATCTGGCTTTGGCATATCGTCAAATTCACCTAAAGAAGTTGCATTCCTACGTAACATTTTATCGATTTTCACAAGTGCCAACTCTTTGCATTGCTCAGGGGATAACACCAATCCTACAAAAGAAAAGTTAAATGGTAGATTATGAGTTAAACATGCAATAATTTTCAAAAGTACACATAAATAATGTACATATAGAAGACCAACCTAAATTCCTCGTTTTCCTTCTCCTTCGGTATAATATATCCTCAGAAATGATCTCTGAGCATTTTTCCCATACTGCGAGAGGACTGACAATGCTTATCGTTAATAACATCACAGCAAACAACTCGCTTCCTCGAGAGCATAGATGTACTCTTTATCATCGTCAAGCAACCCCCGAGCAAAACATGCCTCTTGGAATGTCTTGTATACTGTATTACCAAAAGTCCTGATATCTTCAAAGCAAGTAGGGCCTTTAACGATATTAAGCAACACCCAGAGATAATACACCTCACCCGCTGATTGGGGCACAAACGTAATACGGCCAATAGAAAATCCTCTCTTACGCACATTCCATGACCTATCCTTGACCACCCAAACAAACTTTGTTGGAAAATCAGCATAGGTAAGATCTCGAACACACTCGTAAATCTTATTAGTTGCCATCCACGATAGAAATTTAGATCTACCAATAGTCTCGCGATTGAAAACCTCATCCGCAGGATCATCTTCATTGTACACCACCATCTGCTGGTTGGGTAAATGGAACAATAATTTCTCAACCGGGGTAGTCCTGTACTGAGTTGGAAATGCTAATATCCTCCATGAATTCACATGCAGAATATACCTAAACACAAACATTCAAAAATAAATATATGTACATCGTACCGACCTAAAAATATGTAGCTAGATCATAAAGCATATCCATTTTATTATATATACCTGCAATTAAAATGCTTCCTGATCTCATCGTCGTCTAGTTTCGGCACTTTATTGGAGTCACTCTCAACGACTGCTCTTACGTAATCTGGACCTTTAGTAATATACTTGAAAAGGTACTTGATAGACCGTGTCTGATTACACCATTCAACGTTGATATGAGCCCGATAACGGATAGATAAATTTTTATTGTAGGAAACAACATATCTATTGTCCAGATCCACACCGTTAACACATATAACGCAGCTATCTTTACGTCTTCGATAAATAGGAAAACCAGCATCATCAATTTTAGTAACCGGACAAAATGACCTCGGGAAAAATTTAGTACACATCCCATCTTGCATGCAAACATTTTTAGGGTTGTCCACTCCACATGGACCATGCATGTTGGTCTCCACAATTGCTTCATACAAAAAAGGATAAAGATCTTTATCTAGAATCTCGGCAGATATCATTTTATCAATATGCTCGCCAACAAGAAGCTTAGAACCAGGTGCTAGAAAAAGAACCAAATGTGCATGTGGCAATCCTCTCTTCTGAAATTCGATCGTATATAGAGCTGGTACATTTAAAGGTAACAATAAATGTCAGTGTTAGTATATGTCACTAAAAAATTCATACTGATAAAGGATAGAGATACAGACGCCATATTAACACCAAGTGTACCTGAATCCACAACACCAAGTGTATCCTCGTTCATCAGTTCTTTAATTAAACTATCAAGTTTGATCTTGAAAATGCGACAACATACATCATGTTTATCTTCCGGATAGAGATTATGAATTTTTAGATACCGAGTGACCTCAGGCCATTTAGGATTGCACGTTATCGTGATAAACAGATCTGGAAACCCATAATACTTACACGTAGCCATTGCATCCAAATAATGTTGCATAAGGTACCGTTTACCACCAGTGTAAGAAGACGGTATGTAACATGGCCTTCCTTCATTGGCAAGATTACCATCACCTTGGTTTGCTTTCTGAAAAATCTTTTCGTAACTCTCAGAACGCAAATTCTTTTGGTTGAGGAATATGTAACGCAACCTATTGGATTCGATCATAGTATATGCATCAACTAAAAATTGTTGATACAACCGTCCAAACATCATAATCGTGGGCGCTTCACCATATCTTTCCTGAATGCGAAACGCAAAAAACTCTCGCATTGTTACTTTTGTTCTTTTCCTTCCATCTAAGTCTAGGAAGCCAATATCAATACCTAACCTAAACTCATCTTCTCCGTAAGGGAATAACAACGGATATTGTAAAGATAAATAAGCTGGATGAAGCTCGTTTATTCTACGATATTCTCTGGTGTGTGCCTGAACAATAATATCACGAGGGTCGGTAGCTGTCTCAAAATCACCATCTATGAGGGCAGCCACACAGTTCTCGGTTGGAAGGTTATGAGTTCTCCCGTCACCTTCGCGTGCAGCAGCTATCCTTAGTTTCAAATGGCTTACGTCGCCACATTGGCTAAACCGCTTCTGGATGTGTCTCAAACTTTTGACATGCTCATTATGCTTATCCAGCATGTTCTTCAACATCTTGATTATTTCCTTTCTTCCAACATTTCTGATATTAATAAATATTCAAAACATTAGTATAAAGTAATAGATACGTTTAAACATTACCAACAACTCATTCGTGCAGAAGAAATTACCCAGTTACTTTTAGTCTGTTGGGTATCTCATTCACGGTATCGTGAATATACAACTGTAAAAACGAAGGTGTTGTACCAGGTAGAGGCACCAAGTCTCCGTGTTTATGATAATTTTCACCTTTCATCTGGAAAACATACGGTCATTTACCATCATTGATCTTGTCATTAATCTGACCACCCAACGATGTGAAAGCAAACATCATGTTGTAAATCCTAATGTACTCGCGGAAATGTTTCGACGGAGCATCATGGTTATACATTAAAGCGAGAAGTGTCTCAGGAGGTTTTTTGAGTAAAGGAAGTGTAACTTTCCCTTTATGACAACAAAGCGTAAATACTGGCCGAGCATTAAGGAATCTTTTAGCAATCCTTTCACCCAACCATATGTAAGCTTTGCAATGTTGACAAACATACATAGGATTTCCATCGTCTATGTAGCCTACATACAAATATAAATTTTTTAAAACCAATGTTTTAAGATAATAAATCAAAGGGAAACCTATATCAATACTGTCATAAGAGATAAATAAAATTTTATATGATAGATAATACCATTAGGTTGTACAGCTTGTGATATCTCATCAATGCATGTTTGTTTATTTTTAGGTTTTCTCTCTCTTTTAGTTGGCCCAGGGCGAACAACAGGGTCACCTCCACCATCAGAGTCACAGTCGGTAGCTACGAAACACATGAAGTCATCCTCTTCCGAAGTTTGTTTTTCTGATCCTGTTATACAAACAAATTTTACATTCTGAGGTGAACTACGTAAAACCTTTTATACGTATAATATTTTTATAAATAAAAATAATTAAATAACGTAAACTTTCCAGGGAGTCCATTATATATCCTTTTCTGTTTCCGCAAAATCTCCATCCTTCTTCTCCTAGCCATGGTAGCATGATGAAGATTATAATTTCCCGCAATGTTGGGTACAATATGGTGTACTTGTGAAGTATAATGTTGTCGCCTTGTGGAATTTCCTAATTTAAACACATATAATAAGTTAAATCAACCGAGCTAATAACAAATGAAATACTCGGTGGATTTTACAGCACTGAAACCTACTTCTTTGGTACACAGATAATTTCCTGTTGATGGTCTCTTTATCTATAGGCTGGCGCTTCTTCATCTACAAACATGAAACAGAAGATTCCACTGGCACCTTTAATGATATGATTTATGATAATAGATGATGCGTAAAGTTAGATACAAATAAAACGATTACAACGACCAAAATACCTTTGTTTTAGGTAAGAAAACGATATCTCAGGGTAAAACTCGAAACCAAGAAAATGTATATATATGTACACACTAACAACTGCGAATAAATGGAATGATATAATATTTGGTATTAGTATATATGGAAAATATACAATTATTGCTATTCAATTATATATGTAAAATGTAAATATTTTAGAATGGTAGTTATCGATCTCGTTAATAAACGATACATTCAGATCTTATCATAGATCATATCAATAAACGATAAATTCATATCTTATCATAATGTAAACAATGTGTTGTATATATGAAATTTATATATATTTTAACAATCATCGTATATCATATCAACAAACGATATATTCAAATCTTCTTATGATGTAAATAAACGGTATATCCAAATCTTAGCATAATGTAAATAATTTTTTCTATATATAAAATGTAAATATTTCATAATTTGTTGTATATATAAAATGTAAATATTTCATAATAACAATGAATATTAAACGTTAATCGAGGATATATTATTCCCCGTAGCATGTATTTCCTCTTTTGCATCCGGATAGCAACGTTTTCTCATCTGTTCAATGTTATCCGGATGTATTTCGGATGTGTTTAAATATATATCCGCTTCCATAAATATACTTTTGGGAGAAACATATACAATGGTGAGAATGTTAAGCGAGAATATATGTTAATGGATTGATATAAGAAGATATTTATTGCTCATATTGATCGTTTCATAGAAACGTATATGGGTAAAACATATCAATAAAGGGAACACTTAACAATCTTTTAAAGGGATAGAGAAATGAAGAAAATAGATAAATGATTATAGAGGGATAACAACGCAGATTATGAGAGCTGATTACAACAATCTTGTAGGATAATGCGAGTTGGATAGGTTGCAAGAATAAATCTTCTTCCTGCAAACAAATATGAGTTAATAACTTTACGCACGTAAGAGAAAATAGATATACAGTTATGGTATGCCAAGATTAATACCTTCATATGCATCGATCATAGCCCATTTAATTGTACAGGACGGATGCATGGACATACAATTTTTCCAACCACGATAAAATTTGAAAGCCATAGAACCATTCAACTCAACCGCAATAATATCACCACTATTTAAAAAAAAAACCAAATCATGATATAGTAAATACCAAATATAATTTACATGAGAGAGTAGTATAATACACCATTGGTTTATTATGTCGAATGATAAACTCTGATCAATACGTTTTTCGAGTCGATCTGGTGAGCAGACGGTACCATCGCCTTCTTCATGAAACGAATGTTGAATGGTAACGTTATTTGGTTTATACAAAATTGTATCAGCCATTCCAGTTTCTTCAATTAGTAAGGTTGGTTTATCAACCATATCTTGTTCCCATATACCAAAAGATCCAACCACATCAACACGACCAATCACATCTACGACAATGAACCATTGAGTATATACAATTAAAATAAGTATATTAGACATTCGATGTATACAAGTAAAGTGGTTACCTACTAAATTGTCATCACCATATGAACCATTCAGAATAGAACGGAAATCTACAAACCCACTATACAAAGGCTTTAATGTAACAACAGTTGCATAAACCCAGGTTGTGGTCAACACGACGATTTTCCAAGGATAAACAAACGGTAATCGTGAATTTTCGAAGATATCCATACGAAATCCACTTATTAGAATCCATGAATCTCTCACAATTTTTTCACGATACATGTCTAAGGCTTTACCTTCAGGGGTAATCACGAAATATATTAAGATTAATACATAACATAATATATATAGAGGAAACCTTAAAATTATGGCAGATTTGTTACTATACCTCATCATCGCATAATATAAACTCGAGCGTCCTACCACATGGATCGATCAACCTAGATCAAGTTTGTAAAACCTTTGCACGAATTCGCTTTGTAAAGATACCAAGAATTGTCATCGTAAGGGAATTATGTAAGTTAATAATCCGTAGCAAATGACTTATATAATTAAAACCCTAGCCGACTTACCGAAAGCACAAGGTATTAATAGTAGACAACAATAATCACATTTGGAAAAAAATCATTATCTAATACGATTTTTGGAAATATACCATTATCTAATACGATTTTTAAATTAATATATTTAACACGATAGAAACACCACTGGAGAAACAAATTTAAACATAATCTCATCTAACCACAACAAAAATATTAAAATAATCGTTCGGGATAACCCAACTGATCGACTTTATTCATACATGTAAAACACCACTGGAGAAATAAAACTCATTTAAAGCACCAACAATAATACTAACACCAATGTAACGTTATTAGAATTCATCATAGTTTTTTTTGTATTTTTTAATTATAGAATCGTCATCACAAAATCTGGTGACAATGTAGCTAGACCCGGTAGCTTTGACGTTATCCCATGATATGAAAAGCTTAAGTAAAATCTCTTTGACCGGGAGATCTCTTATGACAGTAGGTAGCATGGTTGGATCATCCTATAAACCATAAAAAGATATATCAGTGAGATTAATAAACAGAAAAATTTATAACTTTGCATAAATAAATACTAACCTCACCAACTGTATCTAACAAAAATCTCGTGCGTCAGAATAGAGAAGCGATCTCGCAATATCATCCAAAAAAAGTACTCTTATTTGTTCACCACTCCAATCAGAAACACAGAGAATGAGGAAATACCTACATTATTCAGATCGTATTTAATGTGCAGGACAAATTTAAATCAAACGATTATTTTTGAAGAACTTACTTGGTATGGACCTCAAATATATCTTTATGACAAACTTGGTCACAATAGTATTTAGAAATACAATTCATTGAAGATCTACGACCATACTCCAAGACTATCTCGTTGCATATTTTGCAAGTTTTATAATATTATGGGATCTTAATCTCCACTGAATCGGTGTTTACCATAGTAACACATGTAGACTCCTTCAATTAAAATTATTGACACATTTAGAATACATTTTACTAAATAATGAATAATACTTAAAGGACAATACCTCTTTGGCGCCCTCGATCTGTAACGTAAGTTTCCGTTGATTAAGGACCAAAAACTCATCAAATAAAGAAACAGCAGAACGATTAGGTGGTACAACAATATCTTTCAAAGTCAATCTCAATTCGTCACCAGGTAAGCTGTCACAATAATCATATATCATTACATGTACACAACAACGACACATGTTTTCAAAAAATGTTTTAACACGCAAATGAACTTACAGGACATACCATTCAACAAACCAATCCATTTCGGGCAATGAAAGATTAAAATGCACTCGTGTTTATTTGTGTGAGTTGGATATGATAGAAGAACCTGCACAATTGATCATTATTATATGAATATTATACGGGATAATACAAAATCAACAATGAAATATTAGAAAAATTAATTAACCTCGATATTCCGTAAAAAAAAGAAACTGAAATACACAGATAGACGAAACCATTACATGGTTCACACCATACACAAATAACTCATCCGCGTAATTATCCCATAGCATTACTTGTAGACGCCTATCACTGTAATAACCAACGAAAGAATACTTCTCCGTTACGAAAATTACGCTTGTACAATGTGAATACTCCATAGTATAACGACAGTTACCTGGTATCCCGAATCTCCAAACGAAGCATACTAACAATCAGTCCATCTTTTCGAATTATCTTAAGGTTTTGAATATGTAACACTTGACCGATTAAATCTGCAACGAAACAACCACCATACTATCAACTACTTTAAGATAACGGCAAACAATAAAGTAAAATATATCAACCATACTTTTGAAGATGTACCAAATAAACATTTTTTATCAAACGAAGTGGATAGAATTGTTTTAAAAGATACAAAATATCTCTGCGGGGATGGATCCACGTGTAACATCTGTGTCGATCGACACCATAGGGAAGTGTCGATCGACACCGTGTTCTAATATTCGGTTTGTTTTAAAAATCGATCATCGGTTTTGGCTCGGTTATGGGAACGACCTAGGGCTGCGTATATAAAGGCCTTAGAAGGTCGTGGCCGCGTTTCTGGAGTCAGAAAAACGCAGAGAAATCAGAGTGAGAGGCTAGGCTTTCGTTTGGGAGAGAAGCTTTATTGATCCTTGGGAGAGTTGAGGTGTTGAGGGCAGTTTCTGCTCGGTTTTGGAGGAGGCAAACGACAGAGGAGATAAAGTCGGATTGGAGCGAAGTTTGGAGGGTATGTTCTCCGTATTTTCCTCTTGATGTGGGCGAAAACCTCTTGTGGTTTGGTTGAGTATTCGCTTAGTTATCGTTGTTTTCGTGAGAGAGGTATCTGCAGATTCGAATCTGCGATCAGTCTGATTCGAGGGAGGATTCCCGTCGAGCCAGAGTGAATCAGGATATGATCCTTATACCGTTGGAAAGATAGTTCTGTATAGTTTCTAGATCAGGTTTCGGATCCTGATTCGGAGGTCTTTGTGTCTAGTTTTCAGAACAGTTTTCCGATTCTGTTTCGGAGCTGAGGTCGAGGAGATAATCGATCCGAAATCAGAGGCTTTGGATTAGGGTTCTTCATCTTTCAATCCTTTTCTAAGGTGAGTGCGTGATTGTCCGGGTTTTTCGTAGGATTCGATTGTCGTTGTGGTTTTGTGAGATTCTTTGCATGATTTCTTCTGTGTATTGACTGAGATGATCGTGGTTGTTATTCGTGTTTGAATGAGAATTGAGAATTGTGAGTTCGGGATTGAGCCGCGAGAGGATAGGCTTGGATCCTGAGTTCTGCTTCGAGGCATCGATCGACACCTAGAGGTAGTGTCGATCGACACCTAGTTAAAAATGTGTTGTCACTGATCGCTAGTGTCGATCGACACCATTGAGGTGTGTCGATCGACACCTTCCTTAATTGTTCCAAAAGTGTTAAATTTTTGTTTACATGAATTTAAACTTGTAATTAAAACCGTTAATAATCGTTAATTGTATTTTATGTTTAACCTGTGGCGGGATGACCGCTTCACTGAGTATTTGTGATAATACTCACGCAACTCCCGGTTTCTTTTGAGTTGCAGGTAAAGGAAAAGTGTGATCGTGGAATCGAGGCGAGGACGGGGGATGATAGGATTTGAGTCTATTGGTGTTTATGGATTTTAGTAGCCTGCTAGGTTGCTAGATATTTTATTTGGAATTGTTAGACTTGGTGTTTTATTGGAATTGAATTATTGGTTATTTGGTTTAATAGATTGTTGAATTGGATTTTTATTTATCTTACTGTATTTCCGCTTTGTATTCACCCTGATTTAATAATGTTTAATTAAAAAAAAATGCGGGTATTACATTTTGGTATCAGAGCCCTTACGGTTCTTGGGCTGTTAGTAATTAGTTGATTTGAGATTGTTGTTGATTTGACTATGAGTAGTTAGTTAATTATGTGAGTTGTAGAGTCTTAGATCATTCTCTCCGAGCCTTCAAAGAGATTCTACGGTATGTGATTGTGTGATCTTTATTCGGTGAATTCTAGTATCTTAGAATGTGCTTTCGGTAAGTACAGTGTGCGATGGCTAGAGTTCCAAGAGGTTGTGGTAGAGTTGGTGGCCGTAGAGGCAGAGCTGGAGGCCGTGGAGGCCGAGGTGGAGGTCGGGGTCGTGTGACTATGTCATTCGAGTAGGTGACTCAGAGTGAGTCGTCAGAGCAGGTGGCTGATTCACCAACGTATCATGAGGATTATGTGGTCTATGTCAGCGTGTCGGATAGTACTGCCGGTGCCGGAGTTAGTGCCAGAGCTACTGGTGAGGCAGGAGGCCCAGATGCAGGTATTGCTACAGGCGGAGCTCAGGATCCGGAGGATTGTTTGGCGAAGACACTTGTGCTGATTTTGGAGCGGTTACCGGGTACGGTACCAGTGAAGACTCTGAGGGAGCAGTATCTGGTGATGTCCAATGAGTTGCAGTACATGGGGCCCTTGTCCTTCTCGGGTGGAGGGGGACCAGAGGAAGCCAATGAGTGGAGATTAAGGGTGGAGCGAAGACTTCGTTCTCTCAGATGTCTTGTTGAGTGTCGTGTTGATCTGGCGGTTGAGTTCTTGGAAGGCAATGCTCGTCTCTGGTGAGCCGGTGTCCAGGCCAGGAGAAGGCAAACATTGTGGACTTGGGGAGAATTCTTGGGTGAGTTTAATGCAAAGTATTTTCCTCAAGAAGCGGTGGATCAGTTGGAGTTGCAGTTCCAGAATCTGGTTCAGGGCAACCGATCCGTGCGTGAGTACGATGTTGAGTTCAGCAGGCTAGTGGTCTATGCGAGTACTGGCATGGATGAGGAGCAGGCCCAGATGGGCAAGTTCATGGCAGGACTTCGGATTGGGCTGAAGAAGCCCGGCAGAGCTTCCAGGTATGCCTCGAGGGCGGAGTTGGTGGAGGCACTTGCTGCAATTTAGGACCTTGGCGAACAGGTCTAAGATTGAGCAAAGCTCTTTCTATTGGGTTTTGTTCAGTTTCTGAGTTTGGTTTTTAGGCTATGGTGTTTTGGATTTTTGTTAGTATTTTCGTCGGTGTTGAACGTTATTCATTTTGAAAATTTATAAGAGGATGTTCCTTATTTATTTTCATATGACTTATAAGACTTGTGGTTCTTATATTGTGGTTATATGATTGTGCATCGTGTTGAACGGTGTGAGCTTTACTGCTCTTAGCGGTTACAGTTTCGATTGTTAGCATGTTGATGCTTTTGCATCGTTGTATTTTCGTTTATGTTGTAACGATTTTTCATTTTTGAGATTAATAAGATGGAGTTGTTCCTTATTTATCTCTGTGTTGTTATAAGAGGAGTTTTCTTATATGCGTTACGTGGCGATATTTCGGGTTTAGGGAGTATCGAGTTGGCCACCCGAGGTAGTTCTAGTCGATAGATGTTTGTAAAGGTTTTAGAATTTATTACTCTAGGGGATGCGGCTCCGAATAGCTCATTCATTATATCTGGAGATGATTAGTTCTTCAGCGAGGATGATCAGTTCCTCAGAGGAGATGATTAGTTCTCTTGTATACTCTTTGGGATGATTAGTTTCCATTGCGAGTATCGAGGGATGATTAGTTCTCTCGAGGGGATGATTAGTTCACCTGTGTACCCGGAGCTCAAGGGATGCGTCCTGCGAGTGGAAGGGACACAATACACCGATAGCTCAAGGGATGCATCATGCGAGTAGGAGTGGTGTGGAATGAGTTAAGAGTAATAGATGTCTGGGAACGGGCGTATAAACATGAGACTGAACTAGAGCCTCGGAGATTGGGTGTTATGATCTCGGATATTTTGACCGGTTCGGGTCAGGTTACGGGTGTTGTTTGTGGTCTTGAGTAGACACTTGTGTGAAACTCGGGTAGTGGTTTCGGGTGAGGCTGACCGGGAGGTGTCAGGATTTCTTTGGCCCATGATGGGCAGATTATGAGAATCAAGTAGAGATCTCGAGCAGGGTAGACCGGATAGGTCAAGAGTATAGTCTATGATAGACGGTTCGAGAGGCTCGAATGGTGAGCCGAAGTAGCGCTGGTCAAGCTAGGCCAGAGGTTGAACTTTATAGCTTAGAGAGAGTGGAAGAACTCTCAGTGGACATTGGCGTATCAGGATTATGGGAAGTGACTCGGGCTTAGGTCACGTAAAAATTAGAGGTGAGCCTCTAAGGATGAGAAAATAGCTTGTGTATTGTTGATCAAGTGTTGGTTTTTGACATATCACTTGATGGGCATTTAACCTAGAGGGATTGATTGAGTTAGCCAGGACAACAGTGGAGTTTGTGAGGCTGAGAAATGGTGTATCACCTGAGTACTTTGATGTCTTGGTTGTTTTAGGGTTTTGACGATGTCCTAGTGTGTTCGGGAGGTCCTGAGGATCAGGCACGTAGCGGAGATTGGTATTGGAAAGGTTTCTGGAACAAAGGTGTATGTTTTGTTTTTGAGCAAAAGTAAATTGTGGCAGTGGGAGGTGATTTCTTTTTCCCTGGTCACGTATTGCTGCAATGGAAGTTTCAGAGTTTTGATCTAAGTTAGTAAGCGGTCTAGCACGTCGTTGTCTATGCTACTTTTGTTGAAGTCCCTGCGTGGGGCAGCTGATCAGGTAGATCTTCTGGGTAAACCTTTTTATGGCTCTCGAGAGGGATCAGGTATGATGAATGCACAGCGGCAGTTGGTTATGTGTGTCAAGTCTCTTTGAAGGGGACGTTCAGGTTCATAGGCGAGTATGTGTGCCGAGGAAGGTGTACGTTTAGGCGTCAGGAGTGATTTTGGACCCTGTAAGACAATTCTAATCTCCATGTTTTAGCATTGGTATTTATTGCTCTAGGGGCTGCGATCTCGAATAGCTTATTTTTGGGAGATGCGTTCTCCAGTTATCGTTGGCTCGAGGGGTACGTCCCGAGAGTGCGAGCGGAATGTCGCCTGATAGCTCCCAGGATGCGTCCTGCGAGTGTCATGGTGTGGATCTGACAGCGTCCAGGAAACGTCCTGTGAGTGTCACGATGTAGGATGAGTTAAGAGCAGTAAATGTATGTGACGTGCATTGAAGTATGGGGTTAGTGGTGTGCTTCAGAGTTAGGCATGGACCTTGTGATGGTCAGTTTTGTTAGCCAAGGGTTCAGTTGGAAGAAATATCTTGCTGGAGTAAGATATGGCGGGGGTAATAGCAAGGAAAGTGATCCTAGTCTTCGGGTGCTTGTATACGTATGAGCTGATTACTCTAAAGGAAATGTTTTTCTTCCCTTTATTTAGATCCAGAGCTTGAGGGAGACATCCCAAAAGTGGGGTGGCATCGGCATCGTTACCTCGAAGGAGACGTCCTGAGAGTGTGATGATGACAGTATAAGTATGAGTAATCAATGATTGGTCGTGATATAAGGATGAGGCGGGATACAGATCTTAAGGGTATTTATTTTTTTTCATTTGGTTCTGATGATCGGGTTAACGGGTGTAGCGGCTTGGTTGTGTATGTTCACATTTGAGTGGCGCACAATCGATCGATCCAATTTCGGGCCTACAGCTGGTAGTGCATGTTCTTGTTTGATTGTTGCGCGATCAATAGGTCAGACCTGGTCAGGATTAGGAAACGTTGCATTATGTATTTTCTGGGTTAGAAACTATGCGTTTTTAAGCTGTTTAGAGTAGGTGTGAAGTTGAAGTTTCAGTTTAGGCCTTGTGCCGATGTTATTGTTTGATTATTGTATTTTCGTTCGTGTAACAATTATACATTTGAAGACTTATGAGATGGATTGCCTCCTATTTCTGTGTTATCGGCTTGAGTTACCTATGATTTGTGAGGGCATTTCATGAGGCGTTTCGAGTTCATGGTTGAGGAAGGGCATGCATGATTCGGAGGAGTCGGCGGCTAAGATTCTTGTGGATCTGAAGCCTGACTTATTGGTTCTGGCATTTCCTGTAAGGATTCTCTAGAGGAGTATCAAGGTTTTGCGTCGGAAGAAGATTCAGTTGTTGCGGATTTTGCGGGATTGTGGCGATTGCCAGGAAGAGACTTGGGAGCCAGAGGCAAAGATGAAGCTGAAGTTTAGGGTGTGGTTCGACAAGCAGGTTGCCGTTGAGCTTAGCTTTCTTTGTGGTCCTAGTTTCGTTTTGGCTTGTGTGCCAGTGTTGTTTTGTGTCGAGCTTGTATTTTCGTTCGTCGTAACGATTGACATCTTGGGAATTAATAGGATAGAGTTTCCTTATTTATTTCCCGTGTCTAATAAGATGTGATTTCTTATTATTATGGATATTCGGGTTGGGAATATCGTACCTTAGTTCATGTGAGGTAGTTCAAGCCAACGGATGCTCTGAGACGTTTAAAGATTGATTACTTTGAGGATGTTGGTCCCGAACAGCTCAGTCGAGAGCGATTGCTTTGTGATCTTTCGCGGGAGTGCGAGTTCCCCAGTTTTTCGCCATCGTTTTGTGTTCTTTCGCGGGGGTGTATTTCCCCCATATATCGTTGACTCGAAGGATGCGTCCTAAGAGTGTGAGCGTTATGCTATGAGCTAAAAGTAATCAATGTCTGATAATGTGGGTGAGCATAGGACTAGAAATGGACCTCGGAGATCGTGTTTAGATTTCGGAGATCGGGTATGGATCTCGGAGTGTGTTTGACCAGGTAGGGTCAGTGTGATGGCCTTAGGGGGCAGTTGTATCGTGATTCGAGGACGAATCCCGAGTAGTGGGGGAGAATTGTAACATCCCGAAACCAAATTTTATAATTTGGTAAAGGGTGTCGATTGACACCATAGGGAAGTGTCGATCGACACCGTGTTCTAATGTTCGGTTTGTTTTAAAAATCGATCATCGGTTTTGGCTCGGTTATGGGAACGACCTAGGGCTGCGTATATAAAGGCCTTAGAAGGTCGTGGCTGCGTTGCTGGAGTCAGAAAAATGCAGAAAAATCAGAGTGAGAGGCTAGGGTTTCGTTTGGGAGAGAAGCCTTGTTGATCCTTGGGAGAGTTGAGGTGTTGAGGGCAGTTTATGTTCGGTTTTGGAGGAGGCAAACGACAGGGGAGGTCAAGTCGGATTGGAGCAAAATTTGGAGGGTAAGTTCTCCGTTCTTTCCTCTTGATGTGGGCGAAAACCGCTTGTGATTTGGTTGAGTATTCGCTGAGTTATCGTTGTTTTCGTGAGAAAGGTTTCTGCAGATTCGAATCTGCGATCAGTTTGATTCGAGGGAGGATTCCCGTCGAGCCAGAGAGAATCAGGAGATGATCCTTATACCGTTGGAAAGATAGTTCTGTTGAGGAGATATTCGATCCGAAATCAGAGGCTTGGGATTAGGGTTCTTCATCTTTCAATCCATTTCTAAGGTGAGTGCGTGATTGTCCGGGTTTTTCGTAGGATTCGATTTTCGTTGTGGTTTTGTGAGATTCTTTGCATGATTTCTTCTGTGTATTGACTGAGATGATCGTGGTTGTTATTCGTGTTTGAATGAGAATTGAGAATTGTGAGTTCGGGATTGAGCCGCGAGAGGATAGGCTCGGATCCTGAGTTCTGCGTCAATGGTGTCGATCGACACCTTCCTTAATTGTTTCAAAAGTGTTTAATTTTTGTTTACATGAATTTAAACTTGTAATTAAAACCGTTAATAATCGTTAATTGTATTTTATGTTTAACTTGTGGCGGGATGACCGCTCCACTGAGTATTTGTGATAATACTCATGCAACTCCCGGTTTCTTTTGAGTTGCAGGTAAAGGAAAAGTGTGATCGTGGAATCGAGGCGAGGACGGGGGATGATAGGATTTGAGTTTATTGGTGTTTATGGATTTTAGTAGACTGCTAGGTTGCTAGATATTTTATTTGGAATTGTTAGACTTGGTGTTTTATTGGAATTTAATTATTTGGTTATTTGGTTTAATAGATTGTTGAATTAGATTTTTATTTATCTTATTGTATTTCCGCTTAGTATTCACCCTGATTTAATAATGTTTAATTAAAAAAAAAATGCGGGTGTTACACCACGAAACCTTCGTACTGTCTTAGTATTAGAGACAAATCTGATTCTATAAGTTAAAGAACTTGGTCGATAATAACTATTATAGTATATAAGATCGAAATTCTCGATCGTTATAAATTTCCCCTCGTGTAGGTAAGAATGGTGCATCACTACATAACCCGTGTCAACAACACACTGTAATCTCCGCCCCTATATAACAATAACATGAAACATTTATTAACACATATACCATTAATGAAGCGTAATCAGTTAATACGAAGGTAATGATCATAATATCTTACCTTAACATCTAGCAAAATCATATCAATCGACGCAGCACCATCATCACCGATAGTTTTCCACAATCCAATTATTAGAACATTGAGTATGGATTTCACCACCCCTTGCTTTATTCTTTTCAAAGAGAGGAAAGAAAGAGATTTGGGTTTCAAGTTTTCCATTACAATTGACCACAGTAAAACAATGAAACAACACCTCTTCTTTATATTAAGTGCAAAAACCCTAAAAATAAAAGAAGACAACCCACGTAAAAACCCAATACGGCAAAAAACAAACCACCTACTCATTAATTTTTTGGTAAACCACATATTTTCATGTTATACCCAATTTTCATACTTATCATTTATACACTTTGATTATAATATTACACCCAACTACAATTGTCTATTATATATAACCCAATTACAACGGTTTATTATATATACGTGAAACCAACAAATCGCATATAAGAATTACGAATACCAATACATGTAATTTTTAAGATATAGCGAGAATAAATATAGTAGTCAACAAAAGCTCATTCGAGAAATAATTGAAGAGAATATTAATAAAAATAATTAAAGAGAATATTAATAATAACGGAAATAAATAACATACCAAAATATTATAACTCAGTCTATCACATGATAAGCTTAAAAAAAATAACCAAATTTAAAACTTAAAACCCAGATTCATGACAACGCATAGTCTGAAACATAATAAGATATAATGAACATTAAAAAAGGACAATTTTTTTTTTAAAGCAAAACTAAAATTATTAGAAACTATTCTTTCTCCACTTTGATGTTTGTCTTGAGAACCGGGAGATCCGAAACAGGGTCTGAAGAGCGTGTACGGTTTAGTACATGGCGAGCTTCAGGTGTAAGCACGTACTTGGTGTTTTCAGAATCCACGTCGATAGTTTTCCGCTTCGTCGTCAACTCGGCTTCAAAAGCAACAATCATATCTTCATCAGTCCAAAATCTTTCAACCCTTATTGCATGGTTAGGATTTTTGATATTATCAGCGCTAATCCTAATCTTGAACAACATTTTCTGTCCTATAAGATCTTGAATTGCTTTTGGGAGAACACCGTCATCGAGCTATAAAAAACAAACAACATTTACAATAGATTAAGTCAATATGATATTATGAAAACCACAAGACATATATATATAACATAATCATGATACCATATAAAAACAAATAATTACCTCCATAACCTCTGTTGCCAGAACAGAGGCATCGTGAACCAAGAGGGGCTTGGCGATATTGTTGAACAGCAAGAGTTTAACAGAAGACGATATGGTTTCTCCCACATTAAGAATAAGACGATACCTATCATATAGATACAATTAAATTAACATCGATCACTAATCATTTGGTTGTATTCGAGAAATAGGATAACGATAGAACTGGTAATCAAACCTTGCGTCAACATTAGAGACCCTTCCACAAACTGCACAATCAAACATTGGAATATCACAGGTAGCAGGGTATGGGTGAACTGATGCCTCATAGACGGAACAAACAATATAATACCAAGACGATTCACCGACAGAAAGTACTTTTCCAACCATGACACAAACACAAGTCTGGAACCAAACATAGAGAACCAAATTGCACATGTTACTACTATAAGAATCACCAAGACAGAAATACAAACATACGTACATTATATGTATGAATATAGTATATAAAGAACACAAGTAATTACCTCGGATGCCAAAATAACATCATAAATTGTCTTCTTTGGGTTCAGAACGAAAAACTCATCATATAGAGGCACTGGGACAACAGAGGATTCTTCAGCAACCACAGTTAAAGCAAGATCATAAGAAGGGTTCCTATTTAACAAATATATTAAACATTAAAAATGTTAAGGTTAAATAAAAATATAACATAATAATATACAATATGGACAACGTACATCGAGTCAAACAATTTCGCATGCGGGATGTTGGGGTTGAATACGATATCAGTGGCACCATATGAGCTTGATACAGTATACATACCTGTTTTGGATAACCAAATGTATAAACAAATAACAGTACAACAATTTATCATAACCAAACCAAAGTATAATTATAACATCATTACCCTTGTATTCCTTGACAGTAACAAATCTGAATAGACATATAGTCTTCTTATCGACATACTCGAGTCGCCTCCCAAAATTTTGTAGCATAATCACTCCATAAGGTACACGATAATCTATCCCCACTGTATATACATATTAAACAAATTTTAATAAATGGATTAAAATAATCTGATAAGAATAACAACATAAAAAATGAACAAACTTACGAATCATCTATAATATCAACTTCTGTTTTGATTAGTTTGGTTCCTTTGCTATTAACCTCACTCAGAGGATGAACTTTGACAATCTGACCAATGACATCTGAAATAACAGATGTTAATACACGCAATTATAAAAATTATCTTACTCGGAAGAGATACAATTTTATAAATTTGAAAATACCGATCAACATAGACTTGTCATAAGAGCCAGATGATATATCAGCAAATTTTGCTATATATATCTCGGGCACGGTATCAGGGAAATCGGGACACTTCAGAATCTCGGTTGTTCTGAAAAACGTAATCTTATAACAATGATCATTGGTTCTATAATCTCCTCCATATGGAGCAACTTTGAAGGAATCAAGTTTCATGGACATTCCTTGTTTCAAATCTTGAACGTATTTATGGACTAATTCTTTGTCAACAGTTGCATGGACACGAACACCCTATACATACAATTAAAGTATATGAGAATAAAACCATCTAACGTACAATACCGACATCATAAATATATACTTACAGTGTCATCTACTAAAACCATCTCGAGAGGGGCAACGCCTTTAGGATTTCTGGACCATAACCACAAGACACAAACCTTAATCTGATCACGGGTCATAGAAGGTACTAAGTCCTTCACGGGAATGATTGAGGTTTTTTTTTTCTTGAGGAACGACATGATAAAAAAAATTGAAGAGAGGAAGCTTGTGAGAATAAGTAACATGGGTTGTAGGTATATATATACAACACGGTGAACCCCAATAAATTGGAATATTTACTATTTTGTGTTTTAACACAGGGAATCCTAACTAATCGGAATATTAGCTGTTAACTAATGCTCATTTTGAAATAAATTTGTAAGAAATGTATATATCACAATTGCGTAATATATGGAGAACATATTTTAATGTATAGAATATTAACATTACTCGTTTTGAGATAAATTCGTAAGAAATGTACATATCACAATTGCGTAATATATGGAGAAGATATTATAATGTATATGATATTAACATTACGGAGAATATTTCATCTTTGTTAAAATTCCGATTATTGGGTAGAATATTATTGGGTTTAAGGCAATCACGTGTTTTGAGTGCATAGATCAAGCAGATGTACGAAGATTTACTCATTTATATATTTTTAATTATATACATTTTCTGGTATGGATAATTAAATATATTTGTATTTCTGATAAAATACAGAACTACAATTTGAAAAAAATACACAAATATAATATCAGGAGAAATATAATACCATCAAGAAGGAATTGAATACTTTTGGGAAGGTGTAGTTTAGATTAAACAATAATACATATGAAATAAAGGATTTAATCTTCGAAATTCCGAATCATAGATTTCATCATAATAATTGCATCCACAGATTGATCAAGTATGACTTGTGTACAATTATAACGAATCACGCCTTTCCACGTACCTATCATATAAAGATAACACCAATCAGAATAATATGCAAGTGGTGTATTAGATAAAGCAAGACCATATAAAATGACGAACCAGACTGTAATTCGATTTTTGCGAAACGAACGATGCATACGGTCATGTCTTCTGACTGTTGCCGATTTACCTCTTGGAGAAAATCAACAGCGTATTCTTTGCTTATTAGGCATTGAAGATGACATGCTCTATGTACAACAATACATAAAACTTCAGATATCATATATAAAAATATGAATAAATAAGTATTGGTAAGGAGGTTATACATGTGGTTAATTAGATCAAACTTGATATATCGATCGACGTGGGGACACCTGGTTGCTTGGTATTTATTAAAACCACCAATATTTGATAGTCTCCCTATCAAATCTACATAAAACAAAAATAAACACAAGGCAATTCAACAAAAAATAATTAGAACATTCAGAATAATATCTTCATGATAACAAACATTTGTGGATCACATATACCCACCAAGAGATATATGTGGATCATATAATCCATTGATCACGGATTCTAATTCAACGAAAGAGAAGGGTTGCAATATCGTTGTATTTAGAGTATTACAACAATAAGCTGTTGATTTCCAGTTAATAGACTTGAATTGGCCAGCTGCGGGTATGAGATCAAAGTCAATGAGAATGATCCAATCGCCTGATACAAAATTTAACGACGAAGAAATTATATATTTCTTGTTTATCAAAACTTGTATCTTTTCATCCTAAACAATAGCAAAATTTAATCATAAACGGCATGTATACATAAACTATCCAACAATGACTAAACTGGTAATATCAATCCACAAAATACCTTCGCATCACAAAGAATCCATTGAACGTATTCTCCACCACAACAATAATCTTCGTACACATGTATAATCTGTGCACATATTTTCCAAATACATCGCTTTGGATCTAACTCCTCTATACGGGCTAAAAGTCTCTCATACTTTTTGTGAACAGCCGTAGAGACAAAGGATGCCATCTCTAAAGAATTTTACTTAGGAATTAAAGTGTATGACTAATAAACATCGAGGTAGGTTATATATATATATATGATATGGTTTTAGTTTTAGCCGCAATATACACATGTAACCATTTCAATAATGGGCTTTGTTTATAAAGCCCAAATCTCGTTTCCAAAAAACACTAAGGAAATTACCATTTTATTCAAATAATGACGTAATAATTAACCAATTGTATCTAAGGTAATAATCACAATTGTCAGAAACCGGTTTTCAAGGAAAGGAAACTGAATCGGGTGAATATATACCTTATTGCAAATCCCTAGGAGAACAATTGTTCCTTATTCTTCCCTCACAATTTTCAAAAGAAGAACAACCTTCAGAAGGAGATAAACCGTTCAAAACTCTGTCCTTATGGCTATGGAACCAAGACATATGATCAAAGATCTACACCGACACATAACTGGATGGAGTATCAGGGTGAAAGTGCTACGAAAGTGGGCTGCATACTCTTATGCAGCGGGAACAACTCTGGAGATGATCCTATGCGATGAACAGGTTAAAAAAGTTATGTACATATATAGAAATTTGTTTGATGAGTTAAGGCTAGAATGATTAGTTAAGTATATATATACATGCAAATTTGAATGATAAGATAAGGCTAGCGTTTTCTATTCACTGTACAGGGAACAAAAATCTATGCTACCGTACACGAGCCATCGATCGATAAGTATGATTCGAAATTACCACTATCAGAATGGAAGACTGTTGAATATTTTAGAGTTGAGTGCTCGATATGCATCTCCAAAGTCGTGCCTAACATATGGAAGATAGTTTTCCTCGACGATACCACGATCTACCCATCTATCAATATGACCAAAAGTTACTTCTTCAATTTTATCGATTTCGAAAGTATATCGAGGGGATATTTCATACGCAATAGTTCGATCGGTACGTTTCTACACACTATTTATATACATAAGGATCGGTATGTTAATTTCGTAAAATTCATCAATACAATTGATACTTCATACAATTTTTTTGTATTCGTTGTAGATTTGATTGGATACGTGGAAGACTACGGGGAGTCGGAACAGATTTACTCTCTCGTAGACAATGTCGACATCGCTAAATTTCGATTTCAATTGAAGAACGAAAGGTAACCGAGAAATACTTATTCAACCGCAAATAAACATTAACATTGAGGCAAGTATAAAATTTGTCTATTATTTAGGAACCAGAGGATTAACTGTGTTGCTTGGGAAGGAAGAGCTCACGAAATTAGAGGTTGTTTTGAATCACATAGGAGCGATGGTATTATTGTTTGCATTTTGAGATGGTGGATGATACAAGGTCACTAACTATTTTTACATATATTCAATGACATGATTTCTTATTTAGGAATTTACTAACATAAATATACGATATTAATAGGTGAAGAATTCCATACAAATGGAAGCTGCAAGAAAATAATGGTCTATCCAGACATCCACGAAGCGAGAGTGTTTAAATCAAGGTAAGAACTAATGAAACATGTTACTTTTGTCGCACATTGGCAAACAGTTTACTTAACGACTTAAATATATTTTCCAGGATTCCCCAGAGCAACGGTTTCAGATGAAGAATCTATAGCAAGGGGAAGGATTTCATCATAAACCTTCCACACTTAAAACAGTAATCTATGTTATGTATTTCCTTTTTAAGACAATATCGTTAAACAATACTGTAAGCATGATATTTTAAAAATCGTGTTACTCACATTATTTTTATGGGCAAGTACCTGGTTTATCAGTGCTAAAACTAACACCATTTTTATTAGTAGTATATTAGTTGCTAATAATTAAAAGAAATAAAAGTAAACACTTAGATGAGAAGGTCAAAGGTGAATGATGTTAAGGATCCGACAATTCATAACATTTAGACATTCGTAACATTACAAATCATAACGTTTCAATAATTCAACTGATATAATAGATTATATAAATCATTATATAATAATCACTTCATTACAAAATCACGATAAACTCAACCCTTTTTTATAAAAAAGAAAAAGGGATTTTAAATTGAACTTTTTTTGGGTTTTTCTTGGTTTAACAAAACAGAATAAAGTACCCCAATATTATATCCTAGGATGGACCTGGTGTTGGACTCTCAACCAATTAAAATAATAGGTCTGACCTGCTAACATAACACTATCTGGCAACAGCCCTAAATTATCTCATCCTTAACAAAATCAAGAAGAAATTGGAATTGAAGAGTAACTTTGATTGGAGAGTAACGTTAAGGATGTGTTAATGGAAAGACGAAATGAAGAATCTTCGCAGACGTTAACAAACATTTAAAAACAAAACAAAATAAAACAACTATATTGCTTTATTAAGAAGATCAGTAACAAACAACTAATGCATTACGATATTCATAAAGATTTATAATAATAAAATCCATCCATTCCAAACATTGATCAGAAATAAATAAGATACTAAAAATCGAAAGCCTCACAATAAAAATGTGAATTATGGTAAACTAATAAATCAAGTGCAAGAGAGGCCTGAGAGATTGCGGAGCTTGAACTCGTTGCGCCTCATATTCCATCGATAATTGATCTTATCCCAAACGAACTCCGAGGGAAAATCACGATACGCAAGACACACCAACGTTCCACCAAGCTGATTATATCGCACACAAGGCGGAAATCAAGTTTCTGGAGAAGTAACACAAAGATGAACAAATAATTTTTAAAATGGTTAGAGAAACTTACAATTATTTAAATTTATGATATATAAGTAAGTTTATAGAAACTTACCCCGAGTACCAACAATATACTTAAAAAGGTATGCTATAGATCGTGTCATATCGCACCACGGAGTATCAACATGTGCCCGATACGTCGTAAGTAAATTTCCATCACGAGGAACACTACATCCACCAATCAAGTTCAAATCATTAACATGCACGACGCGTCCACCACCACATCTTCGATAGAGCGGAAACCGAAAACCTACAATTTTATAACAGAGTGCATATTGCATAGAAGCAAAAATTATTAACTAAAAACTTACTATTATTACGTGAAATAAATAATGCACCATTGTTTAGAAACATAAACACATAGATATAAATCAAACACAATGATGTACTTACAATTTCGCATGTACATAAACACTTCCCCCTGTAGTAGGGAATTAGCATACCGAGGAAGAATTGACTGCACAGGTAGCCTTAGGATCCCAGCCGAGCAACACAAAATGTACATCGAGTGATTAGTATATAATCCATCAATGCTGTGTTCAGTCAACCACATATAAGCTCCACATTCGGGACAACCAACGGACGACGCACAGTCACCAAATTCGTCTACAAATATAAGAAAATAAAATATATTAACCGCCTATAGTAGAGATTCAAATACAAATACAAGTAAAATACATTATAAAACAAAACTTACACGATGGAAGGGATCCTCGGTCATGGCACGATAATGTCGAAAATATATATTGATATGCAAATAAGCAGCATACGAATCACAACGAATCTAGAATCCACCACAGATAACAATAAATTAGTTAACAATTATCCAAATGTATGAAAAAGATCTGTAAATAGGTGTAAAACTTACGCGTTGATTATTGAATAAAACAGAAACAACGGTTGTTGGTACGGTCACGACGGAACTAACAGCGATCAATACAGGTGCAACTAACACAATAAATAAAACAAAATTAAATCTTTCTCAATCATCTCATTTAATAGTATGATAAAACAAACGAACCAACACTAAATACACGAAACAAACAATCCAACTATTAAAATGCTGAATTTTTATAAGAAAATAGTATACCATAAGAATAATTAAAAACCCATTGGTGTGTGAAGATACATGGGACAACCATCACACCAACGAAATCACCTAAAAAAGGATAACAAACAAACATTCACGAGTCAGTAAAATACACCAAAAAAGATTAAAAAAACATACATATATCAGCAAACATAAAACAAAGACAAATTAAGATAACAACAAAATTGAACGAAAACCAGCGTATTCAACCAACATACTTTTATCGATAGATGTATATGATCGACCACGCGATGTTGAAACAGAGGAAGCGAAAGTTAAATCAAATGGAATTAACAGGATCCGACGCGATAGACGACCATAAAGCAGAAGACCTAAACAACACATAAAATTTCAATTCAGCAATCAGATAATACAAATGAAAAAACCATCATAACGACAGTAAATATACCAGCCATGGAGGTAGACGATGAACAGAAGAACCACCTGAGAAAACAAAGACATATACCACAGCTTAACACATATAAGTACAGATCTATCGATGGAATAAAACAATAATCATATCATTAGTATTTAGACAAAATAAAACCTAGAACATGCGACCAAAAGTGATTTTCATAAGAGAACTATGGTCGTGAGTCACATATATATACACATGAAAATCTAGGCTTTACTCGTGTATTAATTTATTAATTTTCTAATGTTATGATTATCACTTGAGACGGAAATGTATATTTACCATTTAAATAAGAGTAAATCGTAAAGGATAATCGACCGGCCTAACAAAAATGTAAATATGAATATATCCTAAACACATTTGATATATATTTTTATATATAAACAATTAAAATAAGGAGATAATATGTAAAATTTATATTTTTAAATTAACAAAAGGCAAGTTTACGATACGATCAGTTCATATCTAATTAATAGGAAGTAGATATCTAATTGATAAAAAAAGGTATTTTTACAATTAAGGTGCGAACAAATCTATAACCATAAGATCTGAAGAGAATATTCTACCGACTTAACTACCTAATCGTATATTAAAAACGGTAAAATGTAAAAATTCGGTTTTTTAGCAATTAGAAAAATCACTTCTCTTTTAATGATATGATTATGTTAGTATATTGCTGACTGATTTAAGAACATGAAGAGCAATAGAGTCTGAGGCAGAAGCACTACGACAACAGAGCTGAAGCAAAACGCTGAAACAGAGCTGAAGCAGGACGCTGAAGCAGATGCTAAGGCAATATTTGATACATGTTTTGATGAGATTGGTTGCGGGCCTTGTGTTCAGGGGACTTAAAGCCCACGTGACTTAGAGAGTCTTTAGGGTTTGGGAACATAAGTATAAATACCAAGAGGTGGTGACATGAAGACTCACGCGCCTTGGGTTTATTGAGAGAGACACACATGTGTGTGGGGTCGTCCCATCATATAGATTTGTAGATCTCTTGGTGGTTGTCTATGAAGATCGCATTCGTTGAGAAGACGGTGATGCACCGGTGGTGCCGGTTGGTAGTCAAGCATGCGGGCTTGATACCTTTCTTCATAGTAAGTTTATTCATCTAGAAAAGAATGGTAGGCATTGTAGTATTGGATATCATACGCAATTGTAATTGCAATCTTGTTCTAGTAGATAATATTTGGACGTGGTCCCGGGGAGTAAGAAACAAATCCTAGTTAACAAATCTATTGTGTCGATATACTTTTTATGCTCATACATACTCATTACACAAACAAGCGTATAGAACTAGCCACGAAACTGCAGTTTCAGATTATACTTACACAATGCTATTTTAGTGATTTCTCTATGTTTCTAGGTACCAAATCATTTGTAGCCAAATTGTATCTATTAATATTCTCATCTTATCTACGGTTTGAATCGGAGGAGGGAAAAACTATACACATATCATAGACATTTAATATTGTGTTGCTAATTTTACATTTTATTTGTTATTGTTGAAAATAACACTTTTAATATACCATTAACAAAATTGGGTGGGGCAGTCAAGGGATGGTGATTAGCCGCTATTCGTTTTGTGGACGAGTCACATTGGTATGAAGCTTCTCCTTCGTGCTCCTCGTGAAGCTTGATTTATCTGAGGGACTCGTTGTTTGCTTCTCTCCTTCGGTTCTCTTGAACATGTTCTTTCAAAAGGTTGAATTTAGCTTTGTCTCGGCGGAGTTCATTTGCTCTTGTCCCGTTCTGAAGTAATCTCCTTTTGAGTTTCTTCCTTTGTTGTGTCTTTATCGAGTGCGTCTGTTTGTTGGTTTTGCCTCTCTGATTTTTAGTTTGGATATGTAGTTGTAATTGTCAATGTTTTCCTTGATTGGGCTTTGTCTCCTGGTATTAGTTTGAGCCTAGTTTTTCTTTTTGGGCAATGGTTCCCTATTGAATTTGTTTATAAGCTTGTATAACGACGGATGGGTTTGTTTCCTTGCCGACTATTGTCTACTACTCTCTCCGTTTATTTTTATATGATGTTTAAGGTTTCTAAACTGTTATTAAGAGATCAGTAAATTTATCTTGTTTTTTACAATAAAACAATGTTTTATTTATCCAAGACATTTTAACCAATAAAAATTTAATTTGCAGAATTTAAAGAGTCAAAAACACTAAAAAGTCAATTAATTGTGCGTTGGTAAGTGAAAACATAACTTATTAGTGAACAAAAATTAACTCCTAAAACATCACTTAAAAACAAATGGAGGAGTATGTAACACCAGCTTTCATGTTTAATATTCAACATTCTAAATAAAAAATATATAAATCATTAATCAAATTACAAAGGATTATGTTTTGTTTTTGTTAAGCAAGAATGATCCTAGGGCCGACCCTAGATTATATGGTGCCTAAAGCAAATCCAAAAATTAATGCCTTTTTAAAAATAATTTTTTTATTTTTTTTTAACAATACACATTTAGGGTGTTTCGATCCTGGGAAAGGAAGTAGACCTGACCCTAAACCACTACACCTAAGGAATTTTTCAGTAATTGATCCCCCTAAAAACTTTATAATATATGATGTCTAACACATTTGCTTCTTGGACCTCATCTCATGACCGGTTCTGGATGATCCGGATCAACATTTAGTATTCCCATAAATATTAATTTTCAACGGTTAATTTTAAGCTATCAATAACCAGCGGAAAATACTAACAATTTAAACCAACAACCAATTCAACAATAAACAGAAATCCATGTTCATCTAAACTAACAATCTATCTCCACGTTCTAATCAGTTCAACCAAACATAACAAAATTCCTAATCATCCTCTTCCTACACCATGATTCCGCGATCACACTTTTCTTTTACCTGCAATACATAGGAAAAAGAGTTGCGTAAGTATTTCATAAATACTTAGTGAGTCGGTCATACCATCTACTGGCGTAACAAGCATGTTCCGGTCAACAATCAAATACCAATTCAAGCAACCACATAACACAATAATGCACAATAGACAAGACATTATAAACACTCAGATGCTCGTGTTGAGTGACACACAACACGTGTCAATCGACACAGCCCATCTGCTCGTGTCGAGTAACACACCACACGTGTCGATCGACACAGCTTAACTGTTCGTGTCGATTCGTCGGAAACGAGCCTCTCCTCTCATGGCTCGAATCTGATAAACTCGAGTCACTTTCCTGCATCAAAACCACAATACATACGCACCATAACATCCACAACAATCACCAATGCACAATTAACCCAACAAACACAATCACGAAACATATCAAATCAATTCCATCATCCCCTAGAAACCATGGTCGTGAACTCACCTTGACTTTAGGAACGAAAGGATTATGGATAGAGATAGACAACGACACACAAACTGGCCCCTCTAAGCCACAAAACCCACTGATCCGAACGAAAACTACGAAGCACACGAAGACACGATGATCACTACGCCTCTAAAACTCATCGAGAACGTTTCCTATGGATTTCTTTGCTACAATCCACAAGAATAACGGATTCTCTCTCTCTCAAATCACCTTATTTCTGCCCCCCCCCCCCTCACGGCCACAAACTGCAGAAACAATACATACTGGAGCCCTAGGGTTCAATCCCTAAACCGAGCCAAATTGACGATTAAAACTTAATTAACCCGATTCGGTAGACAACAGTGTCGAGCGACAAATATGCGGTGTCAATCAACGCTCCTCCATCCTTCGTGTCAGTCGACACACTCCCTGTGTAGCTCGACACGAGCACCAAAAAAATTGACTTTTTGGTTCGCGGATATTACAATTCTCCCCCACTACTGTGGATTCGACCTCGAATCCCGCAAAAAAAACTCATACCACGGACCGATAATCCCGACCCAACCCGGCCAGTACCACATGAGATCACCACAATCGAACTTCAAATACCAGGAAACCGCCTGACAAAGACCAAAAAATCCTCGCTCACAGGCCAGCACCATTCGAGACCAACACAATGGTCCAAGAGGTTCATATCCAGTCTTATGCTTATGACTACGTCTCCAGACATTTATTACTCTTAACTGATTTATACTCCTCTCACTTTTAGGAACACGATCCTTTCAGCAATCGGTAACATAGGGAACATTGTCTCAACATACACACTAGAAAAACCATCCCAAACAGTATACTGGAGAACACTATCTCCCAAAAGTACACTGGAGATCACAATCTCCACAAATGAGTTACTCGGGACAACACGTCCCTAGAGTAATAAATTCTGAGATGCTCATAAACATCTCTCGACTAGAATTACCTCATCTAGCCTAATCATGATATCCCCAAACCTGGAATATCATCACAACATAACCAACCTCTGGTCCGCACTGACCAATAATAAGAATCACACATCTTATAACACAAAAATATACGGAACACCCGCTTATAAATATTAAAAAATGTATAATCACTATACAGCTCGAGAATCCACGAACCAAAAGTCCAAGCATACCACGCTAAAACCACCGAACTAGAACCACAAGGAAAGTGAAGCTCAAACTACGCCCTGATTGCCGAACCACTTCATGCAGTTCAACTCTATCCTTGTCTCATGTTCCCAAATCTCCTCCTCCAAAACAACATAAACCCGCAAAGATCTCAGCAATGCTAACTTCTTCCGACGCAGCACCTTAACTCTCCTCTCGAGAATCCTCACCGGAACTACCGGGACCGTCAGATCAAGTCATAGATCCTCTGGAATCTTTATGCACTAACTCCTCCAATTTATGCAGGCACTTTCTCAACATCGACACCCGAAACATCTTACGAAATGCCTTCATAATCGGAGGTAATTCAATCGATAAACAACCTGTCCAATTCGCTCCACTACCGGAAACGGACCCAAAATCTCAGACTCAGCTGAGTTTCTGAAATTGTTCTATTAGGACCTCGCAACATGGTCCTCCTGAGATATACTTTAATTCCGACCCGAGATATCCAAAATGCAACATTTCCTGATCCTGACTAGGTCTGCCGGATTGATCACGCAACAATCAAACAAGAACATGCACAACCAACTGTAGGCCCGGAATTGGATCATTCGATCGCGCAACAATCAAACAAGAATATGCATGACCAAAGACGCTTCATCCGTTACCAGGGTTGTCTGAACCAAGGTTCCCAACTCCATAACCATCTTAGACTTGACGACCACCTACACAACACGCCACCCCAGCAAAACTCAATTGTCTGAATTGTCCTTTCTTAAAAATGACAAAACTTAAAGTCAATGACTGAACCATGCAGGTTGGCATTCCATGTAGCCGCACCATATTCTCCACATACTTCATAGCCAAAACTGCAGCTCCATCGGTCTCCTTAATGGCTAAAAAGTGCTGACTTAATCGAACGACCCACCATAACCCAGAAATATCCAACCTCTGCGAGTTAGATAGTTGTACATTGAAATCCATCAAAACCATGATACGCTTCCTCTCTGGGATGGGCAACTCTGCATCCCTCCCTTCAAGCTTGATACTTCGATTTGACTATCTGACACTCTTCGCA
Organism: Draba incana; assembly: GCA_963576765.1. Taxonomy (NCBI): domain Eukaryota; kingdom Viridiplantae; phylum Streptophyta; class Magnoliopsida; order Brassicales; family Brassicaceae; genus Draba; species Draba incana. The sequence continues at coordinate 18,726,584 of OY755202.1, read as the reverse complement.
CGTTGTGATCTACTGGCCGGTACTACACAGAATTACACAGACGGACCCTAAGGTCCATTTTCTGTCTCATGCTTATGCCGCGATCAGTCATTGATTACTCATACTTATACCGTCATTATCACACTCTCAGGAAGTCTCCTTCGAGGTAACGATGTTGATGCCACCCACTCTAAGGATGTCTTCTTCAAGCTCTGGATATATATATATATATATATATAGGAAAACGTTTCCTTTTAGAGTAATCAACTCATATGTGTACAAGCACATGAAACTAAGATTACCTTCCGCGATATTAACCCGCTATTTCCCACTCCAACAACACATCTCTGCTCCAACCGAACCCTTGGCTAACTCAACCGAACCCTTGGCTAACTCAACCGACACTCCTCATGGTCTATACATGACCTTCGAAGCACATCACGAATTTTATGTTAATTCGCACGTTACATGCATCTATTGCTCTTAACTCATTTCACACCCTGACACTCGCAGGACGCATCCTATGAGCTATCAAGAAACATATCGCTCACACTCTCGGGACGCATCCCTCGAGCCAGCAATATATGGGGAACACATCCCCAAAAGAGAACACTATCTTTTTTAAACATATAGCTCGTACTCTCGGGACGCATCCCTCGAGCCAACGATATCTAGGGAACACATCTTCTCCAAAGAATACTATCTCTCAGAAACATATCGCTCGCACTCTCGGGACACATCCCTTGAGCCAACGATATATGGGGAACACATCCCCTCGAGAGAACACTATCTCTCATAAACATATTGCTCGCACTCTCTGGACACATCCCTCAACCCAACGATATTTGGGAATACATCCCCTAAATAAGTAACATCAGGAACCAATGTCCCTAACGTAATGAGTTATTTGAGACTGCAGCTCCTAGAGCAATAAATACCAAACGCTTATAAATATCGAGGTTAGAACTACCTTAAGAGGTCCAAATCCACTCTAGACGCCTCAGCGTACTCATCCATCAGCAAACACACTCGACTACTCACCCGAATAATTAATGCGAAGAATCTGAAAGACTTAAACAATTGCCTCGACATATCTCTTTAACTCAGATAGCTCTCCTGAGCCTCACAACAAAATTCTAAAGAACTGCATGATCATCTGGCACCAAACTATAGACTCCCGCTCCCTAAAACCTCAACATTATGCTTCCGAGTTGGGTCCACTCTCTGTCGACTCTGAGCATTTTCCATCAGGTTAACCTAACTCCAAAGGTATAACCATGCCCATATCGTAATCCGCAATTCTACCAAATGACTCAAACTCCCAGCCTTGCGACCAGACTAAGGGAACATCCTTCTCTGATAGCTTCGTCCTAAACTGCGCCATACATGCAATCCCTGAATGAACCTCATGCGATCCTGCCAACCACGACTCCTGATCTTGATAGCGTTACTCGGTCTAGGCCAACTTCGTCGGATCCACAGATACTTGTCCTGCAGAAACTAAAAGGCCGAGAAACCCCATCTCTCGCTACCAGAACTACACTTACTCAACTAGCAACTAACTTCTGCTTCTGAAACTTTTCTAGAACCAATCATCCAGTGCACTCCTGCTCTTCAGGACTCATTGAATACACTACCAAATCATTAGCGGGGATGATCCCAAAGTACTTATCTGGAAATACTTCGATCATAAGATTCATGAACGATATTGGTGCGTTCATTACTCCAAATGACATCACCTTAAACTCGCAAGGCTTATGCCTCATCCAGAAAGTCATCTTTTATACGTTTGTCTCCAAAAACAAAATCCTGATGGTATCCAAACACCAAGTCTAACTAGAAGTACCAAGTAGCACCTGTCACCTAAGCCAACCACTCATCAGTCCTCGAGAGAGGGTACTTTTCCCCTATACTGACTCGGTTAAGTCTCTGGTACTCATTACCTAACCAGAACTCCCATCATTTGCTCTATTTGAGCCACAAAATCACACGGTTCCCCGAAGTCGGTCTCACTCCCTGGAACACCACTTCCTTCCGATAACAGTCCAGATGGACTCTGTAATTCACGCGCCAAAACATACCCAGAATGACAACATACAGTTCCACCGGATAAAATACCAAAACATCGAAACCAATGCAAACTAATATTATAAATTTTAAATTTGCAATAATCGTTCCAACACCCAACGAAAATACAAAAAAAAAAAACAAAAAAAAACAAAAAAAATCCAACACATCATAGCTGAAACCAAAAATTTTGAAACTGAACAAAACAAAGAGAACCACCGCTCGATCCTCGATATACTCCCCCATATCCTCCTCAACCACTGTCTCTGCTTACCTCGGCAACTATGGACACTTGGGATTTATATGACCTTGCTCCCTGCAGTGAAAACAAATTCGAGCCTCCCTAAACTATCCTCTCACAGGACAGCTCACCACACGATGCTCCCTGCTCCCACACCCGAAACAACTACGATCATTCGATTTCAGCTTAGAAGTGTCTTTCCTCATCCTCTTCTGCCTTTGTGCAGGCTTGCTGACCTAATTAGGAACCTCATGCCGCTACTGCCTCCTTTGCGGAACAACTGGATCAACCACTGGCGGAACAATTACTGTTGGCGCCAGATCTCTCGCAGAAACTCTGCTCAAACGAAAGACACGCTCTTCTCTCATCACCCACTCCTCGGCTCCCTCAGGTCTCACACTACCTGGGAAAAACCCAGACTCAAAACCTGCATATGCCCCATCCTCACCTAACAAGTTGAATGCTCCTCAGACAACACAGCCCTCGGTTATACCTCTACCACCAGAGGATCTACTAAAGCCTACACCGGAGCATCCGCGGGTAACCGCGCTAGTATCTGCGTCAACAAATATTCAAGATGATCCAAATGATCCTAAGCTGGAGCAGCACCCACACATGGGCCCACCCCACCACCAGCTAACCTGGCATCCCTCCTGGCACCCACAGTACCCACATTGTCACTCTCATTGGACAAACTCGCGGATCCTGCATGATGCATTTGAGAGTCCAATCAATTAAACACATAGTCTCAGTCATCCAATTACACTGTCTTAAAAATGTATAGGCTCTGATACCAAAATGAAACAACGAGACTTTTTTTTTTAATAAATAAATCAATAAATAATTAACCTAAATTTAGTATTCCCATAAATACTAATTCTCAACAGTTAATTTCAAGCCATCAATAACCAGCGAAAACACTAACAATTTAAACCAATAACCAATTCAACAATAAACAGAAATCCATGTTCATCTAAACTAACAACCTATCTCAACGTTATAATCAGTTCAACCAAACATAACAAAATTTCTAATCATCCTTTTCCTTCGCCATGATTCCGCGATCAAAGATTTCTTTTACCTGCAACACATAGGAAAAAGAGTTGCGTAAGTATTTCATAAATATTTAGTGAGCCGGTCATACTATCTACTGGCGTAACAAGCATGCTCCGGTCAACAATCAAATACCAATTCAAGCAACCATATAACACAATAATGCACAACAGACAAGACATTACAAACACTCAGATGCTCGTGTCGAGCGACACACCACACGTGTTGATCGACATAGCCCATCTGCTTGTGTCGAGCGACACACCACACATGTCGATCGACACAGCTCAATTGTTCGTGTAGATCGACACACCACATGTGTCGATCGACACAACCTCACACTTCATCGCAAACGAGCCTCTCCTCTCATGGCTTGAATCTTATAAACTCGAGTCGCTTTCTTGCATCAAAACCACAATACATACGCACCATAACATCCACAACAATCACCAATGCACAGTTCACACAACAAACACAATCACAAAACATATCAAATCAAATCCATCATCGCCTAGAAACCATGGTCGCGAACTCACCTTGGCTTTAGGAACGAAAGGATTATGGATAGAGATTGACAAGGACACACAAACAGACCCTTCTAAGCCACGAAACCCACTGATCCGAACGAAAATACAAAGTACATGAAGAAACGATGATCACTACGCCTCTAAAACTCACCGAGAACGTTTCCAATTGATTTCTTTGCAACAATCCACAAGAACAATTAATTTTCTCTCTCAAATCACCTTATTTCTTCCTTGCCCTCGCGGCCACGAACTGCAGAAACAATATATACTCGAGCCCTAGGGTTCAATCCCTAAATCGAGCCAACCCGATGATTAAAACTTAATTAACCCGATTTGGCAGACACCAGTGTCGAGCGACACACCCGCGGTGTCGATCGACACTCCTCCATTCTTCGTGTCTATCGACACACTCCCTGTGTCACTCAACACGACCTCCCTGTGTCTGACTAATTTTAGAAAATGATTAGTTTGTCGACAAATGTAACCTGTCAAGTTTTCAACCGGGCTCAATCTAGTTCGAGTTTCCAACATGCTATTGGAACTCGTTTTGGACAAAAATGGTTTACGACTACTTTCTGGTGGAGACATTCATCGGAATGACCGGATTTTAAACACGATAGAATCGTCGCCGTAAATACTATAACATATTGTAATCACATTTCAAAATCGAATTTGATTTGAATAAGAAATGTTGGTCCAAATTCATTGACTTGGAAAGCTTGGAAAGCTTGATAATTTGGATAAGTAAGTGTAAAAACTAGCATATATCACACATTATATACACAAGGTGAAAGAACTCTTATACGTATATCGAGAAGTTATAACAAGATTCTACATATATCGCGAAGTTATAACAAGATTCAAAATCTTGTGAAATACACTATGATGTAATACAGAAAAGATATATCCAATCAAATGCTTATGTGCATCGAACCGAGCCAAACGAAACCGAACTTAGAATCGGACTTGGAATCGGAAATAGAATTGAATTTGAAGTTTGGTAAATGGGTTGTAAGCTCAATATCCTAATAATTTTGGGTCAAACTAAAATTAGTGATTGATTAATATAATAATAAATTAATCATAAATCACAAATATTTTTTGATCAAAGAAACGTACGTGTAATGGATTAAATCAATTGGTCTTAAAACATAATTCCTTATTCAACATGAGAATTAATGTTGTACGTTTCTTAAGGCTGAGCTTGTGAAAAGCTTGTAAAAACAAGGCTTTTGCACTTCTCCAAAAGAGACGAACAATCAACAGTATCATTAACATGATCAACAATAACATCTCTCACTATTTCTCTTTCTTTTATTTTATTCTTTTATGTGTGTGAGAGTATAACACAGATTCTAGCGTTTGTATGATTCTGTTTTTAAATTGTGCAAAACAAAGTTGATTAGAGTTGTATCATGGTATTCAGAACGTCACGTAGCTGTCACAGTATGAGGCGTTTTCAGAATTAAGGATAAAAATCATATCTCGACTTTTTAGATATAGTCTTCTTCTTAATTCTTGTATCGGTATTTTTATTGTAATATCGTATTTATGTATTTCATTTCACAAATATTAGTTTACCCCTGGGCCTGCCCTTGGCTAAAACCTATGAACTTTAGGCATCACAAAAATATATAAAATTATAGAGCAATAATATTCGAGATGATTGTGGTGCAGTGGTTATTACGGAAGTATGTACATTCAGGTACTGAGTTAGCATGGTTAGTAGTTTTTTATTCAATGTTTCTTAGTGGGTATCATTTTTTTAGGCTTTAGGCATGAAAAGCCTTTGGGCCGGCCCTGCTTTGCCCATATTGTAATAATTTAAGTTTCTACACAAACACGTGTTTGATAGTGGATGAATTGGCTAGTGTTTCTCTAATTTCCCTTGTTATCACGTATCAGTCCGCCAAAATACTATGATCACATGTAGGCTAATTTTATCAGAAAACCAAAGAGTTATTTCCTTTTAAAGATATTTTTCCAATCTTTGCTTCCAATAGACATACTTTAGAAGGAGACCACACTTTTTCCACTGTGCAAAAAAAATAATACCATATTGCCCTTGACAAGAGTAACGAAAAAGCTAGAAAAAAAAATTAAGAAAAATCTAGTTAAATAAAGAAAGATCTAAACAGTTGGGTGATTCAAAATGTGTGAGAATCGTGTGGCTAAAATTATAATCATCTTCCTCGCTCATGTGTTTCTTCTTTCTTTCCTCTTAGTCGATCTTTTTCTTCATCCAAACAGAAATTAATCTGGTACAAACCCATATTTTGTATCAAGCTAGTGCAAAAACCCCAATATGAACGACTAATCAACCTAAATCCCAAAGACCCCATCATTGCACTCGAATCAGCAGATTGCAGCACCGTCAACTATCTGTCAATTCGTTCGAGATCCATACACGATATTAGATCCATGTGTCTTTCTCTATCTAAAATAGATGATAGGTTTTGTTGTGTTGTGAGGAGAATTGGTGGAAAATATGTTGGGATTCCAAAAAATTGAAGCGAAGCATAAATAAACTATCCACAATCAATAATCCACCGTATCATTATAGTATGTTTTCATATTTGACTATCTATACGTGACCATTTATACGTGACCATCTATATGTGACCATCCTCAAAAGTTGTCTTTACCCCAATCATCATAGCTTTCCCTCTTTCATCACTAGCACATCTAGGAGAAGATAAAATACTAATGATCAAAAGCTTTTGATAAATCCAACAACCAAAATGCTTAAGAAATTGCAGTTGCTTTCAATTCTCAGCTTAATCAACTCTTCCTTTCTCCCTGTGAAGATGAATACGTGATGCTCAAGCAAAGCAAGTAAGACAATCAAGTCTCTCGTGTCTATCACTCTCAACCACGGTTAATGTAAGTTTTATCTTGGTTGAGTTAAGCGTTTGGATTTACGCAAATGGAGATTTGCACAAGGCTGAAAAGCAACGTACAAGATTGTCCTCTAGCATGATTCAAATGATAACGGGCTGATTGTTACAAGGACAAGACGTGTAAAGGTGATTACTTTTGACGTCATAGTCGGTGAATGCGGCTGCTTTAGGTCAAGGAGAGAGCTCAAGGTGTCACCGTATATAAAGACATGAAGAGAAGATGAGAGAGTGTAACGGATAGGAAGAGATAAGAGAGAAACTTGTAATTTGCATAAACTTATTCTTGTTTCTCTAAAGCATAGGTTAGATTGAGTGTTACTCTAAGTACTAGTGAAGGGTATTAGGGTGGAATGCTAATCTAATCTATTGTAATCTTTGTCCTAATCTAGTGGATTCCGAGCAAGGCTCGGCGAGACGTAGCTACCCTATTTAACGGGAGTGAACTCGATAATTGTGGTGTTCATTGCTTTAAGTTTCATTACAAACATTCTCTCTTCTTACAACAAACAAAATCCTCTGTTTTATACTCTGTTTCTTCGGTGTGTTCTTGTGGGAAATTCATTGGTGTGTTATTGTGAAAAATCCATTGTTGTTTCTTGTTTGTTTCCTTGTCTTGGTTTGATTAGGTTCTTCTCCAGAGGAAAGTCGACGTCTTTGGGTCTTGAAAACCTATCACTCCCTAAAACACAATCATGCACAATTACAAGTGAGAGGAACAATGGTGATGCCTCTTCTTAATTTGCATCCAAGGTAGGAAAAAAAATTCATGGCTTTGATATGCAAAAAATCATATTGGGAATTGAACCAAGAGCAAGTTTGGATTTTGTTACCATCTAAGTCATTAATTGATTTTAAAATCAAATCACATCTCCAAATCATATATCATCAAATACATGAATATGAAATCGATCGATGTTTACATCGATCAGAAAGCTCAGAATTTGACCCATAAATCACATCTCCCGAAGTTTACAATTTGTCGAAGAAAAAAAATCTCTCTTCTTCCGCCGCATCGGGAAGCGCAGAGATTTAACAAAATAAAAGACTGAAATTAGTGGCCGCTTTCGACATGGTGGATTCGTTGACGGGAGAAATTCGGAAATCATCGTCTAGATGAGAATTTCTTTTCTTCCTCCGAGGCATTGTCTTTGTAGTAGACTCAATCGACATGTTATCTTAGATGATTCAAGAAAAAGAGAAGCTTTGTTTCACTAGAGAGATAAACGAATGAAACGAGAAAAAGATAACATGATAAAAAAAAATATATTATCAAAAATAAAAGTAAAATAAAAAGATATGTTATCTAGTTGTAGTTTAATTTTAGTTAGAGGGTATAATTAACAATAACCATCCGAAAAGTATACCCTCTTCCAAAAGTATCTTTGGTAAAATAAATTCTTTCAAAAGTATTTCTAGAGGTCAATATCTCAAAACCAAAACACTTTGGCCTTGACGTGTTTAAAAAGAAAGAAGAAAAGTTATAAAATTCTAAATAAATTGCTTGAGTGATTAATTACAATGATATCGTATAATACTAGTTGTAGTACTAAATGATTTGCACAGAACGTGTGTTTTTACAAAGAAAACTTTAAAACAAAATTCGGAGCCAACGTGAGTGGCAATTGGCTAAAATGCCAATGTGGTCAGTACCAATATTAATTGGGGTCTGACCAGACACATCATAGACATTACGGTATCTATCACAGGCCTATTTTTTAACCTCTATTTTAATTAATACAACTGCTTAATTTAAATTTAATTTAATTTCCGCAAAACGACGATGGTATTTATATCTAGGGACCAAATATATAAAACAAAGAAAAAAATAGTGTCTGAATTGTTGCAGACGTAGACCACGTAAGACTATACCACAAAGGTCTGACTAGGCACAAATTTCAGTGACCCACACGCGCCTAACGTCACGTTTTCGACTATTCGTGCAACGATTTTATCTGTGCGAAGTCGTTTTATCAATTCTTCTCGCTCTCTTTTTTATTTATTAAAAATCAGAAACCATAACAATATTAGAGACTTTCATATGCTCGTACTAAGCTTGAGAAGTTGAGATGTGATATATGTACAGACAAAAATTCATGTCCTACGGAATATTTTTGTTTTTCTAGTTCATTTGTAAAAATGTTCTGACTAACTATGCAAAAAAAAAACAAATAAATAAATAACGTATCTCGAAAATTGGTTTTTGTCCATTAGTAACTTAATATTCCCAACAAAAAAAATCGACAGCGATACGAAATTCTTATAAACGGTTTTTAACAACAACAAAAATCTATAAATCATAAGAATACAAGGAATACTCAAACAAGAAAATAAATAAATACTACTCCTTCTTTTTTATAATATAAGCTGTTTTGGAGGTTTTTGTTTTGTTTCATAATGTAAGATGTTTTGACAATACTAGATATTTTTCACTTTATTAAATATTGTGTAACCAATAGTATTTTACAGTCTTTTTTATAATTGGCTAAATTGTTTTTAATATATATTTTAAATACTGCCTTTTAGAGTAAAAATAGTTTTTTTAATATTTGTGGTTTTTGCTAAAACATTTTATATTATGAAACGGATGGAATACTAAAATCTATAGATTTTTTTCGAGTTTTTCTAATTTTTATTTTAGAAATTTAAGGGAAAAGTTATCTCAAAGCACTCAAAAAAACTGTAGTTTGATGCTTTTGTGACCGTAATAAATGAGTGGCTAATCAGAAATCTCGTCAACCTTTTTTTCTGCGACATAATTCACTTCCACAAGTAACTGGAACAGAATCCACAAATGGCGACTTGTCCTCACTACCACGTGTCACGTATCATTTTGCTAAACAGTAAACATATGAGTATCAGAATGATTAAATTTCTGGTAGAATAATTAAATTTCTAACAAAATTTGGCAGAATAAAAAAAGTTAAATGGTGTCAGTAGAACCATTATACTAATAGCATAACCAAGATAGATTAACTCTAGACATGAATCCTAAGACAATTCTAAGAGCTAAACATCTTGTAACTATGAATACGGAGATGGCATAAAGATTTAGAGCATCTGATCTGAGCCATATAGTAAGGATTACAAGATTTTTGAAAAACCCGGAAAACTTGAAGTGTCTCACAATGGAGACTATAATGCTCTCGGGAGCAGATATCAAACATTCAGCTTCATATGTGTCGTAATGTTGTGGTCTTAATGGGCTAAAGACATCACACCACTTATTGGGCCAGGCCCAAGAGATAATAGTGTTGGGAGGAGAATAGGGTTTTGATCCACGAGATAGATGGATGAGGATGAGTGTTGATTGGGCGGCGGCGGTATCGATTTTCGGCGAGAGTGGTCGGAACCAGGCAGATTCAGTGAATCCTTTCGCCGACGATTGTGTGAAACGCGCCATGGGAGGCAGATCCGTTGGCGAAGAAGTAAGCGAGAGTAAGCTCCGGCGGATTGAAGAGGAGGTGAGATGGAATCGGGAAAGAGGTGAGTAACTAGCAGCAGCGATGCATAAATGCAGATGGTGAATAAAATCTCTGTGGAGGCGCGTCGGGTCCGGTGTTTTATGATTCGGAGGATTCGGCGGTATCGAGTGGTACAGGAGTGTCGAAAAGCTCATCCACCGGCAAAACGCGAGATTGAACAGCTCGGATTGGATTGCCATTACGGGTGGGAGGGGCGAGGAGGCAATCATCGGAGGGAGAACAAACATCGTCATCGCTAGAGGGTGAATGGAAGGCTTGTCCGGAGAAAGATAAAGCTCCGATCAGGAGAAGAAAGCTTTCAAATTGCCGAAGACACTACGGTGGAGGAAGCTCATGGCGGCGACCTTGGGGAATGTGTCTGAGAGGATTTTAGGGCGAACTCTCTTATGACCAAATTTTTTCAAAGCTCTAAATTCATATGTTAACCAGAAGTTTACTAATACATTTAAATTCTGGCATGAAAGGCTAGGACATCCAGGATCAGTCATGATGAAAAAAATTGTGCAAAATTCTAATGGACACCTATTGAAAAACGAGAAGATTTTTCAATCAAGAGAATTTTCATGTAGTGCGTGTTCTCAAGGAAAATTAATCATTCGTCCATCAACAACTAAAGTTGGGAATGAATCTCATGTATTCTTGGAGAGAATACATGGTGATATATGTGGACCTATACATCCACCGTGCGGACCGTTTCGATATTTTATGGTCTTAGTTGATGCATCCAGTAGATGGTCACATATATGTCTATTGACAACACGGAATACGGCTTTCGTAAAATTCATTGCCCAAATAATCAGATTAAAAACACATTTTCCTGATTATGCCATAAAAAAGGTTAGGCATGACAACGCTGGTGAATTCACTTCACAAGCCTTTAATGACTATTGTATGTCAATGTGGATAGATGTTGAGCACCCTATTCCCCATGTTCATACACAAAATGGCATGGCTGAGAGTTTAATTAAATGGTTGCAACTCATTGCGAGACCGTTGATATTGAGAACAAAACTCCCAATTAATGTATGGGGACATGCTATACTGCATGCTGCAACATTGGTCCAGATAAGACCAAGTGCATATCATAAAATTCCCCATTACAATTAACATCTTGTTATGAACCAAATATATCTCATCTCCGTGTTTTTGGATGTGCGGTTTATGTTCCTATAGCTCTAACTCAAAGAACAAAAATGGGACCATAAAAGAGATTAGGAATATATATCGGGTATACGTCACCAAGTATAATTTGGTATCTTGAACTGAAAACTGGTGATATGTTTACGGCACGTTTTGCCGATTGTCATTTTAATGAAGATGAATTTCCAGCGTTAGGAGGAGGAATTAAAGAAATCCCTAAAGTACACCATCTTTGGTATATCTTGACCCCCCTACAAAACAACGAGAACTCAAAAAATTATACATTTACAAAATATGGCAAATCTGTTACCAGATGCATTTACAAATACAAAAAGGGTGACAAAGTCATATATACCCGCCACAAATACTCCATCAAGAATCAAAGTTCCAGAGGAACAAATTGATGGAAGTAAAATTAATGAACCGAGGGTTCAGTTCAAGAGGGGGAGACCAATTGGTTCTAAAGATAAAAATCCTAGAAAAATAAAGAAATTGGGAGAACTTAATGAGAAGGTTCTAGAGGAACCACATAAATGTCGAAAAGACATATATGAAAGGGTTCCAGAAGAGTTAGATGAAGAGAAATGTTCACAAGATGAACATGATACAGAAAATTATGAGATTTCTATTAGTTACGCTCATAATGGAAAATTATGGGTTAGAAATAAAATAAATGATACTGATAGAATATTCTCTTATTCTATATCCAAAGAAATTGATCATGATGATCCAGAACCAAGATCCGTATCTGAATGTCAGGAAAGGCCTGACTGGGAGAAATGGAAAATGACCATGAAAAATGAATTAATCTCCCTTAATAAAAGAGATGTTTTTGGACCTATAGTCATTACACCTAGAGATGTAATGCCGATCGGACACAAATAGGTCTTTGTGCGTAAAAGAAATAAGAAAAATGAAGTCACAAATATCATCATATCTTTTTTTTCCGGGAGAGACTGCACTCCTTTTCCCTTGTCATAGTTTTTGTTCCACTGGATTTTTCCATGATAAGGTTTTTAACGAAGCAATATAAAATATCCTAACGTTAATGGATATTTAAGGGAGAGTATTATGATAAGATAAATATCCATTAAGATAACTATCTTATGAGAAGATAAGATGAGAACTTGAGAAGATAAGATAACTATCTTATTAGTATATTAGTATAGTTACCGACCTAACTTAGAGATAATTTACCGCCTTACTACTACTATAAATACATGGTACTACATGTAATAAAGGATGAGAGTAAGAAGCTTAATACACACACCTCTTTCATTGTTCGTTCTTTCTTTTAATATAGCTCCTCTTTTATAATCTTAGTAAGCAAACACATATATTATATTATAGTTCTTAATAATATAGACTATATATATCGTGTTTATTTATAGGCTAGTTAGTGTCTTGCTTGATCGAAAACGTGTATAAAAACTACGAACACATTCGGCTAGAAGAACAGGCGAAACAAAATTGAATATTGGACAAGATTTGACACTGCTAACTAAGTATAAAAAAATAATATACAGGGTCCGACTGTTTGACGACAACAGAAGAAAATAAATGAAAAGAATTTTGTTTTCTCTTTATTTGTACCAGTCAAGTAGAAATGAAAGGAAAATAAAATATTTTGAAAAGGTCAAAAAGTAACTGGAGATTGAAGAATTCTTCCTTCCTCAATTAATCGGTAGAAATATTTCTTCTAACAGTGCTTTTTCTTTTTTTCTCATATTTTATTCTCATTTCCTCTACTTTTCTTACCATTCACGCCCATAGTCAAATTTGAGTAGTCATTTGGAATCTAAAACATTCTAACTATGCAAATAAAAACTCTCAGAAGCAAACGGCATCAAATCATATGCACAAACAAACAAAAATACCAAATACATGTGTTTGAGACTGAGAGTTTTTGGACACACATTCTAATCAATTTCCGATATGTTTTTAAATGATTGAGTTTCACATTTTTAGACAACAAATTTTTAAATATGAACGAAGCAATAACACCTTATAGCATTGCCATTGTAGTTACCATGTTAATATCGTAGCAATTAGTACAATTTTCGTCATCTAAAACCAACTCTTCTCTGAATATGCATCGAATTTGGTGGATTTGAGTTTGAAAATTGCCAAAGTTATGCCAGTTTGAGCATATTAAGCAGTAGGGTGTTCTAAAAATTCGAAAAGGCCAAATACTTTTTTTCAATACAAACACACATTGGTTTAATTGTGTTAAAACAAATGTTTTTATGTTTGATATTAAACTCTTTTTTATAACAAGAAAAACTTTATTTCCGCTAGCATTCACCAAAACAATGACCATTTTATTTCTTATAAATAAGGGCTATGCTTAAACTATGAATGAGAATTCAAATTATTACATTGTACGTTCAATACAAAACAAATGCGGTGATCGGAATCACCTTTCGCAATTGAAAGTTATATTCTAGAGTTTTTTACATATATATTGATCATAGCTTCCTACTTATATACATGATCTTTGTTGAGATTATTATTATTGGGAATTATATTTAGTTTAATTAGATTTACTATTTGATATTTGAATTTATTCTGTTTACCTTTTCTGTATTTGTGTTATTAGAGAATTATATGTGTTTCCTTTTATTTGGATTTGGGTTTAATGATTTATTCTCTAAAGTTAATATTTTGATTATGATTTGTGTTATTCCCTTATTAGGAAAGAAAAGAGACGTTGGTGTGTCTCTATAAAAAGCTGGACAAGCTTCCTTCTATCAAAAATACAAGTTTTCTGTTTAAACAGAGAATCCGAAAACAGTAAACCATAAAACAAAGTCTTATGTAAGTTGTGTCAAGTTTGTGTTGCTGCTGAGTTTGGAGAGAGATATCCTTGGGAAGAGGTTGATGCTGCTTTGAGGAGCACGGAGCAAGGACTTCTCCAAGAAGAAGACATCCATGATTAAGGGGGAGTTCTGGTTTCTACTTGTTAACTTTAGTTCATGTTCTTAGATAGATGTGATTTCTATCTTGTGACTTGTCTTCTTAAAGTTATCTAATAAACTCTTTGGCAGTTGAGGATTAGGGGTTGGTTTGAGTTTTAAACCAATTTATACCTCGTTAAATCTTGTGTCGCCTTATTTATCTTTAAGTATTTAATCGCTTCCGCTAAATCGAATTATCAAATCTAATCTATTAGGAATTTTTTCCTAACATTACTAATTGTTTATTGAAGGTATATTTTGCCATCATCTACGCGTTTATTGGTTTTGGTATTTTAATGGATTTGAAAATTCTAACCAAATCCTATGTTATTAAATTAATCATTTTAAAATCCTCATTAAAATCATGTTTATTCAATTTGTGATTCTCAAATACAAATCAAATCCCCCCTTATTCAATCATAGGTTTCAAAATACATATGGATTTTAGTGGATTTGGAAAGATTTTTATGTTAAAAATACAAAAACTCAAATCCATTGAAATTTTTTGTTATTCTCAAATATTAATCAAAATACACATGGTGAATTTGAAAATTACAATGATTTGTAAATCCTATATAGATTTCAAATCCATTAAAATACCAAAACCAATAAACCTCTATTGGATATGGATTTATGCTTAGCCTAAATCCTATTTATTTGGCCGATCAAGAATAAGCCCAATCCTATTAAATGAATTAAACTAAGCGTGGTTACTTTATACATATTGTAACATCCTGAAACCAAATAAGTGCAATTTGGTGAGGGTGTCGATCGACACCAAGGGGAGTGTCGGTCGACACCAATGTTACAGTTTCGGGTTTATTAGATTTTTAATTGCGGTTTGGCTCAGTTTAATGGAATAAACCTAGGGCTCCCATATATATTGTTGCTGCAGTTCGTGGCCGCGAAGGAGAGGCTGAAATAGAGTGGTTTGAGAGAGAAAAGTCGGTGGTTCTTGTGGATTGTTGCAAAGAAATCCATAGGAACATTGTTAAGCGAGTTTTAAAGGCGTAGGTTTATCCGTTTTTCTTGTTTTCGTGGTGAATCCTTCGGGTCAGGAGATTCTCGTGTCGTAGAGAGTTTGTTTTCGTGTTATCTCAGTCTTGAACTCTCGATTCCGTTTTTAACTTAGGTAAAAGAAAAATATGATCTCGGAATCGAGGCATACGAAGAGGATGATAGGATGTTATGTGTTGTTGATGTTAGTCTAGTGAACCTGTTGTCATAGATTGCTAGATTTATTTATTCATTCCTGAATCTGGTGTTTGATTTTTATTTGGATTATATGGCAATTTATTTTATTTGGATTTAATTGAATTATGCTTTCCGCAGTAGAAAAGTTTAGTAAAAAAACAAAAAGCTTGGATGTTTTATTTTGGTATCAGAGCCCTTACGGTTTAGGAAAGTTGAACTGGATGTCTGAGACTATGTGTTTAAATTGATTTCTTGTGTTTAGTCAATTTAATAGAGTCTTAGTATCATCTTCTTCGGCCTTTTAAAATGATTTCGCGGTAAGTTGTGTGTGATTGATTGTGACTTCTTGTAGCTTATTATCCTATTCTATATGAGTGATGAGAGATGGATTCAGGAGCTAGAGGTCGTGGACGTGGTAGAGGCCGCTTAGGCCGAGGTCGAGGTAGAGGTCAGCTGCCAGAGTCGTCCAGTAGCGTGGCTGCGAGTGCTGCGCAAACGTCAGGGACTCCTAGCAATCATACGGGATCGGTGAGCGAGACAAGTGGTAGTGCTAGTGAAAGTATTGTGGGTGCCGGGAGGGGCGCCGGTATGGCTGGTAGAGGAACAAGCCCAGGTATGGGTGCTGTTCCAGCTCAGGAGCGTATGGATCTCATGGAGGGTATTCTGGCGGAGTTAATGGAGCGCTTTCCGGCGGCAGTTCCGGTTCATGCTCCAGTGCTGCCTCAAGTGGCGAAGGTGCAGCCGAGGGCTGCGGTTGCAGAGGTGCGTCCGTCTTACCTAGAGATGGTTAGTCAGATGCGTCAGATGAGTACTGCTTTTTTCGGGTGGTGTTAGTCCCGAGTAGGCATGGGCAATTGGTTAACCAATCGGTTTTTGGTTTGGGTAATTCGGTTTTCGGGTTTTCGGGTTTATGAATATAAAAACCATTCGGGTTTTAGAAAAGTTCGGTTCGGATTCGGTTCAGATAATGTCGGGTTCGGTTTGGTTTTCGGATTTGTGCTAAAAATTGAAATAATCCAGATTTTATTCAGATTCGGTTTATTTCGGATTTTTGTAACCGAATAACCGAAAATACCCAAAATTAACCTCAATTACCCGAAATTAACATGAAATAACCGAAAATCATATAAATATTTACAATAAAACCATAAATCAATTGAGACAAAACTTGAAAAAAAATCCTAATCGGAACTCTAATTGAAATCAAAACTACACCAAAACCATAAATCAATTGAAACAAAACATGAAAGGACATAGGTGCTACTTTAGGAATATTAGGTGTTATTAGTTTTCGGGTAATTCGGGTAACCGCGGGTATTTTGGTTAAACCCGAAACCGATCCGAAACCCGATACCCGACACCTATAGAAACTATTCGGATTTTGATCCTAAACCAAAACCGAACCAAACCCTATTTTTCGGGTTGGTTTCAGGTTCGTTTTTCGATTTTGGTAAATATGCCAAGGCCTAGTTCCGAGGATACAGATGAGTGGCGTATGCGTGTGGAGTGCAATTTCCGCTCGGTTCGTTAGCCTGAGGATTTTAGGGTTGAGTTGGCAGTCCACTATCTGAGTGGTGATGCTCATTCTCAGTGGAGAGCTGTAGAGGCCAGGAGGACCGGTGCAGCATGGACCTGGGGAGAGTTTGTGGCCAAGTTCAGCGCCAAGTACTTTCCTCAGGAGGCTCGGGATCATCTCGGGACAAGATTTGTGGAGCTGGAACAGGGCGATCGTTCAGTGCGAAAGTACGACGCCGAGTTCAGTCGGTTGCTTGTGTATGCTGATCGTGGTCTAAAGGACGAGCAGGCACAGGTGAAGAGATTCCTGAGCGGACTTCATCCAGATTTGAGGATTTGCTGTAGGGTTTTCGAGTGCGCCTCGAGGGCGAGGTTGGTAGAGATGGTTGCTGGTATTGAGGAGGACCTGCGGGGTCACATAGTTGCAGTGGTTCCAGCGGCAGTTGTTCCTGCTGCTCAGCCGAGGAGGCAGCAAGGTAGTTCGGGTTCTGGTTCCGGCAAAGGTGGCAAACCTGCGCAGGGTCAGAAACAGAAGTGGGATGGCGCTTCCAGGTCCAGTCAGAGTTCGAGGGGCGGAGCGTGTTATGGATGCGGTAGTTTTGAGCATCGTCTTTTGTGTTATAGATGCGGTAGTTTCGAGCATTGTCTTTCGAGTTAAGACCCTCGCGATGTGAGGGTTATTAGATTTATACTCCCTCTGTTTTTGAAAAAATGATGTTTTGGGTTTTTCACACATATTAAGACACAATAACCATTTTTGTCAACTAATTATTTATTTTTACTTTGACTTACTTTTTTGAACTTTTTTCTTTCTAGTTGATTAAAAACTATTTAATCACTTTGTAAAATGTAAAAGCATAAAGTAAAGTGTAGAAAATCAATCTTTCAAAAACAAGGAAAAAATCTAAAACATCAATCTTTTAAAAACAGAGGGAGTAGTAAATAGTTATGTTTAAGGGAGAAAATATTATATTCTTAATTCAAACCCTAACTTAGATAATGTAGTGATTAAAGTCATAGGTTCATAAGTAATATGAAAAAGTATTATCCCATATCTCATATAATTTGAAGAAATTGAAAATCAATAAACTATATACGCTTGATATATGTAAATATTGTTTAAATCATTAAACTATTTGATATAATAACTAAATCATTTTTACATGTTTAGACGATGCTTCTTTGATGATTTTTTGTAAACTTTCAACATGTAATAACATACCACTAACCAATTTTTTTTAATCTTTGCTTCTACTCCTTGATCTTATTATCCTTTTATTCATGGTTAATTATTTTGTGTTTCCCATATATATGCATATGCTAAACCTCTGCTTATATATAACAATAGAAACATAGTCGTTTCTATTTTTAATTATATAGTTTGCTATTTTCCTTTTCCTATTTTTTGTTTTATGTTAAATTTCTCTTTATTAAAAATTATTTTCAACTAAATATCTTATATAACTATTCTTATAAAGGTTTTGTGCAATTTGTAAAATTATTTTATGTTTTTTTTCCATTTTAACTTCTTCTTTTTTAAGTAATTAACAATTTTGATTTTGAAAAACTTACATATTTAAATAATTGACATGTGTTAGAATCTAATCGACTACTTAACACGTATCGCGATCTCGTGAGTTACAATTTTGCGTATCTTCTTTAAAGATACGGTACTATATTTGTAACTCATCAAACCATAAATATTTGTACTATATATAGTTGTCCCCACTTTGATAGGATAACTCATACTTTAATACCACTTTCCGACCGTAAATTCCGTAATTACCGTATTTTTCCGTATTCACGTACATTTCTGCTTGGCATTTTACTTAATCAATTCAACCTATTATTCTGCTCGGAACCTTATACCGACCACTCTCGAGTAGGGTACCCGAACATATAAAATACTTCGATTAAGCTCATTCATCTCGTTCCGATCAGACCTATTCTATTAAACAAGAATCTCGACTTCCTAATTCATATATTTAAGAACTGTACTCCACGTTCAACACTCCCTTTAGTTAAAAAGCACTTATTGAGTAAAACATTTTATCTCCACGAAAAATATTTTCATTTGTTTACTGATTCTAGTACCATGTTATTGCATTATGTTTAGATTAAGATACTAATTGAAATAATAGAGGAGTCTCACTAATGAACGAAGTAAAATAAAGAAATGGTGGGGCAAACAGAGGACAAGAACGGGGACAGTGGCATAAATTAGACTGGTGAAGCTGTCCCTTGTGCTTGTTGGGCACATCCCATGTGTTGTCACACTTCTCTTCTTTCTTTCATTCATACAAATCTAACAAATCATGTTATTTTATGTGCTTTCAATTATTAAATACAATTATTCTATTCACATTCATATCCTCAATATTATGTCTCCAACAATAGTTCACGAGCTAGTCCGATGATTCTAAGAATTGGACACAACCCATTCCCGAACACTTTGAACCCTAGATCACGAGCCTAAACTTGCAACACAAGAAACATTTGCACACACTGAAAAAGGAAAGAGAGGATAAGCAATTTCGGAGAAAATTACTCAGTGAAGGAGTTCAAGTATGCCCACATGATCCATATTATACAACAATATAATTTAATGAAACATGTATACTAAGCCTAGAAACAATCAAGCAACATTCAACCTAACAACTATCCATATATCCACATAGCATACATCACATACTCATCATCACACATATCACATTTTATAAGCCGAATCACATATCATATATCTTTACCGAAGTCCATGAAACAACATGGGGTTGGCCGTCACCTCGAAAGGCTGTACGTCACCCTTTATGGCTCGTTAACCGTTAACGGGCTTCAGCGGGATCGCCATGTCACACGCTCTCAGTCCGGCTACACACTTCCTCACACATTATATATCATATATTACATATTAACTTATAATATAACATAATCTCAACTTAACATTTCATTCATCACATCAATCACTATTCCTAGACAAAACATACATGGTCACCAAATCATATCATTGCATAACATGAATCCACAAATCCCAACCCTCACCTTAGCCTTAAAGCATCTGGAAACTCTAAAACTGCACAACGGAAATAATGGTTGAAAACGGCGTTTCCGTTTAGGAAATAATGTTTAACATTCAATTATTAAACTTCCTAAAAAGTTTATTCGGTTCGGCCAGACTGAACCAGTAAGACAAAAACAGCTATATCTTCTTACACGCACCTCAGATCAAAACAAACTCAGTGTCTCTAGAAAGCCAAGACTTGGGGCTTTCCATTGATATCCAGATGGTACTCCAGTTCTTTCGGATGTGGCTCGGAAACCTATGCGAAGTCAGCTGCTCGCATACTCACTCGGCACAGATCAGTTTCAGAAAACACCCATAAGTTTCAGTACATATCATGGATCTGGATAATATTAGGCATTCTGGAAAGCTGAGGCACGAGGCTTTTCATTGATATGTAGATCATCAAGCATTACCAGATGGTTTGTCTGGAAAACGTCTCTCAAGGTGGCGGTGGCTAGGGTTCACGAAATAAAGAGGAAAACGGCAAGGGCTTCGCCGCAATAACAACTTTGGCCTCTAAATCTCACATACTCTCCCTTTAAATAGATATGGAGACATGTTTAGGGTTTTTGATGGGTTTATGAGCTTGATGGGCTTAAGACTTTAGAAAATCAACACATTTAGTGGTCCAAATTCATTTAAGTCCTTTTTAATGGATTTAATCATTCGGTCCATTTTTCATTCTTGCTCAAAACAATTCCCATGTGAAAACTTTTAAAATCCCGGGACACGGTCGTGACATTTATTGTACATGTACCGATCACCTACTAGGCTTACTATGTTCCACTGTATTTATATAGTAATGAGATTGTGAAATAAAAATCACAGATTAAAGCTAGACTAGAGATAGAAATGAACAAGCAACTATTTGCAAACGAATATTTCTCATCAATTAACAAAGTGTTGTGCAGTTCTTTATATACAAAATCGAGTAAGTCACTAAACAAAATTTCCTTAATACATTCTACATCTAACCAGTTAATGTTCTAACAAACTTTAGCAACTATATACTCTTACAAATAATACGTTCTGGCAAAACTCTAAATTGAACTACCTTGAGAGATATATAAGATTGAAACTAAGATTCGACTAACTAAAGCAATTACGCATTTATCCATCGAACGGAACTCCTCACGCAAGGCCTCATCCCCGAAGTGTTGCAACGTAAGAGTCCATAAATACGCTTAATTAACTAAACGATTCGATTGAATTCCTTAAGACGTGCTTCTTCTGAGATGAATTTAGTCGAGATCACCAAAAATAAAGAAGGACGAAGCTCGTTTACTAAATATCAAATCTGTCTCAATAACAACAACAACAACAACAACAAAAAACCTTATATTGGTTAGGTTTCTACGGATCCGATGGAAACAAAACACCTAAAAAGGTAGACTTAAAAAAAAAAAGTCAATCTAAACATAAAAGGGTCAGATTGGTCACTCTGTTTCAACCGAGCAGTTGAAAAGTTTTAAGCGGTTGTACCGAGGTTCGTTTGAAAGGAGGCGGTTATAAACAGTGGTTAGAGAAAGCGGTTCAGTAACGAAGAGCGGTTGAAAGATAAGTTTGATTGGTAGCACTATAGCGGTTGAATAGTATAATTAAATGAAATTATGTAATAAAGTATTGGTTATATGGTGTAATATATATATTTTAGTGATTCACAAATACTTTGAAATAAATAACATGAATTTTTAATTAAAAAATAGACTACATATTTATTTTAAAAATTGTAATTGTCTACAAATAACCAATGTTCGTTTGTTCGAAATTACAAAATTATAAAAAAAATAATAATAAACACCTAACAAAACAAATAAATATCCATATATACGTGAATCGTCTTTAAACGATGTCAATCGTCCATAAATTCGGCCGTTTGAAAATCTCGTTTCAACCGCTCGTTTTTGCCAAATAATCTCGTTTCAAATAATTGGTTATAATGGCTCGTTTCAATCGGACGTCCGATTGGTAGCAAACTAGCGGTTGAAACAAATTTCTCTTCCAAACGGAGCAACCAAGCAAACGGAGCAACCAATCAAAGAAATAATTAAAAACTAACGCAAAACACCCGAAAATTGTAATAGTCGTTGCTTCTTTCATGTAGTTGTAGTTGTATCGTGAAGTGTCTAGGCGAGGCGACATGTTAACTCTAAGTTGAATCCTCAACCAACGAAACTGAAAGTCCTCCCAGAGACGAGCAGGCTGTGTAATATGTGTGTGTTTCCACTTTTTCAAACGAACAACAATAACCCATTATTTAAGTATTAACATCCGAACCAAGTAAGGTATTACTTTATAAATATCAATCAACACCATATAAAGATATTTCCATCCTCAGTACATTAGGAAAAAAACATGATTTTAGAGAGAAAAAACACAGATAAACACTACTCGTTTACATGCCCATAAATCCTATGAGTCTGTCTTATAATTTAACCTTTATCGACTAACCCATATGACATAAGAGTCATCAAGTTTTAGGAAAGCAAGTCCTTTCTCTAGAGCTCCTCACTTTCAAGAATTTTTTTTATGAAACTTTGTATAGTGTAATATTTTTTATACTATATTATCAAATAAATATATTTTTGTGGAAATTATATATTAAAATACGAAAAGGATATTTTGAGAGAAAATTGAATACAATGCTTTTCAAAGCATGTACACATTAATTTATAAAGTTATTGCAATTGTCCGTGGTATTTATTACGTTTATACTAACGTTTCATTCTATTTGAGACTTCTTTTTCTTTTTTTTTTTTCTCGACGAGACTTCTTAAAATATACGTAGAATATATATATACACTATGCGAGACCAACAGAAAGAAAAAGAAAACAGCAAATTCGGTTATTCCAATTATTGTTTTCAAAATACAATTATTAATTGCATGGGAAGTTTTTCGGGTCCACGTAAGCGAGTGAGAAAGGAATAATGACAAGTTACAAACCTCGGTTTCTGCAAAAGGGACACCTCTTCCCATGAGAAATCTTTGACTTTTCTGGAGTAAATTCAGTAGAACTTCTATAGCTTTAAGATAATTTTTTTATGATATATCACTTTATAATTATGTTATTATTTGAATTTTTTTTAAAATGCTATATTTTTCTGAATTTAACTTTTATATTTTTTAGATTTGAATTAAGTATTTAATATTTAATGTATAGTTTTTGGTTAATAGCGGAAGCGATGGCTCTGCAAGAAATGCTTCTCGATGCACGGAGTCGAGGCCTCTCAAACTTCTCTGTCGCCTCAGACATTAAGCAGCTTATCACCACCATCAACAATAAGAATTCACACCTAGAGATCTATAGAATCCTTGAGGACATCTTCAATTTAGCCATAGATCTCAAAGTTTTATCATTTTCTTTCATCCCTCGAGGATCAAATGCAAAGGCTGATGTCATTGTAAAAGACTCTCTATATGCAGAACCGGTTAATATTAGTCTTAACTTTATTTCGGTTTAATGAATCAAATCAATTTCGACCAAAAAAAAGTATAGTTTTTGGGATAAAATTTAGGGTTTGGATTTTGAAAGAGAAATTTTTTTTTATATATGATTTTGTCTTTTCCTATAAAAGGTGGCAATTTGCAGTAAATTTTCAAAGATGACATATTTAAAAAATATATTTTCAAATATGGCATGTTTGTAATTCTCCCATAAATTAATATTCTATAAATTAATAATCACTATAAATTAATATAAGTTATATGTAAAACATATAGTCCCAATAATAGTATAAATTAATAATTATAAATCTGATATACATATATATATATATAGTTATATAAGATAGTTTAGTAAAGTATAATCATAATGTTATATATTTTCTTCTTAAAGTTAAAATTTTGTTGGAACTAATCTCTAACTTTTCTTATTGCATCAAAATGTATGGTATTGTAAACTTAATCTTCATTAAGTTGAAGAATTATATACTTGATAATTATTTTTTTATGATTAAATACGTCTAAAACTTTGATTATCTCGTTTTCAACTTCATCGTGAATAACAAAGTAGCATCAATTTTGTTCTTGCTTATAAATAGTCAAAATAGATTATTAGCTTTTATCTTATAATGATAGTGGAGATTATTAACATGATATAATGGAGTAAGAAGAATATGTAAAACATATATTAAAAAATATATATTATCCTAATAAAAGAAATTTTATGAACTTTTACGTAAAATTTTTATTTTAAATATAAAAAATTGTTGAGAAATCTTGGATTAGAAATATCTCTTTTAAAATTAATAATTAATAATTTATCGATAAATTAATAACTTTTTAAATTAATAAATTTTTTGTAGTCTCAACATTAT
The DNA here is from genome assembly GCA_963576765.1 of Draba incana. NCBI lineage: Eukaryota > Viridiplantae > Streptophyta > Magnoliopsida > Brassicales > Brassicaceae > Draba > Draba incana. Next base: position 18,702,150 of record OY755202.1, on the reverse strand, counting down.
TAATTTATAGAGGTTTACTGTAAATTATTAAAAACATTTCCAACCACCAATAGTAAAATCGTGAATATCTAGTTATTTAAGCTCGTGGTAATTACTGCGATACAAATTTAATTATACTCCCTCCGTTTCAATATGTAATTTTTTAGGACTTTTGCACATATTAAGAAAACATATTAATTTTGATCTATTAATACATTGATTTTTGCACTAAATAATTTTCCATAAATTTAAGCCAATAGTAGCTCAATAAAATCAATTAATGTATCTTGAAGTTTATAATTCATATTCATTAGTTCTTAAAAATTGCATTGAAAATTGAAAACATCATACATTTTAAAATAATTTTTTTTTCTAAAAAAGTCATACATATTGAAACGAGGAAGTAATTAACAACGTCAGATCTTGACGGTAATCTTGTGTGTGGTCCATGTTTACACATTTTAGGAGAGACAACACTTCTATGCATGGTCCAAAACAAATAGTATTGAATTGTCTAATCATTGACATTTCAGCTTTATTATCTTTTGTTTATCGCTTCCCTTTTCTCTCTAGTAGAAAAAATTACTACTTTAGTCACCATTTTCACGGTGGTGTGCTTATATATTGTTTTTTTCGGGGGCTAAACCTTTTAATGTGCTTATACTATATTGTTTCTAATTATGAAATAATCATTCCATTGTGTTACTCTCTAGATTGGTAAAGTTCATTGTTAATCTCTGTATTGTGAATAGATTGTTATATTGTATAGTATGGAGATTATTTATGCATCAATAGTCCGATTAAAAAAAACAAATCTTTGTGAAAAAAAATCTTAGTATCATAGACAGTAGTATATATTAAAGGTAGAAAAATCAAGCAATGTTGGTTGGTTGGTTGGACGTCGTTGCATAACGTACTAGCTTCATTAATTCTCGACGTGATGAATAGTATAATTAGAGCAAGTACCTATATTGTTTTGGTTACTTATAAGATGGACAAAATTTCTGTCTACATGTCCAACTCTAGTCTATTTTGTTTACACATTTTACTCTTAATGAATATGGATCTGCAGACAAATCAATCCAAATGCCAGAGGCTTTTGTTAGTTTCTAGATTGTCACATTATGCAGTTGATATACTTGGGAACATGCTTCAAACATGCTCAAAATTTGTAGCTGAATTATCCACCAACTTTCTTAGGTTAACACTTTTAAATGCATTCTTGGAATAATTATATAGATTCGTTTTTTTCTCAAAACTCTCAAATATCTTTGATCTGTCCAAATAAGGATTTATTGTTTTATTGTTTGGTCCCGATTTTATCTACAACATGTGGAATAAAATTTATAAGTATTCAAATTTAATTGCATAATAAGGACGTTATGATACCAAGCGATTCTTTAGTCCTATTCAATACTATTTATATGTAAGCAAATATTTGATCATGCTTTAATATCGAAAGCAGAATAGATCATGTAACTGGTCTGATCTAATAAAGCATAATCCTACCCTTATTATGGATAACGTTTTTTTCTTGTTCCTTTTTTGACTTTCAAAAGACCCGCAAGGAGCAAATATGACTTCATGTGTAACAATTGTCAAAAGAGGAATCTTCTTTTCTTTTCCTATACTCGTCGAACTATAAAGTCTAGGCGTGACGATTATAATATAAAGTAAATTCAATAATATCTGTTTTATAATTTATTATAGTTTGCGGTGAAAAGAAGACCGGTAAGAAAAGTTGACCAAAATGATCAATTTTGATGGTCCCAAGGGCAGAAGAGTTGATAAGTACGCATTAGATTTGTTTTACTCAGTTTGTTGTACAAATCGCGTGAGGTCACCTAATTAAGGTTTTCTTGATACATACTCCCTATGACTTTAAATGTTGTTTTGATTAAAGAAACTAAGTGTCACACGGCCGAAGTAAAAAAAGACAGCTACACTGCTGTATGACTTAATTAAAAAAGTACTCCCTCCGTTTCATTATATAAATTTTTAAGAGAATTTTTTTAGTTTCATTTTATAAGATGTTTTACTAGTTTCTATGTAAATTTTAATGTGATTTGATACTTTTGTCCTTTGAAATTCCGTAGTATTATATATGATTGGTTGAGTTATAATTTTAATTAATTAATAATGAAATTTTGTTTGTATTTATTGTTTTCTTAATTCTCGCGAAATCAATCAAAAAATCTTATATAATAAAACGGAGGGAGTATAACTTAGTTATCAAACTCTTAGAGGGAGTATAATTAGTTATCACCTAATTAAGGTTTGGGAGGATTACTTATCTAGTATGAAAAAATACTAAAATTACTAGAGTAGTATTAATTTTTTGACCCTTTGAATGAGTTTTTTCTTGCCTACAATACCCTTATTTCATTTGACAGGAAAAATCATATTTACGAAAATGCCACCTTCCCAACAAAATAAATCTGCAGATTATTATTAAAAAATCCGCACACATGTGGTGAAGATTTGTTTTTTCGGATTTGTTTTTGCAGATTTAATTGATTACGGATTTTTTCTTACAGATTTAATTTTACTTGTCGTAGATTTATTGGTTTGTTGCGGATTTTTAAAAACTCAGCAACAAAGGAAAACGAGTTTTAAAAATTACAAATCTAGTATGTAATGTAACAGATTTGTTTATAGTGTTATAGATTTATTTTTTTTGCGGATTTTTTTTGCAGATTTTTTTTTTTGTAGATTTAAATAGAAGATTTATTTTCATGTGTCGAAGATTTTTTCATGAATTTGCAGGTTTTTCATAATTTGTGGATTTAATTTGTAGATTTAAATTGTAGTGTCGCGGATTATTTGTTTGTGTTCAAGATTTATTTAACTCTGCAACACTGCAAAAGGTGGTGAAAAAATTACTAAAACAATATTGTAGTGTAACAGATTTATTTGATGTGTTACAGATTTAATTGGAATTGTACGGATTTTTTCAGATGTGATGACGTGGCAAGAAAGAAATGCACTTTTTTTTGCAGATTTGTTTTTAAAGTCCGAAAAAATAAATATGAAAGTTTGTTTTAAAAAAACGAAAATAAATTTCGGAAATATGTTTAAAAAATTTTAAAATTGAGTTCGACCTAATTAGTTTTATGTAAAAAAAAAATTTAATGTTTTTTATGTTGATTAAAAAGTGACATTGAAATGTTGTTTTTTTTTGAAAAAAACAAAATTAAATGTGAATATCATTGGTTATTTTTTAAAAAAAGATACGAAAGATATTTTTTGGAATTTGTAATCATAAACAATCCATAAAATTATGGTAGTGGTTTTGGAAATTATCCATAATTAAAAGAAAAGATTTTGTTTTCATTATTAGTAATATATGAAAATCTTGTTTAAATTTAAATTAATTTTATATCTATTTTTTTTTTTTCAATAAATGACAAAAAAGCGTCAAAAAATCTTCGCCGTCACTACGATCGACGCCATCAAAACTATAATAAAACAAGGCTCTATGTCAACGAAACAGAACAGTACGTGATAACCATAAGCATTGATCATGATTCGGATTGTTCTACTTTCTTCTCTATATTTTGACGGCACCGCTGTGAGACACGACGCCGGCGAAAACAGAGGCGGCGACGGTGGTGATAAAACAGAGGCGGCGAAACGGGTGTGACATTCGTAAAAAACGCAATTGTCTCCTTTTCTCCAATCGAGCGTGGTAACGATGAAATCAACGGAGTCGGCGCTTGACGGTGGCGGAGTCGACGAGAGATCTCCGGAGGCAATTTGTCGAAGAACAAAAAAAGGGATAATCCAGTCCTAGGTCTTTTGACTAGATTTTGACGAATCACCCTTTTACTGACTTTTGATTAATTTTCCTTAGAATAATATACTAATAAAAAATATATTAGTTAGTTCTTTAATTAATAATTCTTAGAATAATATACTAATAAAAAATAAATTAGTTAGTTCTTTAATTTAGATTCAAATAAAACTATTTATTTATTCAGAAAAAATTGTTTACTTAATACTAACTTAGTAAAAGGGTAATTTAGTACTTTTGGGCATCCTTAATACTAAGTTAGTAAAATCATACTAACGTAGTAATTACACTAAAGATTCATACTAGTGAGAGTAAATTTCACTTAAGGTTTTCTTGAAATGTCCTGGTGTACATTTAGGCCATGTTCATTGGCAACCTCATGATGTCTTAAAAAATATTCTTATAATATAAAATTATTAAAACACACCCTCTCTCTTCCTTTTACTCAACTTTATATCTTCTCTTTTTTCATTTTACTCAATTTTATACATTCTCTTTCATCATTTCATTCTCTCTCCTTTTAAGAACACTCTCCAAAATATCCTATTTTAGACACAAAAACTCATTTTAAAAACACTATCTCTTCCTTTACTCAATTTTTATTAATTTTATATTTCAATATACCCCACAAAAATACTCTTTCTTTCTTCCTTTTACTCAAATTTTAATAATTTTATATTTTAAGAACAATTTTTAAGACACTGGTGTCACCAATGAACATGCCCTTAGTTATCAACTCTTCGGAGGGAGTATAATTAAGTCAGATTAAAAAACATTATAAAAATAAATACTACGAAGTAAAAAAAGACAGCTTCGAGGGAATATGTACAGCTAAAACAGCTATCGTCACACGGCAGTCACCAAAAATTCTGGCACCGACCTGACCGACTAACACGTGGCTCTAATCTTGACCGTTCATTTCAAAAGTAATCGAACGCCGCTGGTTTACTACCACCAAACGTCGCCGATTTCTTCGGCTTTCTGACGTCGGAGGGAATCTCTGGCGGAGTCAGTGTACGGATGAGCGCAAAGTTAAGACCTTTGAAAAACGGATGCACTTTAACCTCCGCCGCGCCTCGCCGTGACCCGAGTCGTTTGGTCGGATCTTTGTTGAGCAACCCGGAAATCAAACTCCGCGCGTGAAGCTCAAACATCGTTGCCGGAGAATCCGTCGGAAACGTCAACGGTCTTTTGACTATGTTACGGAGGATGACGTCATTAGTCGGCGCGGCGAACGGAGTCCGACCGTAAATGATCTCGTAGAGAAACACTCCAAAGGCCCACCAGTCAACGGCATTGCCATGTGACCCACCGGAAGCGACTTCTGGTGCCACGTACTCATGCGTACCGACGAACGAACCGGACCGGGCGGTGACCGGTTCGGCAACGAATAGACGGTTCGGTTCGAGCGTTTGAACCTTTTTGGACCGCAAGACTCGGTGGAAAAGGCGAGCGAGACGAGTGAGTCGACGCGGGGAAGAACGGGGAAGATTCTCCGGCGAAGAAGCGGAGGATTCAACGGCGGCGATAGAGTCGGAGCATAAAGAAAGGTCAAAGTCAGAGAGCATAATGTGACCGTCGGATCTAACCAAGATATTTTCAGGCTTCAAATCTCTGTAGATGATACCAAGCATGTGTAGATATTCTAACGCCACTAGAACTTCGGCTGCGTAAAATCTGTAACAACAATTATTTTTAAGAAACAAAATTAATTAAGGTAGCTTGATAAAATAAATAAAAATTGTTAAATGTGATGGGTCGAAAAAGACTCTTCTTAACAATTCAAAGAACTGGAAAAGACCGACATGATTACAACAAGACAGTCCTTGCAGAACAAGATAACAAAAGATGTACAGAGTCAATGCATGATTATAAAAAATAAATTAATAAAAAATAAATTAATAAAATAACTTGTACCTGGCGGAGGAAAGGGAGAATCTACGGTGAGGTTGCTTATGGCGGAGAGAATGCAAATCACCACCGGAGCAATACTCCATAACTATACAAGAGAAATGTGAAGCTTCAAATTCAGCATAAAGAGTAGGCAAAAATGGATGGTCAAGCATCTTCAATATAGTTTTCTCCATTTCAGCTCTATGCATCTTCTTCTTCATCACAAATGCTTCTTTATCAACAACTTTCATGGCGAAATACGAACTCTGTTTATCTTCTTCTTCTCCTCCGGCGAGACGGCATAAGTAGACTGTTCCGATGTCTCCGGCGCCGAGTCGGCTCATGAGTCGGAAATCTCGGAAGGTTAAACCTTGTTTTTTTCGTCGTCGGATCTCTGAGTAAGCGAAATCGGAGGAACGGTGAGGTTTGAGAGAGAGGAAGCTTTCTTCCTCCGGGATAATCGACGGTGGTGGTGCGTCGAATGATAAACGGCTGAAACTGCTACAACTCTCTGTTCTGCTGCTAATCGGAGAATTCGTCGTCTCTAAACTCATCTCACCGTCTGATTCCCGTAACATCGCCGGAGAAATCGAAGCAGAAATTGAGAAATGTGTGGACAATAATTGGAATTTTGAAACGGAATCAACACAACTCTCTTTTAATGGACATTGATTTTAGGGAGATTTTTTTTATTTGCAGAGGAGAAAATTAGGGTTTATGATTTTGAGAGGAAGAAGAAGAAGTTGAGAGAGAAAGAGTTGGTGAGGGGTATTTATGCGTGTGAGGTTAAGATTAAAGCCGTTAACAGTAAAAAGACGTTACTTACAGATTTTGTTTTTTTTAACCGTGTGGTTAATTTAATAGGAACACACGGGTTTTACTTGATTCCACTTTTCAACGCATGTGAGAGCTTAAAAGAGGCAAAGGGAGGGAGGGGGGGGGGGGCCTTTGATGACGTAAGCGACTATGATACGTGTGGGACGTTGTCACGTGCCTCAAGGTGCAGCAATAGGAGTAGACCATTTATTTATTTATCTTCTTCTTTCCTTTTTCCTCTAATTGTGTGCAAAACTCCAAATATGGATTAAATCATAGACTAATGATTCACTTTTGGGTGAAAATTTCATGACATGTACACATTTTCTGTTAATTTTGACTAGTATAGGTTAGACCTACTCCTAAGTCCTGATAATATATGAACAAAGTTAGTTTGTAATTTTTTGTTTTTTTCTGCATTTTGGGGAATGATCATTGATGATGCAGCGATAACAGTCATTACTACAAATTACTCTATTACATAGTATATCGTGTTTAGTTTGTGGCTTCTAATGCTTCCAGCATGACTATTTAAATATACTTATATCATATCGACTAAGGACGTACCTAATAATAATTAAGGATGTCCGAAGGGACCCAACTATGTACTAGGATGTTGTTGGCTTTGTGTGGCTTCATATCACATTACGTTTCAAGTGTTATAACTATTATTTCTTTTGAAACATGTGTTAGAATTTGAATCAAAATATATTTCTATATATGTTAGGTTACGGTTTGGTTAGGCCAATTAATACAATTCCGATGCATCGCCTCGTTTAGTGCATAGACAAGTGAAGCGATTGTTTTAAGCATTATGTTTAAACGTTTATTTTGAAAGGAAACAAATTCCATTAGCAAAATAACATGAAAAAGCATGTTATTTTTTCTTTCGTGCAGGGCATTTGATAATTGTGGACTGGCATTGTCTCTCACGAATTTTTGTTTGAAATAGTTCCCCTCCCAAAATGTATATTGTATTATTAAATTGTCGATTGGTTGACAAAAAAAATAAAAATTTGTCGATTGATCGTTACAAGTTTTTTTGTTCTTCAGTTTACATTTTTTCATTCTCTAAAAGTTTTTTGATGCAATTTATTTCCGGTTTGAAAAACTGGTTTGATTAGTATGCATATGTACTCTAGAAATGTTGTTAGCTTCATCAATTTCTGAAATGAAGTAGAAAGATGAATCACAGTAGTTAAAAGAAGTGAGGGCCTGAACGTGAAGAATTCAAACGAATGGAAAGTAGAGGGGAAACGTAGCTTAATTTTCATGCACAATATTTAATTTTCCTTGTTTTTTTTTCTTTTCATAAGTCTTAAGAAAAAAAAAAGACAAACATTATGACTTCCTTTTAGTGAAAAAGCATTTGCAAAAGTGCTTTATAGATTTTTCAACTTAATAACCAGCAGAGAGTAGTAGATTGACCAGTGTTCCATATATTATTGTAGATTTTTCTTTTATTGATGCGTTTCGAACGAATCGTACTATAGAATCAAGTTGGCCAGTAAAAGGAATGTGATATGAATCCGTGAATAACACTTATACGAGCTAGTACTATAGTTAAATTGTTTTATGTGAATCAATAAATCAAACTTTGATATCATGAAACTGAACTTTGATACTATCATGTTTAGGAGAATGATGTTTAAAACTATGAATGTTAAAGTCTTGAAGGTAAAAGTTCTCGTAATTTGTGAGTTCTGAATCGACATTTAACAAAAAAATACATATACATATATCAACCAAAACTTTTAAATCACAATTTTTATATCTTATAGACTTTAATATCAAAATTAATTGTTAACGTTTGTAACCCACTTGCTTGCTATTACGCTTCGTCTTTATTATTTCAAATGTGAGATCTTAACATAACTTTTATTTGGTATAAAAGCATCTACAAACCATTTACTCCAACATTTTGCTCTATTTTAAAATTGGAAATAGAATAATATGCTCAAATTTAACCTTTGAACTACTCTCTCAAATTAATAGATCAATTGCAGTACTTTAGGTATCGAAATCCACATGGAATCAAGTGACACAATAGATTTAAATGCTCGAATTATGCTAAGCAGTAAAATATGAATGTAAAACAAGTAACAAGGAAGCAGGATGATCGGTTGTAAAACAATTAAAATAAAAGCTAGACGTAGGGAAATCGCAGGTGAATAAGAACTGCAGATATAAATAATACTCCCTCCGTTTCACGAAGATAAATTTTTTGAGTTTTTCACACATATTAAGAAAAACAATTATAAACAATTATTTTCATAAAACAAACTAAAAAACTCAAAAAATTTATCTTCGTGAAACGGAGGGAGTATATAGGAATTATGAAGCACAGTTCACGAACTTGAAACACGAATATAAAATCAATCAGCTGTCGCTGCAGAGATTATCTATGTCTAAATCCTAGAAAGCAAACTGTCGTTGCGAATCCTATAAATCTTAACAAGCATTAATTTCAGGTTTAATTGTTCACAAAACCCTAAACCAAATTTCTTTGCGAAAATGAATTTTGCTCATCAAAGACTAGTTCAAACAATTAATAGCACTGCCGTGTCTATCAATTAACCTAAGATCAGATTCTAGGTCGCGAATCTAGAATAAACAATAAACACTAGTCAAGATGAAAAACTTCTAATGATTTTATCATAACAATTAAATTAAATCTAGCAATTCATCAAACACCTTGAATAACCCTAAATCTAACAAGGACACTACTCAGACATAATCAAAGAAGCAACCATCTTATTAAAATAAAGATATCTCTTAAACTTAGTAAAATAAAGCGTAAGCCTAAACAATGGCTGCAAAAACGTATTTATAAGGTTCCTAAACCGTCATAAAACATAATTGTAAAAATCTGAAACTTCTGGGCAAAAACGGCAATCTTCCAAACTCGATTTTAGCTTCTGCGAACGTCGACACTGAAGGTGGTGTCGATCGACACCAACACTGAAAAATGATTTTTCACTTCGATTCTTCACGTCTTCTTCCGCTATGCTCCAAAACTTCCAGTAAACATCAATTATGCTCCAAACATCTAGAAAACTGTAAAGACTCTAAACAAACACAAAACACCACAAAAACTCTATAAAACAGACTTATGTCATATTCAAAAACGGGTAAAAACCATGATATATCATAGAACTTGATAGAGTGAAAAATTGAGGGAAAAATGATATAAAGAGATCCCAACAAAATCATTAACATATTTTAACATCTTTTACACTGTTGAATTGGTATTAACTAGTACTAATTATTGAGAAACTAGGAGAAAACTGATCGAAAATGCGGAGAAAATGTTTGATGTGTGGTGGAAAAGGGTTATAACTGAGCCAGCTAGAGAAGCATGAGACAAAAACAAAACTGATCTCTGGACTATGGTTTAAATAAACCCAAGGAAATATTCCCTTCCTCGTTGGTTCCTAAAGGCAGTAACTATAATTGATGCATACTAGTTACTACTATATTCTCTCAAACTCATTAGCCAGGTGTTTGGTCTCTAATTTAACTATAACCTGACCTTAAAACAGCTAAAAGTACTGCAGAATGACTACTGTTTTGTACTATATATCTTATGGGGTCCATATTTTGTACGGATCCGTTCCCTCTTCACTCCAATAATACTACTTTTTTTCTCCTATCCATTTTTATTTTAATTAGCCTAGTAACAGTTAACAGATCTATTTAATCCATAAGCTTTTGTTTTGAATTCGTACTCCAATATCTATATTAAAATTTGTAGAGAAATGGATGATGGACGTTTGTTCGTGGAAGCTTTGATATGTAGTAGTAATTAGAAAAAATTTAGGGTCCATTAAATACGAATAACAAAGATAGGATCATAGAGATTTGAAGAGGTTAACTAAAACATTGCAATGAATAAAAGCATAGGATGTGAGTAAGACAGGCGGCAACATTTAGGAAAGGTGGGTCCCCATCCTCTGACGCAACTCCTTTTGGCTTTTCGTAGTAGTAGTATAATAAAACATACTGTATATTGGAAAGTAATAAATTATTTGTTTGTTTATAGTTAAGGACAAATCTTTTTATACTCCACAAATATTTGGCTCAGATAAGCGATTGAATCATTGATATGAACATGGAGCAACATGGAGCAGTTATCGCTCATGTGTTACCATTCGGACGAGCGATTGAAATGAGCAGTTGGAAACGTGTTTATTTATGCACATATTGGTCACTCCATTTAAACTGAGCGGTTAAATAGTAAATAATTTTTGATAGAAAATATTATATATTATTCTAAATAGAATAATAATTTTAAAATTTTAGTTTGATTTTTATATATTTATATTAAAGTTAAGTATATACTTATACTTTTCAGAAATAAAAAATAAAATACTTTATTTAAAAAAAAATTACAAACGTCCGTTTGATAATTGGGGCGGTTGCAAACGGACATACGTCTAAACGAAGTAACCATTCAAAGAAGAGGTGGTTGAAACGAGATTTTCAACCGACGATATTTAGAGGCAATTGAGATAGTTTCACCACCTTTGAACATGCATGAGGATGAAGTGAGTATTTATTATTTTGGTTTTTTGTAATTTTTTAGTTCACAAATTTATTGCATAGATTGATACCCAACACACATCCATGAATATCATCTGATTCCTTTATGCTAGTTTTGACACATCATATAAGTAGTTAATTAGATTTTATATATAGTTACCAAAAACATTTTTATATGTTAATTTTTTACTGACAATCCATGTAATGATTTAGTTATGAAATATTAAATTTGTATTTAGTATATATTAAATACATATTATTTTGAAAATCTTAACGTACTAATTTGGGGATTTTTTTTTTCATAATAATTTCTTCACAATTATCTTTTATAATAATATAACTATTTCATATAATCTACTAAATATCCTTATCAAATATGTTTGCAAATTATTATAGAATATAGATATATTAACTGTTTTAGTTACTTTGATTTTTAGGTTTTTAAATGACGTCCGAACAACCTCCAGAATAATTACGGCAGGGAAGAGGACGTCGTCGGACACCACGTGAAACACCATCAGTTCAAACTCGTACTCCGGTAAATTATATATTAACAATATAAATTTACCATGTAGTTATATTTATGATTATGATACAAACTGCTTAATAATAATTCTTAGAGAGAATATTGGGATGACGAAGAAGAACAAATATTGCTTGAATTATACGAACCCGAGTTAACAAAAGCGAATTATATTGCGTCTAATATAAAAACACCGCAACGCACACAAATTTTAAAAGGTCTCGAAGAAAGAGCTGGTAAAAAACTCAAATGGGACAAGGTGAAGAACAAAATCGACACCTGAATGGTGGACCGAACGTGAAATGGTATTTTTATTTTGTTAATTATAATAAGTGTATTTTTTTACTTGTTTACCAAAAAAAAAAAAAGTGTATTTTTTTACTTTAAATGAATAATCTTATTTATTATACTTTCTTTTATAGGAATGTGAGAAAGTCAGTGCATTGCATCGAATGCCTCCAAAAAATTGGGATATAATGCAACGTATATTTAGGCATAATGATGTGTCAAATCAATATATGTATGATCATTTGAACGCACGAAGAGGCATAGAAGAAGAGAACGATGATCTCGACGTAAGTGATGAATACCAGTCTGTTGAAACTACGAGAACGGAAGATTACATTCCTGAACTCGTAGATGAAGATGTTTGATGTAACATGGTTTTTTATGGTTTTTAAGATGGTGTTTATTATACTATTTAATGGTTTTTACGCGGTTTTATGCTTTAAGTGGTAGTTTTAGTGTGTTTGTAGTGTCTAGAGTCTTTTACAGGTCAATTGGACAAAAAAAGACAAAAGATCGAGATATTGGACAGTTATGAAGCGTCAGATGTCGAGTAACTGTTGAAGGCCTTAAAATCATTGGATGGATCTGAAATTTGGGTACGAGAAAGAAAATTGAGTCAGCTTTCATCCAGAAGAAGTTTGAAGTCATTTGGATCAACAGTCGGAGAGTGATACCAGTTCTCGTGAAGATATGTCAATCTGGCTAAACCGACAAAAATAAAGAAAAATTTTAGTGTTTCCTAATTTGACTTGGTTTAGCTAGGGATTTCGACCAGCACGAATTTAGACCTATAAAAAACATGTTTTAGCCACTTTAGAAAACAAGCTTTATTTTCTATTCATACTTTTGATTTTTGTAAGATTTGGGGAGACGAAGCCCTGACTCTACATCTCTGAGAAGATTTCTGAACCCCTTTGGATTTCTATTTATTTGATTATGAGTTTTTCTTCATCTCCTTCTTGTTTCTTTGCATCCATGTCTAAGTAATTTTCTAGTTAGGTTTAGGGTTATTCAAAGGTTGATGATAAGTTGTTAGAATTGAACTACTATTGGGATTAATCTACTTGTTTTTCATCTTGATTGCTTTAACTCAGATTTTAGGATTGATCATCTGGAATTAGAAATCATAGATTGATTGATAGACGCGAAAGTATTGTTAGTCACCGGAATTAGATCATAGATCAGCAAAATAACTATTTGCAAAGAAAATTGGCATTTAATGAAGAGTTGTGTTTAATGAAGAGTTGTAGAGTTTAATTACTATTGTGATTTGCATCATATTTATTTATATTCTTCACCTTGATTGCATTAACTCTGATTTAGCGCTGAATTGGATATCTTAGGTTGTTTAATAGATGAGACATCATTATTGAATTACCTGAACTAAATCATAGGTGAGCAAGGATTCGATTCGTAACGACAATTGTTGGCTTTGGATCTTTGTGAATAATCGAGCCTGATTTTAATGCTTGTTTAGATCAATCCGATTTCGCAACGACAGTTGGTTGTCTAGGGTTTAAACATAGATAGTATTTGCAACGACAGTTGATTTACTTTACAACAGTGTTTCGAGTTCTAGAATTGTGCATCATCAATTATCCCAATAGTAACTTTATTCTGCAATTTGGATTTATTCCTGCGAATTACCTAAAGCCTAACTAGGGAATTACTCAGACATAGACATGAATAATAAAATCCCTAGTATAAAAATCTCTAAGTCAAATAAAGCATAAGCCTAAACAATGCCTTAAAATAAGTATTTATAGGTACAAAAGTCGGCATGGGCCCAATTGCAAACATCTGAGCTTTTTGGCACGGAAACAGAAATCTTCTCGTTCTGAAATTCTGGTTACTCCGGTAGTCGTGTCGATCGACACTGATAGTGTGTCGATTGATGCTTGCAAAATCTTGGTGTCGAGCGATACTGATGTCTCCGTCGCTCGACACAGTCTCCAAAACTTAACTTCGAACTTGCGACTTTGACTTTTCATTCTGTTATGCTCCAAAATGCTCCAAAATGCTCCAGTAAACACCAATTGAGTCGAAATGTCCTTGTACCTAATATAAAACACCAAACACTAGAAAACACCAAAAGACTCTATAAAACAGACATATATCATGGTATAAAAACCATAAAAACCATGATATATCAATCTTCAGTCTGATTTGTCTGTGGCGGCGAGACCTGTGAGGATTCCTTTTGTTGAGACATGTCAAGGCGCTGCGTCGGAAGAAGATTCCCTAGTTGAGAGTTTTGTGGGATTGGTACTGAGGAGGAAACTTGGGAGCCTGAGGCAAAGATGAAGTGGAAGTTCAAAAAGTGGTTCAACAAGCAGGTCACGGCTTGAGCTTACTTCTATCTTTGTGGTCCCTGTTTCAGAGTTAGCATGGTGCTATTGTTGTTGTTGATATATGTATTCTTCGTTTGTGTTGTAGCGATTATACATTTTTGGAGAATTATAAGATGGAGTTTTCTTATATTTCAGTATTTTTATAAGTTGAGTGGTTCTTCTTATATGTGTTGTTTAGTGTTGACCAGTGGTTGGTCGCGTTCGTGTTGATATTCTGGGTTAGGGAATATCGTTTTTGGACCACATGAGGTAGTCCATGTCGGAGATGTTTATAGGCTTTTATAATTTATTTCCCTAGGGACGAGGTGTCCCCGACTAACTCATTGTTCTAGGAGATGGTTGTTCTCCTGTGCTTTTGTGTTAAGAGATCGTGGTTCTCCAGGGTACTTATTTTGGAGATGGTGGTTCTTTTGTGTACTTATCTGGGATGGTGGTTCTAAGTATAGGTATTGAGAGATGGTGATTCTCTCGAGGGGATGGTGGTTCCCCTGTGTTATTGATTTCAGGGTAATAAATATCTGAAACGTGCGTATAAACATGAGATTAAATGGGAGTCTCTGGGATCATAATGTTGATCTTGAGTACTGATGGCTAGTGGGGCCAGGATTTTTTGGTTTTTGGTAGACGGTTTGGCAGATTCGAGGTCGAATCCAATATTAGTGATATAACGCCCCGACCGCCCAATCCATGGGCTCCACGTCCACTCTCGGCCCGTGGGCCCACTGTTAAAACCTTGTTAGTATCTAGGCAGAAAATTTTGACTTGGGATAGATAGAGGAAGATCTTAGAAAGGTTTAGATCAGGGAAAATCTTGGAATGGTCAAGGAAAAATGAGTTTGGGACGGGGGAATTATCGCAGGACAGTGAGAACGTACTGCATGTCGATAAAGTACGTACCGTGGGTCGGTTGAGTACGTACCGCGGGTTATCGTGGTGATCGGATAAGGGAAAATCAAGTCGGTGGAACATGTGGCTATTAATCGGCTACGTCGGTGTCAAGCCAGAGACTGACACGAGCCTGACACTTGTCAGCGCGCATGCGCGTCCAAGTGTTGACGTGTGGCAGCATCACTGACATGTGTCAGCAACTTGCACCATCGACTCTTCCTATATAAGGCCATCACCTTAGTCCATTATTCTCCATTCAGCTCTAGTTCCCTTTTCTTGTCTGAAAGTCCTAGCACCAAAAACTCTTCTTTTCTCAAGCTTTCCTTAGTAAAATCCTAGCGATTCTAAGCTTTCAGAAGATTATTTCCGAGCTAAGTAAGCATCGGATCTGATCAAATCCAAGCGAAGGATCTGATTTCCATGGAGCCGACTCTAGGGAAAACCTCTTCTAAATCAGTGAGTCTCGGTACAATGCGTTGTTTTGTTTTCATTCTAGTTTAGAATGAATAAATGTTTCTTTAGTATATTCTGGAGGTTCTTAGTATCTTTCATATATATTTCTAAGTGTTGGGTATCATACGGTGTTGTGTGTTGAGGTTTGTTTTAGCATAATACTTGTAATAGTATTACTAATGCTTATGGTAATGCCTAGTAATAAGTATTGATGGTCTCAAAGCCCGAAGTCTAGTGTGACTTGGCTAAGGTAGAGATTGTGTTATTATTGTGTGGTTATTAGCATGTGTCAGGTGACATTCATGCATATTAATAACCGGTTTAACTGGAAATGCATCATGTGTGGTATCATAATGTAGCGGTCTTTTGTTCCCGAAGAAAGACGTGTAGATCACACCACGCTAGGTACTTGGGTCGCTCCCGAGAGCCGTGATACATGACGGTGTATTGAGTTTGGGTTGGGGTGTTCCCACGGAACTCAGGAATGTTGGAAGACTTTGTGTCTTATATTCCATTGGTACCGGAAATAGGTGTTAGATCCGCAAGGCCTTATTAAAAGTAAAATGAATTGCATTGCATGTTATTGTTTCCATTAATTATTGAATGCTTCCACGTGTTCTTATTGTGTGTGATTGTTATTTTGGGTGGGAACGCTATATTCGTTAAAGAAACCCCGACTCACTGAGTAATTCTAGATTACTCATGACTCAACTTGTTTTGCAGGTGAACCTAGTGGGTAGATCTTGGGATTCCCATAAGACTTAAAAAAACCAGTGGTAGATTTTCCTTGCCTCTTTGTAAAATAATAATGCTTTCTGTACTGTAACTCGTTTTGGGCACATAGGCTCGTGCCGGCTTTAAGTTTTTGGAATGTACATTTGGAACCTAAGTTTATGTTAAATAAAAGTATTTTGGTATGTATTAAAGTTTCAAGTAATACTGGTCTTGTCCGGATCGAAACAACCGTTCTGGCTCGGTCCGGGTTGCAAAGCCTAAGGATTGGGACAGCGCGGGTAAACCGTCCCGGGAACGGCCGACCTTGAGTCCCTTGATCCATTTTTGGGGCTTAGGATGGGTTGGCCTCGGAGCAGTACGTTGTGTTTTCGGTCAAAGGTCGTTGACCGATGATCGGGGACGTTACACCCACACTCTCCGACGGTCCGTGAGTTAGTCTAGGAGGGTCGGAAGTCATGCTTATTAATCCTGCAAATCACCACGCGATCTTTTCCCGTGTTTTGAATTCACTCACACGGTACTGGAAATGACTTCCAAGTAGGTCACCATCCTGAAACTAATCCAGCTCAAGCACGCTTAACTCTGGAGTTCTCTGTAAACCTGACCGAAAAGATAAGTGTACTTTGGTGATATAGGTAGTCAAATCAATTCTTTTAAGCCTCTCTGCATATACCGCATATACCATATATGCCCTGAAACCGGGGTGTCACAAGTGGGGGAGAGTTGTAACATCCCAAAACCAAAAATGTTATTTTGGTAGGGGTGTCGATCGAAACTAGGTGTTGTTTTCTGGTTCGGGTCGGTTCAATTTTCAATCGTCGGTTTGGCTCGGTTTGGGTTATGAAACCCTAGGGCTTATATATAAGGCTTTGACATTCTTGTGGCTGCGTTTTAGGATAAAAAAATGTGAGAGAGATTGAGAATTGGGAGAGAAAAGTGTGTTCTTGAGAAGAGAGAATTGATTTTTGGTGAGAAGGAGGCAGTTCTGTCCGTTTTGTAGAGGAGAGAATTGGACATGTAGAACAGAGTGAATCAGAATGGAATTTTCTGGATAAGTTATTATTTCTCTTAGCTAGCCATGAGGTAAATCGGTTTGCCAGTCGGATGTGTATGCTAAGAGATATCTTTTTTTCGTAAGAGAGGTCTGGGCAGAATCAGGTCTGTGATCAGACCACTCTGATGACGTTTTGTCGGATCTCCATAAGGAATTAGGTGACGATCTATATGTCGTTGGAAAGCCCTTCGTTTCTAGTTTCCGAATCATATTTGTGATCGTTATTCTGAGGTAAGCTCTGTCCTCAAAGTTGATTTGAAGTCAGCGCATCGGTTATGTTTTTTCAGAATATACCAATTTGGTTTAGGGGAAACCTCGATGGTGAGTCTTAGGTGATAGAGAAGGATAACCAGTAGCTTTTGGTCTCATTGAGGATGTGATTCATGTTGGTTGTGCAGTTGATTAATCTCATAATCCCTAAGGCTAAGGTGAGTGCGCGATCGTGGTTATGGATAATTGAATGTTAGGGTGTTGTACGATTGTTCTTGATGGAATTATTGTGTTGATTGCATAATTTTGTTGGTTATGATTGATGTTTCTTTGATTATCATATTGCGTATTGATAAGGTTGATCACTCGATGAAACAGAATCGAGCCACGTGAGGATTTGGCTTGATTCAGGTTTCTGCGATGAGTGTCGATCGAGACCTAGAGGAAGTGTCGATCGACACCCCTTGTTATCTCGTGATGGTTTGTGTTTTGAGATGGAGTGTCGATCGACACCTAGTGGTATTGTCGATCGACACCCTGTCGTGTTTTCTATGGTTGAGTTTGTTGTGTCGATCGACACTGATTGTTGAGTTGCAGATTTTGGTTGATTGTGTAGTAATTGGCATTCGTTGTCCTTATTATGTAACCGGTAGACGGGATGACCGCCTCACTAAGTATTTATGATAATACTTACGCAACTCTTTGTTCCATGTGTTGCAGGTAAAATGAATGTGTGATCGTGGAATCATGGCGTAGGAAGAGGATGATTAGGAATATTATTATGCGTTTTTCATATTTATTTCTAGCAGAACCTGGTGTTTAGGTTGCTAGAAGTACTTGGTTGATTTTTATGGAATTCTGGAATTGATACTGGCTAGACTCTTTATTGGAATTATTGGTTGAATTTAATTGTGTGATTTTCTGCTGGTAATTGTTGCTGTTGAATTAACCGTTGAGAATTAATAATTATGAGATTATTAATTCGGGTTAATTATTTTTTTTAAAAAGCTTGGTTGTTTCAATATCACTTTGATAGAAGAGGTATGAAACAACAACTGAATGGCAACAATTCAGAACCAAATTGAGATATGTTATTGGCAAATCATGTATGATTTTCAATTTTTATCACAGTAAAAAAAAATGGTTAGCTTTACACTATTACTATTTTTAAAATAAATAATTGTAATATTATTTTACTAATAATTTATGTTATTTATTTGAAATTATTTGTGAATATGTGAATATATATATATATATATATATATATATATATTTTTTTTTTTTCAATTATATAACCAACATTTAATTATATAATTTTATTTAATTATATAATTCAACCGCTATAGTGTTACAAATCCAACTTATTTTTTCAACCGCTCTCCGTTACCAAACCGCTTTCTCTAACCACTGTATTTAACCGCCTTTTTTTAACGAACTTAAATACAACCGCTCAAAAAATTTTAACCGCTTTTTTTAATCGGAGTGATCAATCTGACCTTTTAGAATTTGTTATATTTAAAGTGATTACATGAGATTTTTTTTCCATTAAGTGGAATAGATATAAATAATTTTTATGTTGTAAATTGTCATCAAATATATCATTCATTACATCTCCTGATAACTTCTTTTTGAATAAAAATATTTTTTTCCTTACATAACTCACTAAAAATAACTCCTCTATGTATTTATATATAATATATTAATCAAATTAATAATTATATAACTATTATATTTTCGATTAATAAAGACAATCCAAAAATGTCATGAAGAATTTGTATGTTTTATTCATCTACTCGAAACATATCGTTAGTGTTTGCTTTCATTCTAGGTCTGCGGAGTTTTTGTTTTGGAGCATTCGATGTAGCACAACGGTTAAACATAGGAGTGGACATTTTAACCGAACCGAACCGAACCGAACCGATCCGACCCAATCGAACTCAAACCGACCCAACCCGAACCAAAGTCTACACATGAACCGTTTGGATGAGTTTTCCCTCAACCCAAATGGTTCGGTTCGGTTCGTTTTTAAACCGAACCGAACCGAAAACCCAATATGTTTATTTCACTAATTAGTTAATTATGTTTAATAGTAATATAGAAACAATCCGTATGATTTATGTTGATTTTTAGTATAATTTATGTATGATTTATGTATTAAAAGCTAACCTACAATACATATTAAAACTAACATACAATATGTATGATTTATGCTAATTTTTTAGGTACAATACAATACTTATGATTTATGTTTAAATAAAACCGAACTAAACCGAACCGAATCAAAACCGAACCGAATCAAAACCGAACCAAACTAAGTTTGGTTGGCTTTGGTTAGAGTTTTACTAAAACCCAATAAACCGAACCGAACCGAAACCAAACCGAACCCGAAATTAAACCGGAACGGCCACCCCTAGTTAAACATATTGTAAGATATTTTGTCTTAACTTGGTTTTTGCCCTCCGCATTGAGAAATTCCCTAGGATGCCACCAAACAAAGTTTTTATTCTTTAGATACCATTAATTTTTAAAAATTCTTTAGATACCATTTTTCCAAAAAAAAATCAAAATTTCCAAAAATACCACAAACACAAAAATTGATTTTTAAAGGGTCTAGAATTTAAATTTTTTGGTTTGGGTTAAGTATTGTACAATTAGGGTATAATTTTAGGGGGTTGGGTGTAGATTTAGGTTTTAGAGTTTAGTTTTGACTATTTAAAACTAATTTTAATTTTGTCATATTTTTGGAACATTTAAAAAAAATGGTAAAAAGTGGTATCTAGGGAACTTTTAAAAATTAATGGTATCCAAGGAACAAAAACTTAAAAAAGTGGTATTTGTGAGAATTGCCCCTTTGCATTTGTGCTTAGGGAAACCCGAGGGTTGACCCTTACGAACGATAAAAAACCAGATTGACTTTTTTAAAAGAATTTTTAGTGATAGATTGAATAACTTTGGGAAATTAGCATGAATAACAATGAAAAAATTTATAATTAAAACTCTAACCAAAAAACCTAAATCTAATGGACATAAGTTTGCCACACATACCACTTTTGGCTAGTTTTTTAATAATAATTTTTTTGATTGCTATTAAGCAAATTCACCCAATAACTTTCCTATTTTATATTTTGTTTGATAGATTTATCTGGATCAAGTTCTGGTTTGTCACAAAGTGGCTTTGACAAATCACAAATACCATCACAAAAAAATAGTTTGTTTTTTATTTAAATTTAATTAGATTTCAAAGGAAATTACACAATACCCTTAACAACTTACAAATATTACGAACCCAACCACTTATTATCCACCCAAATCGGATATCCACCCGACCCAATTGGATATTTTAAAATATTATTAACCTAAAACACTCTTTTTCTATCATTTTCTTCTTCCGATCCTTCTTCTTCTTCTTCTTCTTCTTCTTCTTCTTCTTCTTCAAAACTAGAGTTTGATTTCTCCCAAATCTCCCTGACCAATCCTCGAAACCGTCTCCTAGCTCCATTGAAGCTCGGTGAAACTCGATGAAGCTCCATTGAAACTCGTTGAACCTGAAACTGAAGCCAAATTGAGGTGAATTCTCTTAATGTTAGTTCTAATCGAAATAGTTTGTTAGTTAATTAACCAATTTTGGTGGTTTGAATCAGACATCGAAATACCCAAATCGAGATGGTTGAATTAGATTTCAACTTCTATTCATGCATATTGTAATTGTAATTGGGTCGATTAGAAATTTGCATTCCTAAGTAATATGACACAATAATTGAATCGTAATGTCAATCATATGTGCATAAAAAAAAGATCTCAGGCTCAAATTCAAATCTGTTAATTGATGAACACTGGGTAATACTATGAACACATGATAATACTGAAAATACTGGGTATTGCTATGAACGCTGAAATACTTATAACAACTAGCTTTCAGTAGGTTTAATGACGTTTTCGGCTTTTTTCCAGGATAGATTGGGCACAACCTTACATTTTGATTATGGAGGACATTATGTCAATAACAGACATTATGTCAAGAAAGGACAACAAGGAGAAGAAAGACATCAAGGACAACAAAGACAAGAAGAATAAACAAAAACATCGATTTTACTATGATGTAGTATAAACTATACACTTTGATTTATTGTTTTTTGTTGTATGGTTTAATTATGTACTTGATTTTTGTATACAACTGATGTATCTAGATATCACTGAATTTTTTAGGTATAACTAGGAATATTAGGTACGACTGTACAAATAAAATGAATTAAAAACAATTTAAATTGTATAAAACTAAACTAAAAAAATGAATTAAAAATAATTAATAAAAAGTAATATGTTTGAAATATATATATAATAAAATAGTTAATTCATTCAACCAATTAAAAAATTAAAATATTGATAAACCCTAGAATTTGGGAAAAATATGTTTTTTGGTTATTTGGATATTTATTTGAATTAAAAAAATACTAAAAATATGTAACTGAGTCAATCAAATTATGCCACATGGTATCATTTTTTCGACTTATTTAACACATGTGCACCGCCATTTAGTTATATTTAACACATGTGCGCCATCATTTTAACACATAGTAGTCCCTAGTTTCAGAGTATTACGATGTTGGTCATAGTTGTCTGTTTAGGGTTTTTGCTATTTTGTTAGTTGTACATGGATTTATAAGAACACAATTTAGTTGTCCACTTGATTTTTGGAAGTTTTAGCACATTTCCAATGATTCTATAAAATAATATGTCCAATAACACATTTTCTATGAAGATTTGCATATTTTGGTAGTTAACTCTATCAAACTCATCTTATAAGTATATGGTGGTTTATGGAAGATAAATAGTTTGTGTGTTACAATTGATAAAACTTATTTTCAATATTTTTTATTTAATTTAGTGTAAGATAAACAACTATTATAAAGTTAGTTCCTTTTATTTACAAATTTTGCTTAGTTTATATTTTTTGAAAATAAAATTTCGTATTTAAGTAGATAAATAAGAATAAAATACCATTAATTATTAAAGAATATTTTTAATTATTTAAATACAAATAATAACTATAGTTTAGATAGTAATCAACTTCAAATCCAAATAACTATGGATAGTTCTAAATAATAATCAAGTTCAAACACACATAACATATCACTTCTTAGTGATACGCATACAAGAAAAAATAGTTCTTAGTTGTCAAGCATATGGAAGAAACAAATTACGAATAACATAAGGATCATGTCACACCGCTTTGGCAACCTTCTTCCACACAACTTCTTTCATTCTCATTTGACTCACTACTGCTTTTACTCTCTCGATCTCCATTAACTTCATCCTCCATTGCTTCTTGTTGTTCTTCCTATGTTCTTTGATCACTCCATAAAGAGTAACTAATTAAATATACCATCCAATACATCGAATAACTAATTTCCTCCACATAAAATTTCTTGAACAATAGTGGGTACATTTTACCTTTTATTGAAATTGTAACATCCCGAAACCAAATTTTCAATTTTGGTAAGGGGTGTCGATCGACACCATGGGTGGGTGTCGATCGACACCATGTTCTGCAACCGGTTTGGATTAAGTTTTAATCGTCCAGTTTATGGGTCGGTTTAGGGAAACCCTAGGGCTCGGGTTTATAAGGCCTTTGGCCGTTTGTGCAGAGAGAAAATGCACTTTTTAGCAGAATTGAGTGAATCGAGTTTGGGAGAGTTTTGGGGTGAGAATCGATTGTCTCGGTAGCTTTAGGACCGATTGATTCCATTATTCGTGGAGAAAGGATCGTGTGTCAATTTCCTTGTGTTTCCAGCAAGGAATCAGAGTCTCGGGGCAGAACCGCGTCAGTTCTTATCCGTTCATTCTTATCAATTTGCGGATTCGAGGTGAGTGCGTGATCGTGATATGGAATTAGGTTATTAGGAAATTTGATTGGTTGTTTGTGATGAATTGGATTGTTCCTGTGATCTTTCTGTGTGAATTATGCGTTTTGGAATCGTGATGATCTCGCGAGATGGAATGGAATTCGAGCCGTGAGAAGATTTGGCTCGGTTCAGGTTTCTGCGAGAGTTGTCGATCGACACCTAGTGGTAGTGTCAATCGACACCACTGTTTTATGATCACGAGGTGATAGCTCAGGTTTTAACCCGAAATAAACACTGCAAGTGCACATGCACGCAGTAGTAATTTAAGGGATCGAATCCACAGAGACCAGTGGCTTACTCAACGAAATATAGAAAATAGAATTAAGCTAAGCAGGAAATAGTGATTTTTGGTGTGATGTTATCTAACTTAAAAGACAAGGTGCTAATATGCTTGCATCTTAAACTCAAAACATTGATATAAATTGCTCCACTTCCGTGATAACAATTACTTTCCCTAGAGATCCGAGTGCCTAAACTTCCGTTTGGTCACGGCTATCCTAGACAAGCTTTAATGTTCAGGTTTGATCAGTTCACAATTGACCCTAATTCACTTCCGAGACTAAAGACTAATTGCTCATCAACAGCAGTTCAAGTGACACACAAGCTTTCGGAATGTGTATCAACCTAAGATCTAGAGATTAAGTGATCAATTCAATCCTAGCATTATGCCTAATAGTGATGAAGATGGTAATTAATAAACAACCTCTTTGTGTCTGATTTATTCTGTGAAATCCATCGAAACCCTAAAACCTAACTAGAGAACTACTCAGACATAACGAAAAGCATAACAAAATCAGATAATGAAAAGTGCATAATCAATAAAAGAGAAATCAATAAGGTTCAGATATTCTTCTCCGAAAAGTAGAGGAATCCTTCTCCTTGCTTACAATTGCTCAAAAGCTCTAAGTCTCAGTAAAAACGTCGTGAAAAAGATATCTCTAAAAGTCTCAACCTAATAGGTATTTATAAAATAAAACGGAGAAATAAGGGTTTCCAAAAATCAGGGGTCTGGACCGGTCGGTCCTCTTCCATTCTCAAGTCTTCGAGTTTTCAACGGATCGGTCGATCCAACAAGTGGCCAATTTCCCGAGAGTCTTGGCCGCATGTCTTGCCTTGTGGACCGGTCGATCCATTAAGTGGACCGGTCAGTCCACTTTCCAGAGAGCCTGGCTGCTTCGCATCGACCCGCGGATCGATCGGTCCTTATTCCGGGTCAGTCTTCAGGTACCAAATATGGACCGGTCAGTCGTGCAACCAGACCGGTCGGTCCGGTCATCAAAATAACTCCGGTTCCCGCTCAAATACTCAAATCTCTTTCCCAAACGCGTGCTGTTCCAAATCTCCGAGTATGAACTTGAATATTAACTCAAAACGACTAAAAAGACTCTGAAAACTTGTGAAAATCATAGTTAGGAAAACCCAAATACACGTTATATCAACTCCCCCTGACTTAAATCTTTGCTTGTCCTCAAGTGAAGGCAAACTAGAAATAAGCTCAAGGAAGCTATAAAAACCAAGCTAACCTTCATGAGCTGAATGCAATCCTTTAAGACCCCACATATGTAATACCAACAACCCTCATAAACAGATAAAAAACAAAGATGGTACTTCATATACTTTGCCAAATACATAGCAATGCTGCCATACTCAAGTTCCTATGTCTCAGCGACTCTATACAAGGGTCCGGAAATCTTACCAGAGGGAAAATGTCCGTCGCATAAGGGTTAAGGTTTTGGGCTATTTAGTAGTGGGGTAAAAGTGTTTAGGCTAACCTCAGTCGCGGCCGAATGCAAGTCATGGCACAAAATCACAAGAGAACTAAATCCAAAGATGATGCACAACTTTTCAAACTTAAGACCATTTTCTTTATTTAGATGAAAACTTTCTGCTTATCTAAAGAACTAATGCTAAGAATAAGAAATAGAAATGTGCTTATAAATAATGCATGTAAATTCTGAGGCTTTATTCTAATCCCTTTCAACTTTTTTTTTTTTTTTTTTTTAAAGGTTCAGGATTAGTTCTAGCCTTTTCCTAAACACAAAAAACGAAAAATAAAAATAGATATGGAAATACAGAGTTAAAAATCCTAAGCAGAAAGTTTTAAAATGGTACCAAAAGGTCTTTAGAATGATTGGCTGGCCGGACTGCGTATCCGGAGTTTTTGCAGTTGAATGCATGTCAATGTCTTGGACAGAATGCATGAGGTTTGAAGGAAAGGTTAAGGTAAGGGTGTGGTACCAGACTAAAAGTGAGTCTGGCCATTAGGAGTCCTGAAAAGAGAAAAGTGTTTGAAAAAGGGTAGGACTCCTAACGTGGTTGTTACTGCTTATGCGATTTCGAATTCCCTGAGTTAAGAAAAACAGATTAGTATCAAAGTGTCAGCGTTAGCTTTCAAGGAGACGGGAGCCTTCTGGTAACACTGATCCGCCTAAGGCGTTTTTAATCTTCCCATTGCATTGGTTAGTCACTGTTAGAAGGGTTAGCAAACATCATGTGGTCCTAGAAATGCATGCATATCACAAAGGTTTAGTACAAACTGACTCGATAAAACAGAAAGCGACTCAAGAAAACGAAAAAGAAAATAAGAAAATAGAAAACATAGTTAGTACCAATAGCACTTCCCCCCAGACTTACTTCACACCGACCCGGTGTGAAAATAAATCCAAAGGAAAGAACTATTAAAAAGAAAATAAAATGAAAATGAAAAAGAAAAGTAAGAAAATCTAACGTCACCAGAACTCTGGAGACTCATCATGAACCATAGTGTCATCGGATTCGGCGGCGTCATCGTCTGATCTCATATCTGTGGAAAGGCCAGAAGGTGGAGGCATGTGACTCCCAGCAAAATCTGATCCTCGAACTGCATCCGTGCCACGTGAACAAGAGAGGGCACCCCAAATGGTGGACATCATACTGTGCATCTTTTGAAAACTTCTGTGATGCCACTTCCTGTACTCGGATGTAGTCCATGTGTCGCGAAGTGGAGAGACGGCGAACTGGTTTTCGTACGGTGGAAGCTGGTAGCTCTGCTCAGGCGGGGCAGTACCACTGCTAGTACCTGTAGTGCCAACACCTCTACTAACATGGCGGCGCCTTCGGCATGCTCAGTAGGTAATGAAATAGAGTTCTGAATCCCATCCAAATCAAAGTATCGCCACTTACCTCCAACTATCCATCTACTCTGAATCAAATATTGCATATCTAGGAGTGACGACGCCAGGACTTCCTCAGTGTCGCTCGTATCAATCTCATGGAATTTAAAGATGGGAGTGAGGAGACTCCCACATACCTCCTGATTCGTCTTTCCAGGTCCAGATAGACCCCTGAACTTCCTCTCTGTCAGGAAATGTGCAAATGCTGCTCCGAAGTTAGTGCGGTGGTCGCGAGGACGCTCTGTGTAAATCTCTGACACAAACTCTGGCATTCCTAACTGCAGCAAGAATAACTCATCAAGACGCACAGCTCTTGGTTCCTCTTTGCAGAACATGGTAGTACTCATAGCCTTAGCAACAATACGGATGATTGGATTCCTGATAAGGGTGAGCTTCATGCTACGTGACGTTGCATGACCCATACCGATCAAGTTCCATAGTCGGTCGCTTTGAGGAAAAGAATGACGATCAGGGAACTCCGGACTTGTATTTCTTTCGTCAAAACCATAGATAGTACACAAGTCCCGAAGGGAAATCACATACTCAATCCCTCTGATCACATAAGTGAGGGATCTCCTATCAACTGTCCTATGAGCCACGTCTGCATAATAGACCTCACAGGAGGCAAGAAACTGTCGTACCGGTTCAGGATATAAAGGATACTGGTATGTAGCCATTGTCCCAAAGCCCATGCCATCGAGAACAGCAAGTACTTCGTCCAATATACCCAATTCTGCTAGCATCTGAGGATATAATACTCTAGTGGGCAACATCTCAACATTTAGCAGACCATTATAGCATATGCTATTGTATCTAACCCAACCGTCTCCTTTCTGTTTGTTCCCATAAGATGGTTTGCTAACTAATTACTTCTGTTCTAACTTAGGGTGAATATCGATTCCAGGGAAAGGAGTACCGTCCGGTCGTGGCCATTGAACATTCGAACTTCTCGATCGTCGTGGAGCATCCGGTTGACTAGAACTTGCTATCCCTTTGCCCTTTTCCTTTCTCGTCGATCTTTTTGGTTTGTCGTAAGCACGCTTAGTTCGAAGTTCATGTTCTTCGTTCAAGCCATCTTCGGGTGGTGAATTGGTGGCGAGTGGACATCCAGTGCGACCCATGGCTACAAAAACGAACCAATTGAGAGTGAGAAACAAGTGAATTAAACGCAAAAATCCAAAGAGAAAGAAAAACCCCAAAACCCGAAATTTTGACATCCAAATAATAAACACATACCCTGCAGATCGAACAAATCGACGGTATAATAAGATAGAACTTGAAAAACTAAGCGAATTAGAGCCAAAAATCGTTCAATTTGGGTAAGAACTCTAGAAGTTAGGATTTGATGAAGTTTTCTTTGAAAAATCACCAAGAACACAAAAGGGGGAGACAAAGTTTTCGAGTTTGATCTGAATAAGTGGTGTGGGTCGGGTCTTTTCATGTTTATAAGTCCAAATTCGGTTCAATTTGAGTGAAATAAACCGGAATAAACTGAGAATGGGCAAAATTTCACTTACCCGGGTCACTGGACCGACCGGTCCCGATACTGGACCGGTTGGTCTGATGACCAGACCCAGAGAAAATGTGTTCAACTAGGTTAGGGGCTCCCAGAAGAAGACATTGCGCCACTGGTAAATGTTTTTATTTAATTCACAATTACTCAGGTTATTGATTTGGACATTGATTAGATTGTTTTCTCATTGTCTTTATGACAGGGCTCAAAAACTAATTCTCTCAATAAATGCAAAATACTGGATTTGAGTGATTCTGAAGTAGTAGTTGCTGAAGGCCGTTGGGAGACAGACGAACCAAAAGCATTGGTTAGAGGACTTCCTCTCGGACCGAATGCTGTAAAAGTTTTTGTGGATGTGGTTCATGAACCTGAGACTTTTATATGGAGGCGTACGGTTGATGTGACATACTTTGAGGACTGCTTAAACTCTTTCGTAGCATGGTCTGCTAGCAAAGTTCTTTTTGAAAACCAAACATATGGAACAGCAGCAAAATCTCCTTCTCACAAGACTGTATCAAGTGAGCTACCACCAGTAGGAAACGCTACATGCACAGGTAAGAAATCTGTAACAAAAAGTTCTAAGTCTCTTACTGAACCAACTATATCAAAAGGTGCCAAATCAGGATCAACATCAGCAAAATCCCTTACTCAGAAATCTCCAACAATAGATACGGTAAATAGTTTGGTTTGGTTTTAAATCATATTCTGGTTATTAGTCTCTGAGTTTTAATGGTTTATATTGCCAAAAAATGGCAGCTTAACCTTGGAGCTGAAGCTATAAAGGCGAATCAGAAGTGTAAATTGATGGATATAAGTGGGAGGAAACAAGTTGTTGCTGAAGGACGTGTGCATTCAATAGACCCTGATCAAGTGGTCCACTTTGTTCGCTTGGGTCCAAATGCAGCTAGAGTGTGGGTAGATGCAGTGTTGGTACATGATGCAGAAGTTTGGAGAACGTCAGATGAAATCAAGTATATGGAAGATGCAAATGGTTCATCAATCACATGGCCGATGGATAAATTGGTCGTCTTTTGAATTTCAGAACCTGAAGTAAGTGTTGGTAATATGCTTATGCTTTGGTTTTGAGTCTGCTATACTGTGGTTGCTGAACTGAAGATATAGTTTGTTGGGTGTTGTAGGGAATGAAGAAAATTTGGTCCGAGATTACCTAGTTTTAGTTACTTAGACTAGCTAGCTAGGCTAATGTCTTCTTTATTTGGAATTTGGTACTGAACTTATGAAATGTCTTCTTTATTTGGAATTTAGACTTGTGTAATGGTTGATGCTTGACTGCTGTTATGTATTGGATTGAAAGATTCAGTTATGTATGAAATGTTTCTGTTATGAATCTCTGTTATGAAAGATTCAGGTTTATAATGTGCAAAAGGGGACTGGACAATCAAAACAATAGATAGCTCTCTGAACAAACATACAATAGCAAAAAAAAAACAGTTACATTCTTATAGCATAGCGCTAAACATGACTTACGGATTGGTATATTACAACATAGTGCAATTTACTATAGCATTTATCACACGTTATTGTTTGTCACATATATTATAGCACATAATACGACTCGTAAAATTTATTTATTTATAACTTTCATAAAATTTTATAGCGTTTTACATAGCTGTAACTTATAATATGGTAGCTTTATAAAATTGCCATTGTAAAAGTACCTATCATAGCAATACATATGAATCATAATCAACTTCTTATTAAAAAAAAACATGCTATAGTAAAGTCAGTAACATCATCTAAGTATTGCTATCGTATCTGGACCTATCGGTAGCATAGAGAAAAAATGCCATCGTAGGGGGGGGGGGGGGGGGGGGGGGGGGGTACCTATGATGGCTGCCGAAGTATTTATTAAATACTTACGCAACTCTGTTTTTCCCTTTGAGTTGGAGGTAACAGAAATACGTGATTGCGGAATCAAGGCCGGCGAAGGGGATGATAGGATGTTATTTATTTCAGTTTTAGTCTAGTGAAACCTGGTGTTTAGGTTTGCTAGATTTTTGTTATTGTTTCCTGGAATTTGGAATTACTGGAATTGAATTAATTTATTATTTTATGGATTTATTTTATGAGAATTTCCGCGTTGGTTTAAAAAAAAAAATTGGATGTTACAGAAATACATTCATACTCATCTCCGTTCTTGACATAATATCCTCTATAATCAAAATGTAGGATTGTACCCATTGTATCCTGGAAAAAAAAACCCGAAAACATCATTAAACCTGCTGAAAGCTAGTTGTTATAAGTATTTCAGTGTTCATAGTAATACCCAATGTTCATAGTAATACCCAGTGGTCATAGTAATACCCAGTGTTCATCAATGTGCAAATTTCAATTCGAGCCGGAGATATTTCTTTTACGATTGACACTACGATTCGAAAATTGTATCATCACATTACTTACCAATGCATATTTCTAATCGACCCAATTCAATTGGAACAATGTACATGCATAGAAATTAAAATCCAATTCAACCATATCAATTTGGGTATTTTGATTTTGGATTCGAACTACAAAAATTGGTTAAATAACTACCAAACTACTTTGATTAGAGCTAACATTAAGAGAACTCACCTCAATTAAGCTTGAACGAGCTGAACATATCAAGGAACGAGCTTGAGCTTCAATGGAGGATGAGTTTCGGATGAATTTGGTCGGGGAAGAAGAATCAAGGTGAAGCAATGTGATTGGTCGATTTAATGTTTTTGTTTTTTTGTTTTTTTTGTTTTTAATTCAGTTCAAAAAGGTTTATTAAATACCTATGATGGCTGCCGAAGTATTTATTAAATACTTACGCAACTCTGTTTTTCCCTTTGAGTTGGAGGTAACAGAAATACGTGATTGCGGAATCAAGGCCGGCGAAGGGGATGATAGGATGTTATTTATTTCAGTTTTAGTCTAGTGAAACCTGGTGTTTAGGTTTGCTAGATTTTTGTTATTGTTTCCTGGAATTTGGAATTACTGGAATTGAATTAATTTATTATTTTATGGATTTATTTTATGAGAATTTCCGCGTTGGTTTAAAAAAAAAAATTGGATGTTACAGAAATACATTCATACTCATCTCCGTTCTTGACATAATATCCTCTATAATCAAAATGTAGGATTGTACCCATTGTATCCTGGAAAAAAAAACCCGAAAACATCATTAAACCTGCTGAAAGCTAGTTGTTATAAGTATTTCAGTGTTCATAGTAATACCCAATGTTCATAGTAATACCCAATGGTCATAGTAATACCCAGTGGTCATAGTAATACCCAGTGTTCATCAATGTGCAAATTTCAATTCGAGCCGGAGATATTTCTTTTACGATTGACACTACGATTCGAAAATTGTATCATCACATTACTTACCAATGCATATTTCTAATCGACCCAATTCAATTGGAACAATGTACATGCATAGAAATTAAAATCCAATTCAACCATATCAATTTGGGTATTTTGATTTTGGATTCGAACTACAAAAATTGGTTAAATAACTACCAAACTACTTTGATTAGAGCTAACATTAAGAGAACTCACCTCAATTAAGCTTGAACGAGCTGAACATATCAAGGAACGAGCTTGAGCTTCAATGGAGGATGAGTTTCGGATGAATTTGGTCGGGGAAGAAGAATCAAGGTGAAGCAATGTGATTGGTCGATTTAATGTTTTTGTTTTTTTGTTTTTTTTTGTTTTTAATTCAGTTCAAAAAGGTTTTTGGTCTTTTCACACCTCGTTAAAATGGTAAAGGAAAGGAGTGGATTTTGTGGCATATGGGGTTAGAGCAAGGTTTTCTGATTTGGTTTTTCCAGGTTATGGCAAATCAAAACTTGATCCGATTTATCTATGCGAAAAATCACCATGCAAAAGACCTGATATGAATAAAGATCTATGTGTTGCCTTATGATTGGTGAATAGCTAACAACTAAAATTGAAATTTCACTCCGTGATTTAGATTCATAAAATGAAATTTTTTTCCAAAACAAATCTGTTGGAAATATAATTTGTAAGGAAGCAAATTGGAATATAGACAAGAAGGGAGCCCCCACGAATTAGTTAGAGAACGTTGGATGTCGAAAAAAAGTTCAGGAAAGTGTAACAAATATTGATATTATATAAGCACGAATAATATAAAAGAACTACACCATATCGCTATATATGTAAGCATTAGGATACGTTTTTCGTGATATGCAAAAAGGAAATACATACACATGGATATGTTTGTATTTCTGCATAGATACTTGATTAGTTCTGCCATATCTACATATATAGTTACATAGATAAATACTTGATTAGATATGTCATATATACAAACATATCCATGTGTATGTATTTCCTTTTTGCATATCACGAAATACGTATACGCAAATTTATTAATTTAGAGAGTTATTAATTTATCACGCATACAGTAAAACCTCAATAAATTAATAATGTTGGGACTATGAAAATTTATTAATTTAGAGAGTTATTGATTTATCGGTAAATTAATAATTGTTAATTTATAGAAATATTTTTAATCCATAATTTTTGGACAATTTTTTTCTATATTTAAAATAAAAATTTACGTAAAAATTCATGAAAATTCTTTTATTTGGATTATTTAATTTTTAATATATATTTTTACATATTCATCCTATTCCATATCATGTTATTAATCTTGGCCATCATTAAAAGGTAGATGCTAATAATCTACTTGAGTATTTATATGCAAGAATAAAAATTCCAGCTACTTTGTTACTAACGATGAAGTTGAAAACGAGATAATCATAGTTTTATAAGTATTTTATTATAAGAAAATAATATCACATACAAAACTCTTCAAGTTGATGAAGATTTATTAAGTTTACAATACCATATATGTTGATGCAATAAGAAAAATTAGAGATTAGTTCCAATAAGATTCCAACTTTAAGAAGAAGAAAAAATAACACTATAATCATACATTATTAAGCTATATTATATATATACGAATAAGATTTATAATTATTAATTTATAGTATTATTGAGACTATATTTTACATAAGACTTTCAAAAAAATTATTATCTTATCATCTTATTGAATTTCGTCAAATTTTACACAGGCTCAACTTGGAACCCGAAGAATTTATTAATTTATAGTAATTTTTAATTTATAGAGGTTATCCCCTATACATTATTAGGGAGGGGATTTCACTAAAAAATGCGACATGACACCCTACTAAATGTGACATGGAATCCTTCTAAATGTGACATGACAATCCCTTTAAATGGGCCAATTAACAAAACTTTTTAAAATTTTTGGGTTAATCCATAGTCGTTTTGATCTAACCTAATAATCTAACTTCTAAGTTCTTTCCCTTATACATTATTAGAGATGTGATTTCACCTAAAATGTGATATTGCATCCCCTCAAATATGACATGGCGTCACTTCAAATGTGACATGACATCACTTCAAATGTGACATGAAAATAAGGATAAATGGGTCAATTAACAAATCTATTTAAATTAGTAGGCTAATCCATACTCTCTTATAATATTCTCACCTAACTTTTGAAGTGAATCTCCATATTAACGTACCAAAATCTTATAATATTTATTAAAAAATCTTCTAAAAATATTTCAAAAATCTTTAATTTAAAATATTTTTATCGGAATCATAGAAAGTTTAGTATAATTTTCTAATATAAAAGAATATTTTAACCAATATCAATATAACATGAATCCTTATGGTCACTTATCTATATTATTTTGTATATATTTTGTTTGGTAAATTAGCCATTAACATTGTAGTTAGTTTTAAATTTATTGGTTAAAAGAATAGAAAACATGGAAACTATTACACTATCAAGTGAAAGCCAAAAATAATTTACTACATATACGCTGACTTATGCATACTCTCAAACTTAATATAAATTTTCTGATTATATTTCTATTAAAGATAAAAAAATTTAGAAAAAGAAGAAAAGGCAGAGTACTACTAAGTTTAAGTTGTATAAATTTTTTTATTAATTTTCTTTGTTTTAGAAGATTTGGACATATTGATATTTTAATATTTCGATATCGAATTCACTTTTTATTACAAATTATCAATGAGAAAAAAATGAATTTTTAAAAATATAATATATTTAAACAGAAGATGTTAAGATGTCAATTCTTATAATATTCTTAAGTCCAATTCAGTTTTTATTACAAATACGTTCAAATAGAATTTTTCACTTAAGTATATAATAGATTTTACACTCCAATGTATTAAATTAGGAATAATATATTTGAGTTTGAATAACATCTTTACTTATGTGAAATAATAAATGGTAAAATTAAATTTCTCAAAATTCATATTTAAAAAAAAAACATGATCTACAACGTATACAATAATAATAAAAATCAATACATATAACGTATATAATAATAATAAAAATCAACACATATTTTCTTTCACATTTTTAAACAGTTAAATTAAAACAAAATTATGAATAGTTTATCCGCGTCGTACGCGGGAGAGTCACCTTGTACTGTATATATAATATAGTTATGTACACACTTCAGTGTGTTATTCACTTATTCTTCTATACACATATAAACAAAAAGACATGGCAGGTGAGATTGCTTGTGGGCATGTCAAACCTTTGAGAATGAGAATGATTAATAGAATAATAGATGCATACATACACATTACATATGCATATAGGTGTGTATATCTTTTGCAGAACAAAAGAAAGTAGTTAGACTTTTCTTTATAGAAGTGACCCATATCATGAAACTTGTTTGGTATCAACGGGGAAACTAACAAAATAATTTCTTAACCAATATAAAGAAGGTCCCCATCATCGGCTAAAACTGTCACATGGTATGTGTGCCATTGTTATATATCTGGACTTTAGAGTTAGACGAGTAGGGTTTCCATAAAACATGACAATGAGTTAATAATTAATTAACCACCTCCTAAGAACCGAATCCTAGAATTAATTAGACAGTGGCTCTATTTTTTGCAAAGTCTACGGGTCAGAACGGTGACCTCGTTTGGACGTTTGCAACCGTCCCAATTATCAAACGGACGTTTATATTTTTTTTAAAAATAAAATATTTTATTTTTTATTTCTAAAAAATATAGGTATATACTTAATTTTAATATAAATATATAAAAATCAAACAAAATTTTTTAAATTATTATTTCTATTCTAAATAATATTTAATATTTTCTATCAAAAATTATTTATTCTTTCACCGCTCTGTTTAAACGGAGTGACTAATCTGACCCAACATGTTTCTCTTATTACAAGGTTAATTAATGATAATCGGTTAATCTGATGGGCAACAATCGTTATATTAAAGTAATTAGGATTTTCGAATAGATCATCCATCCAAAATTGTTTCAACTCAAACACACTTAATTTTGAAGTTTTGTCAAGATGAGTTACCGAAAATTTAAATGCATTTTGTTGATATAAATAGTTTAATTATTTTAAAACAAATTTCTACACGTATCGCTATTTGTAAGGAACTCAAGTGTTACATTAAAAATTATTTAAAATGTCGAATTGCCGAAAACTGACTGTTAAGCAACGGTAGTGATTAGTAACGAATGACTGAATATATTGTAGTGATTGGTGGTAAATGACTGAACAGTAAACCTGGATAAAACTAAATGACACATAATATTAACGTGCGAATCAAAGCGTGATCTAGCTTAGATACCTACTAACCGATTTTAGGTTGGTATAGATTCCAAAATCTTTTATACCGCCGGGTCTAATATTTGATACTTTAGACGTCTTAACAATCCGAAAGGTTAGTTAAGGAGTTTAATGAACAATCGAATCTCAATCTTAGTGCACGATTTCACCTTGTATTAACCATCAAAAGTTGAGTCTATTAGGGTATAAGTTGTAGGTTTCGAAGCCACGAAAGTGGAAAGAATCTACCTTAGTGATTTGAGTTCTAGAACACTAGTTTCATCACTTTAAAAACCGGTGTAGTTTATGATGCATAAGTTCTTTTTTATTTCTTTTATCTTGCGTGTTTTGATTTAACTATCCCTTTACTTTATTGCTTTTGTTTCGATCATCATAAACCCAAAAACCAAATATAATTTTTCTTAGCTTATTCTCTATCATAAAGATTTGTAGCGTAACAACATAGTCTCCTGTGGATCGATCCCTAAGTACTACAATTGTCAACTGTGCACTTGCGAATTAGGGTTTCTAAAATTTTAAACTCTTTTGCATTCCTATTTAGGACACATCAGACCTCACCGTTTCACTCAATATCACTAATCAACCTCGTCGTTTAGAAGACAAGGAAGAGTTTGGTCACAGCGAAGAAGAACTCAACAAAGACAAAGGTCATGTGGGCTTCACAAATAGAATTAAGGACCAAATTAATTGCTTAAACACCACAATGTCACTTCGACTAAAAATCACCTCGTCGCCACTCTCTTCAATCTCAAATCTACCTCGTCAACAAACAAATACTACCTCATGGCCGCTAAATCAATCGACCTTGCGGTCAGAGAGCTCTACCTCGTCACTTGGCCAGATTTAGCCTCGTCAGTCACCTCGCCGTCTACTCCAGTTGACCTTGTGTCCCCTCGTCTTATCCCAAAATCCACCCGTGGTCTTTTTCGATATCACCTCGTGACCAGTGCTGCTCTGATTGCAATCAATCTCACCTTATTAACTCCTCAAATCAATCAACTCGACGTGACCTCGCGGTCAAAGCTTCAAGTCGACCTCGTAGCACAAACTCACGACCTCACTCCTTTAGCCAACCGCAAAATCACCTCGGGACTTTGTCTCTCTCACAAAGTCACCTCGTGACCTCGGTGAAAACTCAAGACTAACAAGAGAACCAAGCTCAATTTCAAATCAAATGAGTCGGATTCCACCTCGTTATCTTTCGAAGATTGACCTACGATGTAACCCCTACTCGAAATCAACCAACCTTACCTCGCCTCGTGGAATCGATGAAACCACCTCAATTCACCTAGTTTTACCTCACAGAAATATCTGATTCAACCTCGATGACCTCACTGGATTTATCTATCGACAATTTTACCTTGCAACGCTAATCTCAAATATACCTCACCGATTAAATAAGCCGCAACTTCGCTTTCAAATTCACTTTGCGGTTGACCTCACTAGTCAATTTCACCTCGTCGCCTCACAAAAAATCTCCAAATTTGAGTTCAACCAAAAAAGATTACCTCGCCGTCAACCTCGCTAATAAGGACAACTTCGCCGTTAGTTCGCCAAAATCAGGTTAAAGGAGAAGTTATATAATGATTTTGTCAAATCCACGTCATCTCAGTTAATCGCAAACACTTGAGCTCGATTAAGCGTAAACACTTAAGCGTGGTAAAGTCACCCGATAATGTAGGATTCAAAACATCGATCTTAACTCTACAACTTTTACCTCGACATCATCACATCTGATATTGCCGAGCTAGGGGGTAACTGTTGAGGTCAGTTTCGACCTCTCCAAGATCAATGTCTGAAAATAACTAAGTATGGAAAATACCGCTAGGTTGACTAGGTGAGCGCAGTAAGTCCAAATAATCCGCGAGGTGAACAAGGTCAAAGCTGCAAGGTCCGCGAGGTGAATTCTCAATAAAGCAGTGAAGGCAGGGAGTTCGAGTATGCATCAAATAATAAACTAGAAAGCGCAAAGTCCGTTGTTGGGGTCATGTTTCACCTTGATAATAACAATGTGCATAAATTACTAAGTATGAAAGCTACCGCAAGGTTGACTGGGTGAATACAGTGAATCCAATTAGCTGAGAGGTGCACGAAGTCAGAACAGAATACAGTAGTAAAGTCAAAAAGCTCAAGTCTTGGTGGAGCGATGAAGTTGACCAAGTGAAGTCTTAGCAAAGCGGCGTAGCCGGCAAGCTCAAGTTTACGACATAGAGTAGAAAGCCTGTAACATCCCAATACCAGGATAGGAATCGGTTTAGAATACTTAGAGAGATAACCATGAAAATTCATTTGGGTAAAAAAGGCCCAAATGAGAAAATGGTGAAATGGGCCTTCCACGACCCATTTAAAGAAAGAGATGATGTGGACAAGTCCTTCCATGGGAAGGAAGGAATCATACGGGCTTGGCCCGTATAGTAAGGAGGTGGAAAAAAATTAGGAAAGTGATTATTCTCCTAGGGAAATTTGGTGGCCTATAAATAGTGAAAAAGGAGAGCTCATTATACACACCAACAAATATATTCTAAACTCTAGAGGCAAAGAGAAAAGCTTAGGAGCTAAAGAATAAGGAGGAGCTTGAGAAAGAACTCATCGCCCCAAGTCCCTAGGAGAGCAGTTCAGAGCCATGGTAAGGCGTGATCCGTACTTAATATATTCTCTTTCTTCTTTACTCCATTGTAGTGTTTATGTAGTAGTTTAGTAGTATGGGTTAAGGGTAGAGTAGATATGGGTCGAGAGAAACTCAACATGGTTCTAGGAACCAACCAAGGGATTGATCCATGTACGTAAGTAGTGCGTATTGATCCGAGATCTGTACGTATGCTTATAAAAGGATGGAGGGTCATTCATACGGCCGGGGTATGATGATGAACCACGAGGGACAGTGGTTCATACATACACAGTGGGATGATGAATGAGAATTCAGTACATCCGTGGTACAAAGAAACGGATGGGATCCGTACATACGCGGTACGATAGAATGGACGATGGTCCGGTACGTGAAGGGTTCATGTATTGGTTATGTTGGTACAACATAAGGATTTGGAGATGATACTAGTATGGCCTCGGGGTTGCCTTGGTTTTTCTTGTCTAAGGTCAGTACGGGAAGTATAGGAGCAGATATCGCATCAGTGCTAACCTAGAAAGCAGCTGTGCGCGGATTGGTAAGGTCTTGATCTGGGATCAATAAGGACCTCAATCCGAAACCAGCACAAGGCCGTAAGGTTAAGCTTAAGCTTAGCCATAAGCATAGTGATAGAGCATCCGGTTAGATCATGGCGATTCAGCTAAGGACTCGTAGGTGTTCATGGTATATGGTCTAGACATATAC
Source organism: Draba incana (assembly GCA_963576765.1). Taxonomy (NCBI): domain Eukaryota; kingdom Viridiplantae; phylum Streptophyta; class Magnoliopsida; order Brassicales; family Brassicaceae; genus Draba; species Draba incana. The sequence continues at coordinate 18,663,051 of OY755202.1, read as the reverse complement.
TTGATCTATGAATACGTTGGCTATGGATTGAATACATGCGCCGAGGACACGCCATGAGGTCTTAACCATATGCTCAGGGAAACTTGTCATAGCTAAGGCTAAGGCAAGACTGACTCGTTGTTTGGTGAGAAGGACAAGAGCTCTGGGAGTTTTATAGTCCTAATCCCATTTCATATTGTTAGTATTGTCTAGGAAGTATGAAATGATGGTTTATTGTCATTTCCAAATGGAGTCTTGCATAGGCGTAGATATACCCTTTTAGGGAGCTACCATGAGCCAAGTATTGACCCGATCGCAGTCGTTGGTAAATGACTTGATTGATCATCCCTAAATCATGGAAATAGAGCTATGGTAAGATAGACGATCAAGTGAGAATTGTCTAAGTTGAGGAAGTACTTGTTCATAGGTTCTGTTATGCAGAAACTATGCTACTGCAAGGTGGAATGATATATTGACTTATGTAACTTTGTGGTTACCTCTGAGGACTCATTATATGGATAAGTATAACTAAAATAAGGCCTTTGATCATAAGAATTGTCTTAACCCGCTGGTTCCCTTGTTTGTCGGGTTCTTTTACCATTAGGGTAAATTACCCAGACATGATTGGGATGAGCAAATATATATGTTGCTCTATCGATCCTTAGTTAACCCGTCAATAGGTCTATTGGTAAGATTAGTGTGAGAAGCGCTCGAGAGGTTCAAGCAAACTCTAGCTAAGACTTATACGATCCGGGGTTAGAGGAAGGAAATATATCAAATGAGAATACAATTTGGTATATGAGTCTTCCACAATTAATGGATAATCGTATGTGTATATTTCTGCAAAGACGGCTTCCGTATGGCTATAGATGTGTCATGGGTAATGTATTGGGGTAGCCATGCTTACCTGGGGCCGACCATACGGGGCAAAGGTATTGTGTGAAATTCTTTGGCTATTGTTTGATAACATAGTGGTATTAAAGACTAGGTTAAAATGGAAGTGGAAACATTGCTTGTGAATTGTAGGAAAGAGTCTAGAGTATGATGCATATTAAAATGTTAGGATACTCAGTTCACAAGGCCACCAGAATTATATATTGCGTAGGGCGTATGTATGGACCTGCATTCCACTTTGTTTGTGTTTGGTCTGAAAAAGTACAACGAAGACCTAACTTGACCACGGGTCAGATTAGATGAAAAGAGAGTAGAAATTCCGCCGACGGGCCGAATAACGGTAATTCTCGTGAGAAATTGCTGATGGGAAATGATAGCTGTTTAACCAGTTTATAGGAATGTTCTTGGTTACTCAGAAAGGATTACGGACTAAGCGTTGCTTAGGACGGAAGGGAAATGTGAGAATTGAACGGATAAATGTAAAGGTCACTTGTTAAGAGCCTTGACACATAGTATTGGATACTATGTGGGGATTATGATGAATGGGTAGATTATGTTATGTTAAGTCGTGGAACGGAGAAGGCTGTTTTACTGAGTATTCAATACTCGCCCCTTGATAAAGTGGCTAGATAGGTAGCCAACTAGGTGGACCAGAGGATAGCAAGGATGGAGCAGCGGTAATGGTGAAGACTTTCCCAAGGCAGTGTAGTGTTTGGCCTAGAAACGTTGTAATTAACCATACAATATAAGAAAACTTTTAAGAGTAATGAAATGATATTAAGTTGACTAATGTTTGGCCGTTGACTTCTATTCAATGAACCGGGTGTTACAAAACCCACCAGAGTCAAGCCCACGACAGAGATGAGGTGGACTGAGTCCAAAAGCCTTGAAAATATTGAATCAAGCTTGCGAGGTGAAAACGACTTAAGAAAATACGAAATCAAGAAGAAATATGAAGTTTTCTATTTCTTTGTGGAGAGGTCGTTCTAACAGCCAAAAAGATAAAGGAAAATCCCGAAATATTAGGAAGTTTTTTTCTTTTCTTTAGAAGTTGACTTAGCCGACCTAGCGGACCTAACAAACTATATAAATATGTAAACATTCTTTGAGAAAGGGATCCGAATTTTCTAAGAGCAAACATTTAGAGCTTTGAAAAACAAAATTGATGTGTGTGTAAAATTTTAAATGTAAAGGCTAAAGAATGACTAAATCCATATCAAAGACATTTTACTATTATATTGGGGGTGATTAGTTGGGTTTTAACTTTAGTCTACAGTCTTGTTTTTTAAAAAATTACAAAATCTTTACTAATCATTTTAAAGCTTTCTTCCTAAAACTAAAACCTTATTTCTAATTTTTACCAATCATGATGTAGCTTTCTTTTCAAAGTTACAACCCAAATTTTTTTTTTTTTTAGGCTGTAACTTATCAATAATCTAAAGCCTTATTTTTTGGGCTGTCAAAATTATTTGGTTATAGCTATACATTTTTTTTGCTGCAGATTTTTGTTGTTGTAGATTTAGAAGCTGTAGCTGTAAGTTTTTAACTGTAACTATTTTTTTAATAAAACATGATTTGTAAGTATACAATATGTGATGTAGTTTTAAATTTAATTAGTTTATGTAGATAAATATTGTTAAAATTTAAAAATTTATTGCTACTTTTAACATATAAAATAAATTTAGTTTACATATATTGATACTTAACTAAATTTATTTTCAATTTTTAAAATAATAATAAATTTATAAATTATATAGTAATTTTATCTGAATAAACTAATTTAACTAAAACTATATCACATATTGTATAATTACCAATCATGTTTTATTTTAGAGTAGTTACTCATAAAAACTTAAAGCTACTACTTCTAAATCTACAACAACAAAATCTACAGCAAAAAAAAAATGTACAACTACAGCCAAAATATTTACCGCAAAAATTCTACGGCTCTACCCGAACCAATCACCCTCATTATTTGATACATATGAATAAAAATCAAGTTTTCAAAACCATCGTGTGAGTAAAATTGTTTTTAAAAAAGGAAAAATAATTCTTAGCTACACGAAGTATTGACTAATATGTTGCAAACCATCCGAAGTATAGAAATGTCTTCTAAACTACACAAACTATTATGTAACACATGGTGACATACACTAAGTATATGTAAACATGTTAAAAACTACACATTGGTGCTTTTTAAAAATATTATCAATCTGTAATTAATTTCATACAAAATAAATACTTAAAAATAGAAATTTAAAAAAATTGAAACACCAAATACAATTACAAAAATTTAAGAAAAAAAATAATAATGAAATTTTTGATTAAAAACTAAATTATAGTTTCAGTTTTAAAATATATTAAATTATTTTTGTTAAATTCAAAAATTGTTAAAAATTTGTAACTTCAAAAAGTTATTAGTTTCCAAAAAGTAATTGAAAATGTAAGGTATATAGGGATGAGAAATTTTGAGTTATGCCACTTTTTAAGTATGCCACTATTTTAAAATTATTACCAGCGTGCCACTGTTCACTGAAAAAAAAAGTCTCACTTTCTCTCTCATCTCTGTCACGCTCATCTCCCAGATCCAATTTTTTTCTCTCATCTAAATTTTGTTTTTTTTCTCTCTCTCTCTACCAGATCGCCATCATGAGATCGGATTTTACTGTCACTGAATTCGATTCTCGTCATCTCTAATTTCACTATCTCTGATATGTGTCACGATTTCCGCTAAGAAGATTTGAGAAGGTGTTGTTGTTGACGAAGAACGTGTATCTAAGATTATATCGAGAAGAAGAAGAAGAAGAAGAAGAAGAAGAAGAAGAAGAAGAAGAAGAAGAAGAAGAAGAAGAAGAAGAAGAAGAAGAAGAAGAAGAAGAAGAAGAAGAAGAAGAAGAAGAAGAAGAAGAAGAAGAAGAAGAAGAAGAAGAAGAAGAAGAAGAAGAAGAAGAAGAAGAAGAAGAAGAAGAAGAAGAAGAAGAAGAAGAAGAGATCTCAAAGCAAATTCAAACACAAACGACTGTCAATTTTCGAGTTTGGGTTAACTATTATGCATTTAGGGTATATATTTGGGGAGGGGGGGGGGGGGGGGAGGGGGAATGGAGGTAGGGTTTTGCCTTTACATTATAAAACTGTTAAAAACATCTTTTAAAACTGTTAAAAAAAATTATAATTTTTTTAAAAGGTTTAGTAAAACTGCTAAAAAAACCTTATAAAACTATTTAAAAACCGTGTAAAACTATTTATAAGGTTTTTGTAAAGTTTTATAAGGTTTTTGTAAAGTTTTATAAGGTTTGTAAACAATCTTATAAACCTTTTAAAAACTTTACAAACCTTATAAAAATTTTATAAACCTTTTAAAAACCTTAAAAACCTTTTAAAAACTTTATAAATTATTTAACTGTTTAGTTTTTAATGACATGTAAAAAAGTCTTATAAAACTGTTTTAAAACTTTATAAAACGGGAAAACCCTAAAAATAACAAAAACCCATATTTGACCAAAAAAACAACCAAAACCCAGATCTGAACAAAAATTGAATCAAAAGCTCAAATTTGTAACCCAAATCGAATAGAAAGCTTAGATTCATGACCAAAATCCAATCAAAAACTCAAATTTGTAACCAAAATCGAATTTAAAAAAACAAAATTCATGGATTAAACTTGTTCTTCTTCTTCTTTCTTCGTCTTCTTCTTCTTCGTCGTCGTCTTTTTCTTCCAATTCAGGAAATCAAAATCAATTTAAGGAATTTACAGAGATTTACATGGACGAAAGAAAATCGAAAATCCTAGATCTATCCTCGCTGCATTTGCGTCCAATGGAGTCAGAGAGAGAATTGAAAACTCTAGATCCATAACCCAAATCTGATTTGCAATTTCAAAGAAGAGAATTTTGTGAGAGAAAAAAATTTGGATTTGGGAGATGAGCGTGAGAGAGATGTGAGAGAAAGTGATATTTTTTTTATTAAACCAGTGAACAGTGGCACGCTCGTAATGATTTTGTGAACAGTGGCATATTTGATTAAATTTTTGCCATGTGTGGCATATTTGCAATTGCCCCCTATAGGGATCTAAATACATATATTTTAAAACCAATTAAATTTATCAAATAAAAGTTTTTTAAATGTTGGTCGACATATATATTTAAAATTCTGTTGAATAAATTTCAATAGTTTAGAATAAAACACATAAATGACATATATTACACTTTTGTATGAAAATTATTTTTGTAACATTGGGTCACGAATAAAAGACTCATTAGCCTAGCCCTTAAAAAGAAAATTAGACTCGTTTTTTTTTTGACAACAAAAATATTACACTTTTTGTATGGAAAATTATAACTAGTTTTTTTTAATCATATCCCAACATTAAACAGCGAATTGCAATGTAATTTTATAAGTTTTATAATGAGAATAATTTTTTTTTTAAGGGCTAGGCTAATGAGTCTTTTATTTGTGACCCAATGTTACAAAAACAATTCTCATACAAAAGTGTAATATATGTCATTTATGTGTTTTATTCTAAACTATTGAAATTTATTCAACATAATTTTAAATATATTTGTCGACCAACATTTAAAAAAATTTTGTTTGATAAATTTAATTGGTTTAAAATACATATATTTAGATCCCTATATACCTTACATTTTCAATTACTTTTTAGAAACTAAGAACTTTTTGAAGTTACAAATCTTTAACAATTTTTGAATTTAACAAAAATAATTTAATATATTATAAAACTGAAACTATAATTCAGTTTTTAATTGAAAATTTTCATTATAAGTTTTTTAAATTTTTTTGTAATTGTATTTGGTGTTTCAATTTATTTAAATTTATATTTTTTAAATTTTCTATTTTTAAATATTTATTTTGTATGAAATTAATTACAGGTTGATCCCTAAATTGATAATATTTTTCAAAAAGCACCAATTTGTAGGTTTTAACATGTTTACATATACTTGGTGTATGTCACCATGTGTTACATTATAGTTTATGTAGTTTAGAAGACATTTCTATACTTCGGATGGTTTGCAACATATTAGCCAATACTTCGTGTAGCTAAGAATCATTTTTCCTTTAAAAAAGGCGTGCTTGTCGTAAATATAACTATCCTTTCTCTTGCCAAAATGAGATCTCTTTCAGATTTGGTTTAGATTTTATGTTGAAAACAAGACTTATAAGAGAAATTAGTCACTAATAAAATTAGTAAAGTTAAGTAAAGGTAAATCCCAACATGTGAGATCGTGTGGACCCACACAGCACATAACAGTATAATACTAATTTAAGCATTCTGGATTTGGTCTATACTAAATCCAGACCAAATAGTGGGTCTAAATGGTACCAGTTTAATGGTTCTACCATTGGCTTAATGGTTCTACTGATACCATTCATTTAATGGTTCTACTGTTAGTTTAATGGTTCTACTATCAGTTTAATGGTTATACTGTCAGTTTTTGTCTCTAGAATGATTCTGCTATTAATAAAATGGTTCTACTGACACCATTTAACTTTCTTTTATTCTGCCAGATTCTGCTAGAAATTTAATTATTCTGCCAGAAATTTAATCATTTTGCTTTTACCATTCAGAGCTAGTGTGTTGGCATCTACTTCAAAATAATAAAACTATCTACTTAGATAAAAGAGAAAAAGAACAACCATATAATTGACAACATAAATCTTTAAACCATGCTGGAAAAAAGATCGGTAAATTCTCTGTTAAAGTATTCTGTCTCTCAGTGATCTTTCAAGATCATGTAAAGTGTAATTAAGTAAGCATCTTCCACAAATTATGTGATGTGCTTCTCATCGAATCTTTCGCACTTGTGTAATTTTTTACATTTGTTCTATGCTACTTAATTTTAATGGTTAAATTGTACCACCTTTGTTGGTTATTTCGTTTACATTATCAGCTAAAAATCTAATTATTGTGCTACTTTTTCTCGGCCACATGCAAAACTCTTTGTTTTTTTTTTTGTTCTTTTTCTCTTTAGTTTTTTTTTTTCTTTTCTAAAACTTCTTTGGTTAACATTTAACCAATATAAAATGATTTTATAGTAATATATGTATTCTTGATCTTTATCATATTAAATAATTTTATTTTCATATATATTAACATATGGATCGTTCTACACATATTTTGCTATTCACTGTAGTATCACAATCCAAAACACAAATAGTCGTAAGGAATATATTTCTTCTTTTTTTGCCTACAAACTATATCAATATGTCTTATATTTAAAATTTTCATATATTTAATCGTTTGGAGTTTAATTGTCAGTTTTTGTTTGATATTAGTACATATTGGTTTTCTGTCAAACATATGTAAATCAAATTGTGAATATAACAATATAGTCGGCGACTACAAAATATATAGTTAATTAACAAAGACTATGATTAAAGATTTTGAATTTTTAAAATAATTACACCTACAGAGAAGAACCCTTTTTTTTTGTTTACTACGATTTTTGTTTAAATGTGCTCTTTTTATGCTTGAAATAAAACTTTTTAATTGTAACGCCCGTGATCTAAAATGAGTTTTTCTGGATGCCAGTCGATCGACAGGAATGGGTGTCTGTCGATCGACACGGGTGTTTGCCTTGCGAAGGTTTTGGTCAGTGAGCTCTCTGTCGATCGACAGAGGTGGTGTCTGTCGATCGACACGAGTTAAATCAGACTTAGGGTTTGATTATGTTCGGTTTGGGCTTGGGGCTGGTTTAGGGCTTGATATATAAGTCGAGATGTCGAGCCTCTGAGGGTTTTTCAGCCGTTTTTCTGATCAGAATAGAGTTTGGGAGAGAGTTAGAGAGATTGGGAAGGTTTCAAGGGATTCTTGTGGATTCTCCTTGATTTCTCCATCTAGATTGTTTGAGTGATTCGTTGGGAAGGATTTGGAGCGGGTGAGAAGCATTGGAGAGGCTGTTCCCGTGGCTGGAGATCGAAATTCAGAGGCTGGGCTTGTGTTTTTCTTCGTTCTTCGTCTTTTCCTTCGAATCTAAGGTGAGTGCGTGATCGTGATATGGAATTAGGCTATTAGGAGATTTGATTGATTGTTTTGGTTAATTTGGATTGTTTTCTGTGTGGATTATGTGTTTGGAATCGTGTTGAATTCGCGAGATAGAACGGGACTCGAGCCGTGAGAGGATTTTGTCTCGGTTCAGGTTCTGCGAGTCGTGTCGATCGACACCTAGTGGTAGTGTCGATCGACACAGGAGTTTCTGATCACGAGGATCGGTTGCTCGAGTCGAGCGTCGATCGACACCAAGTGGTGGTGTCGATCGACACGCCTGTTTAAATGTTTAATGTGTTTAAATGTTTAATGGTTTAAATGTTTAATGTGTTTAAATGTTTAATGTGTTTAAATGTTTAATGGTTTAAATGTTTAATGGTTTAAATATTTAGTGTGTTTAAATGTTTAATGGTTTAAGTGTTTAGTGTGTTCAAATGTCTAATTGTTTAAATGTTGTGAACTGTTGTTTGATCGCGTAGAATTGATAGTCTAATTCTGATTATATATCTAGTAGACAGGATGACCGCTCCACTGAGTATTTATGATAATACTCACGCAACTCTGTTTTTCCCTTTTGAGTTGCAGGTAATGAAAAAAATGGGATCGCGGAATCATGGCAGAGGAAGAGGATGATTAGGAAGTGTTTGGTTTAGTAGCCTGTTAGGTTGCTAGTAATTATGGAATTTTGTTAGACTTGATTTTTCCTGATTTGGGTTTTACTGGATAACTGGTTATTTAATTATTAGAATTGAATTTGGTTATCTGTTGGTTATTTATCCGCTTATAGTTTCACCCTGATCACTTAATGTTAGTAAAAAAAAAAAAGAATGCGGGTGTTACATTTTGGTATCAGAGCCCTTACGGTTCTAGGGCTACTAGTGTTTGGGATGAACTGAGATTATGTGTTTAATTGATTATGTGTGCTTAGTCAATTTTGGTCTTAGAATCACCCTCTTCAGCCTTTAAAGAGATTCCGTGGTAATTGATTGTCTATGTTGTGAATTGTGAATTCTAGTCTCTTAAAATATTCTTGTATAAGTACAGTGTGCGATGGCTAGAGTTCCGAGAGGCCGTGGTGGCAGAGCTGGTGCCCGTGGTGGCAGAGTGGGTGGCCGTGGTCGTGGGCCAGTTGAGGAGTCAGCAGAGAGCGCGGCGCAGAGTGTTTTCCCGAGTGTGGCGACCGCGTCAGAGTCCCAGTCGCGTAGTGCTAGTGTGTTGGCCGGTGCCGGTAGAGGCAGGGGAGTTCCAGTGGGCCCAGGTGGGGGTGCTGCTGTAGCTCCAGGTCGTGATGACCAGATTGTGGGATTGCTGACGCAGTTGTTGGCACTTTATCCGCCAGTGGCTCCTGAGCAGGCTCCGGGTGTTCCTCCAGTGGCCGGCTTGCAGCAGAGGGCTGCAGTTGCAGTGCAGGTGCCGTCTTATCTTGAGATGATTGGGCAGATGCAGAGGATAGCTACGTTTTTCGATTGCAGAGTTGGTCCTAAGGCGGCTGATGAGTGGCGTATGAGGTTAGAGTGTAACTTCAGATCGATCAGGTGTCCTGCCGAGTATCAGGTTAAGTTGGTTGTCCACTATCTGAGTGGTGATGCCCATTTGTGGTAGCGCGCTATTGAGGCTAGGCGTGCAGAGTGGACTTGGGGTGAATTATTGGCTGAGTTCAACGCCAAGTATTTTCCTCAGGAGGCCCGAGACCGTCTTCAGATGAGGATCATGTCCTTGACGCAGAGAGAGCTGTCAGTACGGGAGTATGACGCCGAGTTCAGCAGATTGGTTGTTCATACCGGGCATGGTTTGAATGACGAGCGGGCTTTGGTTCACAGGTTCTTGCAGGGACTTCGTTTGAGCATCAAGACCCAGTGCAGGGGTGGAAGTTACATCTCGAGGGCGGATCTTGTGGAGCTAACAGCTTCTATTGAGGAGGATCAGCGTGAGGAGTCTGGTCCGGTTATCGTTCAGCCTGCTGTTGCTTCAGCTAGTCAACCGAGGAGTCAACAGCAGCTAGTCAACCGAGGAGTCAGCAGCATAGAGGTTCTGGTTCTGGCAAAGGTGGTAAGCCTGCGCAGGGCCAAAAGAGGAGATGGGATGAATTTTCTAAGGTGAGTTCAGTTGGCCACGACACTCATGGTTGTTTCGGGTGTGGTAGTTCAGAGCATCGTATGGCGAGCTGCCCTAAGTTCTCCGGGAAGTCTAAGGTTTGCTTTCATTGCGGCGAGCCAGGGCATTTCTAGCCCATGTGTCCCCAGTTGCAACCATTGGCGCTTGCAGTGGTTCATCCGATAGCAGCGCAGCCTTTGGCTCAGGTAGTGGCAGAGCAGCCGGGGGCTCAGATTGGAGGAGCTCAGCAGGGTTATGAGCAGTAGAGCAGCGGGCTGGTGCGGCGGCAGTATTGGAGCAGGATCTGGGAGATCAGTTTGGGGAGTGAGAAACGTCCTTTTTGTCGCAGTTGTTTTCGTTGTTTTCAGTTTTTCAGTTGGCATTGTTGTTTTTTTTGAATTTTATTGTATTTCGTTGGTGTTGAAACGATTTACATTTTAAAAATTTATAAGATGGTGTTCCTTATTTACTTTCATATGGTTTTGAGATGTGTGGTTCGTGATGTGTTTGTATGTATGGACCAGTGTGGGTCGTTGATTTGAGGATATCCTAGGAAGGGAATGTTGTGACTATACCACGTGAGGCAGCTCTAATCAGAGGAGAGGTGTATTCTCCTGTGTGCTTATTGGGATGCGTGTTCCCGGAATAAGCAACAAGGGATGTGAGGTCTCTTACGGGGATGTGAGATCTCCAGATATCGTTGGCTCGAGGGAGGTGTCTCGAGAGTATGAGCGGTATGTTTCGTATGAGATTAGAGGGAGCCTCTGAGGCCAGGGGAGGATCTCGTGTGGTATCGGCTGTGTTGGGTCGGGATTTTGGTCCATGTTGGCCGATTACGGAACGAGTGGGAATCTCGTATAGTGTTGGCTGGAGCAGCCAAGTTTTTGGTCTGTGTTGGCTGGAGCAGCCAAGTTTTTGGTCTGTGTTAGACGGTTCGGGAGGCTCAGGATGTGAGTAGAAGTATCGTTGGTAAAGCGAGGTCTATGATTGAGTTCGGGAAACCGATGTAGCATTCGGGAAATCCAATCTGGACTGACGGATGGCTGTACATGTTCTTTTTTGATTGTTGTACAATCAACTGCCAGACCTAGATGGTTTATGTATAGTCTGGACTGACGGACAATCGTACATGTTCTTGTTTGATTGTTGTACGGTTGACCGCCAAACCTGGACGGATTACGAATTTCGCATCGTGTGTTCTGGATGAAACTGGGCAAGTGTTGGGCATTTCGAGTGGTGGTTATATTTTTTTTGTGTTTGATGTGCTTGTGGTAAGCCCAGGAGGTGGCGTCGTGATCAGGGATCACCTAGACGCGGTTTGTTATCATATGCATAGTGGCTATCGTGGAGTAATTGTGGGATCCTGAGGAGCGTGCAATTTATGGTGCTTGGTTCTGGAGAGAATCAGGAGCAGAGCTGGAGGCAGAGTCGAGCAGTATTGTTCAGAGGAGCGCCGGTTTGGTTACGAGAAGACCGATGGGAGTATTCAAAGGTTCAGGGTTCATCGTGGATGGTATTCTGGTAAGTTTCAAGGAAATGGTGGCTGGTTGGTTTTGGCGCGACGAGGAATCCAATTCTGGGTTTACGGAAGATCGCGCATGTTCTTGTTTGATTGTTGTGCGGTCAATCCGTTAGACCTAGTCTGGGGTTAGGAGGACACTGTGCAGAGTGAGCAAGGAGCGTTTCAGGTTATCGAGAAGATTTTCTGGGTTATCAAAGGGAGCAGAGTTATCAGGATCAAAAATCAGCAGAATTGCGTATCGTCACGCATTCAGGAGCGCATAGAGCATTGTGGGATTCAGGAGGGGAATCCGAGTCGTGAGTCGTTTGAAGCAGTCGGTTCAGTTCAGGTCCCCTCGAGCGGGACAGGTCGTGTATCGGCTGAAGGTTGTGGGCGCTGAGGCGTCAGGAGTGGTTTTGGGCCTTGTTGGGCAGTTCAGTTTCGAAAATCAGTGCTCAATATTTATTGCTCTAGGGACTGCGGTCCCGAATAACTCAGGTGTTGTGAGGAGAGGTGAGCTTTCCTGTGTGTTATGTGGGGATGTGAGATTCCCAGACACCATTGACTCGAGGGATGTGTCCCGAGAGTGCGAATGGTATGTGTTCCTGATGGGCTGTAGGATGCGTACTATGGGTGCTAGGTGTAGACTGAGTTAAGAGCAATATATATTCGGGGCGTGCGAGGAGTTTGGTTTGGCTTTATGCTTCGAGGTTGTGGTTTTGTTCTTCTGGGAACCGTTTGTTTGGCCGTGTGTTCGGCATGAGTAGTTTGGTTTTGCTAGAGTAGGTTGCGTGTTGCGTGTTGTTATCAAGGGAGGTATTCTGAGTTCCGGATGCTTGTCTCGTATGTGTTGATTACTCTAAGGAAGTATTTTCCTATATAGAGCCAGAGCTTGAGGGAGACGTCCTGAGAGTGGAGTGGCATCGGCATCGTTACCTCGAGGGAGACGTCCTGAGAGTGTGATGATGACGGTAAATATGAGTAATCGATAGCTGACCGTGGCATGAGAATGGAACGGAATACAGACCTCGATGATATTCTTGTGCATTCGATTTCGACGACTGGGATATCGGATGTAGTGTCTTGGTTGTGCATGTTCTTGTTTGATTGTTGCACAATCGATCGATCCAATTCTGGGTCTACTGCTGGTTGTACATGTTCTTGTTTGATTGTTGTGCGATCAGTTGGACAGATCTGGGCGGGATTTAGAAAACATTGCGTTTGGTATTTCGGGCTAGGGACTTTGCGCGTTCCTTTTTGATTCTATTGTGGAGGTGGATACGCGTTTTAGAATTTATTACGGATGACTCATGATCTGGAGATGGTGGTTTTCCAGAGTTTGTATCGGGGACGGTGGGTTCCTGTATACATACTGAGAAACGGTGGTTCTCTCCAGGAGACGGTGGTTTTCCTGTGTACTGATATTGGGATGGTGGTTTCCTTTATAGTACGGAGTGCCTATATTGGGACGGTGGTTACCTCTATAGTGCGGAGAGACGGTGGTTCTCTCGAAGGGACGGTGGTTTCCCTAGCGTGTGTGTGTTGTGTTATGAGTTCAACGTAATAAATGTCTAGAAACGCTTGTGTAGTGGGGGTTGGTTGTGGAGTGTTGAGATTTTGTGTAAATCTCTAGTGGTTTGGCCGGTGTGGGCCAGAGTGGAGTCTCGAGTAGACTTGTGTTTTGGGGGATTAGGCGTGCTTTTCCCAGTGGTTGGCCGGTGCGGGCCAGAGTGGATTCTCGGGTAGATTTGTGTTTTGGGATTCGTGGAGGAATCCAGTGTGGTGGGGGAGAATTGTAACGCCCGTGATCCAAAATGGATTTTTCTGGATGCCAGTCGATCGACAAGAATGGGTGTCTGTCGATCGACACGGGTGTTTGCCTTGTGAAGGTTTTGGTCAGTGAGTTCTCTGTCGATCGATAGAGGTGGTGTCTGTCGATCGACACGAGTTAAATCAGACTTAGGGTTTGATTATGCTCGGTTTGGGCTTGGGGCTGGTTTAGGGCTTGATATATAAGTCGAGATGTCGAGCCTCTGAGGGTTTTTCAGCCGTTTTTCTGATCAGAATAGAGTTTGGGAGAGAGTTAGAGAGATTGGGATGGTTTCAAGGGATTCTTGTGGATTCTCCTTGATTTATCCATCTAGATTGTTTGAGTGATTCGTTAGGAAGGATTTGGAGCGTGTGAGAAGCATTGGAGAGGTTGTTCCCGTGGCTGGAGATCGAAATTCAGAGGCTGGGCTTGTGTTTTTCTTTGTTCTTTGTCTTTTCCTTCGAATCTAAGGTGAGTGCGTGATCGTGATATGGAATTAGGCTATTAGGAGATTTGATTGATTGTTTTGGTTAATTTGGATTGTTTTCTGTGTCAACTCTGTGTGGATTATGTGTTTGGAATCGTGTTGAATTCACGAGATAGAACGGGACTCGAGCCGTGAGAGGATTTTGTCTCGGTTCAGGTTCTGCGAGTCGTGTCGATCGACACCTAGTGGTAGTGTCGATCGACACGGGAGTTTCTGATCACGAGGATCGGTTGCTCGGGTCGAGCGTCGATCGACACCAAGTGGTGGTGTCGATCGACACGCCTGTTTAAATGTTTAATGTGTTTAAATGTTTAATGTGTTTAAATGTTTAATGGTTTAAATGTTTAGTGTGTTTAATTGTTTAATGGTTTAAGTGTTTAGTGTGTTCAAATGTCTAATTGTTTAAATGTTGTGAACTGTTGTTTGATCGCGTAGAATTGATAGTCTAATTCTGATTATATATCTAGTAGACGGGATAACCGCTCCACTGAGTATTTATGATAATACTCACGCAATTATGTTTTTCCTTTTTGAGTTGCAGGTAATGAAAAAAATGGGATCGCAGAATCATGGCAGAGGAAGATGATGATTAGGAAGTATTTGGTTTAGTAGCCTGTTAGGTTGCTAGTAATTATGGAATTTTGTTAGACTTGATTTTTCCTGATTTGGGTTTTGCTGGATAACTGGTTATTTAATTATTAGAATTGAATTTGGTTATCTGTTGGTTATTTATCCGCTTATAGTTTCACCCTGATCACTTAATGTTAGTAAAAAAAAAAAAATGCGGGTGTTACATTAATGATATCGCCAATTTTTGTTTTGAATGGAGTAGATAGGAACAATATAAATAGTATATATATGTGGATCAAAGTTAAGTTGCAATAAGTGTTGTAATTTGATGTAACTTGTTGTAAAAAATATGTGGTCGAAACTGCAGATTTATGCAGTGAGGTTGATGTATAAATACGAGTTAACATGTTTATCAATACGACTGACTGGTAACTTTTATGATGTATAAGTTGCATTACGTGTTTTTAAAAAACAAATTAAATTGAAAATTAGTATAAAAAATATTTATTACAAATTTAATGATAAAAAATTAAGTAAATAATAATAACTTGCACATATATTGTTTTTTTTTGTAAAAATAAAATAAAAAATAGAAATAGTAAATTAAAAATAAACTAAAACATATTTGTATAAGAGCAAATAAAAAAACTAAGAATGAACGTTTTGAAAGTTTCAAAAAGTAAAATATAAAATCAGTAGTTTAAATAATAGAAAAAATTGTTTTAATCAAAATTTTTAACTATATTGATACACCCTTGCTAACTAAAGTTAAAATACAAGATTTATTGGAATTATGTAATATTAGAATAATTGAAACTGGAATTAGAAAAAAAAAGGAAAAAAGAAGGGAATGTCGTGGGAGATAAAACCAAACAAAAACATTAACTCAACTTCTAATTCATCCTATTTTCCATGATGTTAAATTAACTTTTGAGTTAGAAATTTTACGAAGAACATAATTGAAAATTGTAAATCAACCATAATTCATTATAACTCAAACTCAAATTCATGATTAATACCATTTTTTATTCATGATTAATAACATTTTTGAGTTATTGTTGAGTTAGACCCTTAACTTTATTAAATATTTTCCTTATCGATTCATGCGTCGCTTTAAGTTTTTTTAGTAACCATTGGCGTCAAAATTATTGCATGAAAAAGCGAAGGTTAGGCTAGTTTTCCACCTTATTCGTCGAGCTAATCACGTTTACATAATTCGGGAAATAATTAGACAGATAATTGAACACTTTCCTAGATGATCATATTATAAAAGATGTACCGTAGGGAAGTTACGAAAGGCTCGGAAGTTAATAATTACTTCTCTTGCTGCTCTTCGTTGTCGTGGTTGGTATTCAAAATATTGCATTAGTTAATTAATTAATATTACACTAGAAAATTACCCGCGTTATATGTGGGATAAAATGATTATCGAATAAAATCAATAGTTTTAGTTAAAAAAAAGATTATGAAGGATAATTATACATAACCTAAGACCTAATTTATATATATGAATTTTGCGATTATTTTGCATACAAATGTGTTCCACCCGTGAAATAATTAAACCAATAAATTTCATTAATAATTATATTTTTACTTGTACGAAGGTGCATTTATGAAAAATTAAAAACATCTACTTGTCAAACAAAACAACACATGTAAAAACATATTTTTACATGCTCATATATTTTTAAAAGATAATAAATTGTTCATTTCTATTTTAAATAAAATTTTTTTTGGTGTATATGTCAAAATTTTGTTCACATTTAATTCTATGATTTAAATATATAATTTCGAAATATTTTAATTTTGGCAAGTTGAAAATTTCAAAATATTTTAATTTTGGCAAGTTTAGGAAGATTTTAATGTGTTTGACAATAAGAGTTATAGTAATCAAAATAAGTATATTTGAAATTAAATTTGTTTGGCAATGAGTATAAGAGAGTAAAATAAAAAAAAAAATAAAGTGGAGAAAAATTGTGGTGATGACACCTAAGCAAAGTGCTCCCAAAATGCTCCTCAAATAATATATAAGATTAGTTAATTAATTGATACAACAATTTCAATAATCGGTTAACTTAAAAATTGATCGAGGGCAAACCGGCCGCCAATATTCCCGCTGCCTTGGTAAGCCGACAAACGAACAAAATGTGTTTAGAAAACAGATCGATTTTTTCTGTCATTATTAATCAATAAATAAGTATATGGCAAAATAAATGGTTAGATCTATTTAATCGATAAATAAGTATATGGCCAAATAAATGGTTAGATCTATATAATTTGCAAAAATCATCGCATCAGCTTATTCACCAAGCGCACATAACATTTATTTAAATGTTTCAAATTGAATACGTAAGTACTAAGTACAATAATAACTAACGCGGATGATAGAGGGCACTAATTAAACATTATAGCAGAATACATATTTTTCCTTTAGATTTTTAAATTGAAACAAACTCGTTATCATAGAAAGTAAATAAATAGGCACTGCATTAGAATTAGAGTATATATTATATAGCCGTTGTAGACTTGTAGCTAAAGGCACCTAAGATAGGAAAATCATAGAGAATCCAACTTTCCCTTGAAATTCTACAATATGCTTGTGGTTTAAGAAAAAAGTATTTTAGCAGATTAATTGTGATTTTTTATTAATTATTTATTATTGATTGTAAATTTTAATATGTTATACTTCCCAAAA
Source organism: Draba incana (assembly GCA_963576765.1). Taxonomy (NCBI): domain Eukaryota; kingdom Viridiplantae; phylum Streptophyta; class Magnoliopsida; order Brassicales; family Brassicaceae; genus Draba; species Draba incana. The sequence continues at coordinate 18,646,018 of OY755202.1, read as the reverse complement.
CTGTTAACATTGTTCCCATGTCTCCTACAATAATTTAATCTTTCTTTACATAAACATTATAAATTGTTTTCACACCAACCAGTAGAATCTGCCACGCCATTACTCTTTATGTTTTACTTTTATATAATAGACGCAATCAAAAACATAATCAGTCTTGGATATGAGGTAACTCAAATTAAGAACTAAAATATGGACGCCATTTGATTCAGGAGACAAAAGTTTGCATCTTTGTGAAAGCCATTAAAGTATGAAATATTTTGTTGACGAAAAATGTAAATCTTAATCTATTCTTAATACTAAAACAAAACATATGGTCAATGGTGAATATTTAAACTTGTAATCAGTTACTGTCGAGTATCAAACTAAAATTAATGCTCTAACCTGCTCGACTGCTTCTCGGAGAACAACTACTTCAGCTTCTATCGGGCTTCTTGTAGGCTTAAAAGAAGCGGAACTTTTAAGAATTAGTCTTCCTCCATGGCTCTTCATTAACCACCCAAATCCTGCTATGCTTTCGGGTGATATTCATGAGGCATCTACAAAACAACAATCAATATTAGAGCTTTGGATTGCAAACTCTTACTTACTGTGTTTATAACAAACAAAATTTCATACCAAATAGTCATGCCAAGTAGAAACTCAAAGTTTTCAAGTGAACCAATTAAACTTTCAGCTTCACTTTTTGTTATTACATCACTACAAGATTCAAATAAAGCTAATGATCATACTTGAGGAGCTTGAAACCTAATAGCTTTGACAGTTTTGATACGACTTTCCCAACGAGTATTAGACAAAGATTTCACAGTTAAGTAGGGAACATGATCTCAGACAAAATTTTCCTAAACGTTTCAAGACATGAGACATGTTTATCTTTTTTTTTTGAATTATACACAGTTTCCCCAAAGGCTTTCTAGGCCCAAGAGACTAATCCACTTCTGTGGCACTAATCACTTTTCTAAACCGACTAATCATCATTTACTTCCGCATAGATAATTAACCAAAAGAGAGAGAATCAATTCAACATGCTCATAAAATCTATCTATCTACCTACACATCAAATTTCATTGGATATGGTTCAATAAACAAGATGAAAGTTCTCCAAGACATTTTCACAAATACCTTCCGGGCGTGAAAAGACCATGATCTAGATTTTGGTTAATTACTCCTAAATCAAGCATTAAGATCACTATAATCTATGGAAAAGCATAAATAGTAAACACCCAAAGCTATATGCAACACTAATCACCCATTAAACACCCATAATCTACTCTACCCTAAATTCATTAAGGAAACTACTCACTAATTGTTGGGGTCGGTTTTCACCCGCTCAACGTTAAAAGTTCAAAGTCAGTCGAGGCTTGACTGATGGAGGTATGTTCGGCTGTACGAGGCCGACCACAGCCTCGGAAAGGAAGACCGACCACATGTTCGGTCAAGGGACCGAACACCTCCTCGCCACGCCTAGGCCGACCATACGATTGGTCATGGGAGGAGCATGGCTTCGGCCATGACAAGGCCGACCGTGCGATCGGTCACGGGGCCGAGCATGGCCTTGGCCATAGCAATGCTGACCATGCGATCGGTCGTCCCTCTTGAGCATGGCCTCGGCAAGCTAAAGCCGACCGTAAACTCGCCCAAGCCAAAACCGACCGCATGCTCGCCCACGACCGAGCCGACCACACGCTCGCCCACGACCCTGCCGACTGCATGCTCACCACGCGGCCGACCGCGACCTCATCATGCGGCCCGACCCCAGCTTCGGTCCGACCTCAGCTTCGCTACTCGGGCCGACATAGGCTCGGTCGTGGTCATTTGATCACGTCCTCTCCAGTCGCGTCTTCAGCCCAATAACGTAAGGAGAACCCAGTCCAGACATGAAGCCCATGTAATGTAACCGTCTCAAGCACGGCAATTCTGTGAAGACCTAGGATGTGAAACCGCCTTAGACAAGCTATAAATAGACCTTTGTAAACACCCCAAGGGGGATCGGCAATTTCAGACCGAATCTTGTACTCGTACGTTTTCAAAGCAATAAACAATCTCTTGACATCTCTCTTGAACCCTAGCTTACCATAGAAATCTCACAAGCTTCCCTAGAACTCTTACAAATTCTAGTTGTGTTGGTTTCGACCCCCACAATTTGGCGCCGTCTAAGGGGACAAACTGCAGATTTCTGACACTCAAGAGTTAGGGTTTTCATCACACGATCACGATGTCAAGCAACACCACGAGCAACGAAGGATCTTCGTCTCACCAGCACGACGAGGAAAGAAACAACTCCATGGAGAACACCGCGCCTCGCTCCGCTAACCACCCAGCGGATCTCGCGGAGATCAAGCAGATGCTTGAGACTCTGATGAAGAAAACTGAACATACAGCGAGCGAGCTGCAATCGCTCAAGAGAAGGAAGCGCAGGAGGTCCTGTGTCTGTCCGACACGCCTCAGCTTCGCCATGCCTCGAACCAATCGGAGGGTTCGACACGAAGAGCTACCACCTCGGGCTGCTCGCACAGATCCAGAGGATTTGCCTCCACCACCGCCTCGTCGGGAATCCGATCTAACTCCCAAGCGCATGATTGGAGAATCAGATGAGGATCTGCCTCCTCGAAGACATGCCCGAGTCGACCTAGAAGTTGACCATGCTACGGCCGCAGAAGAAGGAGATGCGATCATAGTGGAGCTCTACATGAGGGAACAAGAGCGCAGGGCTCCGCAAGGCTTCCGAGATGGAGAGGTCGCTGCGCTAAAAGCCCAGTTAGACTAGGTCGCCTCTGACCTAAAGGCTACCCAACTACAGATGTACCGGAGCACGGCGAAGGCTCCTGGGATCGCCTCTGTCCTCGAGAAAGCACAGAACACACCCTTCGCTGAGAGGGTCGCGAGAACTCCAATCTCCGATCCCGGAAAAATCAAGCTTCCAATCTATGAAGGAACCACTGACCCTGCTATACATCTGATGGAATTCGAAGTCGCCTTGGGAAGGGCAAACTTCACAGTAGCCGAGAAAGACGTTGGCTACTGCAAACTGTTCGTAGAGAGCCTCAAAAGGCCTGCCCTCCAGTGGTTTTACAAGCTGGAGAAGAATTCAGTCCACACCTTCGATCAATTCTCAGAGATGTTTGTGCAGCATTACAACATCTTCGCCGAAGGAAAGATCTATGATGCGGAGCTGTGGACGAACAAGCAGGGTGAGAATGAAAGCCTGCGGTCTTTCGTGACAAGATTCAAGCATACGCTGTCAAAGGTGGACGGTGTTACCAACACGTCCGCACTGGAGGCCTTGAGAGGAGCGATTCGATGCCCCTCTCCATTCTGGCAGGAGTTGACTGTCAACCCACCTGCGACTATCCAAGACGCTCTCCACCGCGCTACAGACTTCGCTCGAAGCGAAGAGGAAGTCCGCGCTAAGAGGGGTGGGAAAACCAAGCACGCAGACGAGCTCATCCAATCCGCTGTGAAGCCACCACCCTCTTAGAAGCTCTTGCAATGAACTACGAGGCGACTTGATCCCTGCAAAGGGTACGTAGGCAGCCTGTCTTCGGATAGGTTCAGTTGCTCCCCTCCATCAAAAGGGGGGGAATTACATTTCACTTCAGCCTCCTTCCGGATGAGCTCACACGACGCCAACCCCAGTGACAACCTCATCGTCGCACAACAAACACTCGCCACATCACTCATCATGAGAACAGCTTGTCCTCTACGGACCGATCAAAGCTTTATTCGAGTAGAGTCGTTCTACATCTATTGTTGCTGGCCACAGCAATAGTGTAGAGATACGAACACAATGACATCCACAACGGATACAGCGCGCTATATAAATTCCAGTGACCTCCGTTCAGATTATACTTGAACGTGTCACTCCGAAATCCAACAACACCGTTGGTAATGCAGCTGCTAGTGACCTCCGTTCAGATTATACTTGAACGTGTCACTCCGAAACCCAGGACAAGCGCTGGTCTGAGTCAAGGTGAACTTGCTCTCGGACAGACGTGTCTAGAAGAGCAGCACCATTTTGCAAAGCCCAACAACAACGTTGGCAGATGAGAAGCATGAGCGCATTTGCGTTTTCTCTTCTTAACAAAGCCTCATTTATGAGCAAACGAAGCCTCATTTATGAGCAAGCGAAGCCTCATCCATGAGCAAACGAAGCCTCATTCATGAGCAAACAAGCCTCATTCATGAGCAAACAAGCCTCATTCATGAGCAAACGAAGCCTCATTCATGAGCAAACAAGCCTCATTCATGAGCAAAAGGACTGGATGAGTTCTTTGTACTGCAGCAACGCAGCAGCTTCAGCAGACGAAGCAGGAAGTCTTAAAATCTTCACAATGCTTACAGAGTCTTAAAATCTCTTGCATAAAGTCACTCTCTACTACTGTAGGATAGACAAGCGCTTTGACTTCGAACGTTAACGCTGATATCCAACACATCTTTAACTCGGTACTGTTATCTCTAACACTACCGAGCTGGGGGGCTAATTGTTGGGGTCGGTTTTCACCCGCTCAACGTTAAAAGTTCAAAGTCAGTCGAGGCTTGACTGATGGAGGTATGTTCGGCTGTACGAGGCCGACCACAGCCTCGGAAAGGAAGACCGACCACATGTTCGGTCAAGGGACCGAACACCTCCTCGCCACGCCTAGGCCGACCATACGATTGGTCATGGGAGGAGCATGGCTTCGGCCATGACAAGGCCGACCGTGCGATCGGTCACGGGGCCGAGCATGGCCTTGGCCATAGCAATGCTGACCATGCGATCGGTCGTCCCTCTTGAGCATGGCCTCGGCAAGCTAAAGCCGACCGTAAACTCGCCCAAGCCAAAACCGACCGCATGCTCGCCCACGACCGAGCCGACCACACGCTCGCCCACGACCCTGCCGACTGCATGCTCACCACGCGGCCGACCGCGACCTCATCATGCGGCCCGACCCTAGCTTCGGTCCGACCTCAGCTTCGCTACTCGGGCCGACCATAGGCTCGGTCGTGGTCATTTGATCACGTCCTCTCCAGTCGCGTCTTCAGCCCAATAACGTAAGGAGAACCCAGTCCAGACATGAAGCCCATGTAATGTAACCGTCTCAAGCAAGGCAATTCTGTGAAGACCTAGGATGTGAAACCGCCTTAGACAAGCTATAAATAGACCTTTGTAAACACCCCAAGGGGGATCGGCAATTTCAGACCGACTCTTGTACTCGTACGTTTTTAAAGCAATAAACAATCTCTTGACATCTCTCTTGAACCCTAGCTTACCATAGAAATCTCACAAGCTTCCCTAGAACTCTTACAAATTCTAGTTGTGTTGGTTTTGACCCCCACACTAATCATGATAAAAATCATAGTGGTAGATGTAGATAAATGCATAATGAAAAGACTAAACATAAAAATAAGAAATTGTAAATAAAAGTAAAGTCTTAAACCTCAAATCATTAAAATACAAAGGATTCTTACTTTGTTCAAACGATAAAAGAGATGAGGCAAAACTTACTGTTTTTGCCTTAAGAAAGAATATTTATAGAGAAGGGATAAGTGTTACCGAGTCAACCCAACAAATCCGGGTCAAACCCGATTTTTAGGCGATATTGTATTCCGACTGACCACCTGGACCGACCGTGTCACTTGAAGTTGTCAGTCGGAAACTGGCAGAAGGATTCTTTCTTCTTGCTCCGAAAATGTGATATATCATGGTTTTTACCCGTTTTTAGCCATGATATAAGTCCGTTTTTAGTGTCTTTTCGGTGTTTTCGTATGGTTTTAAAGTCTTTACAGGTTTTAAGGCAATTAGAGCATAACTTGAGGATTTGGAGCATTTTGGAGCAAGGAGGAATGAGCTATACAAGATTTGAATTCAGATTGAAAATCCAGTCTTGGTGTCGATCGACACCATCTCTGGGTGTCGATTGACACCCCGTCTTGACGAGTAAAAGGAGCAAATTTGAAGATTTCCCTTTTTGCGCGATAAGTTCCCAAGTTTACTAGTTCGACCCAATATGTTTTTAGACTTTATATATATGTTTTTAAGCCATTGTTTAGGCTATGCTTTTATTCTATTGAGACCTAGCAAGAGATTGATTCAGAGCTTTTAGGGAGACAAGTTCAGACTATTTTCAGAGATTTCTTCAAACCCTTTTGTATCTCTTACTCTATCTCTTTAATGCAGTATTATTCAGTTGTTATGTTTGTTTCAATCATCATGTCTCAATAATTTATTAGTTAGGTTTAGAGTTTTTCAAAGGCTGATGATAAATTGTTAAGAACTAAATTATTGTTGAGATATTTATTAGGAACCGTTCTAGAACTCGAAAACAATTGTAAAACTAATCAACTTTCGTTGCAAAAGCTATCTATGACTAAATCCTAGAAAACCAAATTTATTTGCGAGTTCTATAAAATTATTCAAGCATTAACGAGCAGTTTCGATTTGTTCACAAAATTACTAAGCCAAATTTTTTTACGAATAATAATTTTGCTCACCTATGATATTAATCCAGATAACTAACAATGCTTTCGCATCTATCAATTAACCTATGATATCTAAATCAGGGTGATCAATCCTAAAGCAGAATTAAAACTATCAAGGTGAAGAACACAAATTAGATTGATCCCAACAGTAATATAGTTCTAAAAGCTCTGAATCAATCTCTTGCTAGGCCTCAATAGAATAAATGCATGGCCTAAACAATGGCTTAGAAAACATATATATAAAGTCTATAAACGTATTGGGCCCGACTTGTAAACTTGGGAACTTATCGCGCAAAAACGGAAATCTTCAAATTTGCTCCTTTTACTCGTCAAGACGGGGTGTCGGTCGACACCAAGACTGGATTTCCAATCCGACTTCAAATCTTGTATAGCTCATTCCTCCTTGCTCCAAATCCTCAAGTTATGCTCCAATTGCCTTAAAACCTGTAAAGACTCTAAAACCATACGAAAACACACTAAAAACGGACTTATATCATGGCTAAAAATGGGTAAAAACCATGATATATCAACTCCCCCAGACTTAGCTTTTTGCTTGTCCCTAAGCAAAGCAGATGTTATCACTCCTTTAGGAACCACATACATGCGAAGCCAATCCGGTAATATTTCGATGTGTCCCTAAAAGCTTAGCAGTCCTCCAGATTGAGTCCAAACTCCTTAGAGAAACTCAGACTCTTCAGTTGCAAACCCCTTTCATTTATTAAGTGCGGTCTCATCGAGGGATATCGATCGCATGACCTTATAGATTCTTTCCCTTACTAAAACACTTTTCTGCACTGCTCCCTTTTTCGTTTCCCTTAGTTTATTCTGTTCATTTGCATGGTTCCATAGGATTCAGCTTATCACTATGTTTGCTTAGAATAACGCTCATTACTGTTGTTTCTTGTGAGAAGACAGGGTCACGAGGCCTCGCTACTGTTGTTTCTTGTGAGAAGACAGGATCACGAGTATCTTTACGCTTTTCTATCTAAGACTTTGTTCTCAAAACTTTTCTGATTTTTGATTAGACGTTTCTACTCCATGAAGGGAAAACTAAGGGAGCTTATCCTCACCTTGCTAGTGCTGAAAGAGGAATCAAGTCCCGCGATTACCAACGCCCAAGACGAGAAAGTAGAGTTTGTTGGGGGCGGGGTCTGCAACATCGTTTTTGGCGTTCTCTAGAAATCTGAACTCCTTCCGTTAACCGATCCACTATCAGTTACCCACCTAATCAAACCAACCAACTTGCATTGGTAATGGTCCTTGAGTGCTGCTCATAGCAAGTTATTAGGGGACTTTTGACCCGAATAAAAAAATAAAAACTGGACTAACTCAATAAAAACTCAAAATATAACACAAAAGTTGGCGACTACCTCCCCCAGACTTAAACAACACTGTCCCCAGTGTTATAAAAGCCTAAAATTGGTAAAAGAAATAAAATCAAACGAAAAAATGTTGAAAAACAAATTAGAATCGTGTTACCAATTGGGGTGTCGATCGATACCCAGAGATGGTGTCGATCGACACCAGGTCTGAAAATCCGAAATTTTTTCACAAAGTTCTGTTTCTGGAGAATGTCAATGTGCTCTTCATAGTTAAGTTAGTCTCTCAAGGTTAGCATTGTTAGACACTCAAAGAAAACATAATCAAACGCAACTACATAACATAATATCATAAGTTTATCAAAGTACTGAAACATAAACAAACTAACTCAATAAAATCAAAACTGACTCAAAGGAAAATAAAATAAAAGAGAAAGAAAAACTAAAAAACCGTAAAAGATAGTTCTGATAGCGATGAAACTAGGCCTCATCCTCTGCATCCTCTGCTGGCTCCTCTGCTAAAGATGGGTAAAGTGAACGCGCGAGAGGTGGTGAACGAGAACGAGAACGAGTGCATGATATGCGATCCCAAATGGCCCTAAGACTCTGAACAATCAAACGCTGAAATACCGTCTCCTCCATCAGGAACTCGATATCTGGTGGAAATCCGGGAAGAGGCTCGGGAGTCCTAGAAGAACTCGCACCTCGAGTAGAATGTGCTCGCTGCTTGTGACTCGCAGTATAAGTCCAAAATAGTGTTGGATCAATCTCAAAGGAAAGTGCAGATGAGTCTATCATGCTAGAAACCAAGCCTGGAACAGGTAACTGGATGAAGCGCGGGACCTTAGAAGTATTGCGGTAAGACCACAAATTACCTGGTTTAAGCCATGTAACTCTGCGAAGATAAGGAAGATCCATGGAACAAAGCTGGTCATGTGGTGTATAACTCGTAAAGTTAACTCCGCAGAAGGTAAAGATAGGAGTCAACAGACTCCCAACAGTGATAGCCTTGCTTCCCGGAGCCAAGGTCAGCGGCGTGCTCTGCAAAGTCATCAAATGATGAGCAAAGATTGATCCCATGTTAACATCAATGGGAATCTCAGGACTTCCCGCAATGTCTCTCCAAAGTGCCAAGTACAATAAAACCAGCTAGGATTGTCGCATCTTGCTCTGCTCAGCGTGACACAACAATGTAGAAGCAAAGATCCAAACCAAGTAGCGCAGAGCGGGATGGCGAATATATGTCTGAGTGGATTCCTTGATATCATGGACTCCCGTCCCAAATCGTGCCCAAAAGGCTCTTTGCTCAGGAAAATCCGACGGAAGCGACGAAGACTGGTAATCGGGTTTCTCAAACCCATAGATGGTGCAAAGATCTCAGATGGAGACTCGGTACCTCGTTCCTCGAATTATGAAACTCAGAATCCCGTGACTCGCTTGAAGTGAATCTTCGTCAGAATCTGGCTCGGTGTGGTAAACACGAATAGACGCGAAGAACTGCTTAACGAAATCAGTCTATAGAGGATAATGCCTGAATGCAATTCGACCCAATCTTGTGTTAGCCGATAAACGCACAATCTCATCGTAGATCCCAAGGGTTTTCATAGTCGTAGCATCCACAATCTTTGTCGGTTCGAGCTTCACTTTCCTCCACTGGTTGTAGTATAACGAGTTGTAATCATCCCAATTGTCACTAAGTGTCCTATTCGTAACTTTATCACTGAGAAGTATCTTTCCAACATCGCCCCATTTCTTGTTGATTTTGATCGAAACCTTTTCGGATTTACCAACGAGCCAACGATTATTGGAATCCGAACCAGAAGCAATCTCTTTACTCTCACGAGACTTCCTCGTTGGAGCCATCTGCAATAACACAACAAGAAACAAACACGAAATCCGAAGTCAGAACAAAAATCTCAATCTGTCGTAAGGGTGTCGATCGACACTCCCAGGTGGTGTCGATCGACACCACACAATATCAACCCGAAATTTTCACAAAAAATCAGTTCCAATTTCAATGATTTCGTGCAATGCAATACCTAATGTTCATCAAAACTACTGTAAGTAGCGCAAATCCATCACCAATTTTGGCCAATTCCATTCCGAAACACAAATTTCATCTTAAAACCTAACAAGCTCCAAACTCTTTAAATAACTCAATGCAATCCATGGTATCAATCAATTCCACTCTAAAACAACTGGTAGTGTTTTACCAGTTGTCCAAGTAATACCCAGTTTTCATCAATGTGCAGATTTCAATTCGATCCCCAGATTTGGTTTTTAACGATTGCAACTACGATTCAAATACTTTCTCATCATATTACTTACCAATGAAAATTTCTAATCGACCCAATTATAATAGAACAATGAGAATGCATAGAAATCGAAATCCAATTCAAGCACATCAATTTGGGTATTTTCATTTCTGATTCGAACTACCAAAAATTGGTTAAATAACTAACCAACTACTTCGATTAGAGCTACCATTAAGAGAACTCACTTCAATTAAGCTTCAACGAGTTAGAATGGAGCTAGAATCCGAGCTTAAGCTTCAATGGAGGATGAGTAAGTTTCAGATTGATTTTGTTGGGGAAGAATAGGAGAATGATTGTGATTGGTTAAATTAATGTTTTTTTTTTTTAATTCAGTTAAATAGGTTTTTTGGTCTTTTCACCACCCACTTAATGACACAAGAAATAATGAGTCTTGTTTGTGGCATTTTAGATTTCATGAAGGTTTTGTGATTTGGTTTTTGGAGATTGGGGCAAACAAGAACTTGATCCAGTTTGATTGGTCTTCAGTAAATCGAGTGTATCTTCCTGCTCACAACTCCAAACAAGATAATTCCAATTCCATTAGAAATCTGACTCAAAGGCCTTTGTTGTAGCCAAGTGTCATAAAATTCCAAGTTGATTTGCTCCTCTGTCCGTGGCTAAAATTCGGACGCTTTAATTTTGTCCAACTTGAGAAAGTGTGATAACTTGACAAATCTTTGGCTTGTGCTATGTCTTTAGCTTGTGAAACTTGTTGTGGTCTAGAGTACACCTCTTTAAGCTATTTTTGCTCATTTTTGATGATTTTCCCTGTTGAGACTCTAAAACTACAAATACGAGGAAAACTAACTCTTTTGGTGTAAAACCTTAATAAAATATTTAGAAAATGCATTCAAGTAGATATTAAAATAGGTAAAATATAGGATACATCAATTCCCTTTGACTTGAACCTTTCTTGTCCTCAAGAAAAATCTAAGAATAGAAAAGAGGTTTAAAAACATGGAAACTCACATATTCTTTAGAACTTGCTTAGATCTCTAAACATGTAATCCACAAAAAGACAAGGTGAATTCACAGATGCTTTTCATCATTTTCCATCATGACTTTGAAAGTATGTTCGAAATTACTGTCCCTGTAAAACCTCAACTTCAAGTCAATCGATTCTTTTACTCTGGTAGATTCGTAAAAATCTCTGATCAAAGATATTTACAAGGAATACGGTATTAGGAAAGACTGTTTTAAGAGGTGAGGTTAAAAGTGTTTATGGTTACCAAAAACTCCGGGTGCAAGACATCATGCAAAATTGCAAGAGAGAATGGATCTATTGAAGTCCATAATTTCCCAACCACTTCGTTGTTCGTCTTTCTCCCCCTGACTTAGATTTTTCTCCGGGAATCACTTATAAAACTCTCGAACTCATCTCTCCTTTGTATCATGGCATTCCTTGGGTATTCTTCGGCCACAGACTCTTTGAAAACCATTTTTCTTTCCCTTACACTACAAGAAAACAATCCATTTGTGACTACTGTATGTGACTGCGAAATCAGTCACTAATATTTGCAACTAACTTGAGACTGTTTTGTGACTGATTTGCGACTACAGTAAAATCAGTCACAAAGTAAAAGCAAATTTGTGACTGAATAACCTGGTCGTAAAGGAGTCCCAAATTAGTGACTGATTTGCGACTTTGTTGCGAAGGTTTTGATGTAGTCGCAGAGTAGTCACTAATTAGTGACTTCTTAACGACGAATAATGTCGTCACAAATTTGCGACATAATTGTTACGAATATCTCAGTCACAGATTAGTGACTCCAATTGTTGAGTCACAAAAGAGTCGAAAAAGTTATGTCGGCAGAAGAAGATGGTGATGTTGCAACAAATTTTACGATACAACCACGTCTACGGTAGAAGAAATCAATGTCGATTGTTTAGTTGATGGGACGCATCCAATGGAAGGCATTGCTTTCGAAATTGAAGACACCTATCTTTATGATGAATTCTAGTGTAATTTATCAGACTTTGAGGAGGACAAAGATCCTTACGATGAATAATGTTTTTAAATTTGTCAAATTCTTGTATTTATTTGTGTAAGTGTGTAATGAATTTATGAGATCTATTTAAATGTTTTTAAGTGTGTAATGTTATATATGGATTTGTTCTAATTTTACTTATTAATCAAGATTATGAGAATACTTCATAAAACTATTCGATTCTTATAATTCTAAATTTCTAATGACTAATTTTTTTTAATAATCAAAACTTTCAACATATTTCACATATCTTTTGATTTTAAAAATTATAAGTCTTTGAAACATAATTATTCCCTTTTTTTTTTAATCAAAAACATAATTATTCTTGAAAGGGTCAAAATATATTTTAGTACAATTTAATGCTGATTAGTTACAATGGCACAATAGTTTAACTACATCCATTCAAATGGCCTCTTCCTGTGTTCGACCCGAGGGAATTACAAGTTTTTGTTGTTTTCAAGTTACCCAAAGATTGATGATAAATAAATGTGATTGTTACAAATGACGAATCAGTGACAATAGCAAAATGGTGAAATACTCACAAGTTTGACTATTAGGTTTTGAGTTCGAATGTAGGTAACAACAATTTTTTTTAAAATTGGTAGTTACAAATTTGTGAATCTTTAGTGAAAATATAGGGTTTACGGTTTCATATTAACAATTTTTAAAAAACTGGTAGTGACGAATTTGTGACTCTTAAGTGACTATATAGGGTTTAGGAATTAAGATTTTGAAACCTTATACAAACGTCACAAAATAGTCATAAATATACCACTACTTTGCGACACATTTGTGACGCAGAAGTTACTACTTGGCCACTCCATTTCTCATTACTACATATTAAAACCCAAAATGTTTGCTTCTATGATTTATAGTTGTATTTAGGTTGTACTAAAGTCAATGACAAAGTAGCCAAGATGTGGTTGTTTTTAGTTGTATTTCCAAAAAAAGATTTATGTGAGAACAACAATAATGTACTTTAGATTATAAACACTTATAATTTTTAAACTAAGTTTATGTAAAGTTGATGTTTTTGTAAATTAGCTTTGTTAGTGGTGGTATAATGGTTCTATCAGTTTATTTAGGGTATATGGTTTAGGGGAAAGGATATAAAAACAAAATTTGGGTCTAAATGTTTAGGGTTTAGAGATTTGATTTGTGACTAACTTAAAATCGTCACAAATCAGTCATAAATTAGTGACTATTTTGTTACTTTCTTGAGACTAATATTTGGGCATGTTGGTGAAAATATTTGGGCCTTTTGGCGGGCTGGTTTTGGTGCCCAGTATTATTTTTGTGCGACTAATTAGTGACGCTTTAGGGTTTAGAACAATAACTAAAGGGATTAGGTCTGATCCCAAAATCGTTTGTTCCCAAATTAAACAATTTCATCTCTCTTTTTTCTCTAAGCCGGCTTGAACATAAACCCAAATTTCATAAGTTTTTCACAAATCTTTCGAATCCTTCTCTTTTCTTCACGAATCCTACTCTGTTTATGACAAATCCTTCGAATCCTTCTCTCTTCTTCATTCCTGAAACCCTTCGTCTTCTGACGATTGAAACCCAGATACATCCCAGATCTTCTTCCTTCTCTGTTCTTTCAATTATTTCTATACTTTCTGCCTCAAACCCTAATCCGTATCCTAAATCCCAAAACCCTAACCTAATCCTAAATCCTAATCCCGATGGCTGGTTCCAAACGAAAAGGGTCACTTACTCGAGGCGGTGGTAGTGGCGCCGGTGGAAGATCAACCGGTGGAAAATCAACTGGTGGTGTTGATCAATCGGCCAGTGTCGGAGCTATTCGAATCCCTGGTGGTTATTCAAACCATTGGCAAATCAATCCACCAGGAGATAGTCTTGGTAAGGGTATCGCGGCTGACACTCATGGGAAGGCCAAGTTTGCAGACGGTGGTGAAAGTAGCAGACAACTTCGCCTCCACGACGGTACACCTCCGGGACCTAGATCAACACACCGTTGTAGTTCATCACACGTCTCCAATCGATCTGCTCAAGTTCAGCGTTTGCCTCCCTCTTAAGGGACTCCTTAGTCAAACAACGTCTCTGGCTCTCAAACCAACCTAATTCCTCTGCAGTATCCATCTTCATCAAACCGGGTTGTGCCATCTCACCAACGACCAACCTCTCAAACTCCATTCTGTCAAACAATAAGCAACGTGTACCTGAATCAGAATCAAGAGGTTGAGGATAAGGTTGATGAAGACGATGAAGATGATGAAGTCCAACCTGAGGAAGAAGTTGTTGATGATGACGAAATAGTTCCTAACAACGATGAAGACGAAGACTACCAACAGATGTTGGATGATGTTATAGCATGTCCTGGACGCCAAAGCCTACCATTCCTCAGTGAGAATCTACTCCCACAGAAAGACACGCTCTGGTAAGTATTTTTTCTTTCTCTGGATTTGATTGACTGATTTACATAGCTCCTATACTTAGACAATAGTTATATATAGATAACTGCAATTTGAGTGATTCGAATGATCTTCACTGGTTTACATAAGTATAATTGTTAGACAACTGATATTTGTTTATGTTATCTTCAATGGTTTACAATACTTGTTTTGGCTTATTTGGCTCATCCTGGACAACTGATACATACACAACTGCTATATCTAGATTTACTTATGTTTATTTCTGGATTAGACAACTGCTGCATGTTCTTAGCTAGGTTTAGTAACATTTATGCATTCACATATTTAGTCACATTCACACTTTAATATCTTTCATACTTATTTAACCCCCGCTATTATTTCTTTGCAAGGTGTGATCGGGACAAAGGATTTCTAACCAGTGAAATAGCTGGAATCTTTCGTAGAAAGTTCGACGGGCCTTTCTACAGCTGGACCGTCACTCCTGTAGACAAGAAGGAAATATACTTCAGAACTTTTGCGGTAATGTGTTTCTTTCTTTACTGTTTTCATTGTTTTTTAACTTTACTGTGATTTATGCATAATAATTTATTTTTTCTGTGTAGAGCAAGTTCAATTGGGAAATGGGGACCACTGAGATTGTTAAGGGCCACTTCATCATGATTGCAACTAAGAGAATGAGAGGCATTGTCTGTCAGGTTAGGAAGAAAGGTGTGAGGCCAATTTGGATTGGTGAGAAGATTTGGGATCGTATGTGTGCATTGTGGGCCACTCCAGATTCTTAGGAAAAGAGCGCAACGGCTTCAAACTCTCGTAACTCTGATCAAAACGGACGTGGACCTCACAAGCACATATCAGGTCAATCCTCCTACTTGACCATCCAACAACAAATGGTAATCTGCCTTACCTTCCTTACTTTTATCTTTTCCTTATCTTTCAAACTGCATTTGATTAATCTATCTACTCTATTCTTATAGGAGGAGGAATTACAAAGGCTTGTATCTTGGGTTGAGGTCTTTGTGAAGACTCATACAATGCTAGATGGGAGTTTCATTGATCTCAAGGCTAAAGAAGTTGCTGAGATTTACAACAAATCCCTGCAAGTCGCTTTGGATCAGGCTGGCCAAGGTGAAGAAGAAAATTCTAACAACTCTTCTCAGCGAAACCTCACCGTTGAAGAACAAAATGCACTCTTTCTTAAGGTATGCTTCTTCTCCTCAATTACGTCTTCTCTGTAATTACTTCTTTACATTACTTATGATTCATTGTCTGTCAATGCTTGTTTCTGTTTAATGATTATTGCTCTTATATTCATTGTTACAGCATGATACTAAGTGCTTCAGATCATTGTTTTTGATTTGTATAGACTTGTTAGTTACTGAAATAATAAAGACTAGTTGATGGTTGATTTTAAGTATTGAATTTAGGTATGTGCTTACTAATTTATTACATTTTCATGCTTGGATTTGAATGATATATGTGTTTGTTGTTGCAGTGTACAGAATTTGATCCTAAGGGTACCCCTTATGGAATTGGATAGCTTAGCCAGAAGGTAAACAAAGGTTAAAGGAAGATCAGCTATGGTGAGGGTTCTTTGCAAGGCATGTTATTAGAGGCTCAGGAAAAGCTGAAGGGAGCTAGGCAAATGATTACTGAACAAGATCAACAGAACAAGCAAAGGGATCTGGAAAATGCTCGCCTTGCTCCTGATCTCAAGGCAAGCCAGCTAAGGATTACTGAACTCGAGAGGAAGATGGATGTGTTCATGCAGAACAAAGAGCCAACAATTGTCGCCGATCCTTCACGCAACACTGCAGAACTGAGCCTTCCTTCCCGTGCAGCAGACGGTACACCGAACTAGTTGTCTCTCTCTTCTTTTTACAACCCTTTTGATACAATGGTTGTAATATTTTTTGGTAAACTAACTAGCAATCTTTTTGTACATTGCTTCTACTTTTGCCAAGCTATAAATGTTTGTTTTGTAGTATAACTTTGCATTTCAAGTTCTTTTTTCATTCACAACATTTGGTAATTGTAGAAAACACAAAAAAACAACAACAAACAAGAATTAGTAGCATATAAGTGAGTGAAAAGGGATTTAATCGGTGCCTTATAAACCAAAGAGTCGCAAATCAGTGGCAAATTAGTGACCAAAATGTGACTAACCCAAAATGTGACAGCAACAATATAGTCTCTAATTAGAGGCTAATTAGTCGTTAATTTGCGACGAATATAGTTAGTCATAACTCAGTCGCAAATTTCGAAGTCGCTTATTAGTTGCTTACTTGCCATGCACAAGACAGTCTCAAATCCATTGCTAATTAGTGACTACCTTCCTGAGTCACACAAGTGTCGCTTATTTGCAATGGAAATGTGGAGTCCTAGATCCGTCGTAAATTAATGACGGATCAAATCCTGTGTCCAGTGCCTGGTCCTGGATCTGGTGTTATGACCCTGTTAGTGCTTAAGGCCGGTCGGAGCTACCACAATTTTTCTAAGTAGCGGCTTTGGCGAATTTTAATTTGGAAAACTTAAAAGAAGAACTTAGAAAGGTTTTGGTCGAGAAAGATCTATGAATGCTCGAAGGAAAATGAGGTTGGGTCGAAGAAATTGTTTGGGACAAGTTTGGTACGTTATGTGGGATGACAACACGTACCATGGTACGATAGCATGTATCGTGGGTCGAGAACGCCTGAGGCTGACCCGGGGACGTATCGAGCTGCATCCGAGACTAATATGTGGCTACCATTGAGCCACGTCGGGGTGGTTGGCTTGTGTTGCTAGAAAAGTGCCACACCGTGAGTTAGTAGCATAAGTGGCTTACATTGCGCCACATCATCGGGTTGGTAGAATGAGTGGTTGTCCTTGCACCACAACACTAGGAGATGTGGCGAGACTAGGACGCGGAGATGTGGCCGTCCGAGCACCGCTCACCGTACCTACCACCGAGCCTATAAATGATCCTTACCCTTGATCATTTTCTCCCATCCGTGTCCAAAATTCCTTAGAGAAATCCCTTGTGTTGTCCTTTTGTCCAAAAATCCTTAGAGAGTCTTTTGTCTGAAAATCCCTTAGAATTATTTGTTGGTCCGAAAGTTTTCCCATCAAAATTTCTCTTGTTTCATCCCTTTTGTTCGACAATCTTTAGAGGAACCTCTGTCCTTTTACATCAAAATTACCCAACATTTTCCTTTGGTTATATTTTTGATTCTAAGTCTCAGGAATAGGTATTTCCGAGAGTTAGCGGGTTTATCGATTTAAGGGGATAATATGTGGGTAAATTATAGTAATGGTGGCTTAGGAATCAAATGTTTCCAGGTGAGTGCGGTTATGTTTGTTGTGTGCTGATGAGTTGAGCACACATGATTGTTTATTTTATGCTTTATTACCATTAGATTTCATGCTAGATTCTTGAATGGATTATTAATTTTACTAAGGAAGCTAGGAAATTTTATTATGCATGTGATGCGGTCCTAAATTAGGGATGAAAAAAAGTTTTAAATTTATAAACCCTAATATGCAAGTGCACAGTTGACAATTGTAGTACTTAGAGGTCGATCCACATGAGACTATTTTGTTACGCTACAAATATATATGATGCAGAATAAGCTATGAGAAATTATATTTGGTTTTGGGGTTTTTAATGAAACAAAACAAAGCAATAAAATTAAAGGATAGATAAATAAAAACATGCAAGATAAAAGAAATTAAAAGGAAATAATGCAACATAAACTACACCGGGTTTTTAAAGAGATGAAACTAGTGTTCTAAAACTCAAATCACTAAGGTAGAATCTTTCCACTGTTGTGGCTCCGAAACCTATAATTCCTACCCTAATAGACTCAAATTTCGATGGTTATTACAAGGTGGAATCACGCTGTAAGATTGAGATTTGATTTGCTCACTGAACTCTTTAACTAACCTTTCGAATTTTAAGACGCCTAGCCTATCAAATATTAGATCCGGTCGGTATAAAAGCTTTTGGAATCGGTACCAACCTAAAATCGGTCACTAGGTAGCTAATCTAGATCACGCGCTGAGTATAAATAAAGATAGAGAATCAATCTAGAAACAATCTCAATAAAGATGTAAAATATACAACAAAAGAACTTTAAAATAACTTTATACCAAACATACAACTACTCTACATGTTATGAAACATGGAGCAACTAGAGAAGTTGATAAAACAATAGATTTGTGATAGATAAGTACTTAACCTAGATGTATCTCAAAGAACAAAGCTTGAGAAGAACATCATGGCCTTCATCGCTCTTTAACAAGACTTAAGATGAAGAACTAAAGAGAATAACGAAAATACATGTTTAGTATTGATTTGTGGTGCCTAGGGCTGCTCTCCTTCTTTCAAGAGGCTAAAGCAAGTATATATAGTTGTGGGAACAGGTTCTAGGTTGGCAAAGGCTCTAGGTTTCAGTTCGGGCAAAAATGTTTTTTTGTCGAAAACTGTCCAAAAGTGGCCACGGCACCGGACGGTGCCACCGGTCACGGCCTCGTGTCCAGGATCAGACCAAAGTGCTCTCCTTGTGCTTGGCTTCAGTTTAATGAGCCGGCCCATGGGTTGGATCGGTCTCTTGTCCCATCTTGGACTTGATCATCTTCGAGGCAGAACGACATGTCTTCTGGAAAACTTGAATATCTTCCACACTACAACTCCATTTTGTATTATTCCAACTCCGTTGAAAATTCATCACAAAATCATCATGAAGCATCAACAATCCATTATTGCCTTGAAACCTATGGTCGCGAACTCACATTCGCTAAAAAGGATGAACGAAATGATTTGAGGCACAAAGAACACACGAACCAGACCTTCTTCTACTTTAGACCAAACTGATCCACAAGCTTTCTCATGAATCACGCCCAACCCACGATCTCTATGGCTCTAGAACTCAAAGAAAACGGTTTCTGCAGGATTTCTTTGCAACAATCCTTTCAAAACACGAAATCTCTCTCTCTTCCAAAGATTTTTCTCTGCTCAAAACTCTAACACGATGGCTGGGAAGAAAACACGCAGCCTTAGGTATATAAATACCTTCAACCGAACCAAAACCACGATTAAAATGTTAATTACTCGGTTTAGCAAAAACCTCGTGTCGAGCGACACCAAAAGTGTGTCGATCGACAGTCCACACTATTTTGTGCCGATCGACACACTACCTATGTCGCTCGACACGAACACCAAAATTCCCAATTTTATTTCGCGGATGTTACATCTACAACTACCACTATGAATACCATTATGATTAGTGAGTAGTTTCCTTAATGGATTTAGGGTAGAGTAGATAAGGGTGTTTAATGGATGATTAGTGTTGCATATAGCTTTGGGTGTTTATCATTTATTCTTTTCCTATATTAGAGTGATTATAATGCTAGATATAGGAGTAGCTAACCAAAATCTAGTTCATTATCTTTTCACGCCTAGAAGGTGTATGTGAAAATGTCTAGGAGAACTTTAATCTTGTTTATTGAACAATATCCAATGGAGGTTGATGTGTAGGTAGATAGATAGACTCTATGAGCATGTTGAATTGATTCTTTCTTTTTTGATTGGTTATCTATGCGGAATTAAATGATGATTAGTTGGATTAGAGAAATTAGTGCCACAAAAGTGGATTAATCAAGATAACCGGTCTCATGTCTTGGAAATGATAGATTGAATAGCTTTGCATACCCATTAGCTCATTATTCACCGTTAATCAATGATATCTATCCAAAGATTCATGTTTTATCATATTTGATTATCTTAGCTTATTTTCGTTGACTTTTTGTTGTTTTACTTTATTCGCATTTTGTTAGGTTGTTAGTAATCAAATCAAACCCCCATCATTTGCATCAACCTAGCTACTTTAGTTTCTTGCAATCTCATTTTTTTCTTTCCTTGTGAATTAAATCCTTAAATGCTATACCGTAATTGCCATGCACTTGTGGTTAGTCATTGAGGTTTAAAACTTATTAGGTAGTTTAAACCGCTATCAAGTTGGAGAGAAGAAAAGAATGAAATGGTGAACCAAAATGGTTTAGAGAAAAGAGAAAGAAAAGGATGTCTAGGAAAGAAAATAAGTAAAAGAAACACTACTCTTAGGCTTAAGTGTATAAACAATAAACTCCTAGAAAAGATAAGAAAAGAATGAAAAAGAAATCAAAAGAAGTAAGATCAAGAAAGTAAGATTAGATGTTAAGTATAAGAAAAACTCCCTAGATTGAATCCTAAGAATAAAAGAATGATGAAGCGAACAAGGGCGAAATGGTGAGTGAGTTGCAAGAGTGTTTGGGTTGGGTAGAAAAATGGAAGAAAACATTTGTTGCATAAATTGTTTCCCTTCTCCATTACTTTAGTGTAATGACTAGTGCTTTGTTTGAGAGAAGTCACCATTAAACTTTGAACCTTCTTTTCATTTCACATTATGGCTCTTCTCTTACCAAGCCGATTGGACTAGGTCGAATTTCTATTTGTGAGACTACACGGTTAAATAATCTTAATGAACGTAGGAAGTTGGTAGATATGATTCAATTAGTTACTTGGTATTGAATTTAGAGACAAAAGATTGGAGTAGCGATAAATGCGGATTACTTGATTGAGTAGAAGGTTTACCCATAGTATGGATGTGTATTACCTTGTATTCATAAGGCATTCTTTGGAAATTAATCTCGTGGTTATGAGTTCTCCGCCTTCAAAGCTCTTCACCTGTTCTTTGTTCCCTTAGTTTGCTTGCGAACGCGCAAAGAGGCAAATCCGGGGGAGTTGATGTAACCACATTTAGACATATCTTAGCTAGTGTTTTGCATAGTTTTTCATGCATTTAGCTTAGGATTTGCATATTTTCTTCACCCTTTAGCATCATTTAGATTTAGTTAAGTTGTAGAATCCATTATGAGTTTTTTTGCATTGCATTGCATATTTTATACATTTTGAGGTACTAATGGAGTCTAGGACCTACGACGGATCAAGCGATGAAGAACATCGAGAAAAAACAAAGAAAAGAAGCAAGAATGCAATCTGCCAGGTTGTGACTTACTACTTGAGCTTGTGTGGTCAGTCCCAGGGGTTGGTTAGGAAGGCATTTTGATATGCTCAAATTTAACCCTGAGCTACTCTCTCAAATTAAGAGATTGTAGTAGTACTTAGGGATCGAATCCACAGGGAAAAGAATCACACAATAAAATTCCAAATTCAAATTAAGCTAAGAGAAATATTATTAATGTAAATAAGCGATTAAAACTAAACATATGATGATTAAAAGTTCTTTTAAATTCAATAAAATGAAGCGCTAGGCATCGGGTAATTCGCATGCATGACTTCAAATCGAAGCACTGATCTCTGAGCAAGTTAGTGCAGTGATCCAGAACAGAATAACAGAGAAGCTCACAGATCCATGAAGTTTTGTGCTCGATTGCTTGATTTTTACGGAAAGGTTTCCAAGGTCTTTGTGCGATTTGGGTTCTAGCGTCAATTCGATGCCACTTTCAGTTGCTATAAGCCTTGGAATGACTGATTTTCAACCCACTAGGATCTCTCTTATCCTAGCAGATAGAACAGTGAGAATTCCAGAAGGAATCCTTGAAGATGTTCCAATTAAAGTTGGAGAATGCATGATTCCTACAGACTTTGTGGTTCTGCAATATGGAGTAGAACCCAAGGATCCCCTTATCTTAGGAAGACCCTTCTTAGCTACAGCGGGAGTAATGATAGATGTCAAGGGAGGAAGGATAACTTTGAATGTAGGCGATTTAGAGATGAAGTTCGATATGGATAAGATAATGAGGAACCCTACAATAGATGGTCACACCTTTTACGTGGACACTTTGAATCATCTTGCAGAGGAGTACTTTCATGAGATGAGCTTCACCGATCCTTTGGAAAGAGCCTTGATTAGTTCTTCAGAAGTTGAGCATTTGGACGAGGTTGCTGAAGGATATGCATTGATGATGGACGCTAATGAGCAAGTGCTGCAAGTGGAAACTACTAAGGAACTGGTTAAGATTCCTGTGGAAGTTGCAAAGCTTAGCGATTGGAGTGAGAAAAAGGCTCCTAAAATCGATTTGAAACCACTTCCTGCAGGGCTAAGGTACGCTTTTCTTGGTCCTAATTCCACTTATCCTGTGATTGTCAATTCTTCTTTGAATAACGCAGAACTCACGTTACTGCTATGCAAGCTGCGCAAGTTTCGCAAGGCTCTTGGCTATTCTCTTGATGACATTTTAGGTATTTCTCCAGACTTGTGTATCCACAAGATTTACTTAGAGGATGAGTTGAAGTCATCGATTGAGCATCAGAGGCGTCAGAATCCGAATCTGACTGAGGTTGTTAAGAAGGAGATTATGAAGCTTTTAGAAGCAGGGATTATCTATCCTATCTCAGATAGCTCTTGGATCAGTTCGATTCATGTGGTTCCGAAAAAGGGAGAAGTTACAGTTGTGAAGAATGAGAAGAATAAGTTGATTCCTACAAGGACTATGACTGGACACCGGATGTGCATCGATTACAGAAACCTTAACACAGCCACTAGGAAAGACCATTTTCATTTGCCGTTTATTGACCAGATGTTGGAGAGGCTCGCGAATCATCCTTATTATTGCTTCCTGGATGGCTACTCAAGATTCTTAAATCCCTATTCATCAAGACGACCAGGAGAAGACAAAATTTACTTGTCCCTTTGGTACTTTTGCATATCGTATAATGCCTTTTGGATTGTGCAATGCTCCTGCAACTTTCCAGCGCTGCATGATGTCTATCTTCACAGACATGATTGAGGATTACATGGAAGTTTTTATGGATTATTTTTCAGTGTATGGATCCTCTTTCAAGGATTGATTGAGCAATTTGGAGAAGGTACTAGCTCAATGCGAGGAGAAACACTTGGTTTTGAACTGGGAGAAATACCACTTTATGGTGAAAGATGGCATAGTGCTTGAACATAGAGTTTCAGAAGTTAGGATTGAAGTGGATCGCGCTAAGATAAAGGTTATGACGAGTCTTCAACCGCCTAATGATGTGAAGTCTGTAAAGAGTTTTCTTGGACACGCCGGTTTCTACAGAGGATTCATAAAGGACTTCAGCAAGATCGCGCGACCGCTTACTGTATTGCTCTGCAAGGATGTCAAGTTCGAGTTTTCTGCAGAATGACTATCAGCTTTTGAGCATATTAAGAAGGCTCTTGTGAGTGCTCTTATTGTGCAACCTCCGGATTGGGATCTACCATTCGAGATCATGTGTGATGCTAGTGACTTTGATGTTGGAGCTGTGTTAGGACAGAAGAAGAACAAGAAGCTTCATGCCATCTATTATGCGAGTCGAACACTTGATGAAGCACAGAGGAATTACGCGACTACTGAGAAGGAGTTGTTAGCTGTGGTGTTCTCTTTTGAGAAATTTCGTCCTTACTTAATCGGGTCTAAAGTAATTGTTCATACGGATCATTCAACACTCAAGTACTTAATGCAGAAGAAGGATGCGAAACCCCGATTGTTGAGATGGATTCTACTTCTTTAAGAGTTTGATATTGAGTTGAAAGAGAAGAAGGGAGTTGAGAATGGCGTAGCTAATCATCTCTCACGGATCAGAATTGAAGATGAAGTCCCTATAGATGATTACTTGCCAGAAGAACGTGTGAATTTCGTCAAAAGTGGCTCACACACCTTAGTGTCGATCAACACTGATAGTGAGCATCGATCGATACCCACTATTCACGAATTTGGGAAGTTTGCTAAAACCAAGGTATCGATCGACACCATATCCAGCGTCGATCGACACCAGGTCGACAAATTGATAGATCTTCCGGAAATCATCGCCGAAACTTTTCAGAACCTTGTCTTTGCTGTAACGATGTCTGATCGACCATGGTATGCTGACATCGCCAATTACTTAGCTGCAGAGATGTGCCTACTGATCTTAAAGGATATAAGAAGAAGAAGTTCATGCGGGAGCTTAGAAGGTACTATTGGGATGAGCCTTATCTTTACAAGCATTGTTCAGACGGGATCTATAAAAGGTGCATTGCA
This sequence comes from Draba incana, assembly GCA_963576765.1. Lineage (NCBI taxonomy): Eukaryota > Viridiplantae > Streptophyta > Magnoliopsida > Brassicales > Brassicaceae > Draba > Draba incana. The sequence goes on along the minus strand of OY755202.1, from coordinate 18,621,530 downwards.
GAGGCTGAAGTTCAAGACGTGATGTTTCACTGTCATGGTTCAGAGTATGCTGGTCACTTTGCTACGTTCTAGACGGTCGCTAAGGTTCTACAAGCTGGGTTTTGGTGGCCTACGATGTTTAAGGATGCTCACGTTTTAATCTCTAAGTGTGATGCTTGTCAAAGGAGAGCGAAAATCAGTAAGCGACATGAGATGCCACAAAACTTCATCCTAGAGGTTAAAGTCTTTGATTGTTGGGGCATTGATTTCATGGGTCCGTTCTTGTCGTCTTATGGGAATAAGTATATCCCTGTCGTTGTGGATTACGTTTCTAAGTGGTTGAGGCGATTGCTAGTCCAAAAAATGATTCTTTGGTGGTTCTTAAGCTCTTTAAGACCATCATTTTCCCTAGTTCATGCTTTGCTTCATCAACAGCTTGCTGAACAGCTGCATCCTCAAGTTTGGATGTGACGTCTAAACGGGGAGTTAGATCAAAGACCTCTTACTTCAAGCATTTCCTCTCGGATTCAAACTCTGTAAACGTGTCTTCTATCTCGCGTTGCTTGTCCTCGGTTTCATTCACAACAGCTTCCAGAATAGTAACTCGAGCCTCCGCATCACGCTTTAGCTTCTTGTAGTCATAACATACTCTTTGAGCATTACCAAGCTGACGAGTCTGCGAAAGGGAAGTCACCTTGTAGTTAATGGCCAGCTCGTTGAGTGACGCAAGGAACTGCCAACAAAAGAGACAAGTCAGTATATCCGAAACAACTAGAAAAATGCTACAGAATTTGTCAGAAACTTGTAACGTCATGCAATGATGGGCCATGCTCGAGTAAGCGTTTTTCTTCGGCATATCTCTGGTAGAAGGAAACGCAGTTCATGGGAAGACAATCTTCGACAAGTCAGACGCCGCCGTAGCACTACTGCCTAATAACTCCATCGAGTTAGTGTTTCTCTCATTATTAACACGAGGACGTTTGCGACCTGATTCCATAGCGTTATCCTTCTTCCTTGCATCATCATGATGTCTCGGTGACAGTTCCGGACAAAAATCAATGGTGGGACCAAAGTTTTGCTCACACTCCAGATGACGCAACTTAGGTGCAAGGGTTCCCGTAGTACCAGTTCCAGACGCTGACGGCGATGGTTTAGCTCACTGTGACACCCTTGCAGTGGTGTCAGCCTTCGCCTAAGTAGCTCACCTCTCGCGCGCAGATAATTTCCTCCCGGTACTCGACATCTTTGGTGAAGATTTCAACAAATGCGATCCAAAGCGACGAACAAGTGCGTCTCTGACTCGAAGTAAAGAGAAATATTTCTTCCAGCTATACTTTCCAACAATGAAGGCGGCGTGAAGGTGAAATAAGTCTTCCGGAAACTTGTCAGCGCTGCTTGGGACTACAAGACAATAAATCAATACAAAAGGGTTAGAATTTGATTGAGTCATAAATTCTGCGAACAATATCGCTAAAAGTCAAAGATAAGCATTTAAAAGGAAAACGGCTCTACTAGGTCAGCTACCACAAATATCCTGTCTCGTCCGAAGTGTTGAAATATGATCACGTCCGATAGAAGCACTGTTTTATTTGCGCGAAGAAAACATTTTTTCCCCAGTAGCGCTCTAGGCGGAGAAAGTCCTTGATGAATTGCAGATCCACTTTGCCGTCGATAAAGTAGAGGAGTTTGTCCTTGCGACCAACCTTCTTAATTGTCAAGAGACTCAACAAGTGGTTTACTCCAAAGTCGCAGTTGTACTCATAACTGCGAATCATGATCCCAACAAAACTGCGCAACTCTCGAGGTGTTATCTGTGAAATGGTAAAGTGGTGTCTCCAGAGAAATTCGAGAATCGCGTTGGGAATCGAAAACCATAGAAAACAAGTCTGGAAATATGCTTTGTATAGCATGAAGAAACCTTCTGGAGGATGATCAACCCGATCATCTGAGTTAGGAACGACAAACTCGATCCCGTCAGAAGCATTGCAAAGCGCAAGAATAGCCGTTAGAGACTCTAAAGTAGACTTGGCTGGTCCCGGTTTTCTGCGTTTCAAATTTTTCTTCTTAGCAGTGGGCGAAGTCCCTAAACCAGGGTCATCAACTACTTCTAATGAATTGTTAGAGACTATATCTGACGAACTGCTAATGTTATATTCTGAAGAAAGAATCTTTTTCCTTCCAAGTAGTAAAGGATCAACGACCATCTCTCCGGAATCATCTTAGTCTGAAGTTGTTCTTGAACCACTTTTGTCATGTTGACGGTCAAGCCGCCAAATCGTAAAACCATAAGTCATTCTCCTCAAGTCTCGTCGTCATAGTGATAACAGCCCATATACCGAGTTAAAACCTATTTAACCAGAAATCCATCAGTTTGATCTCTAAACCGCTTAATTGTAACCATCAATTTAGGTCTAAACTGCAAACCGTCAGCAAGGCAGCATTGACCGATTTAGACCGCCATTGATTTCTGTTGACCGATCCATAACAATTGACTTCTGTTGACTTTTGTTGACCAAAAATATGTTGACTTTGATCGTGAGCTCCATGTCAATCTCGGTGGTTTCCCCGCCATGCCGAAGCTCAACCGTGCCAGAATCATGAACCAGAGCCTCGCCATCGATCGATGCATCCATCTCCTTTCTTGAATCACGAACCACGAGCCACCATACGAACCACCACAATTCGAATCCAGAGCTTCTTTGACCACAATCGGAGATGGCGATGAAGTTTGGTTCAGCGGCAAGCTTCACTGTCGGAGATGGCGACGGATATCAATGTCACGAGCAAGTTCCACGTAATGAGTCTCAGTGACGACGGCGAATAAAAACTCCTCCTCCACGAGCGGCGGCGAATTCCGACAGACTCACGACGGTGGATCTCGATCTCAGATCCACTAAGAGAGAAGGTCAAACCAGTCGAGCTCGGCGACAACAAGACGATTCCGGTGGCTTGAGTAGATTGACAGCGAGGAAGGAGCAAACAGCCGAACGTAATTATCAATGAGGAAGAAGAATTTTTTTTTTGGTGCATAAGCAAAAAAATAATTAAAAAAAAGTACCTTAATTCACTACAAAACAAAAAAAATTATATTTTATTTTCCTAAAGTCACATGGTAAAAATAAAGGAATAAAAAGTGACCTATTTACACTTGGAGAATTTCTTAAAATTTCTAGGTTTTTAGGAATAATTTTAGAAATTTTCCTAACGGACCTTAAATTTCAATAATAAATAAAATCATAATCATCATCTTCCTACGCCATGATTCCGCGATCATACTTTTCATTTTACCTTCAACACATGGGAAAAAAGTTGCGTAACTATTTCATAAATACTTAGTGAATTGGTCATACCACCTGACGTAACAAGCAAGCTTAGGTAACAACCAATATTAACATAATCCAATTCATAATACCACACATAACATTACAATTACTCAACCATGCATTTTTAAACACATTTTGCAAAACATCACAGATCGTGTCGAGCGACACCAGCAAGGTGTCGATCGATACGACCAAAGTACTAGTGTCGATCGATACGACCAATGTGCTTGTGTCGTGCGACACCTGACTACACCTCACTCGTGTCGATTGACATGCTACAAGCACTTGTGTCGCTCGACACCCCCCTGGTGTGTCGATCGACATGCCTCTGTGTTGCACCAGAATCGCGTTTCTCCCCTCTCAACGCGATTCCGAGTAACACGAGTCGCATACGTGCACAAAAACGATACAATAAATTTCACGAATACACAGCAACAATAACCAACGATTTCACACAAAAATCATTAATAAATTCATCACAAAAACACCAAACCACCATCATAGCCTAGAAACCGTGGTCACAACTCACCTCGATAAGATGAAAGACCAGGCTAAGAACACAAAACCAGCGACTCGAGATCCTTGCAGCCTTTGATCTTACACGCAAATACAAAAGAACGCCTCCTCTATCACCTAAGACTCACAATTAGGGTTTCCCCTAAACCCAAATCAGATTTCCACAAAAACAGAACGACACACTGACTTAAAAGAATCACAAAGACAAGATCTTACCTTCGAATACAGATCGGAAACCCAATCTGAAAATTAGACCGGAAAGGCTTTCCAACGGTACATAGCTCGTCTCTTGATTCCTTCCCAAACGCTGGAAAAACGCTTCCCAAGATGACTGATCAAATCCCAAAAAACAAGACAAAGATACTATAACTATAGAGGATAGAAGTCACAAACAAACACAAATACAAACCGCGAAATCTCTCTAAAGACCTGAAGAGAATGATCTAAGACTAATAAATTGACTAACTACTCATAATCAATTTAAATCACATAATCTCAGCTCATACAACCTACTGCCCTAAAATCATAATGGCTCTGATTCTAAAATGAAACAACCAACACTTTTTTTTTTTAATTAACTAATTAATTCACCCAAGTTTAATATTCCCATAAATACTAAACTCTCTAATTCCACAAATACCATTAACAGCGGAAAAAATCATAATAAAATCATCCAATAAAATAATTTAATTCAAATAATCACCTCAACCCAAATTCAATTCCAATAAACAGTCAAATATTTCTAGCAACCTAAACATCGGGTTCTACTAGAAAGGCAATAATAAATAAAACTCTATATCATCCTCTTCCTACGCCATGATTCTGCGATCACACTTTTCTTTTTACTGCAACACATGGGAACTCACTAAGTATTTCATAAATACTTAGTGAGTTATTCATACTACCTACTGGCGTAACAAACAGGCTCAGGTAACAACCAATATCAACATAATCCAATTCATAATACCACACATAACATTACAATTACTCAACCATGTATTTAAAAATTCATTTCCAAAACATCACAGATCGTGTCGAGCGACACGACCAAAGTGCTCGTGTTAAGTGATACCTGACTGGTGTCGATCGACACACTACAAGCACTTGTATCGCTCGACACCCTCCTGGTGTCGATGGACACGCCTTTGTGTTGCACCAGAATCGCGTTTCTCCTCTCTCAACGCTATTCCGAGTAACACGAGTCACAAACCTGCACAAAAACGATACAATACATTCCACGAATACACAGCAACAATAACCAACGATTTCACACGAAAATCATTCACAAATTCATCACAAAAACTGTGGTAACAACTCACCTCGATAAAATGAAAAACGAGGCTAAGAACACAAAACCAGCGACTCGAGATCCTCACAGCCTCTGATTTCACACGAAAACCCCAAAGAACGCCTCCTTTATCACCTATGACTCATAATTAGGGTTTCCCTTAAACCCAAATCATATTTCCACAAAAACAGAACGAGACACTAACTTAAAATGATCACGGATATCGGAGCCAACCTCCAAATACAGATCGGAAATCCAATCTGAAAACTAGACCGAAAGAAATTTCCAACTGTACCTATCTTGTCTCCTGATTCCTTCCCAAACGTTGGAAAAACGCTTCCCAAGAACACTGATCGAATCCCAAAACTGCACTGACCACTCATGAAAAAAGGATCATAACTCATTATCTACAAATCAGAATGACAATCCGATTTTTCCTTCCTATAGATATCTAAGATACAAAAGGACATACCTACCAAGAATCACACTGAACAGGCACGATATGATTGACCGTTCCTCCTCTCTATCGAGACTAACAAATCTGTCTTCTCATTCCTCTTAATCTTCTCACACAAAATCTCTTTCTCTCTCTCAAAACTCTTTTTCTTTTCTCTGAAACTGGCTGCAACATGAAAAAGGAAGTTTTGTATGAAGCCTACGGTTTCAAACCCTAAACCGCACCATAACAGACCAATGAAAAAATAAACCGGCCCGACCTGAAAATAACGAGTATTGATCGACGCCACTCCTTGGTGTCGATCGACACCATTGGAATTCCAAAATTTTGGTTTGCGGTCGTTACAACATCAATCTCAAACTCAACAGCTTATACATTGGCATCATAATAAATCGATACTGCAAAGGTGGGGGCAAACTATAGAGGTCATATTCCACCCCTCTGAGATCGATGTAACGCAAGAACGATTCTGTAAAAAACTTGAAGAAATCATTAGCAGGCTTGCAAAATCCCAATTTAAAATTAGGCTCATAATTATATTAGGCCCATATTTAATGGACTTAATATAATTTTGAGCCTAAAAGCTATTTACTTGTTTAATGGGTCAAGCTCAAATCTATGACTCAACTATATATAGCTCATTGTATTCACCCAGAAGCCGCTGCTGTTTGTTTTTCTTCCATGGCTAGATTAGGTATTGCTCCGGTGATGCATCCTCCTCCCCTGAAGCCGTTGCTGTTTGTTTTTCTTCTAGATATGCAGATCGTGGGTTCTCCTCCCGAGCCTCCCGACCTTCCTAACCTTGTTGACTACTCCGGCACACTGGATCCACCCTCTTGGTCTCTCCGTCCAAGCTCAACTTTAACCTCCTTCAAAAGTCCTCCTCTTACTCGTCCACCGTCATATTTAGATCTACGCTTGACGGTCTTACATTCCCTTCGGTGCTGGTCCAAGATGCACAAAGATTCTTCCGGTGAGCATCCCGGCTCCACCGTGAACACTACGGTTCAAATAACCGCAACCTTTGAGTTTGTTGATCGATTGATGGAACTGGGCCTGGTCCAACAAGCTTATATGTCAGGCTTAGTATGACCTAATCTATTTTATAAAACAAGATCTCAACAACTCGTACCAATCTTTGTCTTTGTTGCAACCGGCTCTGTGTTATTCTCCTATAAGAGAATTAAACCTGATTGGAAGTTTCTCCGACCTTCGATTGCAAGTGTTTTGATTTATCATGCTCAGGGCATGTACATACCCTCCTCTCTGTTTATTGAGAAATCGTTACCATTTTACTCCTTTTTTAAGGAGAGTTCTTCAACAAAGCTATTTACTTTTGAGTCAAAGTTTTCTGGATTCTCAATTCCTGTAATTTCTACAATATGGCTTAGGTCTGATTTCTTAAATCTTTATGCCATTCTTTTAATCATACTTCCAAGGTGCGTAAATGCTCGATATGGCTTAGGTTTCATGTCTAGAGTTGATTTGATAGGATTACTTTGGTTCTGCTTTCTCCTCCTTTATGGAGCAAGTATTGTTAAGCTCAGTGTTCATGGCTCTGCCTCTAGTCTTTATGGCTTTTGTCACAACCATGTGAGCTATATATGACCATGCGATGGTCTTGGGTTTAAATAAAGATGATCTCAAGTCTGCCTCCCTCCAAAATTCAACAAGCCGAAGTCTCGTGGATGGGGACTTGGTTGTTGTTATCTTGGTGGTTGGATGTGCATTGTCTAAAGCTTCAGACAAAGTCTCTAATTTCTCGAACGTATGCTCGAATCCATTCGATTTTGACCCCCTATCTATCTCAAAGGAAGATACAACCATGTTGTGTATGTCATCTACTTCTATTAAGTTGTTGTATTTCTGGTTCTGTAGTTTTTATATGGTTGATGTATTGTCTAATTCATTTGGTGTGGATATGACGATTTCTCCTATATGGAGTGTAACCTGTTCTAAGGATAAATTCAATCGTTGCATATAAACAAAGACATATGTGGTTGGGAAAGCATCTAGAGGTACGGTGAATGTATGTGAAAGGGAATCTTCGCTACTTTCTCAGTCAAATAATCCTCCTTACGTGGTGCAATTGAGTGTTAACTTTTTTGGATAAAAAATTGATCTGATTTCAAACGGCAACAACGACGGCTGAAGAAAATTTCCATCGAAATTCTTTTTTTTCTTTTGAGAAATAATTTATGTTCCTCTAGATGCTTATTTATTTAAAGTTAATTATGTGGTCTATTAGAAACTAACGATTTGTGAAAAGAGGAAAATGAGTTTTTGTTATTGATTATCAGGATCTTGTTACAATCTTTATACTCTCGGTATAACACATGAGTATAACCGAGATTTACTTAACCGGAACAAACCGGGTAGTTACAATTCAATCTACTCTAATAGCCTCCCTCATGATGGCAAGTATAAAGACTTAAGAGCCATCTTGCTAATAAGAGTATGGAAAGCACCTGGAAACAAGGGCTTAGTAAACACATCAGCTAATTGAGCATCTGAACGAACATGAAGAGTTTTGATGAGACCACTCACAACTTTATCTCTAGCAATATGACAGTCAAGCTCAATATGCTTGGTCCGTTCATGAAAGACTGCATTGTTAGCGATATGAATAACAGCTGTTGAATCACAATAGAAGGCCACTGAGTGAGGTTGATATACCTCAAACTCCTTCAACAAATTAACCAACCAAATGGCCTCTCTTACAGCCAATTCTATAGCTCTATATTATGATTCTGCAGAAGAATGAGAAGGTGTTTGTTGTTTCTTGGATTTCCAGGAAATAAGAGACTTTCCAAGAAACAAACAACAACCAGATGTGGACCTTCGAGTATCAGGGCATGATGCCCAATCTGCATCTGTGAAAGCTTGTAACACAAGACTAGAATCCACAGAATAAAAGATACCAAGACCAATGGTACCTTTCAAGTAATGAAGGACCTTGTAAGCTGCCTAGAGATGAGAGTTCTTAGGAGCAGAAGCAAACTGGCAAAGTTTATTGACAGCATAGGTGATGTCTGGCCTAATGATAGTCAAGTACATCATTTTCCCTACCAAGCGTCTATAAACCTGAACATCTTCAAGGATAGGTTCATCTGAATCTTGTTTAAGCTTCAAACTAGGATCCATAGGAATAGATGAAGGCTTACAAGCTAAAAGACCCGTTTCTTGAAGAAGACCAAGAACATATTTCCTCTGACAGATATAAATCCCAAAACTAGAACGAGCTATCTCTAAGCCAAGGAAATATTTCAGGGGTCCTAAATCTCTGAGTTTAAATGTTGTATTCAAAGCAGCCTTGACTTGTGCAACTGCAGCATCATTATCACTAGCAATGATAATGTCATCAACGTATACAAGAACAACAATGTAGCTACCCTCAGTATTCCGAATAAACAGAGTGTGATCAGAATGTGATTGATGATAACCAAGAGCCTTAATAGTTAAACTAAATTTCAGAAACCATTGCCTAGATGCTTGCTTAAGGCCATACAATGATTTCTTGAGCTTGCAAACATGATTAGGAGGGAGATTTGTACCTTCTTTTGGAGTGTAACCAGGTAGCAAACGCATATAAATTTCCTCCTCCAAATCCCCATTTAGAAAAGCATTAGAAACATCAAGATGAGTAAGGCTCCACTTCTTGGCTGCAGAAACTGCAAGTAATGTCTTCACAGTTGTCATTTTGGCAACAGGAGAAAATGTGTCTACAAAATCAACATCCTCTTTCTGTGTATACCCCTTTGCAACCAACCGTGCTTTATAACGCTCCAAACTTCCATCAGCCAACAATTTAAGTTTAAAAACCCACTTGCATCCAATGGCATGTTTCTCAGGAGGCAGAGTACAAATATCCCATGTGTTTGTACTCTCCAAAGCATGTAACTCCTCATTCATAGCCTGTAACCACTCATGAAAGGATTTAGCCTGATGAAAAGATGTTGGCTCAGATAGTAAAGTAAGAGCACAAACATACTCTTTATACTCTTCGGAGAGATGCTCATAAGATAAGTAAGCAGCAAGAGGATAAGGAATATCCGTATTAGTCATATTGCAATGATAATCTTGCAAATATGATGGCTGTTTAGTTACCCTCTTAGAGACTGACCTACTCTCAAGATTCTCAGCTATAACCACTGTATCCACATTATCCTCTACTGGTTCATTCTGTCCTATAGGAATCTCAACATTTCTATCTATAGGAGGATCACCAGATGAGTGTGAATCAGAAAAGAAATCCATACCAGAGTAAGGTTGTTCTGAGGCAAAGGGAAATATCTCCTCATGGAAAACAACATTCCGATAAATATGGATAGAATTAGTATCCATATTTAACATCTTGTAACCCTTACAGCCTGCAGAATATCCCAAGAAAACACAAGGCCTTGCACGAGGCTGAAATTTATGGCGATTCTTGGAAGAAGTGGAGACATATCCAAGACAGCCAAAGACCCTTAATCCACTATAATCAGGAGACTTCTTGGTTAGCAACTGATAAGGCATTTTATTCCCAAGTAAAGGAAAGGGTGTTCTATTAATGAGAAAAATCGTTGTCAAGATACAGTCACCCCAATATTCAATAGGAATGTGAGCTTGAAACATTAAAGCCCTAGCAACATTCAAAATATGTTGATGTTTCCTCTCAACAACTGAATTCAGCTCTGGAGTCTCTGGACAAGAGTGATAGGAGATGATTCCTTTCTCCTTGTATAAATCCACAAACTTTAACTCATTTTCCTCTTTTCACAAATCTTTATACTCTCGGTATAACACATGAGTATAACCGAGATTTACTTAACCGAAACAAACCGGGTAGTTACAATTCAATCTACTCTAATATGGTCAATTCGTGTTTGAAATTTAGGTTTGGGTTGAAGTTGATCCCAATTTAGATCGTTTATAAGTGCTGGGAATCATATCCATATAATATCTATCATTTTCAGCCAAACTAACAGTAGATTTTTTCATAGTTTACATAATATTTCAGTTAGAAAAATCATAATTTACAGCATATTTTTATTTTGTTCGTGCATATCAGTGTTATCACTAGTCATCACATTTTACCAAAAAAAATATCACTGGTCATCATCTTCTTATAGTTATATTTCTTTTAGTTGTGATGTTATGTTGTATATGTTGAGTTTTTTACGCATGAACATCTTATAAAGACTAAAATACCCCTGGCTTCTCACCCACCACATGCTGAAATGGGCCAACACACGTACAAGTCCAACCCCCAGGGGAGATGACAAACGAGAGAACAAAAGCTTTGGAACTTTGTAGTATTCAAATAAAAATCATATATAGAAATGGTTATAACTGCATGCAAAGTCAACCTCTTATGGGAAATATTGTTCAGTCTCTGTTCCAACACCAACCACACTAAAAATATATAATGTCAATTATCAATATTTGATATTTCAGAATTATTTTGACGTCGATATTAATTCATCGATGACAATTTGTGAACGAAACCAACGCTCCAACAGAAAATGGAAAAAACAAAAAAAATATGAGGTGTTTTTCGTTGCACGTGAACAGCATAATTTCCATTTTCCTAATTGAAATACAGAACTTTTTTTAGTAATCACGTGAACAGAAAAATTAACGAACTATAGAATCGAGATTAATTGATTTTTGGTAAAAAGACAGTGATTTTGGTCTATACGTGTTTTTTTAAAAAATGAAAAGTAAATTTGATCATGTTTATCACCAATTAACAAAACATAAATTATACTATTTTTCAAAACATAGTACAAAATTCAAATACCAATAAAATAACACTGAAGCATTCACTCACTATTTTCTTAATCAAAATCCATTGCACGTGAACAGCACAATTTGCCTCCTTGGAATAAAACTTTTTTAAAAATCACGGTAGTGAAATGATTAAGGAATCATTTGAGTGCTTTTTGAAAATTAAGAGTATAAATTTTTATAAAAAAATTTGAAAGTAGTAATTTTGATAATATCATAACCAGTCTAAATTTTTTTTTTTTACATATTTTTACAGAATACTACAGTTGTAATTTGTACATGCAAATTCCTTAGGAAAAAACAAAAACTTGTACATGCAATTATTATTCTACGCTAGATATAGAACTAAATTTGAGAAATTTGTTGCCATATACTGTCAATACCAATTTTGAATCCAATAATTATAAAATGATCTTAGTGAAAATAATGACATAAATATTTTAAGCTATTTTTATCTCATTTTTATACTCATTAAACAGTTTTTATATGTAACCATACTTCCTTCCCGTCCATATATTTGCATCTTCGCTTCGTAAGCGGTGACGTATCACTCTCTCTATCTCTCTCTTCTCTCAAATATTCTCTGGAAATCTGCGAGCAAAAACACTTTTTCTCAAAAGCCAAATGAGTACATAAAAATCCCTTTTCGTCTTCGTGATTTCCCAAATCTCCAGGTTTAAAGCCTCTCTCTCTTCTTCTCCTTTTTCTCTCCGTTTCAGCTTTTTTTTTTCCCGAGAAAGTGGGATCAGCAAAAACTGTTAATAGTTTCGAGTTTTCTCGATTTCGTTTTCCGTAATCGATCTCGTCGTCGTCTTCATGCGTAAGAGCTTTTCTCGTAATAATAATAATAATAATCATCGATTCGTTTTTGAAAAATCAGGAACACTTGAGCTCTCTCTCTCATGAATTGCTTTCGTTGATTGTCACTATTCTCTTCCTTTTTTTTGGTTTCACTAAATTGATTAAATGCAATTTCCCTCTTTTTACGCGCGAATGTTTTATAGTATTCATTTGTTCTCACATGATTAATTATTGTCTTTTGCTCTGTTTTAAAAAACTCAGTTCCATGTTGTTGAAAAATTCTTTGCAGGGTAGAGATATTGTTGTAGTAGCTTGTGATGGGTTTTGAGCCTTTGGAATGGTACTGTAGGCCTGTGCCTAATGGTGTTTGGACAAAACAAGTGGATAATGCATTTGGTGCATACACTCCCTGTGCTACTGACTCTTTTGTGCTTGGGATATCTCATTTGGTTCTGTTGGTTCTGTGTCTGTATCGTATATGGCTTACTTTCAAGGATCACAAGGTGGAGAGGTTTTGCTTGAGGTCAAAATTGTATAGCTATTTCTTGGCTCTGTTGGCTGCTTATGGTACTGGTGAGCCTTTGTTTAGATTGATCATGGGGGTTTCAGTTTTGGATTTGGATGGAGCTCGGCTTCCTCCTTACGAGGTGCTTTTTCTTTGGTCTTTCGGTGTTAGACTTATTCTTATCTCTTATGTATGTTTTGCCTGAAAGAAACTGTTGGTTTGTGTGGTTTCTTTTGTAGGCGTTTGGATTGGGGGTTGAAGCTTCAGCTTGGGGCTCTGTAATGGTCATGATTTTTATCGAAACTAAAATTTACATCCGTGAACTCCGTTGGTATCTCAGGTTTGCTGTCGTATATGCTCTTGTGGGCGATACGGTCTTGCTAAATCTTGTTCTCTCAGTCAAGGAGTTCTATAGCAGGTTGGTTAATTTTGGAGTTATAAGGTTTTATGCAAGTCATTGTTCTTCTTTTATGGCATGGGTGAACTCATGCTTCGTTTTTCGTTGCAGTTATGTACTGTATCTCTACACAAGTGAGGTGGCAGTTCAGGTTAGCTTACTGAAACTCCTTTCTAGAGTCCAAAATCCTAGAAGTTTATCAGCCTTATAGTTGTTTGTCGTGTGCTATGTCAATAAGACGGTGGTGGATTTTGGTTTTATTTCAGGTTTTGTTTGGAATTCTCTTGTTTGTGCATCTTCCCAATTTGGATCCTTACCCTGGCTACATGCCAGTGCGAAGTGAAACTGAGGATGAATATGAGTATGAAGAGCTTTCTGAGGGACAACAAATATGCCCAGAGAGGCATGCAAACATATTCGACAGTAAGTCACTCAGCATTATTCTCATTTCTGGACTCTTGGTGCTTTACTGAAACTGGATAATTGGTAAGCAGAATTTGCAGACATCATCTCTGGCCTTGTTCCTGCATTCTTTAAGTTTGTATCTGTTCAGAACTTAATACAACTTCCCTGAGATTAAGAGTTTATTTATCAAGTTTGGCTAGTTGATTACTGGTCCTTTGTTCCCTATTTGAAAATGATTGTGACAGTAATACATAGTGTAATCTATGCTTATTGATTGACCCTGTTACCATAGTGCAGGGTTTTGCACACTCCATGCTTAAACAGTAGTTGAAATTTCACCTGAGTCCCTTCTTCCGATTTTCTTGTTTCGCCACAGGAATCTTTTTCTCATGGATTAATCCCTTGATGACTCTGGGATCTAAAAGGCCTCTCACAGAGAAGGATGTCTGGCATCTGGACACTTGGGATCAGACTGAAACTCTGTTCATGAGGTACTTCTAACACTGGTTAAATCTCTTAAAAATGTATGTGGCTGACATGGTTTCTGATGATTTATGTATTCTTGTTTAGCTTCCAGCAGTCCTGGGATAAGGAACTACAAAAGCCACAACCGTGGCTGTTGAGAGCATTGAACAATAGCCTAGGAGGAAGGTAAGAGACACTCTCACTTACCATGCTTTGTATTCATCTCTTTTGACTGTGGTTAGATAGTGCTGGTTTTCACCGTGATACGCATATGCTTTAGAAATCTCTGTAAGGAAGCATCAGGTTTATAGCATGAGTAGATTGAGAGGTCAAGTCTTTTTTTACGATAAGTGGGATAATAGTCTGGATCTTTGTCAAAATTCTGCTACTAATTTAATGTTAGTTGTTCACTTTGGCAGTTTAATACATTTCCACCTTATTGTAGCTCTTTGTGTTCTTGCTGAGGAATCTTGCTTTCAAAGGAATAATTGAATCTTCTTGGAAGCTTCCATATTCTGATTGATCTAAGACATAGGGATTGCAATTTTATTTTACTGTAGATTGGGTAGATAGGTTTTTTTCCTGCTGCATAAATTGCCTTAGCTCTATTTCGTTTGTGAACATGTCTTATGGGAATCTATGTTTTTTGAATTTGTAGGTTTTGGTGGGGAGGATTCTGGAAGGTACTTTCGTCTACCTCTTTCACGTTTTCTCGTTGATTCGCAATTCCAGTGTCTTTCATCTCTTTTATTTTGATGACATGTTTAAAGTACAATTGTCAATAGTGCTGCATCATGTTGGATAATCTTATTGTCCTTTATAATTCACATGACAGACATTAGAAAGAAGAAGTGAGTCCCCAAATTTTCTCTAACTAGTTCATTGTAGTTTAACATATTTATTTACGTTTATATGCACAGATCGGGAATGATTGCTCACAATTTGTGGGGCCTCTTATACTAAATCAGCTCTTGAAGGTTTGTTCTTTTCCCCATTTTTTGTAATAGTATGCGAACTATATGAACCTAGCTGACATAATAATGTATTCTAACTTTCATTTCACATGGATCACAGTCGATCTCCTATCTATCAGATTATCTTGGCAGATGCAGACTCCTATTATTGTTTCAATTTATTATCTGAAAATATCTCTCATTTTGTTTGTCAAACTATATGCAGTCAATGCAACAAGATGAGCCAGCTTGGATGGGTTACATCTATGCGTTCTCAATCTTTGTTGGAGTGGTATGAAATGAAGTTCCTCTCTCTCTCTATATATATATATTATATACCTATTTGGAGTCTTCTCCATGTACTTGGCAGATTCTTGGTTGAAGCCTCAGCTTGTGACAATTTCATTGATTGATCGATGTTGATGGCGCAATTTCCAGGTATTTGGGGTGCTGTGTGAAGCTCAATATTTCCAGAATGTCATGCGTGTTGGTTACCGACTGAGATCTGCTCTGGTAAATTTTAAATTTCACTTCACTTTCAATTTGCTACTCATTCTTTTGTTTCCATATGTGTTTTGGTGGAAATATCTATGGTAGATATGTTTGCGGAAAGCCATGATTTCTGCCTGGTATCATGGTTAGGAATAAATAGGTTATGAACATAGTTTTTTCCTAGATATGACGCAGATATTAGTCTTGTGCCAAAAGCACAATGCTGCTTCAGATGATTGAGTATGCTGTCTTTTATTTCTGGAATTTCACCTTTTCAGATTCTTTTGTTAGACAAATTCAAACTTAGCTTTATCTCCGGATCAGCACTTGTAACTTCAAGCTTTGCTACTAAAAAATATTGTTATGCAGCTGCGTCTGTAGTGGAATGAAACTAGCTAATATGGAATGGAAGATATTTTGATTGCAGATGATGTTTTAATTGTTCTTACAGTTGATGACGTCTTCCTTTTTAGATTGCTGCTGTGTTTCGCAAGTCGTTGAGGTTAACTAATGAAGGTCGTAGAAAGTTTCAAACGGGAAAGATAACCAATTTAATGACGACTGATGCCGAATCGCTTCAGGTGCGTATCCCCGTCATATTTTCGATTCCAGTGATGCATTTGCTAGGTCTAAGATTGGCCATGAGTCGTGATTGCATTTTCAAATTTCTAGCTAGCAATTTGTTATCGTTGTAGAAGTTGGATTTTCCTTTCTTCTTTTTTTTTGTCTTTTGTTCTTACGCCTACTAAAACTGCCTTGTTTAATGTTTTCGTCTTAACTGTGCCTGGTATCAGTATAATTTATGTAATTGACCAGTTGTAGTTTTTACTAATATGTTCCCTCTCCGTGGCAGCAAATTTGCCAATCACTTCATACCATGTGGTCAGCTCCATTTCGTATAATTGTAGCACTGGTTCTCCTATATCAGCAATTGGGTGTTGCCTCGCTCATTGGTGCATTATTGTTGGTCCTTATGTTCCCCTTACAGGTCCATGTACCTTTGTATCTTTCTTTTTTTCCTTTGTATGTTATTTTGCTCTCTACTACTTGTTAACTCCTAAATTGTACAGCTTCTCTGTTTCCCTCTCCTGAACTAGTTCTCTGTTTTCTTGAAACAGACTGTTATTATAAGCAAAATGCAGACACTGACAAAAGAAGGCCTGCAACGCACTGACAAGAGGATTGGCTTGATGAATGAGGTTTTAGCTGCAATGGATACTGTAAAGTAAGAAACCTAGAACCAAATATTTTTTGTGATGGATGGTTTATCATTTGCAAGCAATTTGTACTAAACCAAAATGCTACAGGTGTTATGCATGGGAAAACAGTTTCCAGTCCAAGGTCCAAACTGTGCGTGATGATGAATTATCTTGGTTCAGGAAATCACAGCTCCTGGGAGCAGTATGACTATATCATAGTACCACTTTTTTTTTATGTCTATATGTATTACTGTTTATTTCTGACTTGTGCTTTGATCTTGCCTTTGCTTTGCAGTTGAATATGTTCATACTGAACAGCATTCCTGTTCTCGTGACTATTGTTTCATTTGGTGTGTTCACATTGCTTGGAGGAGACCTGACACCTGCAAGGGCGTTTACGTCCCTCTCTCTCTTTGCTGTGCTTCGTTTCCCTTTGTTCATGCTTCCCAACATTATAACTCAGGTGATCTTAAAAATATCTTGTTGCAACCATGTTTTCAATAATAGAACTGATGAACAGTGGAGTCTTTTGCATTGCATGTGTTTTAAGTAGACCTGCCGTTGCTTGTAGTAACTGTCGTTGGGTTTTCAAAGCTCTGACTTATATTTTGAAATTACATGCTGGAGGGTTATCCTTGCTGATGCCTGAAACAGAAGTGACACTGAATGAAATCATGTTTCAAGGGAATTGCATGCTCAAATCGCTCTTCATAGTTATAATTTCGACATATGGCAATTCTGACTGGTGTTTGCTTGTAGGTGGTGAATGCTAATGTTTCCTTAAAACGTTTAGAGGAGGTATTGGCAACAGAAGAGAGAGTTCTATTACCTAATCCTCCCATTGAACCTGGACAGCCAGCCATTTCAATTAGAAATGGATATTTCTCTTGGGATTCTAAGGTATCGCTTGTTTATTCTATGCCGTGCTCCTTTCAATTTCTATCAACACCTATTCCCGTCAAAAGTACAAAGATCGAGCTAACCATATATATCTGCAGGATGAGAGGCCGACGTTGTCAAATATCAACATGGATATACCTCTTGGCAGCCTAGTTGCTGTGGTTGGTAGTACAGGAGAAGGAAAAACCTCCCTAATATCTGCTATCCTTGGGGAACTTCCTGCAACATCTGATGCAATGGTTACTCTTAGAGGATCAGTTGCTTATGTTCCACAAGTTTCATGGATCTTTAATGCAACAGTATGCTCTTCAAATTTTTTTTTTTTTTTCTATTTGTTTGCTATACATAATGTTAAGATATCTTTTATAGAGAACCGTATGTATTCTCAAATGCGTGAGTTACTTCATACATGTTGTGAATAATTTCTTAAGTAATTGATTCTTCTGAGCCGAGGACTGATATCTATTTCCTTAAAAATATTTCTAGGTACGCGACAATATATTGTTTGGTTCTCCTATGGACCCTGAAAAATATGAAAGGGTAATTGATGTGACTGCACTCAAGCATGACCTAGAGTTACTGTCTGTAAGTTTTGAGGAGAACTTCATGTACTTGATAACAAGGATTTGTTTTGCCTAGTTCTCGTGTTTTTAAGTTTTTTCACGTCTTTATCTTCTGCTAGGGCGGTGATCTCACAGAGATTGGAGAAAGAGGTGTTAACATCAGTGGGGGACAGAAGCAGAGGGTTTCAATGGCTAGGGCTGTTTACTCAAATTCAGATGTGTACATATTTGATGACCCCTTAAGTGCACTCGATGCTCATGTTGGTCAACAGGTAACAACTCGTTCGTTCTTTTTGATAAGACTGGTCATCTTCATTTTGCATTTATTGTGTACTATAACAATTTTGTTTCTGGTCACTTTTGAAATACCGTTAATCTGTTGTCTAAACTAATTGTTTCAGGTTTTTGAAAAATGCATAAAAAGAGAATTGGGGCAGAAAACAAGAGTTCTTGTTACAAACCAGCTCCACTTCCTATCGCAAGTAGATAGAATTATACTTGTGCATGAAGGCACAGTGAAAGAGGAAGGAACTTATGAAGAGCTATCCAATAATGGCCCTTACTTCCAGAGGTTAATGGAAAATGCAGGGAAGGTGGAAGAATATTCAGAAGAAACTGGAGAAGCTGAGGCAGATCAAATGGTCATAACACCTGTTGCAAATGGGAACACAAATGGTCTTCAAATGAATGGAAGTGAAGATAAGGAATACAAGGAAGGAACACAAAGAAAATCTGTCCTCATCAAGCAAGAAGAACGTGAAACCGGAGTTGTGAGTTGGAGAGTCCTGAAGAGGTAACTTCAACTATGGGTTTTTGCGCTCTTATTATTTGTTTGCAACTTTCCCCATAGTAGAAACAACTTAAGATATTTCTTCTTGGTCCAACAGCGTGTCCGTCCATAGACGTGTGGGGTTTTACAACAAATTAAGCATGTTCATTATGTTTATTATCTGAAGTGCACCTTTGTGGGATATCGAAATGACTTGTGCGGTCTTAACATGCTCTCAGGTACCAGGATGCACTCGGAGGGGCATGGGTAGTGATGATGCTCCTTTTATGCTATGTCTTGACAGAAGTATTTCGGGTTACCAGCAGCACGTGGTTGAGTGAGTGGACTGATGCAGGAACTCCAAAGACTCATGGACCCCTTTTCTACAATCTCATATATGCACTTCTCTCGTTTGGACAGGTATAGATTATTTTCGTTGATGGATGAGTGAGGATATAATATATTCTTGACCGCATAATATTAACTATATAGCCGAAACATGCTACCTAAGAAAGGTCTTAAATTCTTTTTCTTTTGTGAATTTACTCTGAGAAAACAAAGGTGGAGGTAGAATATGTTATTAAAGGAATGGTATTTGTGCTGAGACTCTTTCTTGGTTTCAGGTTTTGGTGACATTGACCAATTCATATTGGTTGATTATGTCCAGTCTTTATGCAGCTAAGAGGTTACATGACAATATGCTTCATTCCATACTAAGGGCCCCAATGGCCTTCTTCCACACCAATCCATTAGGACGGATAATCAATCGATTCGCAAAAGATCTGGGTGATATTGATCGAACTGTGGCCGTCTTTGTAAACATGTTCATGGGTCAAGTCTCACAGCTTCTTTCAACTGTTGTCTTGATTGGCATTGTGAGCACTTTGTCTTTGTGGGCCATCATGCCCCTCCTTGTCTTGTTTTATGGAGCTTATCTCTATTACCAGGTAATGTACCTTCTCACCGCAGTATTTAAATCATTAAGATCAAGTAATTAAAAGAAAAAAAGGAACTCAGATGATTGATGTTACATACTGTTTTAGCTTCCATTTGGCATGTCTTCGAATTTTACAACTTTTGAAGTTTGTTGTTTGGTGCTTAAGCTATACACACTCAACTGTTATCGAAAACATGCTCATGTGTTGTGTGTTAATCATTTTTCTTATTGCAGAACACAGCCCGTGAGGTAAAGCGTATGGATTCAATTACAAGATCGCCTGTTTATGCACAATTTGGAGAGGCATTGAATGGCTTATCAACCATCCGTGCTTACAAAGCATATGATCGAATGGCTGAAATCAACGGAAGATCAATGGATAATAACATCAGATTCACGCTTGTCAACATGAGTGCCAATCGATGGCTGGCAATCCGTTTAGAAACTTTGGGGGGTCTTATGATTTGGCTAACAGCATCGTTCGCTGTCATGCAGAATGGAAAAGCGGAGAATCAGCAAGCATTTGCGTCTACAATGGGTTTGCTACTCAGTTATGCCTTAAATATTACTAGCTTGTTAACAGGTGTTCTGAGACTTGCAAGTTTGGCTGAGAATAGTCTAAACGCGGTCGAGCGTGTTGGCAACTATATAGAGATACCATCAGAGGCTCCACCTGTCATTGAGAACAACCGTCCACCTCCTGGATGGCCATCATCTGGATCCATAAAGTTTGAGGATGTTGTTCTCCGTTACCGCCCTCAGTTACCCCCGGTGCTTCATGGGGTTTCTTTCTTTATTCATCCAACAGATAAAGTGGGGATTGTTGGAAGGACTGGCGCTGGGAAGTCGAGCCTGTTGAATGCGTTGTTTAGAATTGTGGAGCTGGAAAAAGGAAGGATCTTAATTGATGAATGTGACATTGGCAAATTTGGACTGATGGACCTACGTAAAGTGCTCGGAATCATTCCACAGTCACCGGTTCTTTTCTCAGGGACTGTGAGATTCAATCTTGATCCATTTAGTGAACACAATGATGCTGATCTTTGGGAATCTCTGGAGAGAGCTCACCTGAAGGATACCATCCGCAGAAATCCTCTCGGTCTTGATGCTGAGGTACTCAGCAGCTACCACTTGTATCTTGAGACTCAGTTGTTATCTATATCGATACGAAGTCTCCTTTAAAGTGGTGATAACTAATTTTCATCTTTGTTGTTGTGTTCCGATTCAGGTCTCTGAGGCAGGAGAGAATTTCAGTGTGGGACAGAGGCAGTTGTTGAGTCTTTCACGTGCACTGTTGCGGAGATCTAAGATACTCGTCCTTGATGAAGCAACTGCTGCTGTTGATGTAAGAACTGATGCCCTCATTCAGAAGACTATCCGAGAGGAATTCAAGTCATGCACGATGCTCATCATCGCTCACCGTCTCAATACCATCATCGACTGTGACAAAATTCTCGTGCTTGATTCTGGAAGAGTACGTATTAAATTTTCAAATACTCTCTCTCTTTCAATCTCACTCCTTGTTTGTTTGTCAGCTAATCTGTTCTACTCCGATTATTCAACTCAGGTTCAAGAATTCAGTACGCCGGAGAACCTTCTTTCAAATGAACGAAGCTCTTTCTCTAAGATGGTTCAAAGCACGGGAGCTGCCAATGCCGAGTACTTGCGTAGTTTAGTACTCGACAACAAGCGTGACAGAGATGACTTACAACCATTACAAGGTCAAAGGAAATGGCTGGCTTCTTCTCGCTGGGCTGCAGCCGCTCAGTTTGCTCTGGGTGTCAGTCTTACTACATCGCACAACGATCTTCAAAGCCTTGAAATTGAAGATGATGGCAGCATTTTGAAGCGAACAAACGATGCGGTTGTGACTCTACGTAGTGTTCTCGAGGGGAAACACGATAAAGAGATTGCCGAGTCGCTTGAGGAACATAATATCTCTAGAGACGGTTGGTTGTCATCACTCTATAGAATGGTAGAAGGTAAATAAATCTCACCCTTAATACATGATTCTATATGCTAAATCGTAATCACCACACCAAACTAACCAAAACATCAAAGTCAATTCTTGCTCTTAACTTGAACGCTTTGTGTTCCTTTGTCTACATTTTCAGGGCTTGCGGTGATGAGTAGATTGGCGAGGAACCGAATGCAACAACCAGATTACAATTTCGAGGGAAAATCGTTTGACTGGGACAATGTCGAGATGTAGATAAGTTCAGGTTAAGCTAGGAATCATTATTCTTCCTGAAGAAATATTTTCTTACCTTGACCAAAATTGTTATTAGTTTTAATTGCCTTAAATTCCATTTTCATAAACTTAATTTGTTCTAAAAGAAAATCAAACTTTGTTGTGTTCTTGATAAATAGAGTAGTTACTCAAGTATCCTTCGACTTGTAAATGGGATTCCTGAAAACTCAGAAACACATTACTACTCTTTTCAGATTTCATGATACATTGGATCTTTAAACTTCATATACAAAAACCTCATCAAGAAGATACAAACATCAAGAAGGGAAAGATGTCTTTTCTCAAGGTTGAGATTCATCAGTGTCTTGAGATGTGCTGGAAACATATGTAGCGGTTTGGCCATGAATGGATTCAAACCCATTGGCAAAGACATTCGCGAGAGCAGTCAACACCTGAAAGACATTGGGAAGGCTTGATTTGAGGTTGTCCAGTGTCATTCTCTTGCTAACCTCGACCGAGTTTAAGTACTTAGCTTTCTCAACGTCCACTCGTTTTTTCAAGGCTTGGATCTTGGCTTGTTTGATTGACAATGGATGCTTAGAGCCCATTGATCCTTCCTCTTCCATTGCTGAAATTCCCTCGAGCCTTCTTTCGGTCTCAGCCAGTGAAATTAGCTCTCTCTCCAGCCTCCTCTCAAGTTTATTACATTTCCTCCGCAGGTTGTATTCCTCAGCTTGTTGCTGAATAATGGATTTGATTGCCATCAGAAAACTTTTAATGGCCTCTGAAGTTACCTATGTCACCGAAAGCAGGTTGTATTAAAGACGGTTTTGCAGGGAGCCAAGAACCAGAAAAATACATTTAAGTTGCAAGTGATAGAAGAACCTTATCAGGGAGCTTTTCAAACACAAGCTGCCATTCTTTGCAGAGCTTACAAGCTGCACCGGGCAAGCTGCTTTTTTGGTTGCCTTCGTTAGAGAGGCGGTCAGTAAGTTGGATCCACATACAGAGTGTTTTCACGTATTCTCGCTGAGAGTTTACCAACTTGCAAAAGCTATTGTACCAGCAAGTAACCTCGGTCTCTAGTTGATTAACCGCCTGGCGTTTGTATTCCGAACTGAGATCTATACTCGGGTACTCTGGAAGATGGTTCAGTTGCTGGGAAATATGAGTTTGAACTTGATGGCATTTTAGCATTGTTTTCCACATATGCGCTTGCCTGCGCATATTAAGACCAAATGAATCTTGCGAAGCGATGTATGCAAATGGCATAAAAAAGAGTGGCTGTGAAGTTTACCCTGAAGTTAAAGCAATTAGCTGAGGATACAGCTCCTCATTGATTAAATTCAGCACACATGAGCATGTCGTAGTAATGGAATCTTCTAGGCGCTGTATCTCTCCTTCCAAGCTCTCCAAAGACAAGCGTGCCTTCTCCACCTTGCTCAAATCAGTTTCCCCATCTTGCTTCTGCAGTAAAGCAGACTTCCTCTCATGCTCCACTTTGGCAATTTCTTTGTTCTAATCAGAGAATAAAAAACTTAGCATTCCATTACAATTCGATACCAAAAAAGTTGTATAAGCTACTTCTTACTCTGACTAGCTGGTAAAGTTTCTTCTCAGCTTTGTAAATCTTCTCAAGTGTACTGCAGTGAGCTCCAGGCTTGCACGGTTCAACTTCACCGCTTGTTGTAGCATCTTTGCCTAACTGAAGACTCTTTGAAGACCAGCTCCATGACAATGCACTGAATACCTTTGCAGAGCTGCTTCTCTTCCCTGCAAGTCACATAAACATAACATGTCCAACGTAAATTGTCCATGCTTATGAACACAAATCGGCATATTCGATGACAATCACTTACTTGTTGCTTCTTGATACCTGAAAGGGTCAATAGTATCCCTACTGTTGATGTCTACAATCACCGCAATCTCCTTCTCGCAACCCGATGCTTTTAGAAAGTAATCATCCAATTCTCTGATGATCCCTTCTAAGTTCCTCCTCATCCTACAATCAGTGTTCTCCACATCTTTACCAAACCAGCTTGTCATCGATGAGTCATCGTCTGTAAACTTCAGACGCCGTGGCTTCTTCATGTCAACAGCCTCTATTTGACCTCCTGCTTCTTGTTGCTCATCTTCTTCCTCAAACTCGGACTTGGTCTCTGCCCAATTCTCCTCTTCAGGTTGCTGAATCTTTTGTTTTCTCTTCAGGTCACCATTTGGATGACTATGAAGCTCAAGTGACTCAAAAGGGTTCCAAAGGTTCCAAGAACTGGGCAAAGGAGGAGGAGGAGTTGCACCGCTTCCTTCATCAGTCTCTGCAATCTCTTCCTCCTCATTAACCAATTCATTGTTATGACCTGTCCCGGAATTCCTCAAATCGGGGCTAAACGGAGGAGGTGGTGGAGGTGAAGGAGGCAATGTTGGAGGTGGTGAAGGAGGCAAAGGCAAAGTTAAACCATAACTAGTGTTTTCAAGCTCCAATGTCTCAGACTCTGTGAATTGCCTAAGAGTAACTCCAGTGTTCCTCAAAGCTCTAAGATAAGCTAACTGTGAATCTGCAAATTCTCCCCTAAAACCCAAAAGCTTTTTCATTAGCCTCTTTCTCTGCCTACACACTAATACCTTCTCTTCATTATCAATGCTTGAAGCTGCACAACCCATTTCTTCCAACACCCAAATTCTATCACTTTAGAGTCTCAAATCGATTATTGCACACAGGATTCGACCAAAGGGCAAAGCTTTTTCAACCTAAAGACTCATAAAAAACCCAAAAGTGCTCTTTTTTTTTTGTGGCTTGCAGAAAAGTGTTCAAGGGAATGAGATTACAGCTAATTGAACTCTAAGAAATGTACTTTTGAAAACATACCAACGAAGCTCGCTCGCGATTGATGTTATCTACTCAAAGGAATCATCTTTCTCTCTTTTATCTTCTCAGTGACATTTTTCTGGAAAAGCAAATCTTTAGAGAGAAGAAGATGGAGAAAAGAAAGACACTTTGATATTCGGTAACAGCAACAAATGTCAAAGCTTGGTCCAAAGCAAGAAAAACGATGCAAATAAGAAACGAAAGATTCGAGGAGTGAGAGAGAGAAATTGGGGTTAAGAAAAGCAATTGCATGAATCTTTAATTCTTGTTTTATACTGACATGGAACCTGGCACAAAGATAGAGACATGGCTAAATCTCATTTTTAATTTTTGTTTTTTCTATATTTTTTTATGAATTTTATAATTCAATTTTGTAAAGAAACTAAAATCATGAAAGTTATTGTCGTGTTATGGTTAAATGTAGTAGGTGTCAAAACGGGTAACCCGATCTGACTTGATCCAAGCCCACATAGATTCGAGATTTTAGTGGACGGGTTTGATCCGACCCATTTATTATATGGGTTGAATTTATATACTCAAACCCATTAATATAAAATCTACTGGGTTAATAGGTTAAATAGATTACCCATATAAAAATTAAATCATATAATAAACTAAAAAATAAACTAACACATTCCATATATTAGTACATATCCAATAAAAGTTTTCAACTAGAACAAAAGCAAGTTAAATTAAAATGTCTATGTAGCTTAAATAAAACCAAAAAAATTGAGAAACAATTAAATCAATAAATAAACTAAAAATTTCTTTTGAAAAAGCATTTCAATCTTCATTGGGGTTGGGTTCATCTACCTCATGAGATGCATATATTTCATTGTCATCATCACTTTCAACGTCTCTTATTTATATAAGTCTTAATTTTTTTACTATTGGAAAGCCCTAATCTTTTAAAGTAATTTATATATATTAGTTATTTTAAATTTCATGTTAAACTCATGGGTAACCCATGACCCTAATAGGTTTACCCATTAAACTCGTGAACCCATTAGAGTAACCCAATCAAACTCATTTGTTTTATATGGGTAAAAAAATATAACTCTAACCCGCTAAAACTTTGGATGGCTTCGGATAACCCATGGGTAATGACCCATTTTGATACCCCTAGTTAAATGTATTAGTAAAAGCTCGTTTTCAGTTAATGTTGTTTGGTAATTAGATTTCACCCTAAATTCAAGTAAACTAAATTTAACCGTTCCAAATTTGACAAAAAGAATCAATCTAGATGGTGTAGTGGTAAAATTCCTAAATTTTGAGCAAACAAATGTCAAGTTTGAAATTTGTTTACTACTACATCACGAAATCCATTTTGTTATTATATCAACGGTGAAGAAAATCATAGCAATCCATAAGTAATGATACCAGATTTGACATTCTTTACTATGATCCAACCCAAGACCGAATCGACTGAGAGCTCCAAAAAAATACATGGATTGGACCACGAGATCATGAGTTCGGCCCAAAAAAAATATTTTATCCCAAATCCTTATCTTTTAGTCGATCCGACCAAAGAAAAAGAAAAGCATTAGCTTGAATAATGGAAAATCACTTAGAATTAGAAGATTTTTCTATATATATTTTACGGTTTAGTCGACCGACTTATACTTGTATATATAACCGATGTAATTCTCGGAGAAAAGGATCCGCAACTTTTATCAATGCTACGATTCTCTTGAAATTTTGTTCATTTTTCTGAAGTTTTTAGTCTTTTTTTCTATAAAACCTATTTGGATTGAACCCAAAGAGTTTACGGGATCCAATTCACCAATAAGCATACACGGAAAAAAAGCAAAATATTTTCTTTAATATAGTAAGCGAACTACATGTTTATATAACATCATTTACCTCCAAAAAAGATGTTAGGCCTAGGCATATATAATGAACTAAATTTCCGAATTGAACTAAACCGAAGGTTGGTCGATTCGTTTTCTAGATGAAAACTGATCGGCCACGTTTGAGAATTACTTTGGTTCTCATTCATTTTGATTTGGCTATGCCATGTTGATAGTTTTATTTATCAAAAATTGTCGACCCCCGTTTGCCAAACAATGTCTCGCAAAATCTTTCCTCTTTGGTTTTATTTTATTTAATAGTAAAAACAAATTAAAAAATCAGATATATTGACATTAAGGGAATTATATATGCCATCCTTGAATTTTTTTTTCCAACAATGCTATCCTTTAAAAGGGTGTTGCAAATATGCCACATTTAATAAGACAAAAATCATTAAATAAAATTTATTCTTTTTCCTTTCTTTTTTTCTTCTTTTCTCTCTCTCTTTCTCTAAAACATGGTGGTGATGAACTTGAAGAAGAAGAATCTCTCTCTCTCACACACACACACACATTCAAATCTATATCTAGATCTAGATTGAATTTCATCATTTTTTTTGTTATAGATCTAGTTTTTGATTATTTCAAATCTAGTTGAGTTTTGATTCGATTTGGCCACAAATCTCAGTTTTCTATTCGATTTGGGTTCAAAATCTCAGTTTTTATTCGATTTGGGTTCAAAATCTCAGTTTTTATTCGATGTGGATTGATTTCATCTAAAAATCTGGGGTTTGTTTCGTTTTGATTGATTTTGTTCTTAAGTTTGATAAAAAAATGTTGGTTTTTAAAGCAGATTATAAGAGTTTTTAAAGCAAATGATAAGGTTTTTACAGCAGATTATAAGATTTTTTAAAGCAGATTATAACCCTTAAAATCTGCTTTAAAAACCAACCCATATTTTTTTTAAAAAGGTTGGTGCAAAGAGAGAGAAAGAGAAAGACGAGAACTGAAAATAAAAAAAAAATGGCATGACTTGCAAACATTTTTAAAAGATAGCATTTGTGTAAAGTGGCATGCCAAAAGTGGCATTTCATGAAATTTCTCATTGACATTCTTAAATTAATATACTACTTACCGTAGACATCCCCAAGTTTCCATAGCTTTTATTCTGTTATCCCGATGTTGAAAATAAATTGATGAAATTAAGCATTCCTTTCAAATTTACCATTTAGATTGAAAAGTAAAACTTATTTAACATGAAAAAAAGAAATTTGGGAGAAAAATGTTCCTCTACCATTTCGAAGAAGTATAGAAGAAATAGTAAGAGGATTTCTGTTAAATATATTTATATACATAAATAAAACTCGATAACTTATTTAGCAAAAAACAAAAATTTATTTATCCGACCAAAATCATGGAAAAGAAAAGAAAGCATATCGATTAAAGCGACCAAACATGATCAAAGGCTTAGATTAAGTTGGTGTCTTGGTCAGCATAAACAGCGAATTAACTTACACAAGAAGGAACAGGTTTGAGCCTATGAAGAGTACCTAATTAATGTTTTTATATATGCTACCATGTTTTAAAGTCTATTTTACACATTTTTTTTCGTCAATGAATTTTATACAATAACATGTTAGTCTATACGAATCTAAATATGATCATCAAAATGATCCTGATTTTAAAAGTATACGATGATGATTAGGCTCCTCGAAGACCTTCTCGGATGGCATACTTTCCACATGTCATGGTGTGATCGTTTATTTTTGGGGGAAAAAATAAGGGTACTTTGCTCAAATCCCACAGAAATTAAGTAATATGACTAGAACCATATAAAACTTTTTTTTATTACTGGCACTTTTTTAATACCCAGCGTGCCCTTTTATTACGTTGTGACAAAAAACGTAATTACAAAAATGTCATAGCCACGTAAGCAACCACGTAGGAAATCGCAGACGTGTATTAATGAACTCAGCCGTAAAGCGCTACGGATGAGTTATGGTTACGTTGCGGCTGAATTATGGTTACGTTGCGGCTGAGTTAAAAAACGCGGCTGACTTATGAGAGATCGCCTGACTTACAAACATAAATCAGCTGTTAGTTACGGCTGATTTACAGAAATCTGGCTGACTTATGAGATAACGGCTGACTTACGAACATAAATCAGCCGTTAGTTACGGCTGATTTACAGAAATCTGGCTGACTTATGAGATAACGGCTGACTTACGAACATAAATCAGCCGTTAGTTACAGCTGATTTACAGAAATCTGGCTGAATTATGAGATAACGGCTGACTAACGAACACAAGTTACGGCTGAGTTATACAACAGCGGGCTGATTTGTGGAAAATTGGCTGAGTTTTAGATAAGAGACGGTTGAGTTATGTTCTCCGGTTGGCTAACTTATGAGAGGTAGTTACGGCTGACTTACGTAAATTAGCCGTAATTGGCTGGGTTAACAATAACTCAACCTGGTTACGGCTGACTTATTAGCGAAAGATTAATTACTAGAATAGCATTCATTTGACGGCTGATTTATTTGACAATACGGCTGACTTAATATTTCCTAACCTAATTACGGCTGATTTATTAGTGAAAGATTAATTACTAAAATACTATTCACGTTGCGGCAGACTTACATTATACTTGATGGCTGATTTATTAATGGATGAGTTATGTGTTAGTTTGGCGGCTGACTTACCGATATTCCATGTCATCAGTTCCGATTTTCCATGTCATCAGCTCTTATTTTCCATGTCATCAGCTCTTATTTTCCATGTCATCAACTCTTACAAATTAGGGTTCTTCATCTACGACCTTCTTTTTATTTTTCTTCATCTACCTTTTTCATTATTTTCATTTATCAGAGATATGAATCCGGTAATTATTGTTTCCAGTAACTGGGTTAAGAAACACAGATATGTATTCAACGTCGACGGTAGAGGGTGTAGAGTTGTGCATATAGATGAGAAAACAACACTAGACGAACTTGCGAAGATAGTACTCGTTGATTACGGATTGAAGGAGTCGAGCCATCAGATTCAACTGAGCTACATGTTCTCGAATAAAGCTTTGAAAACAATGGCGCACGATACTCCACCAGTTTACCTCTCCAATACTCGACAGTTGCAAGTTTTTTTAAGCTTCAGAAAAATTGAACACTTACGTCTTTGTGTGGAGATTACGGAGAATGAAATTAGTCGGAATGACGGAGCGAGAGAGAATAATAAAAGTCTATTCACTTATAGCTCAGAAGTTGAATCTAGATCTGAAGATTACGGTGGGAGTTATGATGCTTTCAATTTAAAGGATGAAGTAGGCGAAGAAGATGAAGTAGGCGAAGAAAATGAAGTAGTCGGAGAAAATGAAGTAGGCGAAGAAGACGATGAATTTGAAACCCGATTTGATATGTTCGACGACTCGGATGGTGAGTCATCTCAAGATGATAACTTCAGTTTATACGAAGATGAAGATTCACCGACATTACCTCCTAAGAAGAGACCTCATAACTTATCGACGAGCGGATCCAAAGGGAATCCGGAGGTTCCAAGGTTAGATATGTCTTCCCTAAACCTCTCGGTAGGGCAACGATACGAGAGTAAAGCCGATTTGGAGAAACAACTAAAACTTCTTACGGTGAGGGATCAATTTGATTTTGATGTAGACGTATCCGATTCGGATACACTCGGTGTTAAGTGTTGGGTTGGTGGATGTCTCTGGAGAGTTCATGCTACTACACTAGGGGATCCCCCAACATTTTATGTTCGTATTTACGATTTGGATCATACATGTTCTGTAACTGAGCGTTCTGGTCGATCTCGAAAAGCAACAGCAGCTATTTTAGGAGAGTTGTACAAGGACTTTCTCGGCGACGTTGGTCCGTCAGTTCGACCTAGGAGTGTCGGAATATCTATCAAGAAGCAATTTGGTGTAAAGGTAATTATTAGTATATTGCGGTTGACTTAATTTTAGGATGCAGCTGATTTATAGTTATATTACAGCTGAGTTATATTATAAACTTAACGGCTGAGTTATATAAACGAGACGCCTGAGTTATATAATCTCAACGGTTGAGTTATATTATAAAGATTACGGCTGAGTTATTTAAACTTAACGGTTGAGTTACTAGTACGTTTCGGCTGACTTATTGTTACGATGCGGCTGACTTATTTGTATCATTTTCCATGTGGTCAGATGGATTATTGGAATTCACATGGAACGCTAAGATTTGCAAGGGAAATCGAGATGGGAACTCCTGAGAGTGGGTTTGAAGACTTGTCTTCTTACTTATACAAGAAAAGAAGGGCAAATCCGGGTACAATTACGCGTCTTCAAATCGATGATTTTGGAAGATTCATGTATGTGTTCCTTGCATTTGGTGCGAGCGTAAATGGGTTTCCTTTCATGCGCAAAGTTGTCCTTGTCGACGGTACGTTTCTTAAGGGTAAATACAAAGGGACGCTTCTCACAGCACTAGCCCAGGATGGTAACTTTCAGATTTTCCCAATTGCCTTCGGTGTGGTTGACACTGAAAATGATGATTCATGGCACTGGTTTTTTACGCAGCTAAAACTTGCGATTCCTAACGATGAGGGTCTTGCGATAATCTCGGATAGGCATAACTCGATAGGGAAAGCAATTGGGAATGTGTATTCGTTGGCTTCTCGGGGAATTTGCACTTATCATTTATATAAGAACATTTTGGGACGGTACAAAGAAAAAGATGTCTTTCGTCTGGTGAAGAAAGCGGCAAGATGTTGTAGGATGGCTGATTTTACTGCGATATACGAGGAGATTCAAGCGATTAATCCTGAACTCCATGGCTACCTCGAAAGAGCTGATATCCGACTGTGGGCGCGTGTTCATTTCCCGGGCGAAATGTACAATTTGATGACTACGAACATAGCGGAATCAATGAAAGCACTGTCAAATGCTAGAAGTCTTAACATTGTTCGACTATTAGAATTGATACGGGTTATGATGACCCGTTGGTTTGTTGAACGGAGAGAGGATGCTAGATCGCAGCTAACCACGCTTTTGCGTGGTGTTGAGAAACTACTACATGTAAGTCAGCCGTAACATTTCATAAGTCAGTCGTAAACAGGTTGCAAAAGTCATAAGTCAGCCGTAACATTTCATAAGTCCGCCGTAACATTTCATAAGTCAGCCGTAACAACATTGCATAAGTCATCTGTAACATTTCATAAGTCAGCCATAACAACATTGTATAAGTCAGCCGTAACATTACATAAGTCAACCATAACATTTTTTTATTCTGTATTTATAATAGGGTCGTGTTACTGCCGCCAGACTTATGACGGCACAAAGGATTGATGATTATTACACTGAAGTTATATATGGATCTTCTGGGGATTCTTTGCATGTTGTGAATTTGGACGGAATAACATGCACATGCCTGCGTTTCGAAAGCGAGAAACTACCATGTGTGCATGCAATCGCAGCTGCCGAGTACAGGGATAAATGTCGTATATCCCTGTGCAATCCTTACTATCACAAAAATTATTTAGTAAACGCATACGCTGAGTCAATCATGCCAGTAGATTCAGCGCTCCAAGTTCCAGATAACGTAGCTAATCAACCGTGCTTTCCCCCGGTTGTTCGTCAACCACCAGGAAGGCCTAAGAAAGGTAGGATGAAATCTGCTCTAGAAGTTGCACTTGAGAAGAAACGTCCTAGGAAAGAACACACATGTTCTCGTTGTAAACAGGTTGGACATAATGCAAGAACTTGTCCAATGTAGAAAGTTTGTATAAATTTTTTGTAGTATTACGGCGGAGTTATGGCTTTAATTTTTTGTTGTATTACAGCTGAGTTATGGATTTTGTTTACAGTACGGCTGAGTTATGGATTCATGCCCAATTTGAATTACGATTGTTTACATTTCGTCGATATTCACGCACAATTTGATTAACGGTTCTGAAGAAACTGAATCGTAACATTGCATAAGTCAGCCGTAACATTGCATAAGTCAGACGTAATATTTCATAAGTCAGCCGTAACATTTCAGAATTACTTAATTCAGCCAGTGCATTATAAATCAGCCATTACAGAATTACTTAATTTAGCCAGTACATTATAAATCAGCCATTACAGAATTACTTAATCATTATAAATCAACCATTACATTATAATTCAGCCAATTACATTTATAACCTATTCCTACATTATAACCCAGCCAATTTCTTCTTCAGTTCTTCAAGTTTGGCCCCGGATGGTGAAAATTTGTGGGACTTAACACCATGACTGAGACAATCATTCGCTTGCAAGAGAAATCACTCAAATATGTGTTATATTAAGCGCATAAGGAGAATAGAAACCACACTTATAACGATTTAATCTTAACAAGTTTACAATAAAATTTTCAAAAACTTTTTGAAAACCGAATACTCCAAATCACAAACCCAAGAGCATTGCTCTGATATAAAAGAAGAACAAAGACTTTTCTGATTTTTATTTGATAATTGAATACATACAAATGAGCCATATAACAAGTATATATAGGCTGAAATGAAACTTGCAACATTTAATCTGGGCCATTTACTATTCAACGGCACTGTTGGCCGGTCAACTTGCAACATG
Source organism: Draba incana (assembly GCA_963576765.1). Taxonomy (NCBI): domain Eukaryota; kingdom Viridiplantae; phylum Streptophyta; class Magnoliopsida; order Brassicales; family Brassicaceae; genus Draba; species Draba incana. The sequence continues at coordinate 18,588,362 of OY755202.1, read as the reverse complement.
TACTATTCAACATTTACTATTGTATGTTATGGCTGAGTTATGGTATTACGATACGGCTGAGTTATGGATTTTGTTTACATTACGGCTGAGTTATAGATTCATTATTATGGTTGAGTTATGGCTGAAAAAAGAAATCACATCCACATTATTCTTATACATTTTCTAAAAACAAACCTATTTCATAATTCCAAAAACAAATCTCACAAAATGAAGCAGAAAAAGTACTTATGTCTTCGTTAATACCATAACCATTTCAAGCACAATTGCTTTATAAGAACTTCTTCGTGCCACCATTGCAATTGCAACCTCCATAAGTGGAACTTTCTTTGAGCTCTCTCATCCTCCGATTGCCACCCCACTTAATCTCATCACGAATATTTTTCCGAAGTTGATGCATCTCCTCCATTGTCGTTGACATCATCGGTTTGAATAACGAAGACAATGCTTTAAGACCTTCTACTTTCGTTGCTCCTTGTGCAATGCAAACCATTCCATAGACATAACGAGCTTTTTCATTGCCTTTCTTTGAAGATTTAGCTAAACATGCCCTTCCTTTATCTCCTTCTTCATCATCTAGACAAAGCACATTTTTACCTATATCAAAATAGTTGTAGACACCTTTGCGGTATAGAGCCTCAGGGTTTCCATTCCTTAAGCACCTATCGAAAAATTTGGAAAATGTTTGGTAAGTGTGAGGAAACCATGGAAGGAATAGAACGTCCGAAGTGTTACTCTTTCTACAACCCATCTTTTGTTGCAAATATTTCTGAAAGCCTTTGACACGAAATGGAGATTATCGATTTCGGAAATGGAAGAAGATCCAACAAGTTCACATATCTCTTCGAGGATATCATTAGGCAACAAGTTGAGAGATATTGTTGGTTTGGTAGAAAATCTTTGTTTGAACAGAATTATTGCCAAAATAGGAAGAAGCAGAGCAAACCAAAACCACGCCGTGTTTCGTGAACACTTAATAGGATAGAAGATGATATTAGAAGTAGAGATGATATGATCTGCCAATGGATATATATATATATATATATATATATATAGGACGATTAGTATCCTTTAATCATATCCGTTTAAACCATTTTTGGGAAGTGTTCATTGAATGCTTGCGTGTTGTCTTTAATTCATTGGTTTTGTAACTTAAAATTTTATAGAGAGAGAGAGATAGGAAGACGAAACGTCGCAATAGGGAGAGATAGGAAGACGAAACATCGTAACTTAAAATTTTACACTTGACGGCTGAGTTATAGGAACTTCACGGCTGAGTTATGGATTTAGGGTTTAGGGTTTAGGGATCATGGTTTAGGGTTTAATGTATAACATTTAAAAAGTATATAATTTAGAGTCTCAACTGAATAAAATTATACACATTCAATTGAAAAAATTGTATATGATTTTGGGTCTTAATTATCTATAGGTAATGTTTGAATACTTGTAAGACAACATATATCTCAAGATCAAGTTAGATTACATTTTTGATTTCATACACATTCAGTTGTATACATTGAAGAAACTATGCACATTCAGTTGATTTATATTCATTTTATATTAATAAAATGAGCTTAATTATAATTTTGTAAGTCTTAAATCTTATATAAATGGTTTTAGGGTATGGTTGAGTTATCTAAATGACACGGCTGAGTTATCTAAATGACACGGCTGAGTTATCTAAATGACAGTCAAATCGTAATAATAAAAAAACAAATAGAAGGTTCATAATTGGTAAATTAGTTGAACTGCGCATACATATCATGTCCTCCTTCATCGAATATCTCTGCTGCCATCTTCACCCGTAAACCCTGAATATTTACATCGCATATCCCATCAAAAGTTACACCAAGCACTAGACACTCCATAAACTTCAGTGAATACACCCCACAATCGCCAACTTGGGTGTTTTGGGGAATGTTTTTGCTGCTTTTCCATCTGAACGCAAATTGTTTTTTGCAAACAGTTTTTTTGCTAGGAATTACAACATTGATTATTGCCGGGATCATTTGCATCAGCGGCCTAAATGCATCTAGCATTTTTTGTTAACTTTCAGGAGTTACCTGTCCAATAATGGGATCGTAGGCATCAATCTTCTCCTTCAGAAGATCCACGTGAAACGCCACCCAATGATCGCCTCCAGTATGAAGAACTCTGTACAAGTGATCGACATCTTCTAACCACTTTTTGTTTGTCTGAAAGTCTGAGGGAATCGCACCGTTTATGAATAACTCATAACCTGAGTCTTTGAATTTGAACATCTTTGGCTTCATCTTGAACTGATTGAAATCTCGAATCCATGATCCTAGGAACCATTGGTCCACAAAGGCAATGCGCTTGGCAAAAAATGGGCTGGGATCTTGCATGGACCTTTTGATGAGGACTCTGATATACGAAGCAATATGTTGTACACAGAATATTAAGCCAGCCATCGAATTCTCATAACTCAGCCATTATTAAACATAACCCAGCCATCAAACAACCATAACTCAGTCATCAAACAACCATAACTCAGCCATAAATAATCATAACCCAACCATTAAATAACTAATAACTCAGCCATAAATAGTCATAATCCAGCCGTAGCTTATACTTACAGTGTCAAACAACCATCCATAATCACCCTTCGGCCACTGCGCTCTTTCACTGATGAGTATTCTGTAGAAATTAACGTCCTCGTTACTACCATCTGTCAGTGGAATGTCCCTAACAATCAAACACAAGTCAGTTTAGGCAAATATTGCTAATAGCTGTATAAAATAAAATAAAATGGTGTAAAAGTCCATACTCGAATGGCCTTAGATGTTGCATAAGTTTATCCAATTTATCCGGGTCAACAGGTGAGAGAGGATCATATATTGTTGATGAAGGTTCAAAATCCTTCCTCATGCACGTCGTCCCAGAAGATCCAAAAACATAAGGAAAAACTGCTAATGAAGGAGCACTTAACTTTGCTGCTAACCCAGTTGTAGCTAATTGAACAACCCTCGCCCGATGATTCTTAATTCTCGCTAACCTAAGCCTTTCATCTTCGTCCTCATCAGACTCCGGTAACAATTCATTTGCTTTTGCGATCGCTTTATCGGTCACATCCTCAAGATCAGTTTCACCTCCAGTCTTCCCCTTCTTCTTCCCATGAGTAGGTGGAATAATAGGTATTTTTATTACACCGTCACGTAAACCCTTTGTTTGGACCTCCTTCTTTAACTCAGCCGGCTTTTTCTTTAACTCAGCCGCTGCCTTCTCTTCCTTCTTCTTTAACTCAGCCGCTGCCTTCTCTTCCTTCTTCTTTTGAGCGTTCTCCTTCCTTTTAGCAGCAGCCTTAGTCCTCTTCTTAGCAGCATCATCAACCTTCTTTTTCAAATCAGCAGCAGCCTCATTTTCTTTTGGTTTTTGCCTCCTGGAGACGCGTCGTAAATCTGGTTGCTTAGCAGGAGAAATAGAAACGAAATCTGCTTGACCACTACCAAACAAATTCTTTTTCGCCTCAGGAGTACCCTTAGGAATTTTGGCCTTCAATTTCGACCCCACAGCTTTCTCTTCGGCCTTACCAAGCTCATCAGGGGTACCCTTAGGAATTTCGGCCTTCAATTTTGAAAAATACTGCTGCGGAGTTCGACTTTCGGCCTTAGCCGGCTCATCAACCGAAGGCTTTTTTGCCCACACAACATTATCAGGGGTCTCAGATTCCGTGTTAAGGACCGTTAGACTATTAACTAACTTATGCCGTGGTAATGTTTGCGTTTTTGGGCTGAGAACATAGTTTTGGGCACTTTCTGATAAACCAAGAACTTTCAGACGCTCATCCCCTGCATCTTTGACATAATCACCAATTTTCTTCTCCATATCACCAAATTTTCGGGTTAACTCTCCAACGTTGGAATCAATGGCCTCAAACTTCGAGCCAAACTTCTCTAACAAAGAGTCAACCTTCCGAAACATAGAGTCATGGCTCTCAAACTTACTCGCAATTTGTCCCAGCGTAGCGACTATGGTATTCAGAGCCGCCGCATCCTCGCTTAAACCTTTTCCCTTTGCATCCTTCTTCTTCTCTATATCAGCAGCTTCATTCTCCTCAGCAGCTTCACCCTCGTGTTTCTTATCTTTCTTCTACTTCTTTTTGGGTGGCTCAGACTCAGAGTCATAAGGAACTAAAGCCAACTTTGTTTTTTTCTTCTCCTCCTTCCTCTGCACATCCCAATAATCACCTGGTACATACCTACCAGAATGTAGGTCTCTTATCAGGTTAATCAGTTGTGGGTCATCGTCTTGACCCGGCCACTGAGGAAACATGTCTTCTATAAACTCCTTCGAAACCATATGCCTCACACGCACCTACAACAGTAACTCATAACTCAGCCATCGAATAATCATAACTCAACCGTAAAAAGAATAACTCAGCCATCAAACAAAGAATAACTCAGCCATCAAATTACCATAACTTAGCCATCACATAAATAATAACTCAGCCGTAGAATAAATAATAACGCAGCCATCAAATAAAGAATAACTCAGCCATCAAATAAAGAATAACTCAGCCTAAAACCTTACATGACCATGGTCTTTAATCTCCTTCTTCAGGACACTATCAAAACTTGCACGTGTCCGCGTTGCATCCCATCGAAGAAGCGGAACTTCTTCCTTAGCGACTAGTTTGCCAAAACGCTCTCGAAAGCAACTGACAGATTCATACGCCCAAGCCAATAAAGCGTAACTCATGTCGTTGATGTAGTATGTCTTTCCTACTGGATTCAACAACTTAATACTACCAACAAGAGCTTCAAATGCAGCCCGACCCCATGGATAAGTCATCATGGCTTCATCATCGAATACTCTTTTTGCAGTTTCAAACGGTGTCCTAGAATTATGATGCCCAGCATAAATTCCCATGGCTTGAAGAACTAACAGCCCTAACCATTTACGATTTTCAAAACTCCAGGCCCGACAGCCTCTTACGGCTGCCCTCAGTTCATCAGGCTTGGGTCCAAACCCATGCGGCACATAAATTTCTGTATTGGTCAGGTTCAATACTTTCTGTTGGCACTGGATCTGTGTTTAACCCAGTGATCTCACCAAAATCGAGTAAGCTAAACCTGATAGGTTGATCACCAACCACACTCCAAATCTCCTTCTTCTCTACTTTCAGTTGTCTACACAGTAGATAGTGTACAGTCCTAGCAGACCACCCGCATTTTCCATCAAATAGCTTAGCAATTATTTCAGCAGTAAACTTCTTCAGTTCTTCCCACACCTCAAGTCCTAATTGTTCTTTAACAAAACCGAAATCTCCCATATAGGAATTGTGATTAAGCGCTCTATTTTCTAGATTAGCAGCGCGTCTTGATCTTCTAGGGTAATCAGGTGCTTGATGTTGTTCCAACTGATCACAAAAGACTTAAATAACTCAGCCGCAATAGTATACTAACTCAGCCAAAATATAATATATAACTCAGCCGCAATATAACCATAACTCAGCCACAACATAATTTATAACTCAGCCGCAAAAAACCCTAACTCAGACACAATTTATAACTCAGCCACAACATAATTTTTAACTCAGCCACAACATAATTTATAACTCAGCCGCAAAAACCCTAATTCAGCCTGATAACTCAGCCGCAAAAAAACCCTAACTCAGACACAATTTATAACTCAGCCACAACATAATTTTTAACTCAGCCACAACATAATTTATAACTCAGCCACAAAAACACTAATTCAGCCACAATATAATTGATAACTCAGCCGCAAAAAAACCCTAACTCAGACACAACATAATTTATAACTCAGCCGCAATAAAAAACATCCAACTCCGCAACAACCTACCTTTCAAAGACGATTACAGGCGATTACGAGAGAAGACGAATACGAGTACGAGGGAAGACGATTTCGATTGCGGAGAGAAGACGATCACGAGGGAAGACGATTTCGATTGCGGAGAGAAGACGATCACGAGGGAAGACGATTTCGATTGCGGAGAGAAGACGATCACGAGGAAAGAAACAATGTCGATTTCGAAAGAATCTTAAACGAAGAAGACAGTTGAGAAAGTTTGTGGTTTTTTTCTTTTTTTCCTTTGAAACTTCCCTCTTTTATGATATTGGTCACACTGACGTGGATTTGTTTTTTATTTTTTAATTAACAATAATTTCAATTAAGAAAAACTAATCAAGGGTGTTTATCGTAATTTACTAGGGGTGTGAAAAGATTTGAGTAATTTTTGAAAGATATATGGTAAACTAGTCATATAACCATAATTCCATGAAATTCTAGTAATTTTCTCAAAAAATAACCGCCAACAATATATTATATGTTTCATTTTCCTATGATTGATGCTCGAGCAAAAGTTTGGATGTTTTCCTTTGTAATTTTTAACTCAGCCACAACATAATTTATAACTCAGCCGCAAAAACCCTAATTCAGCCTGATAACTCAGCCGCAAAAAAACCCTAACTCAGACACAATTTATAACTCAGCCACAACATAATTTTTAACTCAGCCACAACATAATTTATAACTCAGCCACAAAAACACTAATTCAGCCACAATATAATTGATAACTCAGCCGCAAAAAAACCCTAACTCAGACACAACATAATTTATAACTCAGCCGCAATAAAAAACATCCAACTCCGCAACAACCTACCTTTCAAAGACGATTACAGGCGATTACGAGAGAAGACGAATACGAGTACGAGGGAAGACGATTTCGATTGCGGAGAGAAGACGATCACGAGGGAAGACGATTTCGATTGCGGAGAGAAGACGATCACGAGGGAAGACGATTTCGATTGCGGAGAGAAGACGATCACGAGGAAAGAAACAATGTCGATTTCGAAAGAATCTTAAACGAAGAAGACAGTTGAGAAAGTTTGTGGTTTTTTTCTTTTTTTCCTTTGAAACTTCCCTCTTTTATGATATTGGTCACACTGACGTGGATTTGTTTTTTATTTTTTAATTAACAATAATTTCAATTAAGAAAAACTAATCAAGGGTGTTTATCGTAATTTACTAGGGGTGTGAAAAGATTTGAGTAATTTTTGAAAAATATATGGTAAACTAGTCATATAACCATAATTCCATGAAATTCTAGTAATTTTCTCAAAAAATAACCGCCAACAATATATTATATGTTTCATTTTCCTATGATTGATGCTCGAGCAAAAGTTTGGATGTTTTCCTTTGTAAGCCCGAACTCGTGAAGGTACGTGACTTCCCATAATAAATAAATAAATTATACACATGTAAATCTCCGTGGGAATGGATGATGTGGTGTTTGTCGATAGCATTTTGACGCTCAAAAAAAAAATTGGGATCACACATATTGTCCAATGAATCATAAAAGAAGCCAAGTTTACGAGACTCGTTGAATCCCATAAAAAGTGTAAAATGAAAGGATATCTATAAATTTTACATAATTCGGATACACGTAGTGGATTTCCCGGCCGACAATGGTCGTTCGAGCTCCTAGTAAGCGAACCCTCATGTTGACGTTTTTTCACGTGTCTATAGTTGTCCGAATCTGAAAAAAAAAAAATCATCCAAATTAAAATTGGGTTAATTTGCCATATAGCCCAAAAAAAAATATATAATTCAAAACCTAACTAAAAACCCTAAATCTAATAGTTATGAATTGGCCACATAAGTGAGTTTTTGTTAGATTTTGAATTATAATTTTTTTTTGTGTTATTCAACCCAATTTCCCATTAAAATTTGACTATGACAATATTTATCAAAAAGACTTCTAACATAACTATATAAATTGAATATCAATCACCACTAGCACATCTACTTTTTTCATGTGACAAAAGATTTTTTAAGTTTCATAATTAAATTTTACTTTCTTTTGTGGAAACAAATTATGTAGTTAAAGAAACTATAAAACATTATGTTGAAAATATCTCCTATCAAATTAAATGACGTTAATTAGTAGACGCATATTACACGAAAAATCTTTTAATAAATGTTTACATTCATTTTTTAAATCCATAATATTCTAGATTTCCGGAATTTTAATGCTACGTCGGGGAAGGTATAAGTTTATTTTTGAGTTTTTGTTCAAACAAAAGTGCATCATCAGATAAGATATAATATTGTAAAACAGTAATTAAAAAATTAAATATCATCTTATGTAGCATTTTACGTATTCTGAATGTTGTATACTCTATTTTTTTGTTAAAGTGTTTTATAGTCTTTCTTCGAAAATTTTCTGTAGTTCTAGTTAATTTATGAGAAACAATTTTGTGCATAGAATTAGTCACATGCACAAAGTGCTGGAATGCAAGAGAGACATGGTCGAGGAAACGATGATATTTAATTCTCATTTTTATCTCACACATAATTCGGTTAGTGATGCTTTCTGATATATCGCTAAGAGTTCTTATGTATATAATTAAGGGTTCTTATTGTAAGTGTGTAAAAGGGAAGAGAGCAAAAAGAAAGGAGAATAAACTTTTGTAATCCTAAAAGTTGTACGAGTTTTAATTACTTTAGAAGGAAAAGTAGAGAAAAAGGGACAAGGGTGACAAGATTACACGAGGGAGACAGAGAGAGAGAGACCGCATCCTAGAAGAGTGACGCGCATGTTAACCATTGCCTTTATCCACTTATTATCTTAACATATCTGAAGCATGTAGAAATCTTGGTATTTTTGCCACGTTTGTATAGTTGATGAAATTTGAACCCGTCTCTAAAGTTTCATCTGCATGACAAATCTTTCCCCAACTCAACAATTTGGTTAAAAGTGGCAATGGTCCCATCCATCATTTTCTTTTGTATAGATACTAGGCCCGAATAGATACCATTGAAATTAAAGAACTAATAAAAAGCATATGGACAAAGTATTCAGTTTGAGTTCAATAAACCTAATTTGACTTGACTATAACATTGTTTCTCTATGACTAGACATTCAAACCGTAAAATACTATAGTATTGGATATCCAAAAGCATTATTTCTTGGTCACAGAGTTGATATTTTGTATGTGGTTTATAATGAAAGTTGAAGTGTATCTTAGTCATTAAGTATTTTTTGTTACTAAATTTTATAAGTAATCAGTAATGCGAATGAAATATGTTAGTTTTATCCGTTTGAAAGTAATCGTTTCAGTTTCACTAATTTCGATTCGATAAAATGTTGTACATATGAGAACGGTTGATTTCGTACCTAGTTATGTGCATAAATAAAATGGTTTATATGGTAATGGAACGAGATATTTTACCTCGTTATGAATGATCTCTAACCAGAACAAACTAAAAAGGAATAATGAGCGGTGTGGTGGTTCTTCGGGAAGAAGTTCATTCTTTAGTATTCTACCGGGGCTGACCGTTGGTAAATAAAAAAAATAAATAAATAATATTCACTTTTAAGGGATAATAATAATTTCTACTATTTCTCTTAAATGGGCTTTTCCAAAACTACCATAACATAATTTTTTTTTTTTTTAAAACCTACCACAAAACACTGTTTGGGTTTGTTGAAAAGACAAATAAGCTCTTCTATGTACTTTTTATTGTCGTAGACAATATTTGTTATTGTCCACCACGACTGTTGTCTATCGCCGTTGTCTACGTCGTCGTCTTGTCTACCGCCGATGTCTCCGTCGCCATTTTGTCCACAGTTGTTGTCTCCAACGTCATCTTGTCCACCGCCGCAGTCTTCGACGTCATCTTATCTATAACCGTCGTTTTCATTGCCATTTTGTCCACCGCCGCAGTCTCCATCATCATCATCTTGTCTTTAGTGTGGACGTCTTATCCAATCCACCGCCGACTTCGTCGTCGTCTTGTCGGCGACCACCGTCCTTGTCTTCCTTCGTTATGTCCATCACCGACTCTGCCACCATCTTGTCTCCTGCCATTATATTCGTTGTCATCTTGTTCTCCATTTTTGTTGCCGTCATTTCTACCGCCGTCATTCACCGGAAAACACCACTTTCCGACCATTGCAAAAGAGAGAGACAGAGGAGAGAGAGAGAGAGAGAGAGAGAGAGAGAGAGAGAGAGAATGAAGGTGCTTGCAAAGTAAAGGGATAAGAAATAAGAGGTGGAGAAAGAGTGAAGAGAAAGAGGGAAATAGAATAAACAAAGGGTATAAAAGTATTTTGGAGTAGGAGAGAGAAGAAAAAGATAAAATGTGGTAGACATTTGAAACAGATTTTGGTTTATGGTATTTTTGATTATACCATTTCCAACTAATGGTATAGAATATAATTTTCTCTACTTTAAAAACCTGATTAAAAATTAAAAATTAAAAACCCATTTTTGCTATAACACTGCTTTGGGTAACAAAGGCAATAAGCCAAGGCCAAACCAATTACAGTATACTCTACCACAAACATTGGAATGATGAAACAGCACTAAAAGAAACAGACAGAGACAGTTCCCTCACCAAACCCTATGATATTTTGAATGGCACACAGAAAGAAACTTGCAATAGACTCTTTAAGATTTCATGTATCGATCTTAAGCAGTGAATTAAGTGACGTGCTGTTGAACCGCTGAGCAAAGCCGCGGATGACAAGCACTATAACATCGCGGAGATGGCGTGAATGCACCACCATGTCTACTTCATTCTCACTATCCACAACAACCCTTAGCCTTCTCTGGTCATTACGAAATGTCTCTACCTAATTTGATGCAAAAATGATAACTTTGTTAAAAGACAATTTGAAGATTTACGAGTCTAGGCGACTATGATCACATAAATACTTACATGGAAAGGAGGAGCATAGCTTCCACGAACTTCAGTAGTTGGGAAAGACGTCTTTGAACCTGGTTTCACAACCTTTAACCTCTTCCTGTTCATTTCTAGCATTCGTCTCTCAAGATTACCCTCTCCCATAACCTACATTATTAGCACTTTCACCCTTTAAAAATCCAACCAATTTGATGAACACCATATTGTAATACCGAATTTATGAAAGACAGACCTTTTTTGGATAAGGGTCCTTGTCACACAGCACCTGATTCCAAGAGATCAAAAGACGGAAACAAATGATTGAACTTTTGTCATTATTTCGGCAAACAAAAAAAAAAAGAACACGAAGGATTGCTCTCTTATAGGAAAACTAGTGAAACTGAGAAAACAAAGCACAAAGTTATTCTTACCTCAAACTTCACTAAACCAGTTTCTAGTTTCTGCTTCACTTCCTTATGAAGATCAGGTTCTGCAAATTAAACATCAGCATAAATAACATTGCTTTTAGGAAAGAAAAGTAGTTGTGGGAGAGGCAAAAGAGATCCCTCTAAAAGGAAGCTAGTAAGGAGTTACTGTATGCAAATTTGAGGTCTTGTATGAGAGAGCTAGTTGACTATATTACATACACACATAACCATAACAATGACGATGGTTAAAACTTACCAACAGCAACAGGTTCTGTTGATGCAGAAACTGGGTGGCCTTCGACACCATCATCACGTATGGGTGTATATACAACGACCAGTCTGTATCCGACATCATCTACATTTGCTTCATACATCCTTCCAGTCTCACCTACAAAATTAACCAAAATGAATCAGATCTCAAGATTAAAATGGTTGAAAATGGATACAAGAGAACCGGGAATTACGACTCTTACATGAAATGCTAAGCTTTACTACTTGACATAAAGGAAATAACAATATGACAAAAAAAATTGTGTACCTGGAATTGAAATGAGATCAGGGCTTCCAACCATTGATCTAAGCCACTGGATTTTACTCTTTCCCTCTTTACCACCAAAATAATTGCCTCGAACAGCATATAAATTGGTGTGAAATCCTTGCCCTTCAATCTCCAGTTTCTCTATCCTAGGAAAACCTGAAATAGATATAATGTTGGTCATACCTTCAATTCTTAAGAGGTATTGGTAAACAAGATGTACTGGTAACTGGAATGCATCAAAACCTGGTAATATTGGACCAGTCTCGGCATAAGCTGGTTCACTAGACCTTCCAAACACATCATGTACAACACATTCACATTTGAGATGTCTACCAATGTCTTCAAACCGCACCTTATATGAACATGTATTTTCTGTAGGGAGAGCCTCATACGATATCATATCCCCCGATTCCAGTGAGTGGAACCTGTCACAACCATTGTTATGAGAATTTCTTAGTGACACCATGTATAAAAAAGCTGGCACAAGTGAAAAGCAAGTCCATAGAGAAAGCAGACTCGCCAAAGATGCCACATTCTAAGATCAACAAATCAAAAAAAAAAAAAAAACCTTTTCCGTATACAGTCTCTCTAATTAAATTTAGAGGCATGGAATCCTGCCTAAACGAAACATGTTCATCTTACAGCTCCCTCTGATAAATCTTAGTCCCAGAAACTTCTAGTGCAAATATTTAGCTAGAGATAAGATGCAATATACCATTGGTATTGAATAGATTCTTTGTACTTGCTCCAGACAAGTTGTTGGATTTCAGTCTTTGGGATTACTTGGACAGCTGTGAGAATATCACCCTGTACAGCCTTTCCAGTGAAAGCAAGCATGTCTACTTTCGGAACCTCTGTATTGTGAGCAATTATGTTAATATTGTGTTGCAAAGAGAATCCACAAAGAAACCCAACAAAAGGGAAAACATAACAACAATAAAAATCAATGGCATATTTGACATCAAGCCTTTGCTAGTGATCAAGAATGAAAACCTGGGAGGATAATATCAGTTGGCTCAGACATCTTTAGCTCTCCCACAATAGAATCTGAACGAACTGGAGTGTACCTGCAAAATGAGTTGAACACGTTCTAAGATTCAAATTTGCATACAGAAGGCGAAACCTATTATGGAGCGAGCGATCACTATCAGTTCTTCGAAAACAAGAAAATTAATATATGAAATGAAACAACCACAGCAAGTTATTCGGACAAACATAAAGGGCTTAGACCAGTTAACACATGAAGAGTTATTTTCACGAATGAGAGACCAAAACCAAAATATTCAAAGTGAACAACCGAAACAGCCATTTACATGCATGCTAAAGAATATATCAGAGCAGTGGGTGATTGTCAAAAGCTGCAAGGAAAAATGGCTGTGGAAACATACCCAAACAATATCCGGCAATTGTAATCTGACTCAGTCACTTCATACGTTTTGGAGTTAGCCCCAGCAATAAGATCAATGGTTCCATCATTATCTCTGTACCAACTGAAGAGACTTGCACCTTCATGGCCGCCAAAGTACTCTCCTTCCCCAGAGTAAGCATCCGAAAAAAGTTTTTTTACATGCACATTGAATACTTCTGGATCAGCTGCAAAAATTCACTTTATTCCGTCAGAAACATAGAGTTTTAAAACTCAGCTAAACCTATAGCCTTTTAACAGAATTGATAAAGTTGAATGTTGACAGGTTAAAGGAAAAGCTTTTATCAAAGGTGATAATATGAAAGTGTCGATTAGCATAACAAACTAGATTGATGTGGACAATGACTATTCAGTTACTAATAACTAAAATGTTCCATCTGATTAGTACAATAACTAGCAAGATAATCGAAAGTGTGGCAATATCTGCACCTGGGGCAACAGGAGAGTTCGTTATCGAAACAACTGGCTTCCCACTTCTCCCATCTACACGAGTAGGAATCCAGTACAACACTAGATAAGCCCCAACATCTTCAAGAGACGGAGTATATTTTCTGCAAGACAATCGGATCTTTCACATTTATCTAAAAGAACAAATTAAGAGAGAAACTTAAACGCAGCTTGGGAAATCGTGGCACTTACAATGTTCGACAACAAGCAACAACCTCTTCACCGGCATATGATATTTCCGTGAGTGCAGTTCCATGCAACTTGTCCTTAGTTCTATACCAGATGTACTCTCCAACACCTTCATGACCCCCAAAATAAGTTTTATGAGGCACAACCTCTTGTTTCTCAGAGCAGTCAGGAACTGAAAGCTCCAACCCCATAGGATTTGCTGTTTACAAAGCAAAAATAGAAGGAGCCGAGATAAGTAAATGTAGAAAACATTGTACAAATTTAATATTTATAGTACACTCTTTAGCTTAAATGGACACTCTACAAAAGTAAAGTACAGAATTGACATTCAACATTGAAAGACAGCTCACCTGGAGCAATGGCATCAGACATGATGCTCCTAGGACTCCCTTCTATTCCATCTTCGCGAACAGGAGTGTAAATAAGTTCAATGCTTTCCCCGACATCCTCCAGTGATAAATCCAAAAACTCTGTTCAGGGATCATATTAATTAGTCTGAAGCTGATTTTTAAGGGGTTGGCAAGGAACCTGAACCAAAAGGGATAAAATAGAACAAAACTTACCATCATTACTCAATGTTTCCTTAACACCATTACGTTTCACCCTAAACCATTCAATATGGCAATTTCCCTTTATCCTGCGTTACAAAATGTTATTTTAGTTGTGGAGTTTTACATCTAACAATCACATAAATTTCGAGCAGCTGTATAGAGTTTACCCTCCAGTATATGAAGCAACAAAGCTCAAGCGTTGCCCTTCAATCATTGATCCAAGAAACTCCAAGGACTGACAATTTGGATGGCCTGCAGAGAAATTAATTAAAAGATAAATCATCTTATCTACACCATTCATCTGCTCATTTCATGGAAATGAGTATCGCTTTTAGATACTGCAAAGCTTGATAACAAATAGGAAGATAGTATTGTACCAGCTACAATTGGTCCAGTTAATTCAGAAATAACAGTTGGTCCACGAGCCCAGTCATTTCTCACGGGTTCATAAGAAACCGAAATGAAGAAACCTATATCATCAACTGACAGCAGATATGATGAAGTAGTAGCACCCTTTATTTCACATGGAGTACCATCTGAATTAGTCTGCAAGAAAATTCATAAGTTTAAGAACAACTAAAGCATTCCAATTCCATGCAGATCTATCGACAAGAATAGGAAGAACAGTGTTGCTTTTGTATTCTCATATATTCAAAACTACCAAGTATGTGATGCATTAAGAAACCCGCCCAAAAAGAAAGGAACAGACTTCTCAAGATCATAATTTTAAAAATTTGGTAAATTTGAAGTTCAATACCCGGAACCACCGGTAAACAGAAGCTCCTTCTAGACCACCCCAATATTCTTTTTCTGCAGATAGCATTGTTCCTTCAATAGCAGCTCCAACAACTTGAAGAGACACCGCTCTTGGGTTTCCTGATGATCAACAAAACTACATATAATAAGCAAAATTTTATGGCAAAAATCACTGTGTAATAATCAGTGAAAACAATTGTAGGAAGAAAATGAATTAAAAAAAAAAGTCTTGTTCATCTTGGTTGCATGCCCTACTCTACTTCAAATCATCTGTGTTATTTCATCCTTTAGTTATATATTGGATTTCAGCATCTAGATCATGCTCCCATTAGCAAAGTTTGCTAAACTAGATCAAACTCACATTGCATCAGAATATTCCATGATAATCTTGCAGCATGGAAACAACAAAACAATGCATTTACCTGGAGGAACACGTTCCTGGGACATGCAAGTTCTTGCCTCGCCCACGATCCCATCATCCCTCACAGGTATACATTGAAATGAAATGAATTTGCCAATAGCTTCTTTAGTAATCGTATATTGAAGAATCCCAGAGGCTTCAGGTATCAATGTACCAGGGTGATCATTTTCAGCCTGCGCTCAAGGAAGAAGAGAGCAATCAGATGCAACCAAGTTTCCCAAAGGCGTTAAAAGTTTTGTCAACTAATTATTTCCTGCATATATAAGTTCTGAAATATATTTTCACATTGTTAAACTGAAGTCATCACACAAGACACTAGACCGTGGCTGGAGCTGAACATAGAAACTAAAGTAAAGACTAAATGTCAGAGGGAAATAATATGAAGAGCTTGAAGGATATACCTTATGATAATGCCATTCGTATGTGCTTTTACCTTCATGCCCTCCTATGTATCCATAGGATGCTGTCAATATACCACCCTCTAGATTGTCTCCAGTAATTGACAAGAAATTCAAGCTGGGAGGAAGGGCTGCCAGTTGTTAAAAACAAAATAATTAGCACTAGTACAGAATTTTCGCATTTACAAGATTTGCCACATTACCGAAGGAAGTACTTTTCATTCAAAAGATACGCCACATTGCAGAAAGAAGATACACGAGTAAACATATTTAGATTAAAAAAATTAACTTACTCTCAATTGTTCTTTCAGATATTACATATACTGGTTCACCGCATTCACCATCAGGTGTCATTGGAGTATACTTCGCAACTACGTAATAGCCCACTGCCCCCAACGGTATACGGAATGACTGAGAAAAAACATTAAAGTAAAAACATTATGAAATTTGTGCCTTACCAAACATTTTCTGATGAGCATTATGCATTAGACTACCTTCGCCACTTTTGATGTGCTCAGTTCATCAAGACTGGCTCCTTCCAGGATAGAGGAAGTTGATTTGTACCATTGCACTTTGCTTGAACCTTCGGTTCCTCCAGTAACGGTACCTGTTACAGTGACCTTACTATTCTCCCTCAGGTCGCCAACTATCTTAACATCTGTTACTTTTGGGGGTGCTGCAGTTTCAACAAATATAAAGAAATAACCACAACGAGCAAAAAATTGAAGAGAAAAACTCCAGCAAGTCTACATGAGCAGTTCTGATGAATCAATTATGTGATATCAAAAGCTAAGTGCTAACAATAGGCGCTAGTTCACAACAGTCAATTGTTAAAGCAAGATGAATCAGTATCCTTGGAAAACATCTTTGTCCATAAAAGAAGAAATCTGCCGTCAACAAAGTTTTAGCATACCTGGCTTGACTACACTGGATAAAGTTGAAACTGGTTCTCCCTCTAGCCCTGCAATTTTCTAGGATATGTCAGAATTGTCTAGTGCCTAACTCTGTATGAATTAAGGCTTTCGTCTAAGTAAGAACCTAAGGGAAATGAAACAGAAAGGAAACCAACCCTCAAAGTTTGCAGGTATATACACAAAAGTGACCTGTGTGCCAACATCTTCTTGGGTCAATGTATACTCAGGTGTTCCAGCCGATATCAATGAGAGTTCGCTGTAATAAAAGTACAATTTGGAAACATACAAAGCAAAAAAATTATCAAAAAAACATGAAAATAAAGCAGAGATACTGCACTGATGATGGTAACCTCCTTATCTACATAGCATGAAACAAAGGGGTAAATTATATCTACAAGAATAGTTACCCAGTTTCTTTATTCTTCCGTAACCATTCAAACTTGCTAGGACCTTCCTTTCCTCCAAAATAATCTCCAATCCCCTTTAGGACGCAGCCTTCAACAACATCTCCAGTAATTCCAACATTACTTACAGATGGAGGAGCTGCCACCAGAATTCATAGTTAGTATCCAAGATGTTTAACAGACAACCGGACGTTTTAATCTTAAAAAAAATGATGAAACAAAACAAGAAAACAGACAAATAATAGCCACTATACCACAATTATCAGTTTTAGTATGTAAGTGCACCAATCTGAAAAGAGTTAACAACCATGCGAAACAAGAAACCCCAAACCTTTAACTGTTAATCAACAATGAAAGAGATGAAAGCAAAGCAACACAAATGCCAATGTTATGCGGATGTTGGGACAATGAAAAGGTCACTATCTATGAAGAAGTTTTTTTCATCTACCTGCTTTTACGAACTCTGTGTACTTGTACTGAGGCTCTCCTCTTGCACCTCCTTCTGTGACTGGTGTGTACATATAAACCATACTTGACCCCACATCATCTAAAGATAACCTATATTCCTCATCTTCAGCTCCATCAATCACCACAGGGCTCCCATTCCACTTTCTCCTCAACCAACTGGTACAAAAAAAAAGTAACCATACCTCTTCTGGTTACTAATCATAATTGTATCAAGAAACTGGAATAGATAAATTTCTACAAGCTGCATATAACAAAAGGCGAAAGCAGAAAACATGACCCACCTGGTAATACACTTTCCGGGTGTCCCGCCACACCATGCAACCACTGCTTGACCCTTGATAATATTCCCCTCAACTAGTTCCCCGTGTAGTTCAAGGCTCACAACTTTTGGTATTCCCTTTCCTGCACAGCACTTCAATGTGAGATTCTAAAGGACACCGGTGGATAGATAATAACAATGGAAAACCCATATGGTTTATTGTATTACTGAAGAAGCATACCTCGCAGAACCGGTGAAGATATGGCAAATATGGGTGGATATTCAGTCTCTCCCATGACAGGAGTACATTCGATCTTTAGAATTCTACCAATGTCTTCATGTTTTGGCCAATAGACCTATTGTAAAATATAAAAAGAATAAGAAAACAGTCTCTTTTTAACACAAATGCAAATGAAAATATGGAAAGGGAAAGTTCACCTCCTTGGTTGCATCAAGAATAGGTAGAAAATTAGAAAGAGATCTGTCTGCCACAGACCATTGATATCTCAAGGATAATTCCGGATCTGTAGGAAGAGTACTTTCCAGAGCAAGACCAAAGTGACATTGACAGGGGGCTTCTTCAGAAGGTCGGTCAACAGATGCTTCTTTGATAACACAACCAGAAGGCAACATATTCTTCCACCTCTCAACTAAGAAGCGAAATGTCGATTCTGTTTACAAGAAGTTGCATGATATGAATTAAAAGTTAGATGCAATTATGGAACTTAGGAGTTGAATGCATGAGATTTATGTATTCACATAAAAGCTCAACTAGAAATTACACAAATAGAAACAAACACTTTATGTGAGAAAACCTTGAGAACATCAGTATGGAAGAGATAATAGTGATTTGAGAAACTTTTCAAACAAAAATCAAAGGAGAGGAAAGGTTTTACTTTTCATACGAAGTGATTTCAAACCATCAAGCCACAATGACAGATTATATATACATCTGAGAAGTGATTTCATTACCTGCTGCAAGGTCAGACTTGCAGAACTCCCAACCATCTCTGAGGCAGAGGGCTGCTATAGGAGGATAACGCTTTGCAATTGCCACTTCCTCACGAGATAGATCTAAAGAAAAAATCAAGGTCAACATGGACCACAGTCACCCAGATAAAATCCAAAGCACATCCCAAAGAAAAATCTTCTGAATACTTTCTATTGTATCAGTTGAACCTTCATTCCTAGGAAAGACTTTCTATATAATCAATACGGTTATTATTGTCCATATACAGCTAATATGTACCTTGTTAAACAAACAAAATTAAAAAGGAACAAGTCCTATTGCTACGATTCTAAGAAATCCAACGTTCAAAAGTAACTCTCATTGATCTAACATCGCAACAGCTCCTACCTCTCCTCACTTGCTAGTGCTCAGATTTTACTGCCAGACAAATAACTACTTGAAGTCCATATGATGAATGAAAACTTAGGCTTGCCGGTCAAATGATAAGCAAACTAAGGCACTTAGTTCTACAAAGGAGTACCTCTGTCATTGAATTTCTTCAAGGTAGGACCTACAAGTAGTATGGTTGCAGCTTCCAAATGAGAAATCTTCAGTAAAGGATTTTCCTCAACCCGTAGATGCTGTAATAGAAAAAACACAAAACCAAATTAAAAACTACGTATTTGGGGACATATATATGTAACATCAATATTTCTGTTCTTCCAGGGACAAACACCATTACCACAAAGATAAGTACTCAAATTTAACCATTGGTTCAGAGGAGAAAATTTCCCATCGATGATGGTTTCTCAATCTTTTAGACTAGGTAATCTAGTGTCTCATGTGACCAAGTACCAACTGATCAGCCAAATTAAATTGGGTGAAAAAGTTAAAATTGGGACATAGAATGAGACCTCAAGAACTGGTAGATATGGAAAGTCCTTCAGAGTTGTTATCCTGTTCTTACTTGCTGCTAGTACCTGCGAACAAATATTTATGAGGTCTAAAAAACTATGACTTGTTACAATGTACTGTAAACAACCTCAAATCTGAAACAGAAGATGTACCTGAAGCCGGGGCTGGCTTGCCATTGCAAGTGATTTTAATTTATTTTGGGCAACAGAGAGAAACTAACATGGGAACAAGAAAGATTATGTTCAGAAAAAGTCAGGGGTAATCCACAACAGGAGCTACAATTATGAAAACTTGATAGCATTAATTTGGCACATAACTGGAACAAAATGCTTTGTCAATTTCTAATGCTCACCTCTAAGTTTGGAAGTTGAGGCAAACTAGCAAGTGAAGTTATCTGATTTCCAGCAAGATAAAGTTGCTGCCCAAGTAATATAAGATTTAAAATACTTATCAGATATTGCTCATGAAGGAAGAACCAAGGACAGAATGGGAGAGAAAAAACCTGCAACATTTTGCAGTTCTCAAGTGGTTCAAATCCAGGCCCTTTGAAATCATTAAAACTCAAATCCAGAACCTGGGATAAAAGGAAGAAACATGATCAAAGCTAGTGTGACAATATATTTTCCGAAAACCAAGAACTCTAGGGAAATAAAATGTACTGACCTTGACTCGACTCAATATCTCAATACCTTCCAGCGCAGATAGAAGATTGTCTCTAAGATAGACAAACTGGTAAGGAATAGAAGTAGAGGAATTTAAAATAAGTAAAAATGATTGAGGTAGAAACTTCATATTTAGTATTAATCAAGAATTTTCTAAACTAATATCAGGAACTCTCTACAAATCTCAGAGTTCATGTGGGATACAGATAACTAATCCTCCCTACTTATTTTATATCTACGATTGGTATATCTACATAAACATCACTATCACAACGCATTGCACTAGAACACTGTGAAGCCATTATGGAAATATAAGTTTACCTCTAAGTTTGGCGATAAGTGTAGCCCACCTGAGGTTAGACTGCGAATCCTGTGGCCTCTGAGATCCAATCTCTTAAGCAATTATAGATATCCATTAATCAATAACCATATCAAGAATCGAACTTCTTGTATGAAAATCTAGAAGTATAAAGATGAAAGTGAGTTCTTACCATATCATCACCAGCTTTAACCTCCACCTTTGGAAGAATAATGAGTCGTGAACCGCGGCTTTCTGGGGTAGCTGTTTTCTTTCCTCCAGAAAAGTTGGAACTCCGGTCAAGAGGTGTCGTCGAGAATGACTTTGATCTAATACCACTAGAAACAGAAGGTGATGATGATCCAGCAGAGGGAGAAGAAACCGTCCGCCCACTTGCGAGAGTAGAATGCACTGTTCCACTACTGGTCCTGCTGCCACTACTGTCAACCGATGAAGATGGAACTCGCTTTGATGACACAGAGCCACTCATAGCTGGTCTAGCAGAAGACTCTGGCTTACTCAAACCAGAACCAATGGAAGTCCGTCCACCTGGTGATACGGTGATAGATTTTTTACTCTCGGGAAGGCTTGCTTTAGATACAGTCTTAGCAGAAAGAGAAGACACCGAGCTCCTCTTCAGGTCTGGAAGTGACCGTCTTACGGGGTCAATACTCGTTCGTTTTGGCAAAACCTTAGTGGCACCAATCGACTTCTCTGCTACTCCTCCAGTGCTATTTCTCCGAATTGCCACAGGCGTAGAACTCGAGACCCGTGAAGAGAAAGACGCGCTTGGCTTTATTAAATTCGAACTAATCACTGCTTTCTTTTTAGTAGCAGCCGTTCGACTCGACACCATAGGCACTGCAGAACCACTCTCTGGACTCATACTCACATCAGGAGTAGCTTCTTCCTCAGCCTTAGCTGCTACTTCCTCCATTTTGAAACCAATCGAAAAAACTTAAATTCCTGGAACATCAAAAGTGAAACAATTTATAGAAACATCACAACAATTAAAGGAAACTTGTTTTCTCTTCACTACAAAGTTTCTCTACTTTATTGCCTAAATTGTTTCCTCGTAATAATAATGCCTCAATTCAAGAACACATACAAACGGAGTTTCTGGCTTCTTTCAGCTACAATTGTCGGTTACTTGTACATTTTGTGAACCACCAAATACACAGAAAGCAATAATTTTTGTAAACAAATAAAAAAATATTAAGAAATTTTGTGAGCGAAACAGCACAAGTAATTCCAGAGTTTCCTCATTCAAGCAAATAAATTTCTCAAAATTTTCAAATTAATTAAAAATTCGAATTCTAGGGAAAAAAATAAAAAAAATATACAGTACTTACTGTGCTGACAAATAAGTAACCCAGTAGAATCAAAAATCCATCTCCACCGACGGGCGAGATTCCCGGCGACGAATCCGGCGGTTCGAAAAGTATCAAACAGAGCAATCGGGGGAGAAAATGGATAAATGTAGATCTGGATGAAGCAGAAAAACGAAACGCTCGTTACTAATTTGGAGCTTTACGAATGGAATCAAATTAAAGTGAAGAAAACGATTAAATTTTTGAGGGAAAAGCGTGGCAGAGAGAAAACAGCTGGAGAGAGAAATATTGGTTGAACAAAAGAAAAGCAGAGAGAGAGAGAGAGAACAGTAACAGTGTAGCAGAAAAGAGTGTGTATGTTTAACAAAACTCCAAATACATACCCCTATATTTCGCTTGTTTCATGAATTTACCCCAATTATTTAGTAAAGTTTCATCCAAGTACCCTACATTTCAAATTTATTTAAAAATCATCATATGAGATGGACGTGTGCTTTGTTCCTCATCGAATAAAAACTACAGTTTCGATGTTGTGGTTTCAATTTTTGACTCTTTCTTTCGTAATTTACTCGTAAAGTCATTAATGATGTGTTACGAAAGCGTATACAAAGTTAGCAAGACTATGGCAGATAACAACAATAGGAGAGGGACTATCATGAAAAGTATCATAGTAGAAGTCTAGAAGGGAATATTTTTTAAAAAGAGAAAAAGTTTGAAATTAATAGAATTAAAATTGGCGGAAACCGTAAAAGCTGAGTAAATAATGGCAAGTGGGCGTTTTTCGAAAACTGATGAATAGTTTTAAACCAACGACACTTAACACTATGTTTGGCTCTATCTAAAAGTCAAGCACACAAATAAATTAATTAATTTTGTAGTTATTCTTATCCGAAATTATTACTCCAAATTATTCAATTTAGTTTTAAATAAGCTCCACCTAATATTCAATTAATGTCACTATCTTTATACTGTTTTATAAAGGTGTTCGAAATAATTGCATCCGTCTGCCCAATAATCAAATATATAATCATTTAATATAATCTTCTACCCATAATTTTGTACTTTTTTTTTTAATTCATACAGCAGGGGTGGGCGTTCGGGTACCCGATCGAGTTCGGATCGGGTATTTCGGATATCAAGGTACCCGATGATTGGAGATATACTACCCGATCGGGTATTATATATATTTGTGTTCCGTTCGGGTTCGGGTTCGGGTATACCCGAATTATACCCGAAATAGGTTTTTTTTTTTTTTTGGAAACCCGAAATAGCATTGTAAAAAAAAAAAAACTTAAAAATGAATATATGAAGTGTAAAGGAACAATGCTCAATCAAGCAAAAAATCGAAGCTACATATGAATGAATAAGTTATAATTCTTAAGAACAATGTGAAAACAGAGAAGTGTAAAGGAACGGTTTTACCGGAATCATCTCCAAATTTAAAAGCAAATCACTCAAAATCGACAAAATTCGTTTCTTGCTTGGAACAGTATTGACTAAGCTGCAACTAGCTCCATTAATCTAAACAATTCACACTCTAGGTTATTAAAAAAAAAAAAAAATCAATGGCATCCAACTCTAATCACTAATGTGTGTGTAATAATAAAAAAAAAAAAAAAGAATCGGGTACCCGATCGGGTACGGGTACCCGTTCCTTTAGATTTTGAAACCCGATAGGATATTTTCATATGCAAGGTCGGGTTTGGGTTCGGGTTTTTCGGGTCGGGTTCGGGTTCGGTAATCGGGTTCGGGTAAAACGCCCACCCCTACAGCAAGATTACCAAAATTTAATATTTTTTTAAAAAAAATCATTAGTTTAATGATTTATTGACACAAATGTTATAGTCTCAAGATTTATTTCACATAGTGAATTTTAATTACAGGAATGTCACTTACACACTCATATTCCGATTTTGATCTTATTCTATACATACAAAATCACTTTTTGCTTCAGACTCAATTTAACTTCTTGTAAAAAAATATATTTTTTTCTGTCACACACACATTTCGTTATGATTAAACAAATACATTATCTGTTTCAGAAAACCAACATGGAACCGAAGTGCTAATAAAAGTGAAAATAGTTCCTCGCGTGCGCGCATTCCTTTCCAGCAAATCCGAACTCGTCTAATTCTCATGTCGCCAGTAGATGAACTCGAACTCGGGGGAAGATTCTTCTCGAAAGAATGCAAAATCACGCAATTTCGGCTGAAACCAGACCACTCATGTGGTAATTCCACCATCTTTACTAACTCAGTTGAATTAGTTATAAAGGTGGAACAAAATCACCACTTCCCGAGTAAGCATCGCATGGCCCACAACAAGCCATATACCTCGGTATGAAGGGGGGAGAAGCCTCGCTGATACCCCTTTAATCCAATCAAATCTGTTGTCCCATCCTGAAGTTGCAAGTCCCATCCTACACCACTCGTAGGGGTATCTTCTTTCCACGATCCATCTACAAAACAAGTAAAAATGCCCATATATAGGTGTACAACCATCTGTAGATGTACTGCTGGCACATGTTCTGTTGTAGTCGACATGAGCCATTCTCGCACCTCCTTTGTTGCCATAGCAAAAGTCTCAGATGGATCTTATGCCATCGAGTTAAAAAAACGTATCATTTCGTGCCTTCCAAATATACCAGATAATCCAGGGTATAGCCCGAGAGACTTCTGAGAGCGCCTTACTTTGGGAAATACGCCAGATTAGAGTATTGAAGTTGGTTCGTAAACTCTCGGATGGAAAAAGAGGAGCCTCACTGGGGAGGCCGGCAAATTCCCAAGTTTACACCGCCTAGGGGCATGTAAATAGCGCATGATTAATAGTCTCTATATGATCAACACATCGGGGACACGACAATGTATCTCGAATATGTCTATGGTTGAGACGCTTATTAACCGCCATCGCGCCCGACAAGCATTGCCAGAGAAAGTGTCTCAATTTGTTAGGAGCTAGTATCTTCAAGACGTGGGCCTTAAGGGAATTATCTGAAGGCTACTAGAGTAAAAATTGAGTGGCAACATCCTTATGTATCCTTGTAATCTCATATCCAGACATAACCGTATATACTCCCGACTTGGTGTAATGCAAGCAAATACTATACTCTACCATACGGGAGGATAACCGAAGACTGAGGATCTGTGGGACATAACTAGCCTGAATATGAGCACGGATGGCATGTATGTTTCACGTATTAGATTCACGATTAATGAGATCTGAAACTCGAAGCATCAGATCAGGGAAGCTGGTTTTGCTATACATAAGCAGAGGTTCTATGTTCGATATCCAGTTATTTATCCATACATTAGAGTATACCCCATTGCCGATAAAATGTGGGGAACCCTATAAGATGAGCGACTTTGAAGACCAAATAATCCGCCCGCCATACGATGGGCGGTTTGGTTTTGATGCACATTCTAAAAATATCAAATTTTTAGGACTCATGCTGCAAGAGAGTTAGGAAACTGATACCACATCTGTTTTGCCAATAGAGCCGGATTAAAATCTCCAAAATATTTGAATCCAATACCGCCCTGATTCTTGGGTAAACAGAGTTTGTTCTATGCTACTAGTGTAAACCCCTTGAGTATGGCCTAGACCGTCACCAAAACCGGGAAACTGCGCTAGCTAGTACAAGAGGAGGAGTTCGGTCGTCCGATCACTTTTGGGGAAGTGTTATGTAGAACTTAATTTGATTCCTCACTTCTTTCTCTTTGTTTTTCTTGCGTACACTTATACCTTTTCATGCAATTACAGGAGGAGGAGTTCGGTCATCCGATCACTTTCGGGGAAGTGCTCCTGTGTAAACACACCAACACAGATGGGTCCTTTATTGACTTAAAAGCGCAAGAGGTTGTTGAAGCTTATGAGAGACACCTCCAAGAGGTTATGTCTCACGATCCTGCTGACGGGCCTGACAATTCCGACAACTCTTCAGAGCGTTCTACTCACCGCATTCTTACCGTCGATGAAAAAATGCCAAATTTCTTAAGGTAAATTAGATGTCTTTTACTTTATGATACATTCCTGTTTTAGATTATTGTTATGTGTGTGCTATTGGTTCTGTGTGTGGTATTGAATTAGTTGCTACTTGTTTTCAATTATTTTCTATGGTATTGAATTAGTTCATAGTTGTCCTACATATTTATAAACTTAGTATTTTAGCTTCATTAAATTAATTTGTTGCTTGTAATTGTTTTGTTCTTGTAGTGTACCAAGACTGACCAGAAAGAAAACCAATTTAGACTTGGTGAACTCAACCAGTTGGTCGGGCAAGGAAGCAACAAAGGGAGCTATACAATCTCTTCTACTCATGTGATTGCACAGCTCCATGACCACCTTGAAGCAACAAACCTAAAGATTGATGCACAAGAACACGAAAATTGTCGACGCGATGCAGAGCAACAACGTGCTCTAGTTGAGCTCTCTGAAATGAGAAAGCTCGTGTCGTTCTTGAAGAGTGATAATCCTCGCATCGCAATTTATATGAATCAACCTGCTCCTACTTTAGAGCTCATGTCTCCACGTCGCAACTCTCCGACCAGTGAAGAACCTCAACCAGCCATCGCAGCAGCCGTCACACCAGGCACATCACCAACCACCTCACCATCCACTGCACCAACCACCTCATCATCCCTTGCACCAAGCACAACACCAACCACCTCACCAACCCCATAAACTGTTTATGTATGCTTGAACTAATTGCTCTTGTCTAATGTTTTGGTTATGTAACGGTTAACTATTTTGTACATTTTGTTAACCGTTTTTGGAATTCATAATTCGGAACCGTATTTTGCTTGAACTAATTGCTTAAGTCTATGTTTCTTTATGTAGAATTCCGTTTATGTAACATTTCTATTAGTAGAATACAGAGTACAATAAGAAGTAGAATACTGGGTAGAATACTGGGTAGAATACGAAGTATAATACAAAGTATAATACCAACAAAAATACTATCCAAACTGTCACATACACATAGCAAACTGGCCATTCTTTTATGACACTTTAGTGATTAATTAGAGACTACCACTTTTCTTTAAGTAGTCATAAAAGAGTCACAAATTAATGACACTATAAACCGTCATAAAGCAGTCACACATTAGCCACTACACTTTTGTCACACTTCAGTTAGTAATTCGTGACATTTTCTTTAGTCTCTCTTATGTCACTAATCTGTGACGCCTACTGATCGTCTCAGGTCCGTCACAAATGTGCTACTCCATAAACTGGTCATAAAAGTGTTGCAAATATGTGTCGCATTTGTGACGAACCAAATTAGCGACGAAAAAATTGTCACCCTTTAATTTCGTCACAAATGCTACTTTTGTGACTGATTTGTGACACAAATCGGAGTCACAAAATGATTATTTTCTTATAGTGTCTAAATCCCTAAATCTGTTTTCTCCGTCTCCTTCGTGTCGCCGGATTTTTTCTCACCGTCGTGTCCTCCTCTCTGCCATATCTCATTTTCTCGATTCAGAAGTTCTCATAAGATATTACAATTTCTGTCGATCTCCAATAGCTAAATCCCTTTGTACGATTAAATATCTAAATCCCTAAATCTCTTTTCTTCGTCTCCTTTATGTCGCCGATTTTTTTCTCACCGTTGTGTCTTCCTCTCCGTTATATCTCATTCTCTCGATTCTGAAGTTCTCATAAGGTATTACAATTTATGTCGATCTCCAATAGTGGTTGTGGTAATCGATTCCCAATATTGTTTGTGTAAATTGATTTCCAATACTGAGTTTGTTGAATTCATTGTAATTTGATTTCATTGTGAATTTTAGTGTAAAATTATCTTATTTCATTGTGATTTGCATACTAAAAATTCTGTAAATTAAGGTTTTTTTGTAGACATGAGTAGCTTATCATTGGGTTCAAGTCGTCCGAGCTACGTAAGAGGCATTCCAAGATAGCATAATTGTGGCAAGCCTACTACATTCCTCAAATCATCAACAAACATGAATCCGGGTCGTGAGTTTTAGTGATGCACAGCGTCAAATGTCAAGTCTTTCGGTCATGTTTTCAAGTGGGCTAAGGAGTCTCAGTTGGAAGAGTAGGATGTGTTATCAGAAAAGTAAGAAACAATTGTTGAAGACATTGGAAATTTAGTTTGTTTGTCAGAACCATATAATGGATACATTGCAGAAGCTTGAGGAGAAGACAAAGAGTCTAGAATATGAAGTTAAGACGTTGAATGCAATGTGTAAGAAATGTGTCATATGTGTTGCGATTGGAGGCTTTCTTTATCTGTCATACATGCTACTGTGAAAACAGTGTTAAGCTTATATTGTTGTTGAGTAAATTCAGACTTGGTCATTTTCAATTTAAAACAACATTTGATGTTCTTATTTACCTTGTTACTAGGTGACTCCCTGCATTATACGCGAATTAATATTTCTTTAAACTTGACAATTATTAATGTTCAATTTATTTTTAGTTCATTTTTTGTCTTTAGAATATTTTCAATTTTTAAAGTTTTTTTTTATGAATAATAGTATCTTGAATAAATAATATAGCGAGATAGTATTGTTTTTATTTCTATTTAAATTTTGGTCAAATATCTTTTTTCTCAAATAAATTTAAGTTTTAGATTAATATCTAAATATTATTTCGGTTTTCAAATATCAAATATATTAGAAAACTTTATTTCATGATTAAAAAGTTTTTTATTTTGCTCAATATCCATTTGGTTTCCGACCAAAAAAAAAAATCCATTTGGTTAAAGTTGTGTGAATTATTCGATTTATGAATAACAATATCAAAAACAAATTTTTTTAAAAGTGGATAATTTGGTTTGGTTTGATTTTGGTTTGTGTTTGTATTTTAATAAAAATATCAAATAACAAATGAATTTAGTGTGAGAGAATAGGTTAGATTTTGAATAAATTTGTGAAATTAGCCCACTAATTATATTAGTTTTCTTAAATTTCATTTGAGATTTGGTCCAATATAACTCTCACTTTTGCCATGTCACATTTTAGAGGATGTCATTTCACATTTAAATTGTGAGAGTGAATGTGAGGATGACATGTAGGATTCTTTAGAAAAATCACTTCTCTAATAATATATAGGGGATGTGTTACCTTCTCTTGGCTAATCATTAGAAACTAAAGTAGACTAATTAACCCAAAAGAAACCCAATTTGAGAGACAAAACAATAGCAATTGAACGAAAAGAAACAAAAAAAAAATAAGAAACAAAACCATCAGTAACGAAACCAAGTGTAAGAAACAAAAGACAATAAAACCATTACGATCCAAACACAAGAAAACCACAATAATAAAGTTTGATTGAATTCTCAAACTAATGGATTAAAGGAAAACAGAGTATGGTCATATAAACTCAAACCAGATGATATGGAACCAAAGCTAAATTGGTATGTCACATGTGGCTTTGTTATGACCTTGAAGATGATACCGACTGCACTTGTCCTTCTTTGCCTTTTTTGGTCCTTGAGACTTTCATATCTTGTCTTCAACAGATTCGTATCTTCGTTTCTTTCGTCTACCCGCTTGTCGCCGTGTTTCAGGTTGTAACACGTGGACACATTCAACGTTCGGTGGGACACGCCACGCATCCTCGAGAACATATATTGGATTAATCTATTCCTCATAAGCAGCTTGATATATCATGGTTTTTACCCGTTAAAGATCATGATATAAGTCTGATTTCTTGAATCTTTTGGTGTTTTCGAGTCTATTATGTTTATTATTAGGTACAAAGACGCTTGGAACTTTATTGGTGTTTACTGGAGCATTATGGAGCAAAATGCAATGAGGAATCAAAGTCAAAAGTTTGGATTGAAGTTTCCAAAGTTGTGTCGAGCGACGGAGTAATCAGTGTCGCTCGACACGAAGGATTTAGAGTTGGTGTCGATCGACACCACTATCAGTGTTGATCGACACCCTGTTGCGAACAAGCCCAAATCCGAATTTTGGAAGATTTTCGTTTTGCGTCAGAAAGCCTAGATGTTTGCAATAAGGCCCATGACATTTTTGTAACCTATATATATATGTTTTCAGCCATTGTTTAGGCTTATGCTTTATTTTACTAAGTTTAATAAATATCTTTCAATTAATATAATGGTTTCTTCTTTGATTATGTCTGAGGAGTTACCTTGTTAGGTTTAGGATTATTCAAAAGTGTTTGATGAATTGCTAGATTTAATTAAACTGTTAGGATAATATCATTAGAAATTCTTCATCTTAACTTGTGTTTATTGCTGATTTTAGCTTCGCGAACTGAAATCTGATCTTAGGTTAATTAGTAGAATTGACAATTTTATTAATTGCTTGAACTAGTTTTTGATGAGCAAAATGCCTTTTCGCAAAGACATTTGGTTTAGGATTTTGTGAACAATCGAACTTGATCATTAATGCTTGTTTAGATTTATACGATTCGCAACGACAGTTGGTTTTCTAGGATTTAGACATAGATAATATTTGCAACGACAACTGATTGATTTTATATTCGTGTTCATATTTAAGAAATGTGCATCATAATTCCTATCGTTCATTCATATCTGCAATTTTGATTCATCTGCGATTTCCTTGCGCCTAGCTTTCTTTTAATTGATTTTTACAACCGTTTCAATTGCTTTATTATTTAACTGTTTTTGCATTATCATTATCCTGCTTAGCTTAATTCGAAAGTACTAAGTCTATTGTGTTTCCGATCCCCTGTGGATTTTGATACCCTAAGTACTACAGTGATCTCTTAATTTGAGAGAGTAGCTTAAGGTTAATTTGAGCATATCAGAGCTCGCCATGTAACAGTCGTGTTCTTTTAATCGGTCAGAGAATGAGCGTCTCTTCCGACAGAGAATCACGCTTTTATGTCGTGTATGCAAGGTATTTTAACCAAGTCATACTTTCCACATGTACACGATCTCTCATTTAGATCAACAAGGCAATCAATCTTATCGCCTTTTACATGAAATATGTCATTGTAAATCTGATAAACGCTAAATGTTTCACCTTTCTTGATCCTTCTTGCTATCTTTTTCTCAACTTTAATGGTTAAACGGTGGTTATGCTTTGAGCTTTTTCTTCGACACTCATTAAACCATATGGTTAACATTTCTCTAATGATGTCTAGCAAAGGAATTAGTGGATACTCTTTAGGTGAGTGTATCGCATAATTTATCGACTCATCGGGATTGTTTGTCCTAATGTCGCACATGTATCCTGAAAAATGGCAACGAGCCCATTTAGATATGTCAGCTTCAATTAGATACTTTCCAATCTTTGGACTAATTGTGCAAATTCTCGCAAATTTCTTCTCAAAATCAACTGCCCTATAAAGTTTTGAAGCCTCTGCAACCATATATACTATACCCCTGCCTTGATAACTTGTCACCACATTGTTCAGCAAGTGGTGAATACAAATTCCATGCTTAGCTTCAGGGTAAACGTTTGCAACTAGTTTCACAATTGAAGAATGTCTGTCGGACACAAAAGCCAAACTGGTGTCGTCCTTAATTACAACATTTAGCTTCCTCATAAACCATTCCCAGGAAAGGCCGTTCTCTGAATCAACAACCCCAAATGCGAGTGGATACAAGTAATTATTACCATCTATAGTTGTAGCAACAAGTAGTGTTCCTTTGTACTTATTCTTTAAAAATGTACAATCAACAACAACCATTTTCCGCATTGTTTTGCAAACCCTCTTATAGATTGACCAAAAGAAACAAACATGTACTTGAATCTACCTTCACCATTGGTTTCAAAATTGTAATGCGTACCCGGGTTTGCTGCATGAAGCATGTATAAGTACTTTGGTATTTTCTAATAACTTTTCTCTGGTATTCCTCTAACTGCGTTAACTATGTACTCACGAGCATCGAATGCTAAAGAGTAACTAATATCGACTCCCTCTCCAATAGCATACACTGAATCACATCAATCGGTGACGGTCTTGCTTTGACACCCTGATATTTAGGCATAATCAACTTGGCGATTCTTTTTGCTAAAGCTGTCTTTCCACCGTTCGTTTTGCTGGACGGATCACATGTATGTGTAGAGACATACTTGGTGATTTAGAATACATTATACCTTGGTACACTCCTTGCACGAAGAAGCCAATTGCAAATGTTATCCGAGCAGCGAATATTAAACCATGTCGTATTCAAATTAATAACCTTATAGAAGTTGTGCTTCATTGCACACATTTCCATTGTCGAATTCAAAATCCCTTTCGTGTCGAAACTTTGATTCTTCTTCACAACATTCTCCAAACATAATTTAACAAGTTTCTTTTTACCTTGTCTTGCGTTTTCAAGCAACAAGACATCATCCTTACCATCATCATCATCAACATGAACTTCTAATTCTGTTTTTTTAGCCTAAGGAGTACCGAATTTTCTAGGCTTAAATGCTACACATAGCTATGTCGATGCTTTATTCATAATGTACGCAACAAAATTAATTACTTGGCGGTCATTAGAAATGATAACTGGAGGACACCCTGACGTGTTAATCAAATCTCCATGTAGAAAACTGCACTCGATCGTAACATGGCGTTGCTCGATTCCATAATTCTCTTACACATTATTGTGTAACTCCTCAATAGTAGTAGTAGATTCCAAAGACAGTAATCGACCACCTCTTTCTTCGTCCACAGAAAATCTCCATCCGTCATTCCATATCCATTCGCCACAAATAGCATAGATATGCACCATATTATGCCAAAATTCAAAGGAACCACCAATGAAGAAAACAAAGAGGAATATGATGTTTTTGATGAAGGAAACGCGAGGAACACGTATGTATCAAACGTGAAATCGTGTTTTCCATATAAGAATTTTCAAAAATAATCATTTTAGGTAACTAACATATTTACTCCTAGATTTTAGGATATGCAACTTTTTTGACAGGTACATTAAAGTATTTTATGTTTATGTTACAAGACTGAACAATTAACTCTCTTCAGCTCTACAGGTTACACTTCACATAGTCCTTACCCACGGTAACAAGTTCGAATGTATGCGGAGACATTTTTTTGAAATTGTTTGAACGACCTTTATTTGTTTATTTCAAAATAATTAGAGGAGAATGAACAATAAATTGTCTTCAGCATCTTCGGTTATTTCCGATTGTAACGTCTAACAACTTCGGATCCTGAGTCCGAGGACCGGTTTTGCTACTTTTTTGGAATTTTTAGTTTTTCGAACTTTAAAATGAGAAGTTATTAGTAAAAAAAATAATTAAAAAAATAAATATATAAAATATTTTCAAAAAACAATAATAATGTAAAAATTCTTTACGTAATATTCACAAATATTTATTTTAGGAAAGAAAATATTCACTCCTATATTTAAGGAAATGGTTATTAATTAGTGTAAATTATGAAATGTGCCATAAATTGGGGAAACTTTGTAAAATCTGCCATAAGTTTTAATTTTTTTCAAAATCTGCCATATTTTGGCATTTGGTGGAAGAAACAATTTACGAAATTACCCATTCTTCTTTCTTCCTTTTTCTCCATTTTTTCTTTTTTTCAATCTCTTTCTCTTTTCTTTGAAATAAATATATCTGGTTCTCTTTCTTCTTGTCGGAATAATCTCTCTCTCTCTCTCTCTCTCTCTCTCTCTCTCTCTCTCTCTCTCTCTCTCTCTCTCTCTCTCTTTGAAAAGGATCAAGTCGTGACCACGTGACGGCGAATCCAAGCGCCAAAGTTTTTTTTGGATCTGGATTACCCGAAAACGATGGTGGTTGTGGTCGGGTTTGACCCGTTAAAGGATTGGCAAGGAAGTTACTATGAGTGGATAAAATTGCTCTCTTTCTCTTACTCAGAGACGGACGTCCTCAGTGACATAGTTGTCCTCAGAGACGGACGTCTAGTTTGGCGCATCTTGTCCTTCGATATCCACCAGACATACGGTTATAAAAACGGTGGTTAATGGCGTTAGTGACGGTGGATGGGATGGTGGCTATCGGAAGACAATAAATACCAGACCGAGAATAATAAATACAAAATAAAGTAAAAAAATATAAGACGAAGGACAAACAATACAAGACATAGGACCAAAAATACAAGACGAGGACAAGAAATACAAAACAGACGTCCATCGTCCCGGAGAGAGAAAGATATAAAGAAAGAGAGAGCAAAGAAAGAAAGAGAGAGCAAAGCGGGAGAGGAGAGAGAGAGAGACACAAGACGAGGACAAGAAATACGAAACATACGTCAATCGTCTCCGAGAAAGAGACAGCAAGGAGGGAGAGTGAAAGGAAGAGATAGCGAGAGTGAAAGAGAGAGAGAGATAAAGAAGTGGGAGAAGAGAAAGGGAGAGAGAACTGAGATAATTGTTTCAAAAATGAAAAGAAAAAAATGGAGAAGATGATGGATAGTTGAATGGCATTCTCGTAAATATCTGGATTCATTAAAAATCTTTTAGACTTTCACCACTGGACGTCCGTACGCTTTATGGCAGATTTTAAAAGCTTTGTAGATTATGGCAGATTTTATAATGACCTTTGTAGATTATGGCAGATTTCATAATTCCCCCTATTAATTATGCAGAAACTACATTCTACTATTCAATATATGGTTTTATATTGGTAGAATTATGGGGCCAAAGGTATTATATGCGCTTGGTAGAGTTATACTAAGTGGTGGAGAAATGGCTCTTCGCAATTGTAAAATGTTGAGAATAAGTAGAAACTTGTTTCCACGCTCGGTAAATTTATGTGACATAAGCATAATCTAAATTATACTGCAAAAATCAGCGGTAGAATGGAAAACTAGAATCATTTTTAACACATGATTTTCAACTTCAAATTTTTTTATATACATACAAATGACTATTCATGACATTCTTAAAATTTTTCATATTTTTTTAGATTTAAAAACCTTATATTTCATTCTTTTTTTTTAAGTAATGACATTTTCGGAAAAAAATTGACCAAATATGAGAAAGTCTTATTGGGACATTATCCAAATGAATGTGGCCTATTTTAGCTAAATGTTGTTATTAAGGAAGACATTGGTTTGACTTTTGTGTCCGACATACATTCTTCAATTGGAGGGAAGTTGATATTTCCCATCATAGATTCTTGCTATAAGCAAGAACCAAACCTTATAGTTCTGTATATGGTTATGATTAATGATTGAATTACAGAGATTTTGTGAATATCTAACTTTCTTTTTTGGATATTTATAGGGTAGAGCAATCACTTTGTCTCGAAGAGGAAGTATCATTTCATAACACCAATTGATACAACTTGGAATATGCCATTAGACAATGTTTTCGATCTACAAACTTATCTTTTACATGGATTGATTCATAGTAATGGGTTTGGTCATTTGATCTGCCTTAATGGTATGGAAGGAGGATCTAAATACTTGTGTGAGAGAAATCGTTGGCCTTTAGGATGAGCTTTGTACTTACCTCGGAGCACGGTAATGGAACAACATTTATCTACCGTTATTCAGGTTTGTTGGATTTACCTTTTTAATGTTTTAGAGATTGAATGAATGTGTTTTTGCAGTTGAGGATTTGTCTAAGAAGAGATCGTTGGAACTTCGGTTATTATATGGTGTGGCGTATGTACATTCATGGTTCAGTAGATGGGGTTACAAGTTATGTCGTCGAACTTATGGTATGACCAAGAATGATGATGAGAATGCAGTTGAGCTTCTTGGTTCACCTGAGCTTGATCAGATTAAGTTTGATTTCATTGAGGATCAACAATCTAAAGAGATCAAACTTAAATTCGGGTATTATAGAGAAATGAGTGAAGGGCATTTGAAGACATTCAAAGATCTCTTACAATTTATGCTTATCATCAATTTTTTAACGAGAGATGCATACATTTTTTAACACAAACCTGAAGCAAATATATTCCTAATTATCTTTCAATTTCAGTAAATTAATTATATTATCTTTTTTTTTTTCTTCAACAAACAAAATATTTATTAAAATATGATACTTATTTGTCAATAATCCCTATATTTAAAGGAAAAAAAAAGAATCAAACAAAATGAATAAAAAATAGAAAATATTTATTTCCCAATGATATAGAACCGGAGAACGACACAACCAATGGTTCGATAATTAGAAAAATTGAAAACGAACACTAATATATAAATTTTAAAATATTGTTAAAATAAATTTTTGTTTTAAATAAATTATTTTCAGTTTTGGTTCTTAAATATCACAAAAATTTTAGTTTAGACTTTATAATATTTTCTTAAAACCAATTTTTATTGGTATTTAGAAATAAAATTAGTAACAATATATTTAAAACAAAAGCTTATTGTTATTGTTGTAGTGTTTTGAGAATTATGATGATGATATATATTCCTTTCTTCCCACAAACTACCCGTTGTAGTGTTCAAACCTCACGTCCCATCAATCCCGTTTTTCTACCGCCGTTGATAATTCTCTGGCCGCCGGAGCTCCCACTCGGCTTTCTGATACTCAGAAAAAACCCTCTTCGCTGATAAATCATAAATCTCAACGACCACCAACCCCATATAGATTTCCTTATCGTCGCCGTTGCTCCGAGCGACTTTTTCTCGCTTTTTTCACGAACAATCCCGCCTCTGTTCTTAGGCTATGTGCAGTACATCGTCGAAATTTCTGATAGCTGGTCAGGTCAACTTGACGGATTTGATTGATTTCGTCAGAGCCTTTGGAATGTTATTGATGAGTTACATTCTGACAAAAAGTAAAAATATCTATAAAAAATGAACGTTTTTGACATGCTGAAAACTAGTATAAATATCAATGACTAGATATTCATTGAAATGGCGATCTCTTATCGGTTGGCTTTAGAATTTGGAATGAGCACATTAGGCTCTCATCAATGCTCATCATTGCACCAGCGTTGTCGAATTCCCCGCAATAGTTGGGAGCTGAAAATACCGTAACAAGCTGTCTTTCTGCAA
The DNA here is from genome assembly GCA_963576765.1 of Draba incana. Taxonomy (NCBI): domain Eukaryota; kingdom Viridiplantae; phylum Streptophyta; class Magnoliopsida; order Brassicales; family Brassicaceae; genus Draba; species Draba incana. The sequence continues at coordinate 18,551,439 of OY755202.1, read as the reverse complement.
AGAACTCGTACCCGTCTTCAACAACCTAAGAAACAAAAGTGAAAGCAGTCAGATTAAGCTTGCACAGTTGTGAATAAGTTGACAAGAGAGAGATCAAAAACCTGGTGGGCACGACAGATAAGGTCCATGTCATTCTTTTGCAAAAACTCAGCAACTTTGTCAGCTCCAAAAGTGTATGAAACACCACGATCATTCATTCCCCAGCCTTTGACATCTCCACTAGGATCGGACCATAGTAAATCACATACCAAACCCGAGTCAGGAACATCCATAGGGCGTGAAATATTCCTGATTTGGTCCAAACTAGTCAACTCAGGGGAAATCCCACCATGCATACAGAGTATTCTGTCATCAATTAAGGCGGCCACAGGAAGACAGTTAAAGCAATCAGTGAATATTTTCCAGAGTCTGACATTGAACCTGCGTTTGCACTCATCATAGAAACCATAAATACGATTGATGGAGGCGCATTCATGATTCCCTCTCAACAAGAAAAAGTTCTCAGGGTATTTGATTTTGTAGGCTAGGAGAAGGCATATTGTTTCCATGCTTTGCTTCCCACGGTCTACGTAATCACCTAAGAACAAATAATTCGCTTCCGGAGGGAATCCTCCATACTCGAAAAGCCTCAATAGATCTGTATACTGCCCATGAATATCACCTGTCAATGGAAACACAAATAAATGCATAACCCATGCGCCACAAAACATTTTCATCATGGAGACCAAATCAACACTAAAAACCCAAACTTGACTAGTCAACAAAAGATAAGAACATGTCCAAGCTCTTAACCCCTATCTAAGAGTTGCAGTAAGAAAAATTGTAACTTTTTTTGTTGTCAATTTCTTGAGCCCAAGCTCTTAAATTACAAAGAATCGTTATTGTAAAGGAATCTAGCTGCATAAGAACCTGTCCAAACTCTTAATCCTATCTAAGAGTTGCAGTAAGAAAAATTGTAACTTTTTTTTTGAGTCCCTTAATGGTTCAAGAAAATCTAACCGCAGATCTTGATGGGAGCCTCAAGTTCGAGAAGATTAGGCTGTTGAAGAAATATTTCTCTGGAGGCAGCACAGAGCTGACGGATTTCACCTTCGCTGAGGTGAACTTGCTTCCCCGATCCAGGCCTCGTGTTCCTAAATTCAACCAAACGGCGAATAATATCGTCTAGGACCGCCGCTTCTATCCCTCGCTTCTGCTCCTGCGCCATCCCCGATGATTGAGACGACCGGTGTGCTATGTTTCTTTGCTCCATTTTTCCTTATTACGTTAAATAGACCTAATGGGCCTTTTTTGGGCTTCTTCTATAATATTGGTTTTCAGTCTTTTAACTAGTATTTTAAATGGATTCGTCTCATACAATTGTTACGATTTTTATTTGATCACTGACAACAATTTCAAACGGGAAAAATGTTGAAAACACCCCAAACTTTCAAATTGTCGACGATTAAACCACCAACTTCCCAAATGTCGTTTAAATCGCAAAGTTTTTGTTGACTTTTGAATAAAATATCAAAGTTTTGTTGACTCGGCCGTTTTAACCCCATCGTTAAGTCTCCGTTAAGAACATAATGACAGAGTTAACTCTCTGTTACGTCGCTCCGTTTTGTATGAAAACGACGCCGTTTTACATCAACGAAGGAAATAAAATCCCCAAATCGTGTTCTTCAAATCCCTAACCCTAAAATCTTCAATTCTCTCTCAATCCTCTCCATTTTCTCTTCCTCTCTCAATTCTCTCTGTTTCCGATTCAAGCAGTGTGAAATTGGTCCATATGTCGATGAGTTCAAGCTCTGTGTCAAGTAGTGTCGCCAAAGACCGTGGTTTACCTTCGAAGTGTATGTGTGGCTTAGATGTCACGATGTTCACCTCTAAGACAGCAGAGAACCCGGGAAGACCGTTTTTTCGTTGTATTAGCAAACGAGATGTCAATTCGTGGACAACCAAAAGAGATGTAAGTTTGTGGTAAAATTTCATTTGTTTGTTCATTTGACTTTGATTTTGTTTGTTCATTTGTTTGTGCATTTGTGTGTGCGATTCTAAGTCAAGAATGTGTCTTTTGTATTAGAGTCATTTGTTCAAGTGGGTAGAGGATGCGGTATTTGAAGAGGTCAAAGATGCGTTACCAAGATTAGCAATCATTGCAAACGAGCTTAGCAAAGCCAAATCTGAAGCAATGGCATTACATGGTATGGTACAAGAATTGAAGGAAGAAGCAATGGTGAACAAAATGGGAATCGGCAAGTTGCAAGTGTGGTTCAAAGTTTGTTTTGTGTGGCTTTGTCTTGTGACCATTATGATTGTATACGTCTTGTTTGTTGAAACAAAAGAAAATGAGAAGAAATTGTTGATTGGTTATTAGTAGATTGTAATGTTGTTATAAGACTTGGACCTTAATGAAATATCTTGTTGTGTTTGTTAAATTTGTGATGTTATTAGTAGTAGAACAAATGCATAAACAAAACATGAAACAAAACATGAAACAAAATACCAACCATGTTCATTACAACCAACATAATCCGAGCAAATTAAACAAAATGCCAAACAAGTCAACACACAAGTTTAAAGTTGCCAAAGAAACCAAAATACCAAAATACATGTTTTCATGTTATAAGCCGTAGGAAACACAATGAAACATAAAATTGTGGTCATCACAGTTTAAGATGAGCATTGAAACCATGAACCCCAATCTTGTGAAACATTTTGAGAAACTCCTGCTTGTGAAACATTTTGAGAAGGTCCAGATTCTGAAACATTTTGAGAAGGTCCTGGTTCTGAAACATTTTGAGATGTTTGTCCTTGTCCAAACCAGATATTCCCTGGATCCTGAATGTTCACATACAAGACAGATTAAACACAAACCTGAATCAGTTCACATACAAGACAGATAAAACAAAAATTTAATTAAAAAGAGACCACAAACCTGATCCTTTCTTGGTCGACCTCTTCTTCTTCTTGGTGGAGTAGCCACTCTCTGATTTTGACATGATTGTTTGTTATGTCCTTCTTGCTTGCAATTTGAACATGTCATGATTCGATGAGCCTTTGATAATCTAGTGTTAGATGAGGAAGATGCAGTTTCATTCACTCCTTTCCTCCTATCATAATTCTTTGGCCTACCAGGATTTCCCCTTCTCCATGGAGGTGGCAAAACACCAAGTCTACCTGTTTTTTTCCAATCGCTTCCAACAGGGTTGATACCATCTTCATAGGTGAGCTGCCACATTTTAGATGTGTACCAATCAACAACATAATCTTGAACTTTCTTTTTCTGTCCTATGATGACAGATGCACCATGAACACATGGTATACCATTCATTTGCCACTTCTTGCAAGTACAAGTGTTGTCATTCATATCCACTGAAAAGATGTCATCACCTAGTTGTATCTCATGTTTATTGTGCCTGGCCATCCATCTTTCACAAAACTGAGCCCCAGCAATCATCTTCTCTATCTCAATGTGGGCTCTCTTAGTGAATCTACTCTTCAGTCTTCCTGCAAGTACGTACCTCTTCTGATTACGCTCCATACACTGCCTCCTTATGTCCTCTAACATGTGAAGTAAAGGTTTCTTCCTTGCTTGTCGGATTGTCTTATTAAAAGACTCACTAAGATTGTTGAGGTTGTCATTGCAGCAGCTTCCTACTCTGAAGTAAGCTCTAGACCATGTCTTCGGATTCGTCTTTAGTAGAGAATCATGTGCAACTGGATTGTAACTCTTCAATGCTCTAAAATGTCTATCAAATTCTCCTACAGTGTAACTCCTAGCAATCTTCCAGAAGAGTCGTTGTAGCTCCATGTCATGACTACTTCTCTTCCAATTATCCATGATGTGTCTAGCACATTGCCTATGCTCAGCTTCTGGAATGACAGTTTTAATTGCCTTAACTAAACCCTGAAATAAACAAAATAAATGTTAATGACTATTTTAATTGGTTTAACTTATAATTGCTTTAAAAGATGATGCTACATACCGATTGTTTGTCAGATATGATGGCTACATTTCGGCCATCTTGAAGATCCAAGGTCCTAGAGAGCATCTTCAGAAACCAATCCCAGTTATCATCATTCTCGATCTCAACAACAGCCCAAGCAATGGGAACAATTCTGTTATCTCCATCTCTTCCAGTCGCAGCTAAGAGATGGCCTTTTACATCCCACTTAAGAAATGCACCATCTATTCCTATAATAGGTCTACATGTGTGCTTCCAAGACTCTCTTTGTGACTTAAAACAGATAAACAGACGAAAGAACCTTTGTAAGCTTCCAATTGTTGGCCCTGGAACTGTCTCAATCTCAAAGATAGCCCCTGGATTAGTAGCATAGATCTCTGCTTGGTAATCCCATATTCGTAAGAAATGATCTTCATGACTAGCTTTCTTAGCTTTCAAAACCATTGTCTTCGCCTTTGCACATTGGTCTTCAGTAACAGTTAGATTGTACATTCTTTTGATCTCGTCTACCATCTCTAGTTTGGTCAACTTTGGATCTTTTCTCAACCTCTCTGTAAACAACAAAGCTATTGCTCCTTGCTTCAACATTTTTGAATAACCTGACCTCACACATATGTGCTTATCCTCGTAGACCTTAACTTGCATCTTTTGTTTTTTCTTATCATACGAGCAATAACATCTCCGTAAGCATTTCTTATCACTATCTGAGCACTTAGCACCTATCCTCAAAGTTTGTGACTTGTAAAGCTTAACATCATATCTCGTTTTTAGAGAGTACCTTAACACTGCAGTCTTGAAATCAATTGGCGAATTGTATGTTTTCCCCAACCTCAGTAGCTCTTCTGGATCTTCTGCTACTTGAGGAGTGTCACCTGCTTCTTCAGAATCATCTTCACCATCACTGTGTGACAGTGGTTCTGGAATTCTCTCATCATCCCAAATCTCATCACCACTATCTGCATCTATTGCTTCTTCATTGTTCTCCTCTCTCGCATCTACTCCAAACTCTGCTTCAAAGTCTCTGCATTCTACTTCTTCTAACCCTATATCTCCTTCACCATCTTCTTCTTCTGGAACAGCGACATTGCTCCTTTGTTCCTCAACATGAACTTCTTCAACATTCTCATTGTTTCCCACGTCTGCATACACAACTTCGGCGCAATCTTCGTCACCAACAACCTCACAATCATCCCCACTCACAGGCTCACGTTCTTCTTCAATGTCTTCATTGTCTCGCTTTTTCCGTTTTTGCTTCTTCTGTTTTTGTTTCGTTTGTGAAACAGCTTCAGACTGAGAGATTGTTTCGGTGTTCTCTTCTCTCGTTTCCGGCGTTGAACTCAGAGATCGATGTCCCGAAAAACTCTTGCGTCCTCCACGGGTCTTTGCCATTGTTCCAATTTGACCAGAAATAGAGAGATTTGAGAGAATTTCGTTTAAATTCGTTGAGAGAATTGAGAAAGGAAGAGAAAATGGAGAGGATTGAGAGAGAATTGAAGATTTTAGGGTTAGGGATTTAAAGAACACGATTTGGGGATTTTATTTCCTTCGTTGATGTAAAACGGCGTCGTTTTTATACAAAATGGAGCGACGTAACAGAGAGTTAACTCTGTCATTATGTTCTTAACGGAGACTTAACGATGGGGTTAAAACGGCCGAGTCAACAAAACTTTGATATTTTATTCAAAAGTCAACAAAAACTTTGCGATTTAAACGGCATTTGGGAAGTTGGTGGTTTAATCGTGGACAATTTGAAAGTTTGGGGTTTTTTCAACATTTTTCCCAATTTCAAACTGATACAATTGTTACGATTCTTATTTAATCATTAACTAGAAAATTACCCGCATTATACGCGGGATAAAATGATTATCGAATCAAATCAATAGTTTTAGTTAAAAAAAAAGATTATGAAGAATAATTATATATTTTAATTTTGCGATTATTTTGCATACAAATGTGTTCCACCCATGAAATAATTAAACCAACAAATTTCATTAATAATTATATTTTTACTTTTACGAAGTTGCATTTATGAAAAATTAAAAACATATTTTTACATGCTCATATATTTTCAAAAGATAATAAATAGATTTATTTTAAATAAATTTTTTGGTATATATGTTAAATTTGTGTTCACATTTAATTCTATGATTTAAATCTATAATTTTGAAATATTTTAATTTTGGCAAGTTGAAAATTTCAAATTATTTTAATTTTGGCAAGTTTAGGAAGATTCAAATGTGTTTGGCAACTAGAGTTATAATAATCAAAATAATTATATTCGGAATTAAATGTGTTTGGTAATAAGTATAAGAAAATGAAATAAATAAATAAAAATAAAGAGGAGGAAAATTGTGGTGATGACACCTAAGCAAAATGCTCCCAAAATGCTCCTCAAATAATATATTGGATAAAACCGATAAAAATTAAAACATACTGATCATTTGAGGAGATTAAGTCGATTTCGTTGAGGACAAAGAGGTTAAATCCTCGATAACATTTGGTAATAATGATATCATATCAAAACCAAGTCTTCTATATTATGTAGAAGACGACTCTAGATCTCTTACTTTATTCTCAATAGCCATTTGCTATAGCTTGAGACGGTGTCTTTCGGCCATACACCTCTCTTTCTTGAGCAATAGTTCGTCATGAAGCTTGCATTTTTTCCGATACTTGACAATCAACTAAAACAATATTGAAAAAGGTATATGTAATACTTTCAAATTTATATGTGCATAAACAATGCTATATAATATATCTCTTTATTAGAAATGTTTGTGAGCGTTTACAATGGTTAAATGCAGTTGTCAAAATCAACGGTATTTTTAATGCTGTTGGCCTAAAACAACCATTCGAATTTGCGCTAGAACCGGGGACATCTTCACAATGATGAAAAAGGGAACAAAAAGTGGACTATGTTTTATAGAAGTGTAAAACTTAGAGGTTGTTTAATAGATTTTGCCTTGGCTATGTATTTATATAAACTATATGAGGGACGGATCCAGAAGTAAATTGTAATGGGGACACATAATAAGTTAAATTTAGTTAGTAAAAAACGTAAACTAAAGTTTTTTAAGAATGAAGTTTTTAGAACATCCCATTTTAATTTTATATTATTTCTATATGAATATGATCAGAACGAAGTGAATAAAAAGATATAAAATAAAAGGAAAACAGAAGATGAGAAAGGAAACAAAAATTAATAGTGGGACACATACATATTTGATCTTGGAATTACTTGGTGCACAAATGAAAAAAATTCAAGTTATCCGATGTTTTCTCCTAATTTTATTCAACAAATTAAATTATTTTAAAATAACACTGGGGCACGTGCCCCACTCCTTCCAAGTGCATCTGCCACATTGTCACGAAAGCAATTTTTGTATTCAAAAATATGACTCCTCATAATTTTGACGTATCAATTCGAGTTTATTATACATGCATACAACAACAACAATAAAAAGTCAAACTTATCATTTAAACCAATGTATAGAATAACATGCATTTTATTTTATATACTATCTGGTGAATCTAAGAATATGATTGATTTGATATAGGATAAATTTGGTAATTGGTTACAAATAATAAAAACACAAAATATGCATATACTCAGCGCCCAAAGCAAAAACAAAAAAAAAAAACCAAAAAATCTAAAACCGGAAAAATTAATAATGAGGAATGATGTTATGCTAATAGCTCAAATGCAAGAGTCAATATCCTATCATACTCATCAGCCTCTAGAAGTCTTCTTAATGTGGCTAAAAGACCATTTATTTCACTAAGAGAAGACTACTAGGAAGCTTGAACGATTGCATATGCATATTCATTTGGATCTTCTATCACTCCTAATGCGACATGCATACCTAAAAGTAGGATACATAATCCCATGAACAGTTTGGATATTTTCAAAACATGTGGCTCCTTTAACACGGAGAAGCAAATTGCGAAGATAGTAAGCTTCACAAATAGAAGAAGGAACATAAATCAATATGCTCTTATTAGTTAATTTTCTGTCTCCTATTCCATTTAAAATTAATTGGATCCCAAACGAATTTAGAAGAAAACTCAACATAGGGACTTAACGATGTTACTATGTTGATTATAGTTTGGCCAACTCGTAAAATGAGTTTTTCGGAGAGCAACACATAAATCCTTTGACCATAAGACCACCATTTGAATAGATGATCAACCTAGGAATCGGTAGATGGTACGTAAGAACAACACTACCAAAACTCGATAAGATACCCTTATACATCAAATCATATGATCGTATATAGAACATATAATCCATATAAGTAACGTAATTACAATGCATCACATAATCATTAAAAAAAACAAAGTACCAATTAATAATTTACCATAAGTATCATCATCAAACCCATCATTTACATTAGGAGGAGACGACATGATAAACTTGTATAATAATCAAATGAAATAATTAGACAAACAACCACGCCTATATATATATCACAATATATAGTATCTTCTTCACTCTTCTTTTGCTTATTAATATCACAATTCACATCACATCTCCTCATATGTTTCAATTGTATAGGAAACAAAATTTTCTAAGTATGAGATAGTACATTTTATACACAAAACGGAACCATTTGATGAATTTAATTCTTTTTATAAAAAAAGACCAGAAGAATGGTACACATACTTCTTACCTTATTGTTATCGAGATCAATGGCGAAGAGTAGACGGGATTGAGCTCAGCCACCACTCCCTTGAGGTGGATGCTACAAACGCATCTCTACCGGGTAATAACGTATTTTCGGTCTAATCTTGTAGTCTCTCAACTCCAACAACCAAAGACTCGGCATTCACCCGTGAAGAAGAAATATTTGTCATACCTTCACTTGGTTTACACCACTTTACCACGAGCGAATGAGCTCTGGCCGCAATTGCTCGATCCTATGTTTCTTCCATATTCAAAGTGATCCATTGCACATAATCCTCCTGAGTTTACATTACAGATAAAAAGAGAAGACACAAATTTAAATTGATAGTAAAATCGAAGCAAAGCAAAAGAGCCGATCACTTGTCAAATGATGCTTACGAACCTTTAAAGTATGGATTAAGAAAGATCCACGTTAAATCTAAGTTTCACTCATATTGGCACCAATCAGCCATAACGAAATCTCTGAAGAAGAAGAAGAAGAAAGCAAAATGAGGTGAAAGCAAGAGGATCTAAAAGAAATCCAAGTCGAGAAATTGAGAGCTTTGGGATTACAACGAAATAACACCAAACTCCGAACAACTACTTGACATCATACCAAACACAAGCGAAAGAAAGCTGATAAATCCAAGTCGAGAAATTGAAAGCTAAAGAGCATGGAAATTAAGGAAAGAAAATGATAAAACGAAGAAACCCTACCTCATGACTCATGAGTCTTGAAGGTGATTCAGAGAATCAAGCTATGGGTTTTTGAGGAGGAGAGATAGTGAAAGAAGATTTAAGTTGTGTGTAGAGGAGGAGCTTCGTTCTATATATATATCAGATCGTTTGGCTGTGAAATTGATGCAGACATAATGATGGTTACTTTAGGCGTTACGAGGGATGGAAGTGGGAGAGAATTGAAGGGTCGAAATAGAAGTAAAGGTGATGAATCGTATAATCTGTTTGAACTTTGTGTAACGGTAAAATGAGAAATCAAAAGAGCATAAAGAAAGAGATTAGGTTTTATCCGTTCTTCGAGATGTGGTTGCAGATGAGGAAGAAAGAGAATGGTTTGGGTTGGGCCTACTTTTTGTTATTTGTTATCCGAATAAGGCCGAAATAAAATTTGTATCTGACTTGTGTGTGTGAGTTGTTATTATAATCTCTTTATGTTGGATGATTATATTTCTGATTAAATCTCTGAATTTTTGTTGATGTGGCATGCTTTAGAGCTCACAAATCCATTCCCTTTTATATAAAGGAAATTACAAATTGGTGTTAGTAAAAAAAAATTGCATTACTTTGATTCAAATGGATATTGGTCCATCTTTTACAATCTTTAATAGTTAGAAAGTTTGGAAGTAAGAAACAGAACCAACAAACAATGTTACAACTAATTAAACTAAACAAAAAATTAATAAGCTTATCAATTTGTTGTGAGTCGAATTTCTTGAAAAATAAATAAGCATAATCGGGTCGGGCCGAACTCTAAAAATTTAGCCCACATATTTTTTGGGCCCGACCCAGCCCGTTTGACATGACACACTTTTACGTTTGACACATTAATACACGCAACATTAGAGCCCGACTGGTGTAGCCGCAACGGTTGCGGTTGCGGTTGCGAGAGTTTGCGGAAGCAGGGTGCTTGCGGTTTCAACTGTTTGTAAGCGATTGGTACAACGGTCAAAAATTGGTGCGTTTGCGGGATATTTACGACTGGTTGACAACGGTGCAGTAGCGGTTAATAATAAATTAACATTATAAACACATTAAATAATTATAAAAAATATCAAAAATAATATTATTATAATAAAATATAAAAAATTATTAATTTAATAAATTTAAATACTGAAAAACCATGTATATGATATTTACGTATTATTCTTATTCTTCTTATTATTATTATTCTTATTATTATTTTGGATTAAAGTTATGAATTTAATGGAGAAATTATTTATTTTGTAGATTAATGTTACATTTTAAACTTTTAGTTTGTTAGATTTATATATATTTGTGATCGTAATTTATTAAGAGAATTTTGGTGTGAAGATTTTATAAATATAAAATAGAATAGGTTAATAATTAAAAATATCAAATTATTTATATATTTCATTATTATAATATTCAAATCTTGAATTTTTAAAATTTATTTTAGAGTTTCTGATTTTAAGAAGATTTTATTTTCTTTTTAACTAAAAAATAAATTCATTCGTAACCACCCACAACCGCAAACGCTCGAGGAAAACAGCTTTTGGTTTTGAGCGGTACGGAGCGGTAGGAAGCGTTTTCCGTGATTGTTGTCAAACGCTAGGAACCGCTACGCCTGCAAATGTTGCGTTTGCGGGTGTACCAATCAAACTCTAATGACAAACCCGAGTTGGGATATTATTATCCAGAAAAAGTATATCTATAAACTAGATGCCAAACGTCAACGATACTGATGGGCGAATAACCTTTTGAGTCGTCACGAAGGCAGAGTAGATTCCGCGGCAAATCAGATACCAATCGAAAAAGTAAGATCATCATCATCATCATTTTCAACAACAAATTCTAAATCAAATCTGAAGAACCAGCGAGCGAGAGAGAGAAGGAGAGAGATCTCTCCCATGGCGGATTCCGACGCAGGGAGGCCGCTGAGAAAAATCTCAACCGCTTTCAAGGAACTTGCGTCCACCGTCAATTCGCCGACCCCGGAAGTCCCTGTCGCTCAATTCTCTCACGCTTGCTCTCTCGTTTCGCCTCTCTTTGGTTGCCTTGGAATCGCCTTCAAGTTCGCCGAGATGGATTACGTTGCCAAGGTATTCCGATACTTGAGAGATTCCAGATTACAGATTTCGTCATATTTGGTTCGATTTTTGTGTGTGTGTGTGTGTAGAATTGTTAGTATAGGAATCGTCAGTTTGTGGAATTGATCTTATGAGTTTCCTAAATTTGATGAATCCTCACTTGAGAGATTCGAGATTATAGATTTCGAGTTCGATTTTGTGTGTGTGTGTAGAATGGTTAGTATAGGAATCTTCAGTATGTGGAATGGATCTTTTGAGTTTCCTAAATTTGTTTATTGAGAAATGTTTTGAAAATGAAAGGTTTTAGTACTGGAATTGACTACAGGTTGATGATCTAGCGAGGGCTTCGAGTTCGATATCGACATTACTGGTAATGGTGGACAAAGATATTGAAGCAAACTGTGTAAGGAAAGCTGGTAGTCATACTAGAAATCTTTTGAGGGTTAAGCGTGGTCTTGACATGGTCAAGGTTCTCTTTGAACAGATAATTGCTTCCGAGTAAGTGTATCTTCTTGACGACGCTCTCATACGAGTTTTGTGGAAAAGTTTAATCAAATGCATATTTTATCCCAAACGTTCTTATGTATATACTTGATCATCCAGTTGATCTATTGTTGTGGTTTTTATTTGTCAAGATCAGAAGATGAAATGTGTTTTGATATGATTTGCAGAGGTAATAACTCGTTAAAGGATCCAGCATCTAAATCTTATGCTCAAGTGTTTGCTCCTCACCATGGATGGGCTATACGCAAAGCTGTTTCTGTAGGGATGTATGCTCTCCCCACAAGGGCTCACCTACTTAAGATGCTCAATGAGGATGGTGAGTTCTTGGATTCGTTAACACTCTCGTAATGCAGTGTTTATTCTGTGTCAGATAAATTGTCTTGTCATGAGAGAAAATCTCCTTGAGATTGATCTTTTGCTCTGTTGATCTTGGCATTACGGTTCATTGTGCAGTGAATTTTGTATTTTCCTCCATGCTACATTGGTCTGAGATTTCATTTAGTCGCTAGCGATCATTTTTGTTGTTGTTTTTGTTAAAGGAGTTTCTTCTTCAATATTGTTATGCTAACTTTCTCTTGTATTTATTAATGTTTACAGAGGCGGAGGCGAAGATACAGATGCAAAGCTATGTAAATGCATCGGCACCAGTAATTACGTATCTTGATAATTTATTCCTCTCCAAGCAACTCGGTATCGATTGGTGAAGATCCTAAACACTTGCTATTAGTATTATCTCTCTTTTAACAGTTTTTGTCACACAAATAGCCTTACGGTTCTATAAACCCATGTAATGACATAAGAGCAACCAAACTAGAGCTGTTGAAAACTTAACATTTTAAATAAATTTATGCAATTTCTTGTCTTGTGGCAAGAACACACTTAAGTTCCAATGGTTAATGTAATATGAACATGTTGAGAATACGGTATCGTTTTCCTATTCGTTCATAGTCTTTTGTTTTAATCTTTCTACATGTATGCTTCTATATTAATCATCAGTTTTCATGATGTCAAAATACTTTTATTTGTAAATATACGAAAAGATACACTCATGAGTTTAAGAAGTAAGAAGAGTTAATGTGACCAAAAAAATTAGGGAAAAAGGAAATAATGAAAGGGTCAATCCCTTATACATGATTAGGGAGGTGATTTCATTTAAAATATGACATGACATCCCTTCAAATGTGACATGACATCACTTTAAATGTGACATGGCCAAACTCTTTCCAAAAACTAATTTTAGCTAATTCTCTAAAAAAAATTTCATTTGTATCATAATTAGCCCAATTTTTTTGTAGAAATAAATTATTCTTAGGGTTAAAATTATAGAAATCAAATTTTACATAGTCTTTGGAATATTATCACTAACTATCCATAGTCTAATATAAAAAAACTCACTTATATCGCCACCAAATCTTCATATTATCACTAATATAAAATAATTTGGATATTTATACGTAATTATATATGTCTTTCATAGTTACATTTGCATTTTTTAATTTTAAATATTTTGAATATAACGTCAGTTAAAAAAAAATATAATAATAGTTACTTACCCTTATATCCTAACGATAGATTTTATAATTTTATTTTATCAATTATAATACATTAATTTTATATAATTCAAAATGATCATAAATTTATATATTATATCATCATTTTAGAATAAAAAATGATTTTAATCGACGGATTATTGACTAAACGAATCTCTCTATATTTCATAATTAGTAAGTAAATATTACAAAATATTTCGACGATGTTATACAAAAAAATTGTGACATCGAATATGAAAAGACACATATCAATGGATTATTCCATATGTTTCCAATAATAAGAAAAATCTTTTATTTCATAAATATAATAAAACAAATTAACACCCATTATTTTAAAATTATTTCTCTTTGCGTTTTGATTTCCTAAAATAATTTAATTTAAAACAAAAAAATGATTGAAAAATATGTGTTAAAGTAAATAAACATTTTAGCTTTTTCTTTTTCGATTTTTACATGTTTTCGTAGAATCTATATAATTGCAAACTTTCATGTTTTGAGCAATACAAAGAAAATTTACACAAAATCATATATTAATAATATCTTAGATATTATATTCAAAAATTTTAAATTCACAACATTTATACCAAAATGAAATAAAATATTCAGCAATATATAACCATAGTACAGTCTTTCCAAATTTGTTAAAATTCAATCAAATTAAACTGAATTGAATGGTCATAAAAAATATCTTAACAAATTTTATTTGTAACTTATTAGAATGTTTTTTGTTGAAGAATTATTGATTGAAAGAAACAACTCTTATATTTATAGTAAAAAAAAATATTTAATCCGCGTATCACGCGGGGAGTCATCTAGTTTACATATATCAGCACGATGAACTAAATATATATCACAATTTAGAATATTTTGGAAAATATCCTTATGGACTGAACAACGTGACTATCAACAAAAACACCATAAAATCTGAAATTTTCCAATTTTCCCCAATTAATGTTTCATTAATGACAAAACTTACCGTTTCAAGTTTTCCTTATTCACATAAATGTAAACTTACTATCAGCAATACATGTATATATATTATAAATATAATTTTTATGAGGAGAAGAAAATAACTTGCGAGAGATTAAATCTTGGTGTGGTCAAGAAGAAGAGAATATGTCTTCTGATTCTAAACTTCTAACCATCGTGGTTGTGCTGGTCATCATCATATTGGCTTTATTGGCGTATTTTGTTTGCTGCAAAAACCTTATAAAACATTGTGATGACTGTGGTGTCTGACTCCGTTTGAGTCTTCTGCGTAGCTAGTACTCAACTGTTTCTTTTCTGTTTTCTAAAATAAAGTATTCCATTAGTTATTTCACAGAATAGCAGATTATTAATGCGGCTTTGCAATATTTACTCTTCGTTTTTTATTTCTTTAATGATATTGTTATGCTATTCTACATTATTTCTATGATATTTCGATTATTTTTTTATATACCACAGTGTTGTAGCTAGTATATATACATCATATCAAGTTTTCTATAATTATAATTCTCGCAACTTCAATGCCCACGAACACGGATACCTCAACTAGTATATATGATATACAATAGCTTCAAAGCAATACAAGCTTGTTAACTATTTAGGAGATTATTGTGAGAAGAAAGGGATAAAAAATTGGAATCATTTTCAAATATGACTTTCATTGGCATGAATCTGTTTGTTTTTTTTTTTTTGGTCACGTATGAATTAATTTAATGTATGATATTAATTTGTTACACATACACATTTTCTAGTTTAGTGTAATGTATGATAGAAAATGTGTGTGTGTTTGAAATTTCAGTAATCAAAGTATGACTGCTGTGGAAGCTGGATTCCGCACTAAGAATTTATATGTGAATTCGGGGAAAAAACTTTAGTCCTAAGAAATGTCTATAGATCTAACAAGGATCGAGACCAATATAACGGAAAATGGATTAACATTGATATTCAGTGTAAGTATACAAAGAACTTTAGCTAAGACAAGAATTGATGAGCTAAAGTGTGATTGAGTGTCCACGTATGGAAAAAGTTAGCCATTTCGGCTCTAGAACTAGCTATTTATACTTCCTCGAGCTGAACGGTTCAGCTCCGCGAATCCTTCTTCGTCGCCGGAGATCTCAGGCACGTTCTGGTGTATCCTCTGGGAATATCGGGATCTCTTCGTTAACCGTTGAGCGGCGCTGACTTGGTCCTGTCGTCGCTGAGCTGCTTGGTCAGCGGTTCCTCTTATCTCGACGGTTAACGAACTGCTCAACGAAGTTCAGCGCTGCCGAAGAGCACGCTGGTCTTTTAATATCGTCAACGCAACACTGGGCCTTAGGCCCAAATTTGGATAAAATCAAGTTTGATTATATCCTAAGCTTAATGGGCCGGATTTCAAGTGGTGAATTCCAGCTCCAACCGTTGCCCCCCAGCCCATTAATTACTTAATGGGGAGAATGAATGAGCGTAAAAGGGGATCTTCCCTAGGTGAAATCATGATTACTTTCACCGAACCCTCAGATCTTACGGTTCCGAGGCTTTACTCTCTAAGATCTCCTCTTTTCGTTTTCTTACAAGTCTTCTCTTCTTCACGCCTTATTCCGCTCTTTTTCTACTCTCATCATGGCTGGAAATCAGGATGAAATATATTTTGGTCCGTACGAACCATCAACCATCACCCCTGAGGAGCTACTTGCCCTGCAGGAGAGCGGTCTCGTACCATCCTACGTAGAGCTCTGGGAACCAACTGGGTGTGATAACCCGGAGACTATCGAGGAAGGTTGGTGCATCGCGTATTTGGTGTACTTCCAAAGCTGCGGTCTTACGTTCCCCATCCCAGATTTCCTCATCCGACTTCTTAGGAGCTTTAAGATAGCGTTCCCGCAGCTGGTCCCCAACTTCCTGCGTCACGTCATTGGCACTTACGTCAGGAGTTTCGAGGATAGGATATAATTGTCCCCCAGGATGTTTAATAAGCTTTACTTAGCTCGCAACTGTGGCTACCCCGCTCCCCGGGGTAAAATTTATCTCTCTCCTTGACCCTTTCGAGGGGTCGTCATGAATATAACACCAAAGGACACCAATTGGCACAAAAAATTCTTCTTTTTTAGGGTTAATCAGAGATCGGTGTCTTCTGTGTTGAACTTGGGCAAAATCCCGAAGATTTTTGCCGACAACACTCGTAAGTACCTCTCTTCTCCGCCATTGCCAAGTGGGATTACCACTTCTATCTTTATAACTCATGATGCTTGTTTGGCTTTCAGGTAACTTCAAGCCTAGAGAGGCTGATGGTTTCATCAGCTCGAGGTTACAGTTGCTCCGCTGGGATCGGGTGCATTGGGCTTCTTTTGACCGTATGCGGATCTTGCGAGCTTATCGTGATGGCCAATTGCTACAGCCAACAGCTGCAGCAGGCGGCTCCCGCAGGTCCCGCAGCTCTAGCGGCGCCTCAGCCTGCCGCGGATACTCTTTTGTTGCTTCCTCCCCCAACTACGCCGAGAGTTAGAGCTGATGTACACCTTATCGGACCTGTTGCTCTGGTTATTCCTCTCGTAGCTCGCCGCACCCTATCACGTACAGCACGAGCTCGGGTTACCCTTTCTCCTAATGCCCCGGGCTCAAGTAATCTCCCGATGGCGATTCAAGATGATTCCTCCGCTTCTACGGCTAGCCCGGTGGAGCCCCTATTGAGGAGGCCGATCAGGCGTGCGGCCGCGTTTGAAGATTCCATCGGGGATCATGTCATTGACGCCGAAGAGGTTTCATTGGCTCTCCGGGTTGCTATTCTATCACTTGCTTACTTTTCTTTGACTCCTGTTAAGACAGGGAATGATGCCACCCCGGGCGTGAGAGGTCCTTGGCGATGGTTAACCAGTGGTTGGAGAAGAGACCCCTTGAGGTGGACCTGCCGGTGACGGCTACCGTCAACGGGTAGCCTTCCTGGCCTGGGCCTGGTCTTAATAAATGAGTCAGGGTAGAGGTGATGAGAGAGGAGATTGATGAGGTAGACGCGTTGTTGTGCGGGCTTGGAGATGACGGTCTTCGACTTTTATCTGCTTTCCCTCACCGCATTGAGGCTAAACTGGGGGTTGCGCTGGCTGACGGATCTGTTCACGCAGAGGATGGACCGGAGGTCGCCATCGCTGAATCGTCTTCCCCTTCAGCCGTTGCAGCCGAGGGAGGATGGGATTTGCCCATCTTGTTCCTCCCTAGTCGGGTTTGGTAGTTGCACCGGTTTTTGAACTATCTCCTCCTCCTGCGATTATTATTGAGGAGGATCACGTCCTTGCTCATGTCGACTCTCAGCCCAGCCAGGTCATTGCCTCGGTTGCTGGGACGTCGGCTCCTCCTCCTCTCTCGTTGGGAGCTGCAGATCTGATTTCCTAGCTTTGTGGTTTTGGGTCGGCGAAGTGCGCGCTACCCGCAGCTGAATATCTTTCCCTTCGGGATAGCTACGCTGGATTGGCTGCTGCCTTCAGGGATGTAAGTTATTCCTTCCTTCTGAAAATTATCCCTTGTTTTTGCCTTATGCTTTTGACCTTGGTAATTTGTCTGAGCGACGATGGGACTATCTTGATAGGTCACCAACGCCCTCCTTTCTTTTATGGTGGAGGCAAAGAGTAGGACTGGCTCTGCTACTCATCAATCCGAGTTGGATGCCTTGACTTCCCTGTCTGTTAAGCAGAGGGCCTACATTGCTGTGCTGGAGGCGGCTCGTCGGGAGGTGGCTTCGATGATACGCATTCTGGAGGCTTCGGGTAGGAGGCAGAAGGAGCGTTTCGTGAATTTTGCCAAGGCATCGAAGAAGCTGGCGAACAGCCTGGGGAGGGAGAACGAGTTACTGGTGGCCAACAGGGAGAGGATGGTTACGCATAAAGTCAAGGCGTCTCGGAAGTTTAACGGTCCTCGTGAGCGAGATCCGGTGTCCACTGTATTATCCGTGGTGGCCAGGTAGGAGGATGTGACTCGAGCTAGAATCGAGCTGGATGCGGCTAGGGCTCAGTCAGAACTGTTCTAAAGGTTATCAGCTGGGGAGACGTCGATCGAGGCAGAGCTGGCAAACAGTCGAGAGCATGAGGAACTTCGTTCAACCCTTTTGACCGAGGCCATGGCTAGGAGGGTTGCTGCGAATGCTGAGGAAAAATGTTTTCTTTACTTTTTCCCAGTTTTAATTTTTGTTTTGTAAAGACTTTTACTGTTGCCCGAGTGACCCCTTTTATGTTAAGTAATTTCTTTAAGTTGAGTAAGCCTTGTTGTGGATGAGGTGGCGATATCGCCGGGACCTCAGCCGAGCTAATCTAAAAAGCATTAGGGGCATTGAGCTGACTCGCCTTGTTGTTCCCTGAAGTGGTGAAATGTGATCGAAGGCCTGGGCATAATTACCCGAACCTATGTACCCGAACCTGGACCCAAACATGTAATACTTGAACTGAACCCGACCCGAAACTTTACAGGTACCTGTATGGGTATAAAAAATTTTAGACCCGATGGAACCCGTACCCGTTAGGACCCGAACCTGTAGCCGACCCGAATACCCGTTTACCGAGGTGTAGATATATTTTATTTCATTTTAAAGTTATAGAAATTTTAGATATGATATCTTTTGTTATAGTTTCAAATAGTTTGAAGTTTAGATTTGATACTTCAAATGTTTTATATTTTTTTGCTTTAGATTCTTTTCATTTTGCGTAGTATAATTGTTCATTTAAACATTAGTACTACATTGTATACGAATACTCTAATGTAAAACTCACGCATTTGTACTTGCATTATTAATGTTAATAGTGAGGCGACATTACAAATATACAACTTGAAATATTTCATATAATTTGTTCACATGTTCAATAATTCTTTTGGTATATGTAATAAAAAAATTTTGTGGATAAAAATATAAATGATTTGAACATTAGTCTCAAATACCGATCTGAAATTGAAATAGGTAAAAAACATATAGGTTTAAGCTAATCATCAAATTCACGACTCATTGCTTAATCTAATGCAACAAAATGAACATAATTTGTAACATATAAACTTAATTAACACAAAAAACATTGATTTTTAACTAAAGATGTCATAAAATTACATGTTTTGGAAATCTATAGATGAAATAATTTGGAACCTGGACCCGAACCTGTACCCGGTAGGACCCGAACCTGTACCCGACCCGAAACTTTACAGGTACCTGTATGGGTATAATTTTACTAGACCCATTAGAACCTGTACCCACTAGGAACCGACCCGAACCCGACCCGAGGACCCGACTGGCCAGGCCTATGTGATCGCTAGAATCGTAGATTTGAGATTCATTGTAGCTATGCAAGGTGTTTTTAGGTTGGCCGATGCTTGATTGTATCGGAGTCTGGGTCTTAAGACGTTAGAGTCCCCAATTGGGGATCCGTCTTGGGGATCGACTCCGATTGTAACGATTTGATTTCACTGTAGGAAGTTTGAGCTCGGATGTAGATTAGGTCCGTCATACGGCAGTTGGGTCAAGTTGACGTGGTTTGTTTGATATGGCTGGACTCGAGGGGTCAGCTGCCTACGTACTCGGTAAGGGGATCAAGCCATTACGTAGTTTGATTATTGGATGGGGAAGTTAGTGATGGAATTTTATGAGGTTCATGGTGTTCCATGCCCTCCTCACTGGTTTCCCATTCATTCTGGAGGTTTGCTAGCTTGTAGACGCCGGGGCGTAATACTACGGTGACGCAATAGGGGCCTTCCCAATTGATCCCTAGTTTTTTGGCACTTTGCTCTATTGTGTTTTGTTGTACTTTCCGGAGGACTAGTTCGCCTTCTCTGAACTGTCATATTTTAACTCTGGGCGTCTCGGAGCATTCCTTCGTTTAGCTCCTCGTTCGAGTGGCACGCTGCCCTCCGAAGGCTTGGTACCGCTGTTTCCGTTGGGACTATTGCTTCTGTTCCGTATACTAGAGAGAAAATTGTTTCGGAGGTGGCCTTTTTGGGAGTTGTACGTAATGCCCAAAGCACTTCCTGTAGCTCCTTACTCCATCTCTCCTTTTTGGAGTTAAGGCATTTTTTGAGGATGTCCAGTAAGGTTTTGTTGACTGCTTTTGCCTGGCCGTTTCCTTGTGGATACCTCGGGGTCGAGTATGTCAACCGTATCTGCCATTTGCAGCAGAAATTTTTGAATATAGCTGAAGTGAACTGGGTGCCGTTGTCGGTTACTATTTTGTACGGTTGGCTGTGGCGGCAGATGACGTTCTTCCATATGAAATTCTTGACTTGTTCTGAGTGAATTTGTTGGTAGGCCGCTGCTTCTATCCATTTGGTGAAGTAATCCATCAAGACCAACACATATTCGAATAATTTTGGTCCTGATTTGACCATGGGACCGATTATGTCCATGGACCAACGCATGAACGGGTATGGGCTATACATGGAGGAGAGCTGCTCTGCTGGTTGATGCAAGATCGTTGCGTGTTTTTGGCATTTTTTGCATTTGGACGTGAATGTCGCACAGTCTCGTAGCACCATTGGTCAGAAGTATCCTTGTTTGGTGATTTTGAGGGCCATTGCTCGTGCTCCGGAATGGCTGCCGCAGGATCCACTGTGGAGCTTGGATATGACTAGGTGAACTTCGTCTCCGTGGATACAGGTTAAACAGATTCCGGAGGTGCTTCGTTTGTATAGTTTCCCATCGATGATGCAGAAGTGGGCGCTCTTAGTTTTGTGTTTTCTTGCTTCGCTTTTGCGGGGTGGGGATATCCCGTAAATGATGTATTCTATGATTGAGATTCTCCAATCAGGGCGTTCTGGCATCCGATGGACTTCGTCGAGCTGTTCTGCTTCTTGAGAATTGCATATATCATCGGGATCGAGTTCGTCGTTGCGTTTTTTGCCTTGTTCGTCGGTGTCCATCGGATTTTTAGCTCGCGGCCGACTCTGTTTGGTTTGGGGGCTGGGTTTGGGCTGCGAGTCTCTAGCCTTTACTCATGCCTTCGAGGCTAGGTGAATGCTTGGTTTCTCAATTCCTTCTCCTGGGATTATTCTTTTGACCAAAGGATTTGAGGTCGATGCTAGGGCGGCTAAAGCGTCTATAGAGGTATTTTCACCTCGTGGTATGCGCGTTAGTTCGAATTTGTCGAACTGTTCGGTCAAGTCGCGGGTGATCTTCAGGTATGCGTCCATTCGATCGTCTTTGGCCTCGTATTTGCTGTGGAATTAGCTGATTACTAGCTAGGAGTCACTGAAAGCGCTTAGTTCCCGAGCTCCAATTCCGAGAGCTATTCTTAATCCGGCTAGGAGGGCTTCGTACTCTGCCTTGTTGTTTGAAGCTAGGAATCCTAGTCGGAAAGATTGTTCTAATACTTCTCCGACGGGGGAGGTGAGCTTTACTTTCAGCCCAGATCCTTGTCTAGAAGAGGTACCATCGACGTGAAGTGTCCACATTCTCCCGGGCTCAGTTCCTTTGATTGCTTGTGGTGCTAGCTTGATTACGAAATCGGCTAGGACTTGGGCTTTGGCGCTAGTCTTGGTGCGATACTCGATGTCGTATTCGCTGAGCTCAATGGCCCACTTTGCTAGTCTTCCTGATTGGCTGGGGCTGTGGAGGATGGTCCTTATAGGATGAGATGTCATCACCACAATTGCGTGCGATTTGAAGTACGGTCTTTGCTTTCTAGCCGAGATGACTACTGCCAATGCTAGCTTTTCCATTGTCGGGTAACTGGTTTCTGCATCTACCAAAGATTTTTTTACGTAAAATATGGGTTTTCCGCTCATTTTACTCTTCTCGAACTAGTACTCCGCTTACGGCAGCTAGTGAAACTGCGATGTAAAGGTATAAGGGTTTTCTTTCTACCGGTTTTGCCAATATCGGGGGTTGGCTTAGGTATGCTTTCAGTTGTCTGAAGGCCTCCTCACAGCTGGCGTCCCAATTGAATATTTTGTTGCCTTTGAGCAATTGGTAAAATATGAGGCATTTATCTGTGGATCTGGATATGGAGCGGTTCAACGCAGCTATCCGTCTTGTGAGTCGCTGCACCTCCCTGGTTGATTTGGGAGATGCCATTTCTTAAAATGCCGTGATTTGTTTGGGATTAGCTTCTATCACTCGCTCCGTGACGAGGTAGCCTAAGAATTCGCCTGATGGGACTCCGAAAGAACACTTAGCGGAGTTGAGCTTCATTCCCTACTGGTTGAGGATTGCGAAGCAATCTTTTAGGTGGGCTACATGGTCATTTTGATCTGCTGATTTTACAAGCATGCCATCGATGTAAATTTCCATGCTTTTCCCGAGCTGCTGGGCAAACATTCTGTTGACCAGTCGTTGGTAGGTGGCTCCTGCGCTTTTCAGTCCGAAGGGTATAACCTTATAAAAATAGGTTCTTTGATCTGTTATGAATTCCGTCTTCTCTTGTTACAATAGAATCTGATTGTAACCGAAAAAAGCATCCAGGAATGAGGGCAGCTGGTGTCCAGCTGTGGCTTCGACTAGACGGTCGATGTATGGAAGTGGGAAACAGTCTTTCGGGCATGATTTATTTAAATCTGTGAAGTCGATACACACCCTCCATTTACCATTTTTCTTTTTGACTACAACGGGATTGGCCAAGTAGTCCGAGTAGTTAACCTCTCTGATTAATCCAACCTTAAGTAAGCATTCTACCTCATCGTTGACGACTTGGCTTGTTCGGGACCTAACTTGTGTCTTTTCTGCTTAACTGGTTTGAAGATGGGATCGACGTTCAGCTCGTGAGACGTGACGTCGATGCTAATTCCTTTCATATCGGAGGTGCTCCAGGCGAAGGAGTTGGTATTCTTTTTGAGAAACTCAATTAGCTCTTTCTTGATTGGCTCTGGGAGGTCTGCTCTGATACCAACACATTTCTCGGGGTGAGCTTCATCAAGGCATGTTTGGATGACTAGGTCTTGTCAAGGTTTGGTTAACTAGGGATTGCAGTGCTCGGCGAGCTGACAAAGGTTTTGCTCCTCATGTTTCTGTTTGTACCCGTTGAGGTAGCAGATCATGGATATCTTCTGATTTCCTTTGATAGTTGCTATTCCGGTGGGAGTGGGGAATTTAACGCATTGGTGATATGTTAAAGGTACACCTTGCATGGTATATATGCACGGCCGCCCAAGTATTGCGTTAAATGGAGTTGGACGATCTAACACGACAAAATCTATTAACTTGTGGATACCTTCTGCCACTTTCGGCAGTCGAACCATTCCCATGGAATAAGTTGTTTCTCCTGCGAACCCAGTTAGAGGTGTGCCTTGGTCTTGTAGGTCCGAGTCGTTTAGACCCATTTTCTTATATACGTCGTAGAATAGCAGATCGACTGAACTGCCAGTGTCTATCATTACTCTGGAGACTAGGCAGCCACATATCTCTAGTTAGATGACTAGCGCATCGTCGTGTGGCTTGTCTAGGTGAGATATTTTGCTTTCGGCAAAAGCGATCTGGTGGTCTACACCTCTGAATGTGGATGGGGACATACGAGCAGCGCTAGCCCTTCTTTGGTGTGCTCTGATTGAGTTTATTGAATCTCTGCACAGTTTTGATTCTCCAAGGATGAAATTGATTTGTTTGGCCGGAGCTGGGTTACTCAGGCTTTTAATGGCGCGTGGTATCTTCATCCAAGGGCTGGTCAACTTTTTCGGAGCTGGTGGGGGGTAATGACTGATTTCATTGATCCGCCGCATATACTGAGTTCTCCGAAGATCAGGTCTATACATTTTTTGGTTGAGGGTGGGGTCTGAACCGGGTTTCGTCTCCTGGACGAGTCTTTCCCGCTTCGTTGCTAACTTTTTCTTTTTTGGCTTCTCGAGAGGCGGAGGTTCGACATCGGCGTCCTTTTGTTCAACCGCCGGGTTTTGCTGAGCTGCTTCTGGGTTTTTCTTTTCTTTTCCTTTGAGGCCGGCTAGATATCGACATTCTTCGGTGGAATGGCCTCTTTTGCCATGGTGAGTGCAATATGTTATTCCATCGTACTCGGATTTCTTGCCTTGCTGCGCATGGTCGATGGCATACGCCTGTTGTCCATTCCCATAATTCTTGACGAATTTCTTATGTTCTTGTTGCTCTGGGGCAACTGCTAAGTTCGTGTACTTCTTCTCTAGGAGAGCTGTCTCTTCTTCGAGGATTGCAAAGAAGGTTGCTTTGTGCAGCGCGTCGTTGAGTGGTATGAAGGGGTTGACAGTGAGTTCCTCTCGCAATTTGGATTTGTGCCATAAGCCATTCTTCAGTGCTTCTAATGCTACTTCTTCGTTCAGGTTGGCGATTCTGGATTTAATCGTCTTGAACTTTGATATGTAGTCTCTGGGGGGCTATCAGGTCCCTGGGTCAACTTCCAAAGGTTGGCCTCTGAAGCTCTTGTTTTGATGAATACGGAGTATTGTTTGAGAAACAGCGCTATTAGGGCGTCAAAGCTGTTGATTGAGCAGCTGTCCCGCCCCGCAAACCACTCCAGGGCGGGACTTGTCAGGCTTTCAGCGAATAGCCTATAGTGCCCCGCCTCTTTCTCGTAATCGGCCAGGTGGGCTCTTGCTACAGCAAGCCTAAATGCTCTTACGTGGGCCTTGGGATCGCTCATCCCGGAAAATTTTGGGAGTCTAATTTTTCCAATATCTCTGATGGATCTGTTAGCTATTCTATCAGTGAATGGTGTCTGCCAAGTCTCTTCGATCGCCCGATCGATATCCGTAGCTGAACTGGTAGCTTTGTGGATGCAGGTCTGCATACGTTGCAGCTCTGCCTGGGTCTACTCGGCGTACCTGTAAAAGGTGTCTTGGTTGAAGGTGTTTTCTTCAGCTGCGAGGTTAGTATTTTCAGTTGTCTCGATCTGATCAGTGGGAGTTTTGAGCTAGGTTTCCCTGGGGTTTCCCACTTTATGTATTTGTCCCACCCACACTGGCGAGCTTGGCTGCGTCCTACTCAGCAGGGGCGGAGGTGGTAAGGTTCCTTCATTCACCTGTGTGACGGTACTTCGTGGGTTCGGGGCAGCTAGGTCTGTTGTCCACGAGTGAGTCCTTGGGTTGAGGTTGAATGTTGGGTAACGAGCGGTGTTTGTTGGGGTCACGTGGATCGCTGAAAAGTCTAGATGCCGCCACAGGGTTATGCTTCTGGAAGGGGTCACTTCGTCGTTAGGCGACCTGCGAGGTGGGACCCCTTGATTAATGGATTGAGGCATTTCATGGAGCTGGGCCATGAATGTTCTCTCCTGTTGGTCGAGGTGGGACACCATCGTTCAGACGGTTATATCTTGCCCTTGTGTTTGTTCTACCAAAGTCTACAGCATTTGGCGCATTTCCGATAAATTGTCTTGGGAGTGTTCCATACGTCCCGTGGGGAGCGGCGAGATACCTCTTGTCGAGGTGCTAGCGACGCTAGCTGATGTTGTTCCACCAGCATTTGAGTTTCATAGCTATACGCTTCTTGGCATCAGAGGCACAGGCACGACAGCGGTGGTTGTCGTGGATCCGGGATGGACGTTTGGATCCGTAGTTTGTGCACTCGAGGGGTTATTGTTAACCGCAAGCGCCTGGTTTTGATTTGTTTCAGTCTAGTCATTGACCACAACCTGGTTTTGATCAGATCCGGGTTGGTTGTCAGTCATGACCTCGGATACATCTCTTGTTTCTAGAACAACGATCTGCGGATTGGTGACATGGGCTGACTCTTGAGCGTTGGTGGTATCCATTCCTGCTGCGGTGGGTTCGAGGTTAGATCTTTGTGTATGACGATTGCATTTCTTCCCCTTAGTCGGCGCCAAATGTGGAAGCTGGATTCCGCACTAAGAATTTATATGTGAATTCGGGAAAGAAACTTTAGTCCTAAGAAATGTCTATAGATCTAAAAAGGATCGAGACCAATATAACGGAAAATGGATTAATATTGATATTCAGTGTATTTATACAAAGAGCTTTAGCTAAGACAAGAGTTGATGAACTAAAGTGTGATTGAGTGTCCACGTATGGAAAAAGTTAGTCATTTTGGCTCTAGAACTAGCTATTTATACTTCCTCGAGCTGAACGGTTTAGCTCCGCGAATACCTCCTTGTCGTCGGAGATCTCGGACACGTTCTGGTGTACCCTCCGGGAATATCGGGATCTCTTCGTTAACCGTTGAGCGGCGTTGACTTGGTCCTGTCGTCGCTGAGCTGCTTGGTCAGCGGTTCCTCTTATCTCGGCGGTCAACGAACTGCTCGACGAAGTTCAGCACTGCCGAAGGGCACGCTGGTCTTTTAATATCGTCAACGCAACAGTGGGCCTTAGGCCCAAATCTGGATAAAATCAAGTCTGATTATATCCTAAGCTTAATGGGCCGGATTTCAAGTGGTGAAATCCAGCTCCAACAACTGCTATTTATAAACCATATATATATATATATATATATATATTAATGCTCATCCTCAATGAAGATAACCTTTTTTTTGTGTGCGCTATTTAGTTGTATCATTTAAAATGAATGTTATTCTATAGAAAATTGATTTTTTTTCAGTGTTTGGGTTTTATTCTAGCGACCCCAAACCTATGATCGTGGTTGATTTTGATTATATTAACCCTAAACCGAACCGAATCATGTCTTGCAAAGAGGCTACAAGAGCGTACGTAATATTTCAACGTTCCTACTGTTGAAGCAATGCCTTTTTCAACATTTCCAGATTTTAAGAGAATGCAATATTATTCTACAACCAAGAAAGAAGCAACAAAAATATATAAGCAGTTCTAAGACTGACTTAAACAACTTGTATCAACGACATTTGTTTAGGAATCCAACCAGAACTAAGAAAACATACAAAAGTGTCTATAAAAATGCAATTTTCATGAGATAACTGCTCTCGAGAGCTCAGTGCATCAACATTCATAATCAATGATAATTCGACATCCTAGGGAACGTTTTGTGAGTTGACTAAGCTCCTCGTAGATTTCTGAATCTGAAACAGCTCGAGGATAAGTGTGATCTCTAAAACTCAGAATGAGTTTCTTGAGGACTGATGAATTTTCAAGAAAGTAACTCGCTATTTTCTTCTCCTCTTCCTTCCATTCAAACATTCCTTTGATGTCAACACACTCAAGAGACGATAAGAAACACTGAGGCACACTTATGAGTTCCAATATGTCCATCGCCTCTGCATCACCAAGCTCCTGGAAACACGTAAAAACCAAAGGCTGAGTTTATAATACACATCCATGAAAACCAGTGTCTTTCGCTACAATCACACAACAGATTTTACCAAGGTTAGATATTTTAGAATCGGGAAACTCTCAAGAATGGTAGGCAAAAACGGTAACAAGGAGCTCGAGAAAATGGCTTGTAAGCGGGATAAGTTGTTGAATTTGGGAATCGGTCCTACTCTTGAGTAGAGATCAAGGACCTAACAACATGGAGAAATGAAAAAGGATATTAGTGAGGGATTTCCAGTTATGCAATATGATATATAGAAAAATGTACCTTCAAGGTTCGCTGAGAGATGCTCATATGTCTTACACTTGTTATCCCGAAGAGAAAATCACGGATTTCATTTCTCTTTGATAAATCGTGTGCATCATAATGCATGCCAGACCCGGAAAAAAACTGATATCAAGGTCAATCGTGAACAAAGAAGTAAGGCTCTTTACCACAATTCTATCATCTTCCTTGAGACTCAAAAACTCCAATCCCGGCGCCTCAATCTCAAGTACATATTCCAGTCTCAGTCCATAAGAAAACTTCCGTTTGCGTGGAGCATAAAACCTCTTGAGGCTCCGTGACCTCACACGTGTAACCATAGATTTCTCATTAAGATCCTCAAACTCAGGACGATGATCCCTGAGCAAGGTCAATTCTTCAAGAACTGGACATCCCGAGAGAAACTTTTCAAGAGTCATAGGAGCAACCCATCGGTTTTTCTGAAGATGCATGAGTTTGAGACAAGGCAAAAACACAAAACCAGGATCCTCAAGACCCGAACGAGAGAGCTTTAAAGAAACCAATGTCTTGCTTGTATAGAGATTCAAAGGCATGATATCAATAAAAGGATAAGGACCTTCCTCTTCTAAATAGTAGACACTGCTCTTCACATCGAGATGTTGAATTCCACGATTAATCACTGTAACGATCCGATCACTGAGCCCGTCTATTTCCAAACTGCTGGACTTGTGTTTGACTGTTTGGAGAGGTAAATCAGGGTTAAAGTCGAGAAATTTGTCGAGGAAAGTGATGAACATTACTTTGTCCAAAAGGGAAGTCATTGTACTCTAATTCCAATATAGGAACGTTAAGCCAGTGATTCTTCCATCTAGTTGATAAAGCACTCGTCTTCACCGATTCTTTAAATGGAAGATACGAAAGTATCTGAGTTATCAAAGATTCCGGCAATTCGCTAATTCTATCCATCACCCTAAAACAAACAGCAAGAGCATCATATACATCGAATCCTAAGTTTTGAAATTCCCAAAATTTAGGGCACAAGTCGATTAATTTCTCAAACTGAACCTATAAAGGAAGAATCGAAGGAGGAATTAGAGTTCTTGAGAACTCACCGTGGATTTGATTCGCCGGCGGACTGATCTCCCGGAAGAAAGTGTTGAGCTAGATTGGTTGAAATCTTTATAATTTTTATTTCACTTTTTAATTTGTAGCCCTTTAGATTCTACCAATTACGAAAACTTTATCAAAAGTTTTACCAACACTATTACATTAATTTTTATTTATAGAGCTTTATCTCAAATCTTTATCTATACAGTTTTGCACTTTGCTATAACCTACCACTCCAAATTTAAAAAAAAGCTAGGTTACCAATCGGACCTGTTAAGACTTAAAGAGGATTAGTTTTACGAAATAGTACTATTATTTATTTCTAGGTTCGAAACGATTCCAATTGCCATTATTGTAAGCCGTTTTTCTTATTTTGATAACCACCATATGTTGACAAAAAAAGATAACCACCACATTGTAGGCCATTATTGTATCATTAATTAACTTTGGTATTAAATCTGATTCGGTCTTGGTAAATGTTTAATTACCAACCGTGAGTAATAATAGCGGTTCAAATACATATCTATCTTATCTTATTATATAAAAGAGAAGCCGGTCGACGAGAGCGTGACACATAAACAAAATTGTAATTTACAAGATCTTAGCATGTATTTAATATTGATTGAAATAATAACATGTGTTAAAACTTAAATTTAGTTAAGTAAAAATAAAATTAAAAAGGAAAAATTAACAAAAAGAGTTTCCAAGTAATTACTCAAATAATTAAATGGAAAATTTATAATAGTCTAAACTAATAAAAATAATAATATATGGAATATAGAGAAGATATAATAAGATGTATATATGTAATATTTGATAATATAAATGTAAAATTTCTAATAGTCTAAATTAATATAAGTAATAATATATGGGATGTAGAGAGGATATAATAAGATGTATATATGGATGTTTGATAATATTTTTTATATGTTTTCTATGAGGTTACTAACATAAAATTTACTAATTTCTGATTTAATTCTAAAATATTTTAGTTGTTTTACGATTTATTATATAGTTAAAAAAAATTTGATTATGATTTGAATTATGTTATATATATGATTATGAATTCACATTATATCAATTATCACATAAGAATTGAGATATAAATGATCTCTATTGATTTATATTCTATGTTCTATCAAATTCAACGAGGTTTTAATTAAAACTTAAATATTTATTAATAATTTAATGTGTTAATCCGAGTATTAACGCGGGCCTTATTCTAGTCTTATTATATAAAGGAGAGTTCTTATAATTGTAACTCACGAGATCGCGACACGTGTTAAATAGTCGTTTAGATTGTGACAAATGTCAATTATTTAAATATGTAAATTTTCCAATACCAAATTGTTAATTACTCAAAAAGGAAGAAATTAAAATGGAAAATAAGCGACACGTGTTAAGTAGTCGTTCAGATTGTGACACATGTCAATTATTTAAATATGTAAATTTTTCAATATTAAAATTGTTAGTTACTCAAAAAGGAAGAAATTAAAATGGAAAATAAACAAGCTTAAAATAAAGATAAAGAAAATTTGGTTAGTGGTATCTTAAGTTTACGAAATAGCATCAAAGAAGAATCGTCAAAACATGTACGAATGGTTAAGTTATTATATCAAATTGTTTAATATTTAAATCATATTTATATATATCAAGTATGTATACTTTAGTAATTTCCAAATTCTTCAAACTATATGAGTTATGAAACTGTAATTTTCAAATTACATATGAACCTATAATTGGAAATATTACATTATCTAAGTTTTTTTTTTGTCAAAACATTATATTATCTAAGTTAGGATTTGAATTAAGAATATAGTATATAATAAGTTAAGGTTTAAATTAAGAATATGGTATGTTTTTCTCTAAAATATTTTAAGCCATAATTATTTACTACAAATCAATTAATCCTCGCATCGCGAGGGGTTTAAATCTAGTTATATATAAAAGAGAAGCCGGTCAACGAGAGCTCGACATGTAAACAAAATTGTAATTCACGAGATCGTGACATGTCTCGAATATTGATGGATGATGACACATTTTAATATTTTAATTTAGTTAAAAAAAACTAATAAAAAAAATTTAAAATGAAAAACTACTAAAAAAACTTTCCAAGTAACTCAGATAATTAAATGGAAAATTTCTAATAGTCTAAACTAATAAAAATAATAATATATGGGATGTAGAGAGAATGAAAAATTTCTAATAGTCTCAACTAATAAAACTAATAATATATGAGATTTAGAGAGGATATAATAAGATGTATATATATATGGATGTAAGATAATATTCTTTATATGTTTTCTATGAAGTTACTAACATGAAATATACTAATTTTAATTTAATTCTAAAATATTTTAGTTGTTTACAATTTATTATATAGTTAAAAAAAATATTCAGTATGATTTGAATTATGTTAAATATATGATTATGTATTCACATTATATCAATTATGACATAATAATTAAGATATAAATGATCGCTATTGATTTATAGTCTATGTTCTATCGAATTCAACGAGTTTTTAATTAAAATTTAAATATTAATTAATAACTTTCATGTGTTAATCCGCGTATTAACGCGAACATTATTCTAGTATTAAATATTTTAAGGTTTCCAAAAACAAAGGATGCCATATGTCATCTACCTTTTTGACATGTGTTTATTTATTTATATAATTAGTTAATTACTCTTTCTGTAGTCAAATGTAATTAATTACTAAAAATTAATATTACTACATTAACTATAATATTTTAAATAAAAATTAAATGACAAACCAACAATAATAGTTTTTGATATTTCATATATTTAACTAAAGTATATTACAAATATTTTAAAAACTAAAGTTTATTATTGGAGCTAGATTTCACCGGTTGAAATCCGGCCCACTAAGCTTGAGATATAACTAGATTGGATTATATTTGATATTGAACATTAGGCCCAGAACCGCACTAACATTCAGAGAAAGGCTTGCATATCCTTCGTCCTTGCTAGGCTCGAGTAATCGATCCTTTGACCGCCGGAGATGAAGACCCTTTGACCAAGCAACTCAGCGAGAATACTAAGTCAGCGCCGCTCAACGGTTTATGAAGAGATCCCGATATTTCAGGGAGGCGCATCAGAACGTATATGAGATCTCCGGTGACTAGGAGGGATTCGCGGAGCTGAACCGTTCAGCTTAGAGGAGTATAAATAACTAGCTTTAAAGCCGAAATGACCAACTTTTTCCTTACGATTACACTCAATCACACTTTAGCTCATCACACACTTGTTCGAGCAAAAGTTCTTTGTATACTTGATAGAATATCAATATAAATCTATTTTCCGCTATCTTGGTCTCGACCTTAGTTGGATCTATCGACATTTTTTAGGACTAAAGTTTCTTTCTCGAATTAACATATAAATTCTTAGTGCATAATCTAGCTTCCACATTTGGCCCCGACTAAGGGGAAGAAATACAATCGTCATACACAGAGATCTAACCTCAAACATACCGTAACGAGAATGGATACCACCGACGCTCAAGAGTCAGCCCAAATCAACAACTCGCAGATTATTGATCTAGAAACAAGAGATGTATCCGAGATCATGGTCAACAACTAGCCCGGATCCAATCAGGATCAGGTTATAACCAACAACCAGCTTGGCCCAAAAAATAACCAAACACTCCCAGTTGATAACTATCCCGCGAGCGCAGAAACGGCGGATCCAAACGCTCAGCCCGGATCCGCAATGACCATCACCGTTGTGCCTGCACCCCTGGTACCGCAAAGCGTATGGTTAGAAAATATGTGCACTTTTATCAAGTGCGATTGTCTGTGCACTTGCAGCTTTATTTTGGGATTAAAACCTCTGACATCAAGGCTCTACACAAAACCTAAGTGGTTTGATTCCACAAACAACCTAGAACTCGCAAAAACGATTTGATTCAAGACACAAAGTGTTTAAGCAAAGCAAACTGAATTTTAATTGATAAAAGCGTGAGTTGAAAATACAAAGCAATTGAGCTTATATAGCCTCAATGAACAAGACCTCCAACGGCTATAAATAATCTAGAAAGGAAACAATAAAAATAAGAGCAAGTGAAATATTCTCCATTGATGTCTTCTAGCCGTTAGGCATTAAAAGAGACGTTCTTTTGGCTTTAGCTAAGATTTTTGGGAAGCTTCTTAAATCTGGTGGGTGAGATGAATGGCTAGGATCTCCTGGAGTGAATGGAAGGTTGGGATCAAGTGGTGAAGATACAATCTTGAAGAAAAAGGCAAGAGGTTCTCCATAAAAGGAAAGTTTCCCCTTCTTTGGTCTGAGGCGTGGGGAAGGACTTGGTGTCATTTTTGCAGCTTCTAAACATCTTGTAGTCTTCGTAGGAGTGAAAATAAATAGCAAGAAGTCTCTAAGTCCATTGGTTAGATTACCGGTTCGGTTTGGATCGCCGGTAAGGGCCAAATTGAGGATTTGTGAACCAACTTCAATTTCGTTTTGATGATGGAGTAATCCACCTCGATCAAAAGCTTCTCCATGGTTGATGTTCGTGTAAACTTTTTGAGATATCTCCGATTGATGATAAAAAGACGATTTGGTCAATGAGTCTTGCTTTTCTTCGGTTCCAAGTCGATCTTCATAGTGACCTTCAACTCTGCTCCTCACAAACGTGTTTGGTACAGTGACAACTTCCAATCTTACATCATAAACCTCCTATAGGATTAATGTTACGAAGACACATGATAGGAGTACGTACCAACCTTTAATCGCAAACACAGCTTAGGCATTCCACACACTTTGATGTTGTTTAAAAACTCTGTTTGATACACCAAATCATCTTCTGGGTCAATATTTGATGGAGCAAGCTATCATAGCTTAGATAAACTTTCTCTCCACCTGAGTAAATTGTATAAAAGGAATTGAGTATAAAATAATTATGAATTATAATGAATTATTTATCAAATAGTTTAAAGTCAACAAAATCATAAAATTATTTACCTGTTATCTGGAAAGCATATAATCATTGATCTGATCAACATCATCATTTGTAGGACTCAGTATCGCCCAATGTTTGTAAAAATCAATATCAGATGAAGTTCCAAATGACTCTCTATAAACTTCTTTCACTATAGTTTCGATTGGATCTCTGCAAGCAATTATCAACAAATCTTCAGGGATGTCAATCTTTGTTAATTTCTCTGTCATTTGGTAGATTGATCTTTCCATCACCAATATCCAAAATCCACTTAGAGAAAACTTTAAGTTCTTCAGCATCTTCTTCACTAAGTCTAGCAAATAATCTCATGTTCTTGGTACGACGCATTTAAAGATGCCAAAACAGTTTTTGATCTTCCACCTCTAGTGATAACTTGTAAAATCTGTCTAAAATCACCACCAAAAACAACAACCTTGCCTCCAAACGGCTTATCCTCAAAAGAGTCATTAATATCGCATAAGTTATGATCTAAAGTCTCAAAGCAGTGCTTGCTCATCATAGGAGCTTCATCCCATACTATCAGCTTTGCTCTTTTAACTAATTCTGCTATATCTGATCTAGGAGTCATATTGCAAGTAGTGAACTCATCTGGATTAAGTGGGATTCCAAACCTTGAATGGACGGTTCTACCACCTTCTAACAACCGCACATCAATCCCACTTGAGGTTAAATCTAGTGATTTAAAAATTTGTTTTCAAATCATGTGTTATTGAACATGAAATTTATGTAAAATACATCAAAATAATATACACTCATGTTATTCAACTTGTGATTTGTTAAACTCATATCAAATCCTTTTTTATTCAAAATTCAACAATCTATTTTAAATAGAGGATTTTTAAGTGATTTGAGATTCATTTTTAGTTATAAATTAGGTGACTTCCCGCACCATGTGCGGATATGAAAATTTATAGGGATTTAAAATTAGTTTTAGGATCTAATAGTATGATTTAAAATATATGTTTTAATAATTTTTGTTTAAAGTGTTGAACCTATATTTAGTAAAAAAATGGAGGGAGTATCGTGCATGATTTATTAACCATTATATTTAGCATTGATATGAAAAGTAACGAAAAGAAAAAGTAAAATGCATTCAATTTATTAATCAGAAAATCAAATATAAATCATGAAAGATTACATTTCCATAAAAACAAAAAAAGATCAAGTTTTTTTTTTTTTTTTAATCATCTGAATTATCATATAGATATTACAATCATCATTAAGACTAATTTGATCTATTTGATCTAATCCTATTATGATTGTCTATGCGATTATGGTGAACAGCTTCTACATAAGTCTCCATGATACAACAGCTCTCCATGTACGACATCTCTTCTGATGGACAAGCTCTCCCCGACGAAAGGCTCTGCATGTACGATATCTTCCATGATGGACACTCTCCCCGACCAACGGCTCTACATGTATGACATCCCCAACGATGGACATGGTCTTCCTGGACGACTCTGAAACTTCTGAAAAGCACCCTCCATTAATCTGCAAGAATTTTGTATAATCTGGGATTTGAACCCGAGACCTGGTATAGAAGCCTTTAAAAAAAATCAAGTTGTTTAAAACCATAATAAAATACTCCTAAAATACTATTTTGTGTTTAATCTTCTTTTGCTTTTGGTGGAAATTGATGAATGTGTAATTCTACATCAATTAATAAGAAAGTACATATATATTACTGTAAAAAATGTGTAATTCTACATCAACCCCGGGAATGGAACGCATCTCAAACTCCTCCCCTAACACCGATTGCACATATGCGATCACCGTCTCTTCAAAATCCTAAATCCAATTTGGACAGATTCACCGATTGTTTCACTGATGCGACATGACATGCCAATTCGGACATGGCTGGTATTGGATGGACTGTGAAGCCACCACAATCCCCCATCGCGGAACACTATTGACTCAATCACTGACATTGGATCTGGTCTTGCCGCAGAGCTCTGGCTCTGCGGACAGCGATTCTATTCTACATGCAACAAGTCTCAGCATCACCAGAGTAACCTTCAATTCCGATTCCCAAACCCTGATTCGAGCCATAAACTCTGGAATCCCGATCGCATAAATATATGGAATCTTCAATGGTGATTTTTCTTCATGTCTTTTCAATTTCGTTCGTAGATCGAAAAACAAAAACGCCAATCAGCTAGCTAAACTGGGTCTGAATTGTAAGCAAATCATTAATGAGTTGTTCAAAGAAAAAACCTTGAGAAAGCAAATCATCACAACAGAAGAAAGAATTGATAACATTATCATAATTATATCCTGCCATAACATAGGATACAAGTACAATCCATAGAGGATCATACATTTGTCATTACATATTAGTCCTCCAACTTAAAAATATATTTTGAGCATAATAGCATCCTAAACTTTAATATCCTACATAAATAAACCTCCTCACATGGGAAATGGAGTGGTCTTATCTTCAAACGAAGGACCAATTCACAAACATAAAAGCGAAGCAGTGGTTTGATTCGTCATCTTCTAGAACTTTCCACACTGTTGCCTGCTCGTAAGACACCAATCTCCCCATGCTCGACGCGCATACTCCCCCCGGAAGATGAGCATAGCCCTAAGAAAAAGAAATCAAGATCCTAAGTCAGACAATGATTTTCGATGAAAATGGCAGAGAGTTTCCTAGGAAACAAACCTGTTGCATGATCTTGGGGAACTCAGAGCAAAGAGCTTTATAACCAGATTCGTTGAGGGTCTTGTCTAGCATTATGTCTTGAAGGGCTAAAAGAGTAGTCTCCAACATGTCTAAACCGGTTTGGTTTGCGAATGTGAAAACCGGTGAACCCTGTAAGATAGTTATTGTCACACTCATCTCAACTATGCTTCTAAAGATACATAATAGAAGCTAAAACAAGTTTTTTGTGTGGTTATTTAGAGTCCAAAACCAAATTCGAACCAGAAGTAATCAAACAGAACCGAATGGGATACCGTAGTCACTTACGTTTGTTTTCAGGGAGCAGCACAAGATTGCATCAGTGTGATTCCAGAGTTGACGCAGCAATGTGTCACCACTGGTTTGAGAATCAGATCCAAAAAGATCTGCACCAATGTGAACGCTGCCAAAAAGCAAAGACAGTTTCAGATAATTAAACTCTAGATTTAAACAAGTAAACAAATAAACCTAGTTTCGTACCGGTAACTCCGGGAGATCCAACGGACGAGAGTGAGAGATTCAGGGCAAGTGGGAACAGAGATTGGACTGATACTGGAACCAGGACGAGGAGCAATGGCTAGAGCAACCCTCTGAATCGATCCCACTATGCTTCTCACATACTGACGTGCCATTGAAGCAACATTGTCTCTTGAATGGTTATCAAATGTGAACTGGAATGCTATGGTTAGCACCGACCTAAAGTTACATCCATTCGGGTCGGCTTCACCTGTTTGACGTGTGGATCCTTCTAAAGACGAGGCTAAATCCAGTGTACGGTTTGCAGATGCACCGTCCTATATGACAGTGAAAGATTAGATTACTGCATCAAGAATATTATGTAATTTGGATATTTTAAATGCCTATTTGATGAATTACCGGAGTTGATTTGTGTTCAAGAGGTATGATGGAGAAACCAGAAGGAAGCAAAGGTGCATCATCAGGAAATGTTTCGTCTATAGGAGCAAAGACAAGCTGTGCACAACCTCCAACCACATTTTCATCAGCACCGCTACAAAGCTGGACAAGAATCAAGGATCCAAAATTGTCAACCACCTATGAGGGGCGGAGAAATTTCGGAGGAGAAACTATGAAGTGAAACCTACCTGTAGTAAATACATATCTCGTGCTAAACCCATGTCTTCGGGAGAGTAAGCATGACCTTCAAGTCTAACCACCTCAGGAGACTAAAAATTGTAAAGCAGAATGGTTTCAGGACTATAAAAAGCATTAAGAGAGAAGAAAAAATAGAATATTTTCCTATTCTTTAGCACCTCTTCATGTTCGACTCTCTGCGCGAGGGGCATAATGATTTGGTTACTTGGGAACCCACCAGCTCTAGCGCAAGGAACAGCAAAAGGACTTGCTTTGAGGGATGCAGCAGCATAAGCATCCACACCGTAATCAGCCCATTCAGAGCGGTGTTCTCTAAGGAATCGAACCAGCACAGCAGGCGGAACGTTCTTAAGGCGAGAAAGAGAAGCAAAAGTTAGTTAGAAAATAAACGAAACGGAAGATAAGCAATTTCCATTATCCAATCCTTGAGACATGTACCTGCAACAGCATAGATGCCTTGACACAAAGCACGCCACTGCCAAAGCTAGGAAGGAATGAATTACCATACTGAGACCCACCCAACTTTCCGGGGGACAAGTTTATCGTAACGGTAATATCCTCTGCACCATCGCTACCCATTGGCGACCATCCATCATCCACAAAACCATTCACAGCATCATTGAAACCCCTAAGGTTCATCCATTTGAACAATCAGAATAAGAAACTCTTGGTGATAATGGTATTTGAATTACGGAGATGCTTACCGACAGAGCCTTTGACTGTAGGTTCTTAAAACCGCAGGTTGGCACCCTCCACTAT
This sequence comes from Draba incana, assembly GCA_963576765.1. Classification (NCBI taxonomy): domain Eukaryota; kingdom Viridiplantae; phylum Streptophyta; class Magnoliopsida; order Brassicales; family Brassicaceae; genus Draba; species Draba incana. The sequence continues at coordinate 18,512,999 of OY755202.1, read as the reverse complement.
ACTGACCTTCCCCACTTGTCTCTTGTGCAATTTGTCTTACATGTCTCAGAGCCTGAAATAAGAAACCAAACGGCACTACATCAAATTGTTCAGGTCATTTACTCTCGGGAACAAGGTTATTTGAACTTACAGCGAGAGTCGTTTTCTGAGCAAGAATCTTCGAAGATCCATACAGAGGTCTCATAACTTCAGGGACACTCCCGGCCTAGCAAAACCGGAAAACATAGTCAGGCATCATAACTTGAAATGATGTGTGATTAAAGATTGAGTAATGACTTACATCCAAATCAACATGATCGACAATGTGAAGAATGGAACCACCACCATCACAAGGACGGATAAAAAACCCACTTGGTCGCATTTCAGCTCTCACAAAGCTTGAAGAAGGTGGCCCAGTTGGCCCACCAGTTGCAGAAGTAAGCGACCTCTCACAAACCTGAAGACATTGAGTAAAGGCAACATGAAGCATATATTAAGGCGAAATAAACAAAAACGAAAACATAATAACGAATCCAAAAACTCACGACGTAGCTTCCATCTTCAAGACATGTACTATATCTCAAAGTCCAAAAGTCACGAGCTGGTGCTAATGTTGTTGGAGCATACATCTAATAAATCGGAAAGACCAAAGCACAGTTAAGGATAAATTGTAAGAATTCACAGCTAGGAGAGTACAAGAATTACGACAGACCTGCGTGTATAAAAGCTCAATAGTCCCACCGTTTCCAGCAGGTATCACACTCAGAGTGTCCACACTTCGACAATCACGGAGCCAAGATGGACGATCTTTGAGGATTTCAGCAACCTATCATTTTTTATTTTTAAATCAAGATCTCTTGATTGCAAACACAAGCAACAGGAAAGAAAATTAAGCTTTTTTACTTACCTTCATGGGTTCTAAACTCACGAGGCCGCAGGCACGTGCTGCAATTCCGCTGCAGTTGCGCGAAATAGCGACAATGCCAATAGAATCCGGACCAGGCTACACCACCCACAAAGAATGTTCATCAAACAGCCACCAAAAAAAAAAACAAATTACATTTTCACAATCAGTAAAACAAAACACAACATGAAGAGTTTTATATTACCTTCATCCCAATCATCTGAACCCAGTCAACAGCAGTTCCTGTAGCCTTGGAAAGGAACTCTGCTAGGGCTTCCTCTGCTATCGAAAGGAGACTAACCAAAACAAAACAAAAAACATTTCCAAATCGTCACTAACAAAGTGTATATTAATCATCTTTAATAAGAAACATCAGTTTAAGACAAATAAAGCTAACCCAGCTGGGTTGTTAGCATCTCGTTGAAGATGCAGAGGATTTGGGTTTTGCTGTTGATGTTGCTGACCACTCACGACCACAGACTCACAGCTGTTGTCTGTGGTCGTCCCAGAAGCCTGCAAAAACATAAAAAAAAAGGTAACAAATATCAAAACAAAAATCATAACGTATTATCATCAGTCTTGTGTGGGAAGTGAAAAGAATATTTTACAGTGTGAATTTTGTGTTTCATGTGACCATTCTCATAGACCAAATGGGAAACTTGCTTCTGCAAACGATCATTCTCTTCCATCAAAAGTTTGTTCATTGCATTTAGCTTTCTGTTCACTGTTTGAAGACGAGCAGCTTCTTTCCTCTGCTTCTCTCTACATCTATATTCACCAAATTAAACAAACATTCACTTAGACAACAATCTTAGCAAAAAATGGAGAAACTGAACATATATATGATATAAAAGAAGATAATGTAAAAAAATATCCATTATTATATCATATTCTCTGGCAGAAAATAATACTAAGCTGTTACAAAACGTTATTCAAAGACAATTTCATTAGATGTCACTTTCTTGAAATTGAAATTTTTAACTGTTTGAAAGATTTAGATAAAATATGGATCTACATTAATAATCAATGACTGAAATCCAAAATACACATCTAAAATCATAAAATACAATCAAAAAGTAACAGAAACAATTAATGAAAAATATGGGTCTTTATTAAATGTAATTTCACCTGCGGTTCTGAAACCAAACTTTGATCTGTTTAGGCTCGATGTTGGAGAGAATAGGACATTCTCTAATAAGTTGCTGTCTTCTCAAAGAAGTGGGTTTAGGACACTCAGTGTAAACTCTCTCAAGAGCTTCAACTTGTTCCGGTGTGTATCTCACATACTTACCGGAATCTAACCCTTTATCCGGTGACTCTCTGTTCATCGTGTGGACCATCATCGTTGCAACCAAAATAAAAATAAAAAATCGATTATTTAAAGAAATTTCGAGAATTACTAGGTTTTGTGTTTATTGAGGTTGATGGTTCTTATCAAGGGTAGGCTCTCTGGGTAGAGAGAGCCTCCACTCACGTTCATGAGATAATGGTGAGAAAAAAAGAGTTTTGGAGAAAGAAAAAGTTTTGAATTTTTTGGTTTGTTTAATATTATGTTTGCTTCGGTTATTTGTGCTTTCTTTTGGGCAAGGCAGAGAGAAAACGCCACAACAATGGCGAGAGGAAAGATAAGAGAAGAGAAGATAAGGGAAGCAAAGTTGAGGTCTTTATCACAGTTGCCAATCTCGAGATCCTTTTAAAACAGCGCAAACAAATAAAAATAAAACTGTAAAAGAAATTACTTTTTTTCTTTGTGTGGCGCGAGAGAGAGAGAGAAGACTTAAAGAACAATAACAGTATAAAGGAATAATAAGAAGAAAAAATGACAAAAGATTTTAATGAAAATTGAAACACAGGACCAGGTGAGTAGAATTTCATAAAAGCTTTAACTTTTTGGGTTTACAGGTTAAATGATTTTCTTTGATAAAAAAAGAGGTTAAATGGGTTTTCATATGCCAAGTCTCATAACAATATGTCTAATGTTTAAAGCTAGGTTACATGGAAACTCCGTCCGAGGTGCGTTGTTTCGGAAACTGAAACTCTTGGAAATTCCATGGAAATACGTTTCTTAGAAAAATAATATTTGAAAACACGTTTCCTAAAAAAATTTAATTTGGAAACTCGAACGGATACTCGTTTCCTAAAAATCTTAATTTGGAAACACATTGAAAACATTTGATTCGTTATGAAAATACGCTAAAAACTTTTTTTTCAATGTAATGATTAATTAGTTTTGAAAATTTTAAATATATTTAGAACTTCAATAGGTGAAAGTAAAAAATATGGTGAAAATTTGCTTTTGTTGGTGAAAAACAACAAATCATCATAATTTTTAATTTTGTTAAGCTATATAATATATTTATGTATATTATTAGTGTTAGTCAAATTCTTTTTAAAAGTTGTTTTGATATTGGTTTTTTATTAATCAATATATATATATTTATATATGTGTATGCGTTTCCAAAACGTATCCGTTTCCTAATTTTTTCTAAAAATTCGTTTTCACGTTTCCAAACGTTTCGTTTCCATGTATCCGTTTCCGTTTCCAGGCAATATAGGTTTAAACAAGAAAACATGTATTCAGTGGCGAATTTAAGAATAATTTTTACCAGGGGCAAATCTAAAACACAACTATTTAAAATAAATATGGGTTTGTCTTCGAGAATTAGATGACTAAAACAAGGCAAATGGCAAACAAATTTAATCGATGGGGGCAAAAAACATTATTACAAAGAGGACATAACACATTTACCTACAGAAATTACACTAATTATATTTATTTTATGGGAGGCGGCTGCCCCCTTTACTACCAAATGAGCTTCGCCCCTGCGTGTATTATGAGTCTCATACAAATATGTTTCATGTTTGTTTGAACAAAAAAAAAACATATCTATGTTTCATATTTATACAAAATATATATATATACATGTATATGTTGTAAATTAGTATTTTCGAACCTCATATGATCCATGCTAAAAATCGCTTTTAATTAAAACGAAATTAAAATATTGATAAATCATAAATGTCACTAGTCTAATTTCAAAATTTTAAAACTTATTTAGTTTATTTATAGTTATTTTAGGATACGGTAAAAATATATATTTATAGCATATATTTTGCAGATATAAATAGTTGCAATTAATGGTTATTTATGGTTATTTTAGGATACGGTAAAAATAGTTATTTTTGGTTGTATAGTACTCCCTCCTTTTAACGAAGATAATTTTTTTGAGTTTTTCACACATATTAATAAAAACAATTAATCCTTTCTCATAATTGTCTTGATTTCTACAATAAACATTTTTCAAAAAATTCTAACCAACATTTTTAATTGAATGCTAACTATTTTTAATTGATACTATAATATTTTATCAATAAATGGTTAAAATTCATTTTCATGAAACAAATTTAAAAACTCAAAAAAATTCATCTGGTTGAAACAGAGATAGTATCAATTAAAAATAGTTAGCATTCAATTAAATAAGGTGTAGGATGAAAAGGGAAAAGACAATAAAGGAGAAAAGCCAACACACGCAAAACAGTGTCTGCAAAACCGTCTGTTTTTTTTACTCTCCCCACAACAGTAATGATAAAAATATTATAAATAACTAACTAAATAAAGAGGCAGAGAGACAGGCCAATCTTTGTTTCTTTCTTTACTTTCCATATTTTAAATTATTATTTATTACTCTCGAAACCAAAAAATTAAAAAAAAACTGAAAAATGAAATTTTGTCAGAAGAAACGGATATTTGACGAAATGGGTATTTTACTAACTAGGGAAAAAAGAAAAGCCCTTGTCTTTAGCTATGCGAGAAGGACATAACATAAGATTGTTTCTCTCTCCTCTTTCTCCTTACTCTCTTGATCATCATGATGGTGATGTATGTGCATGTACAATAAATCATCATGTGTATTGTATGTACATCTTTGTATGCATGCGGATGATGCTCGTATCTACGTCGTTGTTGAGGAAAATTGTGTGGAACGTCACTGTGCGCGTGAGAAGCGTGAAGGGACTTTCTTTTTTAAAGTAAGAAGTTTGTGTTTTATAGGGTTTTAAACATATACTCCAGTCTCCATAACTAGAATAATCTTGATTAAAATCCAAATTACTCGTCAACATCAATACAAGATCAGATGTTATTCTTAGGGTCGATTAAAATGTATAGAATGGTCAAAAAAAGACCAACAATAAACATTCCTAGTTTTAGGAAACTGAATCATAACAATATCACACAAAGAATCATCACTCAAATACCGAGGAACTGGTTATATTTTTGTTGTGAATGAATTAATTTAATAAGGTTTTTGTTTCTAAAAGATTTTGATTTTCTTAACATTTTCAAAAGCTTTAATTGCAAAACTGTTAAATGTGATTTCAGTCAGTCTATCATTTATATATTAGAAAAAAAGTTAGGGAACCGAGTTAATTTTAATTAGCAAGAAAAAAAACAAAAAAAATCAAAAAAAAAAGAAGAAGACAAGCTTTGGCATTGGACAGTACAATCTGTGTTCGGTTCAGTAACGATTTCATATGGTTATATCGATTTATACGAATTCAGTGTCCGGACAAACAGCCAATTTCTTATAAATACAGTGTACAACTACGAATATAAATACCGCAGGACCAAAACAAAATATACGTAATTTTGCATAGAAATACATGTAATTAATAATAATACAGAGAGAGAAAGGTGAAAAATAAATGAAGGTGGTCATGTGAGGTCTCATCATGAGTCCAACTTTGTGCATGCGCTTCGATTTTCTACATGGCAGATATACCCACGTAGCCCCCTATACCCTTTTCTCTCTTCTATTGCAATTAAAGCATTATTTTTTAGTTAGTAATACAATTTCTAATACTACTTTCTCTATCGAATACACCCACATTAAATTCTGTCTTAAGTTTTATTCTTTTCATAAAACACCACTTTCAACTTATTATTAATTACATCCCTAAATATCACGAGGTTTCTTCTCGCGCCACTCAAACATATTTCTTTTCAGTTTTGAGTTTATACAATTAGACTCATACATTCATATTTATATACTGTGGAATGTGGATGTTTGAACTAGTACTTTATAAAGAATTTTTGTTTGGGTTAACCATTGTTAATGACCGAATGTTAGAATTGAAAAAAAAAAACTGAAACTGTTGAACGAGAAAATATCACAAGTCTTGTTACCGACGATTAAACATAGATCACAGTTATGATAAGCAAAAGAATGTGGAAATACTTTGATCACTGACTATTTTATTCAGTTAATGTCATAATGTGTGACCAGCTTACTAACCGGAATCTAGATGATTCATGTACGTAACACATGCAATACTATATAATAGCCCGTTGCACTAATTCATTAATGATACTTTTCATATTCAATTTTTTTTTTTTGATAAAAGAGTATTAGACCTATGGATAAAGTCAGACTAATCCACGTAAAAGATGCACTCTACAGATAAATTCTCTCTCTCTCTATATATTGTAAATGGGCTGAAAGCAAGAGTTCATATATGTGTGGATGTCTAATGCAATATATTTCATTTTCATCTTATACACTAACTTAATTGTTTATCAGAAAATGGGTGTATCGAAATTTCACGACAGGGGAAGATATTCAACCCATAGATTTTTTTGTGCAAACAAATATTTTTATATTCGAGGACTGACTTTATAAAGAATTTTTGTATTTATATACTGTGGAATGTGGATGTTTGAACTAGTACTTTATAAAGAATTTTTGTTTGGGTTAACCATTGTTAATGACCGAATGTTAGAATTGAAAAAAAAAAACTGAAACTGTTGAACGAGAAAATATCACAAGTCTTGTTACCGACGATTAAACATAGATCACAGTTATGATAAGCAAAAGAATGTGGAAATACTTTGATCACTGACTATTTTATTCAGTTAATGTCATAATGTGTGACCAGCTTACTAACCGGAATCTAGATGATTCATGTACGTAACACATGCAATACTATATAATAGCCCGTTGCACTAATTCATTAATGATACTTTTCATATTCAAATTTTTTTTTTTTTGATAAAAGAGTATTAGACCTATGGATAAAGTCAGACTAATCCACGTAAAAGATGCACTCTACGGATAAATTCTCTCTCTCTCCATATATTGTAAATGGGCTGAAAGCAAGAGTTCATATATGTGTGGATGTCTAATGCAATATATTTCATTTTCATCTTATACACTAACTTAATTGTTTATCAGAAAATGGGTGTATCGAAATTTCACGACAGTGGAAGATATTCAACCCATAGATTTTTCTGTGCAAACAAATATTTTTATATCCGAGGACTGACTACAAGAAAAGTAGAAGAATGATTTGATGTGTTTCCAAAAGATGTGTATTATTCCAGAAAGTTCGGATCCCCATTCTAGAGAAACAGGTTACATATTTATACTAAAATGATATCGGTAGAATAAATCCTAGGAATCTATGGAAAATATCCTAACTAGGAAAATTTACACAATATTCCCATATATCCTTGACTTATTCTCCAAGTATTCCCAAATCGGTGACGAATCGGGGATTCAGCCTTCAATCTTCAATATGGGCCTCTTAACTCAATTTAGGCCCACATTCTCACCTTCAGATGAATATTCGGGTCGGTTCAATCTCAAGTCGGGTCTGGGTAGAAGGTGCCAAACCCGGTACCACCAATAAGTCCCCCTGATATGCTCAAATTAACCTAGAGCTACTCTCTCAAATTAAGAGATTTGTTGTAGAACTTAGGGATCGAATCCACAGGGAATCAATGACACAATAGATTAATAAGTTCGAATTATGCTAAGCAAGATGATTTGAATGCAAGTAAATAAGCGATTAAACAGTTGTGAAAATCAATAAAGAGAAAGCGCTAGACACAAGGAAATCTCCGGTGAATCAGAATTGCAGATAAATCAATTGATAGGAATATTAAAGCACAGTTCTTGAACATGAACACGAAAGTAAAACAAACCAGCTTTCGCTGCGAATATTATCCATGAATAAACCTTAGAAAACTAAATTCCTTTGTGAATCCTATGAATCTAAACAAGCCTTAATTTCAGGTTCAATTGTTCACAAAACTCTAGACCAAATTTCTTTGCAAAAAGGAATTTTGTGCATCAAAGACTAGATCAGGTAATCAATCAAACTGTCGTTTCTATTAATTATCCTAAGATCAGATTTCAGGTCATGAATCTAAAATCATCATTAATCACAAGTCAAGATGAAGAACATTCTAAAGATATTATCCTAATAATTAAATCAGATCTAGCAACTCATCAAACACCTTTGAAAATCCCTAAACCTAACAAGAGAATTACTCAGACATATCGAATGAAGAAAACATGATTTTATTAAAAGATAACTCTAAGAAATCAATAGAATAAAGCATTCTCCTAAACAATGGCTTGGAAAACGTATATATACAGGTACAAAACCGACTGGAAACCTAAAAGTAAACATATGGAACTTTCGGGCTTCGAACGGACTTCTTTTGATTAAGTTTTGGGCTTGGTCGACATGGGTATCGATCGACACTCATGGTGGTGTCAATCGACACCATCTTCAGATTTCGACTCTTCACTTCGATCTTCGCCACTTCGTTCCGCAATGCTCCAAAACTTCCAGTAAACATCTTTTAAGATCCAATCGTCCTAGTACCTGTAAAGACTCTAAAACCAACACAATATTTACACAATATTCCCATATATCCTTGACTTATTCTCCAAGTATTCCCAAATCGGTGACGAATCGGGGATTCAGCCTTCAATCTTCAATATGGGCCTCTTAACTCAATTTAGGCCCACATTCTCACCTTCAGATGAATATTCGGGTCGGTTCAATCTCAAGTCGGGTCTGGGTAGAGGGTGCCAAACCCGGTACCACCAATAAGTTCCCCTGATATGCTCAAATTAACCTAGAGTTACTCTCTCAAATTAAGAGATCTGTTGTAGAACTTAGGGATCGAATCCACAGGGAATCAGGGACACAATAGATTAATAAGTTCGAATTATGCTAAGCAAGATGATTTGAATGCAAGTAAATAAGCAATTAAACAGTTGTGAAAATCAATAAAGAGAAAGCGCTAGGCACAGGGAAATCTCCAGTGAATCAGAATTGCAGATAAATCAATTGATAGGAATATTAAAGCACAGTTCTTGAACATGAACACGAAAGTAAAACAAACCAGCTTTCGCTGCGAATATTATCTATGAATAAATCCTAGAAAACCAAATTCCTTTGCGAATCCTATGAATCTAAACAAGCATTAATTTCAGGTTCAATTGTTCACAAAACTCTAGACCAAATTTCTTTGCAAAAAGGAATTTTGCTCATCAAAGACTAGATCAGGTAATCAATCAAACTGTCGTTTCTATTGATTATCCTAAGATCAGATTTCAGGTCATGAATCTAAAATCAGCATTAATCACAAGTCAAGATGAAGAACATTCTAAAGATATTATCCTAATAATTAAATCAGATCTAGCAACTCATCAAACACCTTTGAAAATCCCTAAACCTAATAAGAGAATTACTCAGACATATCGAATGAAGAAAACATGATTTTATTAAAAGATAACTCTAAGAAATCAATAGAATAAAGCATTCTCCTAAACAACGGCTTGGAAAACGTATATATACAGGTACAAAACCGACTGGAAACCTAAAAGTAAACATTTGGAACTTTCGGGCTTCGAACGGACTTCTTCTGATTAAGTTTTGGGCTTGGTCGACATGGATGTCGATCGACACTCATGGTGGTGTCGATCGACACCATCTTCAGATTTCGACTCTTCACTTCGATCTTCGCCACTTCGTTCCGCAATGCTCCAAAACTTCCAGTAAACATCTTTTAAGATCCAATCGTCCTAGTACCTGTAAAGACTTTAAAACCAACACAAAACACAACAAAGACTCTAGATATTGGACTTATATCATAGCTTAAACTGGGTAAAAACCATGATATATCAACTCCCCCAGACTTAGCTTTTTGCTTGTCCCTAAGCAAAACAGTGTTATCACTCCTTTAGGAACCACATACCTTGCAAAGCTAATCTGGTGATACTTCGATGTTTCCCTAGAAGTATAGCAGTCCTCCAGATTGAATCCAAACTCCTTAAAGAAACTCAGACTTTCAGTCGCAAACCCCTTTAGTTTAATTGGGTGCGGTCTCATCGAGGGAATATCGATCGCTGGACCTTCTAGATCTTTTCACTTCCTTTAATACTTTCCTGTGTTTCACCCTCTCTCGTCCCTCTGAAACTGTATCCAATTAAGGATATCATAGAGATGCAATGCCCTTTGTTTAACTTTTTCTTCAAGATTTTTTCTGATTTTCGGACTTGCATTTTTTGTAGATTGTTTTTAGATCCTTGGCATCTCTATGATCACTAGATCAGCTCTCACTACTAGTGATCTTGTGGAGACAAGGTCATGAGGTTTTTTTCTTTTTGATCTAGGACAGTTGTATTCGTCATTCGGGAAAAAGTTTCAAGAACGGTCCATCCTCGCTTTCAAGTGTTTGGAAGCTGAATCAAGACTTGCGATTTCCAACGCCCTTGATAAGAGATTAGAGATTCATTAGGGCGGGGTCTACAACGTCTTTCTGGCATTCTCCAGAAATCTGAACTCCCTCCGTTAAACCGATCCACTTCCAGTTACCCACCTCGTAAAACCAACCAACTTGCATCGGAAATGGTCCTTGAGTGCTGTTCAAAGCAAGTGGAAAGGGGAGTTTCGACCCGAATAAAATAATTTTTTTTTGAAAAACACCATAAAAACTTAAAAGAAAACACAATAGTTAGTAACTACCTCCCCCAGACTTAAACGACACTGTCCCCAGTATTATTAAGCCTGAAGAAGGTGAATAAAATAGATAGAAAACGGAAAAATTGAAAAATGAATGATTTTGTTACCTAATGGGAGTGGTGTCGATCGACACTGGCGGCCAAAGCTGCCAGGGCATCTGCAGCCGAATATTTCATTTTGGGGAATCTTCCTGAGTTCGAAGTCCTCATAGCGAGTTGCAAGTTTCTTTACCACCTGGAGGTATGCATTCATTTTAGAATCCTTAGTGTCGTACTCTCCGTTGAACTGGCTAGCCACCAGCTATGAATCATAGTTTACTTTTAAACGCTTCGCTCCATGACCTCAACAAGTCGTAGGCCAGCTATTAAGGATTTGTATTCCGCTGCATTGTTGGAGGCTTCAAATCCCAGCCGGAAGGACTGTTCGATAATTTTGCCCGTTGGGGACTCCAACCGAACTCCGACTCTAGACCCTTGTCGCGAAGATGAGCCGTCAACGTGCAGGGTCCAGAATCCATCTTTGCTGGCGATCTCGATATTTTCCCCCTCGGGAAGTACGTCTACGAAATCTGCCAGGACTTGAGACTTGACGCTTGAGTAGCCTTTGCAGACTATATCGTATTCGCTTAGCTTGATTGCCCACTTGATCAGCCGCCCTAACTGGTTAGGGCTATGGAGTTTAGCTTGGAGCGGGTGGTTGGTTAACACCTCTATCGTGTGTGATTAAAAATAGGGGCGTAGTTTCCTTGACGGTATCAGTAACGCTAATGCTAGCTTCTCCATTGTGGTATACCGTGTTTCCGCGCTACTTAAGGCCTTGCTTACGTAAAAGCGGGCCTTTGGTCTTCCTAGTCTTCTTTTACTAACACCCCGCTAACAGCTGAAGTGGACACTATAATGTAGAGATACAATACCTCGCCCTCTTCAGGTTTGGCCATAATAGGTGGTGTTGTGTTGTGTGGTGTTTATGGTCTTCCATAAGTTCCAACAGAGCTAAGGTACTAGTGGAGCTTCACCAACTGTAGAGGGAGGTAGCCATCTCTTATCTTTCACATTTTTTGCCAAGAGGCCTCAAATAAGGAATTTAGTGTGCCTTGGTATAGCTTTTTGAATGGTGCTAGCTACCAAACATAAACAACAAAAAGGCATTAAAAGTGTTGGGAATAAGTAATTCATAAGTTTGACTTATTATAAAAGTCGACAGGTACCTAAGGCCAAGTGGCATAGGTCCGAATGACATAGGCCTAAATGGTGCAAGTCCAAATATTTTACCTCTGCATCTTCTAAATTATGCGACCTCTGAATTCCATGAGATTAAAGAGCTCTGAATCTTACGAGATATAGACGAAATTCCAATTAAAGATAGGTCCAAATCTTATAAGGTAAGTTTGGAACTGACCAACGAACAGACCTATGAACCGACCTAAGGTTTAAGGGACCTCTATAAAAGGGGAGCTCCAAAAAAGAGCAGAGGACACGAAAACACACACAAATCATCAGAAATATAGTTAAAAACCCTAGCAAATACCTTCTCGCTGCTTTCAATCACAAGCCACGAGACACCTAAATAGCTCTGATTCCTGCTAATCAAACCTTCGAAGATACCTACGAAGCTCTGATTCCTATTAATCAGACCTTTGAAAAGACCTCCGATACGACGACAATGTCCAAATCTCCAAGATATCCTTTAAACAACTTCTTTACGCTTTCAATTCATTGTAGCTACGAGTTGTATTGTTTAAAGGTCATTCATTAATAAAGAACTACCGCCTTTTGTTATTCCGTAGAACTATATTTCGAACGTGTTAAATTTATCCCAAACAGTTTGGCGCTAGAAGGAGGGGATAGTTTAACTAAGTGAGATATGACAACTGATGGGGAACGCGATACCTCTGGAAGTGACAAAACTCAAGATCCCCTTTCTCAACTTGAGATCCTCACCACTCAGATGAAATAAAGTGAAGAGCGACTTAACCTACTCGAGGCAGAGAACGCTACCTTAAAATCTGTAAACGCTGCTTTGGCCGCCTCAGACAATCATACCGAAGCTGATGCTCGAGAGCGATACAAGAGACGTGTCGATGCGATACAACCTCTCGATCGTGACACACTCGCCACAGAAGCTGGGAGGACACACATTGTTCAACATGGATCTTGTCCTAACGACGCAACAAAAGTCGTGGCATCTAACAACATGGACCTCATTTTCAAACGTATCGCAGAGATGGAAGCAATGCTTGAGCGGCTACGAATTGTAGCATTGCCGATAAGGAATATCACTCTGAACTGCTATGCAGATACTCTGTTCACGGTAGATATCACACTTGTTGAGATGCCTAAGAGGTTTACAATCCCTTCAATGATGATGTACGACAGGACAACATATTCCGACAACCACATCGCATAATACAAGCAAAGGATGTTCACTACCGCGGTCGAGAGAGAATACCATGAAGCTAGCATGTGCAAGAGATTACAAGATATTCGATTCGAGTATCACGGGACCAGCCCTCCAATGGTTTACGAACTTCTCAAACGCTTTTATTGACTCATTTGCTTCGCTAACCAATTGCTTTGTCAAACAATTCGCAAGCAGCAGAAACCTTGAGAGGACATCTGATTATCTCTGCGAAGTGATACAAAAGAGAGGAGAGACGCTTCGATGCTATGTGGGACGCTTCAACAAAGAAAAGGTGTCTATCCCAAGTTGTGTTATGGCTACAACCATCTTGGCCTTCAAGAGAGGTCTGCTCCCATATGGTGATTTGTACAAAGAGCTAACAAAGTATCAATGCAAGACGATGAAAGATATACTTTTGAAAGCATGAGCCCAGATAAAGTGGGAAGAAGACCCAAGTTATCATCATTGACGCTCTTAGCGGTCTGAATCATGTATGGAAAGGACCGAGAAATCTACAGGAGATGACAAACCTTATCGTAGACCTCGAAACGATAGAAATGATAATCAGAATGATAGCAGGAGCTCTCATCGACCTTTCAACATAACAGACGTCGACATACGTTCAACGTCTGCATGGCCTGATATAAACAATCTTTAAATATCTGATGCAAAATTGATCGGGGCACTAAAGCAGGTTGGAGGAACTGTGAGATGGCCTCAGAAGATAAAAACTCTAGATGAGAAATATGACACTTCAAAGTGGTGCAAATTCCACAATGATCATGGTCATCGAACTGAAGATTGTATTTCACTCAGAATGGAGGTGAATGAGCTGTTGAAGAAAGGGCATCTTAGAGAATTTCTCTCTGACAAAGCTAAGAGTCGCATCGATGATAAAAGAAATGACAGAGCTTCCAAAAAGTTTTGTCCTACCTTACCTCCAAAGATCGACCACGTAATCAATGTCATATTAGGAGGTTCAGAGATAAGTTGGATAACTCATTCGGCTGCCAAGAAAAGCACCAGGAGTGCAAAACATCGCCAAAGAGAAGACACATGCAGACGCGAAGCGATATCAATGTGGCCGATAAGCTTCACACATGATGAAAGTGCCTGAATGTTAGGTCCCCATGATGATGCACTTGTCATATCTCTGACAGTCGCTAACAGCCTATTGAAAAGAGTACTTGTCGATAACGGAAGGTCTACGAATATTCTCTACTTGGGAGCTTACAAAGAGCTGAGCTTGGACGAATCTGCGATTACAAGAAAATCGACACCGCTGGTAGGATTCAGTGGAGAGGTTAAGTAGAGTATGGGAGAAGTGATGTTACCTGTGTACACAGAGGGAATCAACAAACAAATAAAGTTCTTGATAGTTGATTGCACTTTAGCGTAATATGCGATCATGGGGCATCCATGGATTCACGATATGGGTGCGGTACCTTCCACCCTTCACCAGTGCATCAAATTTCCAACCCCATGGGGAATTAAGGATAAGAGGAGAGCAAGAAAACTCACGTTCATGTTACCAAAGTGCGCTAAAAGGCAAAGGTAAACAACCTTATCAACTCTAGAATCCACCATCTCTTCTCCAAATTGAAGAACCATAAGTTGAACAGCTCGACGAGGTTCGGCTATCGAAAGACAACCTTGAGAGAAAGATAAGCATCAGTTCGAAGCTGCCAACTGATATACGTAGGAGGCTTATCGACTTTCCCAGGTCTAACTTTAACTACTTTTCATGGTTACATGCTGACATGCCAGGAATCGACCCTGAGGCCATTATGCATAAACTACAAGTCGATGTGGAGCATCAACCCATAAAGCATAAGCAGAGAAAATTTGCTCCTGAACGTGATATGATCATTAATAAAGAGGTTCAAAACTTGCTAGACGCATGATTTATTCGCTAAGTACGCTACCCAGAATGGCTAGCTAATGTGCTAGTCGTCCGAAAGAAAAATGGAAAATGGAGGGTCTGTATTGATTTCACAGACGTGAACAAGGCATGTCCAAAAGATTCGTTTTCGTTACCTCACATCGACAAATTGGTAGACGCTACGACAGTTACAATCATAGATGCTTTTAGCGGTTACAATAAAATCTTAATGCATCCAAGTGACCAAGAGAAAACATCTTTCATGATATCACATGGCATATACGGCTATGAAGTGATGCCCTTTGATACCAAAGATTGGTAAACATGATGTTTGCTGATCAAATTGGGCATACAATGGAAGTGTACATAGATGATATGCTTGTAAAGTCTCTTGCAGCGGAAGATCATATCAAACATCTACACGAAGCATTTGCTATCCTACAAAGGTACAACATGAAACTTAATCCTACAAAGTGTTCATTCGGCGTGAGCTTCAAAAAATTTCTAGGTTACATCGTAACTCATAGAGGAATAAAGGCTAACCCAAACCAAATCCGAGCGATTCAAGTCATACATTCGTCTAGAAACATGAAAGAGGTACATAAGCTAACCAGAAGAATGGCTGCGCTCAGTAGATTCATCTTAAAACAACCAAGCTCTTTTTTTTTTTAAATAACCCAAGTTAATATTCCCATAAATACTAACTCTCTACGGCTATTTCAGCAATTGCGGAAGTTCTCAAGAATAATCCAAAATCCAACAATTCAAATATATCAAATCCCAACAAATGAATTCAATAACAATATTCAGGAATGATAAAACTAGCAACCTAAAACAACCGGGTTCGCTATACTAAACAACAAAATAGTAAAACCTTCCTACGCCTTGATTCCGCGATCCAACTTCCCTTTACCTGCAACACATGGAAAAACAAGTTGCGTAAGTATTTCATAAGTCATTCCGCCTACTGGCGTAACAAGGAGGCTCAGGTAAACAACCAAATAACAACATAACCCAATACAAAACATCACACATAACAACACAACATATTTCGGACCCCGAAGGATCATAAGAACCTTTTGTCGAGCGACACGATAACAACACTCGTGTCACTCGACACCCTCCTAGTGTCGATCGACACGCCTCTGTATTGCACCTCAATCACGTTTCTCCTCTCACAACGTGATTTTGAGCCAAACAAATAGTAAACCTGCACAAAAACGATACAAACCAATACATATAATCCACAACAACCATGTCTCACAAACCACACAAAAATCCATCACAAAACATTCACAAACGCATCAAAATCACCGTCGTCACCTAGAAAACGCAATGACAACTCACCTTAGCCTGAATGGTGAACGGAACACAGTTTGATAACGAGGAAAACACGAATGGAGACTCTAGAACTCTCGGACCGACTGAACCAGAAAGGTTCCTCATGAAAACACGAAGAACTATGGCTGGAACGCCTCTAAACTCGAAGAGGAAGGTTCCCAATTGATTTCTTTGCAATTATCAATCAAGAACACCAACAATCTCACAACTCTCTCTCAAAATCTCTTCTCCCTTATCTGATCACGACGGCTGGGGAAAAACACGCAACCCTAGGTATTTAAATACCTTAAATCGAGCCAAAACCGCGATTAAAACTTATTTAACCCAATTCTGCAATCCCTTGGTGTCGAGCAACACACACAAGGTGTCGATCGACACCTCACAATCCTTCGTGTCGATCAACACATTACTTGTGTTACTCGAGACGACTACCAAAAATCGACATTTTGGTTCGCAGATGTTACACATCTCCAGATTATCTGACAGGTCACACACTTTTATTCATGCACTAAGAAAACCTAAAGACTTTATGTGGGACGACAAATGCGAAACAACATTGAAGGAGCTGAAGGAGTTTCTAACGATACCTCCTCTACTGTCAAAACAAAAGAATGGGGAACTATTGCTAAACTACCTTGTTGTGTCAGAACATGCCGTCAGTGGGGTGCTAGTCAGAGAAGCGAAAAGTAAGCAACAACCTGTCTACTACATTAGCAAGTCAATGTTGGATGCCGAAACACGGTATATCAATTTGGAGAAGTGTGTCTTGCCATTGATTATAGATGCTAGAAAGTTACGTCCTTATTTTCAAGCACATCCAATTGTGTATGTTAGCTCTACATCTATTAAAGCAGTGCTGCATAAGCCAGAGGTGTCTGGAAGATTAGCCAAATGGGCAGTGGAGCTTAGAGAATACGATGTAGTTTACAGTCCTACCACTGCTATAAAACCTCAAGTCCTTCCAAATTTTGGGACTGAATTCGCTCCAAACATAGTTCATAAACTAGAAGAAGAAGTCAAAAACCTACATGAAGTAGAATGCAATGAAAGTTTAAAGCTATATGTTGGGATCGGTATCATCCTTAGCTCGCCGAAAGGCGAACTAGCTTGGAGAAGAATGTGGTGCAACTTCAAAGCTACAAACAACGAAGCATAATATAAAGCGTTGATAGTAGGGTTTACGTTAGCACATGATCTTGGATCTAAGAGCTTGGAAGTGTCCAGCGATTCACATGTTATTGTACATCAAGTGCAAAGGGACTATCAAGTGAAAGATCCAAAGATGGCACAATATATGAGTATTACGATGAATCTTTTGGAAAAATTCAATCTTTGGAAGCTCTCGCAAATCCTAAGGGAAAATAATGTTCATGCAGATATTTTGGCAAACCTTGGATCGGCTATCAAAGTCAAATGTCCTATCAGAATCCCGCTATTAGTTTTACAATGGCCGACCACTGATAAGGATCTCAAAACGAAAGAAATTGCCACCATAGGTGAAACACTAAATTGGATGATGCACATCATTAGCTATCTATAAGATAAAGCACTACCAACCGACCGCAGTGAATGTAGAAAGCTCAAACGACAAGCAGCCCGTTACCACTACATACGAAATCAGCTGTACCGCATGTCATTCTCAGGTCCTTATTTGAGATGTGTGACTCCAGGCGAAGCACATCATGTTCTCAAGGAACTGCATGAAGGAGAATGTGGATCTTACTCTGGATGTCGCAGCCTCGCGCTAAGAGAAAGGAGAGCTGGACACTACTAGCCGACCATGTCTAACGATGCCACACGATCCGCCCTTCGCTGCGAAAATTGTCAAAGACATGCTGAAATTTCAAGGTTACCTCCAGAGAACCTGAAAACTATCAGCTCACCATGACCGTTCATGAAGTTGGGTATGAATATAGTTGGCAAGCTACCAACAGCACCAACTCATAAAGTATTTCTATTGGTCATTACCAACTATTTCTCTAAGTGGGTCGAAGCGAAAGCATTCAGCAAGGTCACATACAAGGAAGTTAGAAGCTTTATTTGGAAGAACGTCATATGCAAATATGGAGTACCTCAAGAAATTATCACAAACAATGGTCCTCAATTCACAAGCCATAACTCCAAATAGTTTTCTATGAACTGGGGTATTAAACTTAGCTTCGCAATGCCTCGACACTTGCAATCGAACGGACAAGCGGAATCTTCAAACAAAACAATTGTAAAACTGTTGAAGAAACGCCTTAAGAAATCTAAAGGCAAATGGGTTGACGAGCTCCCAGGAGTGCTATGGGCTTATCGAACGACAACCAAGTCGGCAACAGGAAAAACTTTTTTCTCGCTAGTGTACGAAATGGAAGCAGTTGTACCTGCTGAAGTCAGAGTGAAAACAATTCAGACAGAACACCTTGGATACGAAGAAAATGAAGAGCTGATGAATCTAGATCTCGACTTACTAGGTGAGAAAAGAGAGGCAGCTAAAATTCACAATTGGTGCTACCAACAAGAGGTCGCAATAAGCTACACCAAAAAAGTAAGGACTAGAACATTCCATCAAGGAGATTAGGTCCTTCGCCGCACCTTCTAAAACACAATGGAGCATGGTGTTGTGAAGTTAGGTCCCACTAGGGAAGGTCCTTACAAAATAACGGAGGTGCGCGGATCGGGGGCATACAAGCTACAAGATAAGGACGGAAAGAGCACACCTAATAGTTGGAATGCTCTGCACTTAAAGGCTTATTATTTTTAGGTGCTAAACGCAAAAAAAAAAAAAAAAATTTGAACTACGCGTGACTTGATTCCATCTAGGGTACGCAGGCAGCCTTATCCTTTAAGCCACAGTTGCAAAAAAAAAAAAGAAGCATAATAGTCATATTCACGTCTACGGATGTTTACTCCAACCAAAGAGTTTTATGAACTCAAGAATTTCACATGACTAAGGTCATCATTATAAATGAAGATATGTGAAGGCATGACTTCCTATCAAATGCAAAGTGTTAATCACACGCTAGCAAAGAAAAAGTCGAACGTCACAAACAAAATTGTAAACTCTGAGCTCCAATGTTCAAAACGAAACTGGGAGCTCCAATAAATAAAATAATTAAGAGGTTCAACGTCACAGATGAAATTGTAAGCTCTGAGCCTCAATGTTTGAAACATAATTGGGAGCTCCAAAAATTACTAAAGAGCGAATTGCAATGTTATAAACGAAATTATAAGCTCCAACTATTAAAAGGAAGCATCACGACGTTTGAAACGTAATTGCGACCACTACAAGAAAACTGTAATTTAGCGTCGAATTTGCGTCGTAATGGCGTCCATAACACAATTCGACGCTAATTAGGGACGAAACATATCGAAGCTAGATCGACGCTATATCGCGTCGATTTAGCATCAGAAGTCTACGTTCGACGCTAAATCGATGCAAATTTGCATCAATTTAGCGTCAAACGTATAACATCAAATATAGCGTCGAAAATTGGCGTCGACAACACAATTCGACGCTAAATCGTCGCTAATTAGGGATGAAACATTTTGAAGCTAAATCGACGCTATTTCGCGTCGATTTAGCATTGGTTAAGCATCGGAAGTCTAAGTACGACGCTAAATCGATGCAAATTTAGCATCGCGTTAGCGTCAGACGCATAGCGTCGAGTATTGCGTTGACTTTGGTAGGTAGATGACACATTTAACACGGGTTCACCTACTTATTTAGCGTCGTTTAGGAACGACACAAAAACGACGTGAATTCGATGCAAAATCGACGCAAAGGAATTCGATGTTAATGCGATGCTAATATTCGATGCAAAATGGATGCTAAATCGATGATAAAATCTTCTATATATACCCACCCACCACCACTGTAAGGAATCATTTACGAATTTAAAAAAAAAAAAATCAATTCCAGAAAAAAAAACCAATCTTTTCTCCTCAATTTTTTTTAATGGGCTATATATACGAACTAAGACGCTGGATGTATCGATGTAAAGATGAAAATGGAGGCCTTTCAGAAGAGTTCCTCAACGGCCTTGAAGTTTTCATGGCTCAAGCGAGTAGTGTGCCTACAATTCAACGGACTGGAGTGATGGTGTGCCCGTGTCGGAAGTGCAAAAATTCGAGGCCACAGAAAATTGATATAGTTGGTACGCATTTATTTAATAGAGGGTTTACACCTGAGTATTATGTTTGGTTTTATCATGGAGAGGGACATGAAGATGAAACTTCGGGTAGTACCAGTTACCAACCTATGGATCAGGGTCAGGTTTATTCGAATGAACAATATGATGGGCATCAATTTGTTATAGAAAATGATGATCATGAAGTCGGGTTAGAGCATAATAGGTTCGAAGAAATGGTAACCGATGCATTTCCAATTTAGATGCAATTTTTTTTATGATATGCTTGATTCTGCAAAACAACCAATCTATGAAGGTTGTAGGGAAGGTCTGTATAAATTATTGTTGGCATCTAGGATGATGACAATAATGTCTGATCATAATCAATCTGAGAGTTGCTTGGATGATTGGGCATCTCTTCTAAGAGCATATTTGCCAGAGGGTAATCAAGCTGCTAAGTCATATTACGACATACATAAACTAGTCTCTAGTTTAGGATTGCCCTCACAGATGATAGATGTTTGCATTGACAATTGCATGATATTTTGGAAAGATGATCAAGATCTGCAGGAATGTCGATTTTGCCACAAACCAAGATTTAAGCCCCAAGGCGCTGGTAGGAAAGTGCCGTACCAGAGAGTGTGGTACCTGCCCATAACAGATAGGCTACAAAGGTTATACCATTCAGAACGGACAACTGCATCAATGAGGTGGCATGCGGAACATTCAACTATTGAAGGAGAAGTTCATCATCCTTCTGATGCAAAAGCTTGGAAACACTTCAAATCGGTACACTCTAATTTTGCTAAAGAGAAGCACAATGTTTATCTTGGCCTATGTACATATGGTTTTAGTCCGTTCGGTATGTCTGGCAGGCAATATTCTTTGTGGCCGGTTATATTGACACCTTAATACCTTCCGCCTAATATTTGCATGCAGAGGGAATTTCTATTTTTGAGTATTTTAATCCCTGGTCCGAAGCATCCAAGAAGATCTATTGATGTGTTTTTACAGCCGCTGATTCACGAGTTGAACATGTTGTGGTCTCATGGGGTTCGTACTTTTGATTACTCTAGGAAAAATAATTTTACCATGAGCTGTGCTTATGTGGACGATAAGCGATTTTCCAGCCTATGGAATGTTATTTGGTTGGACAACACATGGTAGGTTATCATGTCCGTATTGCCAAAATGAAACAGATGCATTCCAACTAAAAAATGGTAGAAAATCTTATTGGTTTTATTGTCACCGGAGGTTTCTTCCTATGAACCATCCGTACCGGGGGAACAGGAGGTTGTTCACAAAGGGCAAACGTGTACGTATCCCCCCACCTCCATATCTTTCAGGAAAACAAATTGAAGGTTAACTTGATTATTGGGGAGCTCAAGACACAACAAAACGTGGTGGTAACTGGCTTAATATTCTGCCCAATCTCCCTGATGGATACCTTGAAGAACATAATTGGCATAAAAAGAGCATTTTTTTGGGATCTACCATACTGGAAGGATCATCTATTGCGCCACAATCTTGATGTCATGCACATTGAGTAAAAATTCTTCGATAACATCATGCACACCATCCTAAACGTTCCAGGCAGGTCTAAAGACAACTTGAAGTCTAGACTAGATTTGCCTCTTATATGCTCTAGAGTTGAGTTACATCTCACGGGAGATGGGAGAGCTCCAGTGCCTAGCTTTAGATTGTCAAGCGAAGGCAAAGCAATATTCTTCAAGTGGGTTTCCACCGAAGTTAAGTTCCCAGATGGATACGTGTCAAAATTCTCTAAGTCTATGGAGCAAGGGAAAAAGTTTTCTGGTATGAAGAGTCATGATTGTCATGTGTTTATGCAGAGATTATTGCCTTTCGCCTTTGCAAAACTTTTGCTAACGAACGTGCATGAATCACTTGCAGGTATATTTTCTATGACGATATTTAAATATCTAAACAAATTAAGTGTCGAAAATTACATTTGTGTTTTGGTTGATAATGGATTTTGGGTTTAGGTGTTGGAGCATTTTTTCGAGATCTGTGTGTGCGAACTCTGACTCAGGATGGAATTCAACAACTAAACAATAACATTGCAATATTGTTGTGCAACTTAGAAAAGATATTCCCTCCATCTTTATTGGCGAGTTTGTACTCATCATTTTTGAAGATGTTATGGTGCATGGTTCCCTCGATTTTTCCTGACGGATCCTTTAAGGTTACTAGCAGATCTCCCTGCCCGTTGGGGGTCAAACTGGAGAGCATAGCCACAATCTGAAAATGAGATACAATTTACTTGTCAGATAAATTGTATCTATAAATGGATATAATATTTATCGACAACGTAAACCTTTTTCACTTTCACAAATTGTGAATGCGGGGATTGAATTTCTGCAACCTGGGTCCAGAATGGTGTGCTCTTGTGGTTATAAGAACCTACATTTATGAATGATAGAGTTAATATTTGTCATCTTCAATCATTATTGTAATGGTAAAAGCGTTAATTATATATATATATATATATATATATGTATCTTCACAGATTATGTAATAAATAGTAGAAGTCCATGGAGGACTACTAAAATCTTGGTCGCCATGTAGTGGCTCATTAATGACCCCACGAATGAAATCTTGTGTTGGACGTGTCTGAGAACTTTCACCTCGCAACACCTTTGCATCGTGTGACCTCTTGCGAAACAGTCCTCGCCATATGAGTTGGCTAGGTCCCGATATTACGGGCGTTTGGTTTTGGGATCGTTTAGTTGGTTGGAGTGAAATTGTCGGTGGATTATCAATAACATTTAAGTCATCGTATGGAGGGCTTGAAAGAACAAGAGTTGTGTTTGGAGGGTTTTGAACGGAGGCTCCGTTTTGCATATAGTAATTCCATAGATCTCTGTTTGCCATTTCGAAATTGAATATTTTTGTGTTATGATTTTGTGTTGAATTACTCTGACTTATATAGGCAAAATACAGAGCTATTTTAAGCTTACCGTGTGGATGTGTTTATAAGATAAGAACTAAAATTGATGCGACATTACATCTCAGTGTGGAATAAAGAAATCAATTCCGTGAATGACACTGTCGGCCACTTAATGTGGTTCACCTAATTTTTTTGCGTCGTTTAGAAACGATACAAAAAGACGCGAATTCGATGCAAAATCGACGCAAAGGAATTCGATGCTACTACGATGCTAACATTCGATGAAAAATCGATGCTAAAATCTCCATTTAAATCTTTTAAAGATACGAAAATTATATGGACACAAGTGTTTGGAACAAATCCGATTTGACAACTCATTTGAATGGAATGATGTGCCATACATCATTTAACGGGCAAGATCTATTATGCTAAAGCTGTTATAATAATTTTGTAAAATCTATAAATAGGTACTGGTTTCATTAAATTAGTATATCGAAAACACAAAACACCTAATATCGATCAACCATGTCGAAAAAATCTCTAAATCCATCCGAGGATCAAACACCTCACCTTCTTCTACGATTCGTCTCAGTAACTCAACGAACCGTTCTATACACACTGGTTCTACTTCGCGTGCTCCAAACAAGACTCCTAAAGCACGTTCTGGAGCCAACGGAGAAAATGTAGTCTTGAAAATACCTCTATCGACGCATGGTATTGATGCTTATGAAGAACCGAAGGTCTCTGTTTTTAAATGTCCAAATGACCATTACGGTTGTTGTGACAAACACATGCTGAAGTTCGAGATGGATCATTAAGAACTGTGTTTAATTGGTAATGTATAACTACTATTGCCGCACGACGGTCACTCGTCAGTACAGTAAGTGCCTATGGCTTTTATGTTTACTTATTTTTGATTATTGTGTGCTTCAGTAAGGGGATGTGGATTACATGTCTAGTAATGTACTATATATTATGTGTGTTATTATTTTTGTAAGGCTTTTATCTGTAAAGCTTTTATTTAAAATATTGTATCAAAATTAGAAATATCTTATTTTCGATTAATGTGTGCTTCAAAAATTATTCGTTTCAATGTTATAACTTGATACTTTGATCGATTACATATTCATATACTAAAAATCTAATGAAAGATTTGGTTAACCACACAAAATGTGGACACAATCATTACATACCAAGGTGATTTGACAAGACAATGTGCAAAGACCAAACAAATTATGTGGACTACAAAGTTTCGTACTATCTCCATTATTTGTGGATATTGTTTTACTTACGTTTAAGCATATAACTTCTACTATAAATACATATGATAGAGTGTATAACTTCTACACCTATCAATAACCCAAATAATGTCTTCCAGCTCTCCTAAGGAAGACTCTAAATCAACAAACGTGGCAAATTTTTTTGATATTCCAAAATACTCGTGAAAAACCGAAACTCAATGAGACGAATTCACTAAAGAGATACCCACTTACTCGTGAGAATTTGATACGTGCTCACCAACCCATAATGACGATTCTACATCAACAATAGTGCCGGACAGCCAGTGCTTGCCAAACATCCACCACATTCCTAAATTCTCGTGGGAAACTGAATCTCAGTGCAACGAATATACTAAAGAGATACCCACATACTCGTGGGAAGCTGATTCATGATCTCCTGCCAATGTTGTGAGTCACAAATTTGAAGATGGGTTCACTTATTCAAAACACAAATATGATAAGCAGCCAGAATGTCCTCACCAGAAGCGGGTTGTCGATGAAGTTTTGTATAGGCAAATCAAAGACGAACAACCATCTCAATTGATTAAAAAGTCAGATACTTACGGTGGAAGTACTTCAATGAATGTAAGGATCACTACTACGATTATGAATTTGTCCAAAGTCTAGAAATCCCAAAGTTAAATCTAGATGTTGATGCAATCAAAAGGGAATTGTGCGACGGATTTTTAGATTCTCCACCAAAGAAACAAAAGGGAAAGAAAAGTTTCTGGTTCTAACTGAGCGTCGAATTAGCGTCGAATTCGATGCTATTAAACAAAATGAGCGTCGAATTCATGTTATGTCGGTGCTAATTCGAAGCTAAATTTTTCTTTTTTTTAAAGTTAATTTTATTTTTTAGTAATGAATTATCAATACGTACATTTTGTTATAAATTTGTAAGGAAATGGATTTAAGAAATATGTTGGAAATAGATTTTACTAAATTTGTTAAAAAAAAATTCATGTGATTGTTATCGTTATATGTTGCGATAAACAAAATCTTTAAATGGCTTAAGATTGTTATCGTATATGTTGCGGTTTCTTTACCCTAATTTCTAAATGAAAAATATGTTTGATTTAGCGTCGAATTAGCGTCAGATCACATGAATTCGACGCTAATTCGACGGTACATCATTATTTTTTATTTATGTTCATTTTATTTAATATATTAGTAATGACATATCAATGTACATTTTGTTATAAATTTGTAGGGAAATGGATTTAGTAAATATGTAGGAAATTTGATATGTAAAAATACATGTGATTGTTATCGTTATATGTTGCGGTTTTAAAATCTTTAAATAGGTTACGATTGTTATCGTATATGTTGAGGTTTCTTTACCCTAAATCATTTAGCGTCAAATTAGCATCAAATCACATGAAATCGACGCTTATTCGACGCTAAATTTGTTAAATAGCGTCGTATTAGCGTCGAATTAATGTGATTCGATGCTAATTCGACGCTAAACCAAACAAATTTTTCATTTGGGTTTAGGTTATAAACAATAAAAGATTTAATATCAACGATTCAGAGTGAAGCTACATTGTTATCTATATTCAAAGATTTAATTGCCAACAAATTAGTATGTTTGTATAATTCGATGTTACAAATGCATGTATGGACTTCTATTTGAAAAAACTATATAAGTTTACATATACCATCATAACCCTTTATGAACCAAATATGTAATTTCAAATTTCAAAATTTTAAATTATTCTATTATATGAAAGATTGAAAAGGCTAAGATAGTTTTCGTACCAGTGGCGGATACCCTAAACCCTAAACCCCAAAGATAGTTTTCGTACAAGTTATTTTTCGATAATATAAAATAATTTCATTTTTTCATAAATGTTAAATTTATTTCAAAAATATATAATTATATCCTAAATATAAAATATCTAAATTTTTCCAAATTTATTTTCAGCACTATAAATTTATTTCCTAAATTTTAAATTTATATTTTACATTTTTAAATTTAATAAATTTGTTTTATTTTATAGGGTGATCAACGTCCTCCTCCTTTATACGGCCAGTTATTTGGCGAGGATGATTCGATTCCCGGATCCGATGGTCGTCGCGGATCCGGATCAGGATCGGGGTCCGGTTCGCAGACTGCGAACTATCGTCCACGACCTCTGCCACATGCTCCGTGACAAGTTCCGCCACGAGCTCCGCGACCGCCTCAGGCAGAGCCTCATCCAGAGCCAGAAGAAGGCGAAGAAGGCGAAGATGATCATCCCGATGACCACAATGATCCCCCACCACCGCCAAACGCACCTCTTATGATGCGGATTTCTGAGCTTCTCTGCCAACCTGGACGTGAGACACGGCTTCGGATTATCCATCCGTTGAGGCCTCGTGGTACATTATGGTATGTTTTAATTTTTTTCAATATTCCAAATTAAATTTTTTTGTGTAATTAATTTGTAATTACACGTTATAATTAATTTATTAACATTCTAATATTTTGTTTAATAGGTTTACGGATAACAAGGTTGCGCGTTTGGTCACCAACGCAATCAATGGCCACTTCACTATGGCGCATCCTAATTGGAGCAGGACGCCGCAGAATGTTCGGGATATTTGGTTTGAGTCATGGGCGGTAAGTCATTTTACATTATTTAATTTTATTTAATAAATTATTTGATTATAAATATATTCATAACATTATTCGTGTTTTTGTAGCAAGGGTGGCATTGGGAGGAACCTCATACTTTCGAAGTGCGAGTGGCGTTCGAGAGGAAGGCCCTAAAGCGTCTCAATGGTTACGTCACGAACTTGAAGAAAGCGTGGGGCAAGAAAGGCGATGAGGCGAAGCCGCTCGAGATGGATCCCGATGTTTGGTTGGGTCTAGTGTAGTATTGGAAGGATCCCAAATCGGTGGTTAAATCGGGGAAGTGTTATGCATCCTGTCTCACGCCGGGGGCCAAAGGAGATGGACCTTCAAAGCATTGTGCGGGTCAATCATCATACGCCACAGTACGACTGGACATGGTAATATTTGTATTAAATTAATTTATTTGATTATTTATATTGTAAATATTTATTTATTATATATTTCATTTTTATCTCTGTTTATTTTTGTTTAACAGGCTGATGGCGGTGATCTTCCTCCGATGGTTAAAGTGATGGAGAAAACTCATCGGAGGAAGGATGGGACGTTTGTTACCGCTCAAGCAGAACAAATGTTCAACGCGTACAATGCACGACTGGAAGAGCTAGATGAGTCTGTCCAGTCTACGATGGGTCTCGAAGATTTCGATAGACTTTACGAGGAGGTAATTTATTAGGTTTTTATTTTATATTATAACTCATTCTTAATTATAATTTTATTGTATAACACTTTTATTTTATAAGTTGTACCGAAGAAAAAGGGACGAACGATGGGTGTTGGATCCATCAAGGATATCCCGGCAGCTTGTTCGTCTTCTCAATATTCTTACTCTCCGGGTTCGTCTCAGCCGAGTTTGACCGCTCAGTTGGAAGCAGCTCATGCTGAGATTGCGCAGCTAAAGACGGAACAACGAGAGCTGAGGACTGGTCTCTCATCATTGACTAGTCTCTTTGACATTATTGCAGTGGATAACCCGACATTAGCCAATGCCATGCAAGGCATACAACGTCCTCCACCGCCTCCTACACCTCCCGGTGCAACGCAATTCCACCAAGAGTTCGAAGATATCGTGAACGAAGATATCGTGAACCTAAGGACCCAACAACCGCTGTCGGATTAGTGTTTTAATTTTATTTGTAACGGATAATTTTATTTTGTATCGGATAATTTTTAATTTTTATTATAATAATTATAATACTTTTTAATTTATAATAATTGTGTATAGTAATTTGTTTTAAAAAAAAAATGTTATAATTCGACGCTAAATCGATGCTAAATCGATGCTTATTTAGCGTCGAATTAGCGTCGCCACCTGACTCATTCGACGCTAATTTAGCGTCAAACTAGCGTCGATTGAATCAGGCTTCGACGCTAATTCAACGCTACATAAGCATCGATTTAGCGTCCATTTAGCATCGAAACGTTTCGATGCTAATTTGACGCTACAGTAGCGTCGAAATATTGTGTCGGGTTAGCGTCGAACATCCGACGCTAAATTAGGGTCGAATTAGCATCGAAATAATGTCGAAAGAGAATTAGCGTCGACGATTTAGCGTCGAAATGTTTCCGACGCTAAATCGACGCTATAACCTCTTAGCGTCGAAATAGCGTCGAAATATGCCGACGCTAAATCAGTGTTTTCTTGTAGTGGACATCCAAAATATTTTATAGAAGGGTCAAGAACATCAAAACGCCATTGCGACATTCAAGCTGCAATTGCAAGATTCCAAAACCGTGAGTTCCGAAGTAGTTAATGGGAGAGCTACGACGTTCAAAAACGTTAATGTAAGCTTCGACAAAGTGCGACCTTTCAAAACTGTGAGGTCATATAACGTTTAAAGAAGAACTCTAACGTTTAGAACGTTGTAAGTTCCAAAATATATACACAATCTCCAAAAAGCAAATGTAAGGAGGATAAAAAAATGTGCTAAAGGTCCAAAACGGTAGAAGGATCATGGCCATTGTTGAAAGATCAGGTGTATCAAAGAATTTTTATTAGCTAAGAGAATTTCTCGAGCTCCAAAAAATAGACAACACGTACGAATAGAAATTCCTAAGAGGTATGGAATCGGAGACCTATGAAATCTTGAATCAAGAGGCTGCAAAGAATAAGAATATGTCTTAATAGAAAGCATCAAAGATCATACAAAGCGAATAACAACGTTCCATAAAGATTTCACAAAAACGTTAAAGTCGAATACAACGTACTATAACGAATGCTTTTTCTACGACACACTACAGTCTAAATTCTAAATAGAAATTAGAGAGTGGGGGGGGGGGGGCAAGTTGTTGGGAATAATTAATTCATAAGTTTGACTTACTGTAAAAGTCAACAAGTACCTATGTCCAAGTGGCATAGGTCCGAATGACATAGGCCCGAATGGCACAAGTTCAAATATTTTACCTCTGAATCTTCTAGAATATGCGACCTCCAAATTCCATGGGATTAAAGAGCTCCAAATCTTACGAGATATAGACGACCCTCCAATTAAAGATAGGTCTAAATCTTATAAAGTAAGTTTGGAACTGACCTACGAACAGACCTATGAACCGACCTAAGGTTTAAGGGACCTCTATAAAAGGGGAGCTCCAAAAAAGAGCAGAGGACACGAAAACAAACGCAAATCATCAGAAATACACCTAAAACCCCTAGCAAATACCTTCTCGCCGTTTTTAATCACAAGCTACAAGACACGTACGAAGCTCTGATTCCTGCTAATCAGACCTTCGAAGATACCTATGAAGCTCTGATTCCTGTTAATTAGACCTTTGAAAACACCTACGATACGACGACAACATCCACATCTCCTAGATCTCCTTTAAACAACTTCTTTACGCTTTCAATTCATTGTAGCTACGAGTTGTATTGTTTAAAGGTCATTCATCAATAAAGAACTACCGTTTTTTTGTTATTCTGTAGAACTATCTTTCGAATGTGTTAAATTTATCCCAGACAAAAAGAGTAGGTGACTTATAGTTTTAGGATCTCCACAATTTGAGTCTAGGATCCTAGCAGCTAATCTTTTCCCATAGGCAAAGCCCCTGAAGTTGCACTCTATAGGAAAGTCTTCACTTTGGGGGCGATTTAAATGACCCAGTCATCCTTAATCTAATCCAAAGAACTATTAGCACCTTATTGGTAGTTTGTTTCTTATATTACATAGTATCCTGTCTTTTATCCATAGCTCCAAGAACATTTGATTTGATCGGTAGGATTATGTCTTTCACCTCAGGTATAATTTGTTGGATTTTCTCATTGTCCCATTCCAAAGACTATGGGTCTATTAAATATGCCACACGTAGATTCTCATGCTGTTGTAAGCAGGGTCCAAGAGGGTCAGAAGTTGAAAGCTAATTGTCATTCTACACGGTGACTGACTGTCCATCCCCAATAACCCATCTTAGGTTCTTTTGTTGTAAGTCTTTTCCTATAAGAATACTCCTCCAACCATGTGATGCTGATGATGAACAAACACAATGTAGAAATTTTCCGGAACAACAATACTTACCAAACATGATATTTGCTAACATGATGTTTGGTCTTTGCAGGAGCCTCCAACTTAGTTTTCCCAAAAAAACATCAGTTTAACATGGTATAACCCTGAATTCTAAGCCTCTTATTGTCTTCTACTTGGTTAGCTTCTCTCAGGAGATCCAACACATCTTTTTCTTGTCCAATTTTGAGTCCCACCAAAAGTGAGTCAAAGCTAATTGGATTCTCTTACAGAGATAAAGAGAGTTTGAAATACGTTATGGCATATGTTGGCATTGATGCTAAAATGCTTTTAAGCATAACCATCTTGCCTGACAAACCTAGAGGACCAACTCACTGCCTTGTGGCTAATCTTATCTACTATTATAGTGAACAAATCCTTCTTTCTACGCCCAAAATGTTTTGCTAGGCCAAAATATTTGCTAGGCCTGGGTAATCGGGTCCTCGGGTTAGGTTGGGGTCGGTTCCTAGCGGGTATAGGTATTATAATTATATCCATAGAGGTTCTTGTAAGTTTTTGGATCGGTTTCAGATCGGTTCCTAGCAGGTTCGGGTTGGTTCTGGTCCTAAATTACAAAACCTGTAAAATACCCGAATATTTACGGTTCTTATTCATTTATAGGTTCTAACATGTTCTTATAAGTTCTTTTTTACCTAGAATAAACATAGAAACCTGTAAAATTAGTAGCTAAAATGACCAAAGTTTATTATCTATAACAACTTCAAATGTTCAATAATCCACTACTTGAAATTTTGTTAAAAGACCAAAGCATGATGCATTGCACTTCAAAAGCTAAAATGCCAAAACTGAAAGTAACTAGAAAATGTACTCCAAAGACAAAGTAACAAATAGACCAAAGTAATAAAACCATCACTTCAAAAAGGTAGTGTACTCCTAAAACCAATGACTCCAAAGACCAAAAACTCCAATATTTAAAGACCAAGCGTCTCTCCAATCTGCATCAGTAGGTAATGATCACCATTTCAAGTTAAATGAAGAACTATAAAGATAGTTGAATACGAATTACTGTATATGAATTTACCTTATTCTGCAGGGCTTTTGAAGTTGAATACAGGTTCAAACTCTGAAGAGTAAAGAGTAAAAAAAATTCAAATTCAAATAGCATAACTAAAATCAAATAGAATTGAAAACATAAGTAAAATAAGTAACTAAAGGATATAGAAATTACCTCTCATGATCTTATCTTTCAACTTAAAATCAGCAAGAAGTTCTTTTTTATCTTCCCACTCATTTTCATTCATTTTTATATCACACTTAAGCCATTGTTCAGTACACATGAGAGCTTCAATCATGAAATGTGTCAAACAGCTTCTAGATGCCTCTAAGACTCGACCACTAGTGCTAAAAGCAAATTTGGATGCTACTGAAGACACTTGCATTCCAAGTATGTCTCTAGGTACTAGTGCAAGAGTAAGTAATTAAGGTTGTTTACCTTCCACCAAGAGAGGATATCATGCTTTGTACCGTTTATCAGTTTTGGATTCTCCACACTTTCTTTCAAATAAAGATCTAACTCATTTTTTTCTCTTGAAAACCAGTTTCTTGAGGTAGCTCATTGTAGATATCATCCATACTCTCATACGCAAAAACATTCGCAAAGATTGTTCTCTCTGAATCATCATGTAACACCCGCAAACCATTTTTATTGGTTTTTGTGGGTGTCGATCGACACCATGTTCGGCATAACCGGTTTGGTTCAATTAAATGTACGGTTTTGGTGCGGTTTGGGTCATGGAGACCCAAGGTCTCGTCTATAAAACCCATGTGCTCGTGAGCAATCGTATTCTAGAGGAAAAATCAGAAAGTCTGACTATTTGGTAGAGGAGATAAACTGACATCAAGATCAAAGCGGATAATATTGAAATTTTTTGGGTAAGTTCTCTTTTGTCTTAGCTAGCTGTGAGGCAAATTGGATGTGCATGCTTAGAGATATATTTGTTTTTGTGAGAGAAGTCTATGCAGAATCGGGTCTGTAATGAGACTACTTCGAGGGCGTTTTGTCGGAGCTCCAGAGGGAGTTAGGCAACGATCTATATGTCGATGGAAAGCTTTTCGTGTCTAGTTTCTGAATCATATTTTCTGATTGTTATTATGAGGTAATATCTGTCCTCAGCGTTGATTCGAGGTCAGCGCGTTGGTTCTGTTTTCCAGAATGTCCTAATTTGGTTTAGGGAAAATCTTGTGTTGATTTTTAGGGATAGAGATGGTTAACCAGTGGTTTTGGTTTTGTTGAGGCTGTGATTAGTGCTGGTTGCGTAGTTGATTGATTTCCAATCCCCCAAAAGCTAAGGTAAGTGCATGATCATGGCTTTTGGACGATTTGGATTAACAATAATTTGTTTTTATGGAATTGATTGATTGTTAACCTGTTTTTCTTTGTGATATATGCTCTTGGATTGTGTTGTTGATGTTCTGGTGCAGGTGGATCGATTGTCGCTGTTCGCGATTGAGCCAGAGAGGAGATGACTCGATTCCGATGTTTTCTGCGATAGGTGTCGATTGACACGAGTTGTTTGGTGACGATCAATACCATTGCTTGGTGTCGATCGACACCAAAGACTGCTGAGTGTGTTTTATTTGTGAATCGTTGTTCTGTTGATTATTGTTGTTATTGCGGTATTGTTGTGTGTTGTCATGGAATTTTTATTATTTCTATTGAGCATGAGTGATACGTCGTAGATGGTATGACCATCTCACTGAGTATTTGTGATAATACTCAAGCAACTCGCTTGTCCATGTGTTGCAGGAAAAAGATCATGACGTTGGAAGAGGATGATTAGGGATGTTTATGAGTTTGCATTTCAGTAGAACCTAGTGTTTAGGTTGCTAGAATTGCTAAGTTGTGTTATTGGAAATTTATGGAATTGGGATTTGATTTAGAATTGTGTTTTATTGATTTATGGAATATTGATTTGAATTGTTTTGTGTGTTTTTTCGCCGGTTATTGATTGTTCTGTTGGTTTGAATTAACCATTGAGGATGATTAATTATACGATTATTAATTCGGTTTAATTATTAAAAAAAAAAGTTTGGTTGTTTCACATCATCTCTAAACTGATCTTGTGTCTGAGATTGTGAAGATGCTGCTTGTGACTATGATTGAGAAGTTGATCCAGTAGTGGTCTCTAACTTTGTATACTCTCCAAACAGCTTCTTCAATATGTCCTCTACTGAATCAATCATATGAACAACCTCTACACTTTCTTTTCCATACTGCTTCTCAAAACATAGCTGTGCAAAATTTATCTTCTTCCTAGAGTCAAAAACACGAGCCACTATGACAAGCCAATTCATCTCAACCTTTCCATCAACTTTGTTCTAGCATGATTAAGTAGAATTCCACCTGGTCTTCATATCCAAAGAGAGACTTCCTTTTTTCATCTTTCCTGATTCCACACGATCTTTGAAGGACTTTTGTCTGTTACATAGTAAATCACATTACGAATAACATTGACATTGTTGCTATTTCCAGCAGTCCCTCCTTCACAACCAAGTTGATTATGTGTACAACACATCGTAGATGCATAAAGTCCCCTTTCAGAATAAATGCATCATCTCCAACTTCCTGGAATTTTTTTTGAACTTCTTCATGGCCGTAGTGTTGGTTGTGGAATTGTCTAAGGTGATGCAAAAGATTCTCTTGATGTCCCACTCAGCTAAGCAATGAACATGAACTATAGAAATTGTAGAACATTTATGATCATAGATGTTATTGAATCCTATGATAAACTTCCCATCCAGCATCAACAAAATGAGCAGTTACAACCATGTAATTAGCTGAAGTGTGTGGAGCAACCAAATGATCGTAGTCAATGACAATCTCTGCTTGTTTTGACTAAAAACCTTTATCATAACTTCTTTCTTTTTAGCATAAATCTCTGCAATATCCCTAGTAGTTGTTCTCCTAGAATGGGGTTGAGGCAGCTGAACTTTAAAGCAAAAATACCTCCAAACTAAACTCTTAATGAAAGCTAAAGGCAATTCCCCTATGATTAACATCTCATTAGCAGCTTCTGTAACCAAATCATCTGAGCTCTAGCAAACTTAAGACTACCACCATCACTACCATCAGGATTTCACACAATTTGCTTATGGAATTAGTGAGCATCTTCCCATACCTAATAAGCCTTGCTTTTTTTAGTAAGACGTTTCTTCATGTTGGATGTGCCAAAATTTGAAGAAACTTTCATCTCTATCCCACAATTATAACGCCCCGACCGCCCTATCCATGGGCTCAACATCTACTCTCAGCCCGTGGGCCCACCATGTCCGACGGTCGGTGCGTTAGTTCGGGAGGCTCGAAAATCATGTTTACTGACCCTACAAATCACCTTGCGATCTTTTCTCGTGTTTTGACCACACTCACACGGCACTGGATATGACTTCCTAGTAGGTCACCCATCCTGAAACTAATCCAGCTCAAGCACGCTTAACTTTGGAGTTCTCTCAAGACCTGTGACCGAAAAGATAAGTGCACTTTTTGTGATATAGGTAGCCAAATAAACTTTTTTAAGCCTCTCCGCATATACCGCATATACCATATATGCCCTGAAATCGGGGTGTCACAATCACCCCCACTAACAGATCGCAACGTCCTCGTTGCGCATACCAAGATAGTTACCTCGACAATCTGACTCTTCACAGATGTCACGGTTCGCTCTGATACTACTTATAACGCCCGACCGCCCTATCCATGGGCTCCACGTCCACTCTCGGCATGTGGGCTCACCATGTCCGACGGTCGGTGCGTTAGTTTGGGAGGCTCGGAAATCATGTTTACTGTCCCTGCAAATCACCACGCGATCTTTTCCTGTGTTTTGACCACACTCACACGGCACTGGAAATGACTTCACAGTAGGTCACCCATCCTGAAACTACTCCAGCTCAAGCACGCCTAACTCTAGAGTTCTCTCAAGACCTGTGACCGAAAAGATAAGTGCACTTTTCGTGATATAGGTAGCCAAATCAATTCTTTTAAGCCTCTCCGCATATACCGCATATACCATATATGCCCTGAAACTGGGATGTCACAACAATATTTGCAATTAGCTTTGTCATAATCTCTTTTTGTTCTGGTGAAGTGATCCCAAACCCATGAAGAGGACCTTCTTCTTTTTCTTGAATCCGAACCATTTCTTTCTATTTCTTTACTTTTTCCTTTGCCTTTTATCATTTCCTTGATTTGGTCTACCAACTTCAGTCTCTTCATCTGATCCGGATGAATCGGAATCATCAACACGATTCACATTATCTTCTACATGATGGTTATTAGAACCAATTTTCATCAAAGACAAAAAATAAATCAATATACAAATTAATGAACAACAAAACAGAAGAACATTAATCATGATAATTTCATCCATAAAACCAAAATTTCACTTTAACAAACAAATTTCAAATTTTTAGCCAGATATGAAAGTAGGAGAACAATAATCATGAAATAGAAATCAATCCAAAGAAGTATAAATCAGAAGAATACATAATGAATAATAATCATGAAAGACTTTTCGAATACGGTTCAAAATCAGATGCAAAAATCAGTGAACTAAAACAAAATCATAATCAATTAAGAACAATGACTCAAAATTGAAAAAAAGACCAAAGTCATCAGAATCAGAGAAGACCAAATTCATACGATGTCTAATCAGAGAAGACCAAACTCATACAATAGTGATTACCTCGGATCAATTTTGAGATGTATCTGATGAAGGAGACTTTGATTTTTGGCTTGGATCCAGTTTGTGTGTGTTTTATGAATCGAGTTTGTGTTTGTAAAACAATTAGAATTAGGGCTTCCGGGGGAATATCAAAGGTCAACTCGGGTAGGAATGGTAAAAGACTAAAAGTTAAATGCATGTATTATACGGGTATTGTCGAGTCTGCATTCTGGTCTCGGGTCCGACTCGAACCCGAACATGTACCTGTAAGTCTTCGAAAAAATTACCCAACATGTTTATATATGGATACTCAAACCCGATCCAAATAGGGTATTTTGGGTAAGTTCCAGATTTGGGTCTTTAGGTCTGGGTAATTTGCTCATGCCTAATATTTTCCTACACCTCCTTCTCTATTAATTCTCAATTCTCTTTCTCTAATATCCGATGGAGTTTTCTTAGAGAAACTAATAGAGGATTTGACGAGAAGCTTCCCCATACCTTGCTAATATTGACTTTAAGGCAGCAATGTTTTCCTTTCTAGTGTTGCAGAAAAACAACGTGTCATCAGCAAACATTAAGTGATTGATCCTAGGCTCTCCTCTGGAGACTATGAGCCCCTTCAGCTTTCCTTGAACTTGAGCTTTGGTAAAAAGGCTATACAAAAATTTACTACCCATGATGAAGATATAAGGAGACAAGGGATCTCCTTGCAGATTCCCTTGGATAGTATGTTCCTTGAGGACATATATTTCATATCTTCTGATTCTCATTTTAGGCGATTGAGTCCTTTTCTCTTGTGGGAGGTAATATTTGTATCTTTCCTCATTTATTCTTCCTCTTGAGTCATAGCTTTTTCGTGAGACAGATGTATGACTTCTTTTTGACTGGTCTCTTGAATGGTACTGCATTCTTTGATTCAACCTTGGGTTTAAGCTAGCACCAGGGTTATAATGATCAATGTTTTTTTTTCTGCAGTGTCTTGGGTTTTATATGCCTCATATCTTATGTGACAGTGGATCTTATGTTGTCTTTAGGCCTGGATTGGCTCGAAGTTTTATGGGACAGTTATGAGTTTCTCTTTTCTTCATCAAGGGCCAAGTTTGGACATTTCTTGTTCTCATGGTCGAGTCTCATACAGAGAGAACAATGTCTCTCCACCTTCTCATAAGTCAGGTAAGCAATAACTTCATCACCATTAGGGTATTCCACAATAAAAGAAGGGATTAGTGGTTTGAGTCCATCCACATTCACTCTTGGCACCATAGTTGTAATATCAGTGGTTTTGTAGTGACCAATGCTTTCTCTTAAACTCTGTATAGTTTTATGGGTCCATAGATGGATATGTAGGCCTTGATCTCTTACCCAAAAGGAATTTGAGAGGGAAAATTGCTGGAAATAGTGGGCTCCCACTGTTGGATAATCAACATCCATTTTGCAAAATGGTATGGGCTGTTAGCTAGTACCATTTGCAAGTCTTTTTCATTTGCGAATTGAAATTGAAATCTTATTTGTCCCAAGTCAACACCAATGGGACGCAAATAGGTTTTTCATATGTCTATGAAGAAAAGATTGATGGACAATATATTTTGATACTTCTTGTGAGTGACTCTCTCAACCAAAATGAGTGGGTGTTTCAGAAGAAGGGTCGAGTTATCAGAGTTATGGGCCTTTACTCTGGAGACTTTTAGATCTTTACTGGAGGTAGCTATGACTTTCTTCTTTTCATGGTAAGGTATTCTGTGGGACATCTTGAATGTTTGAGATGAAGTTAGCTGGCTTCAAGATAGTTGGTGGTAGTAGATTGGTTCTATACTCCAGAATCTTTGAGCAGGCTTCTTTAAGCTTCCAGAAATTGGTGGTTACCAGGTGAAGATGAAGATAGAAGGTGGCTTACCATAATTGGATGGACCCTCCGACATTAGTCAGGGGTGGAACCATAATAAAGAGGGTTCAAAGGCGATGGTGGGAGTGAAAACTTCACTATTTCAGGTAAAGAAAGGTGGTTAGATTTTTAGGTTAAGATTGTAAGTAGAGTAAAACACCTAAAAAAGAAATTTTTGGTATATGGGAGCCAAGAGTAAGAGCCAACGATTAAAAATGTCTCTCGATTATTATGCCTAAAGAAAAAAGTAGCTATTACGTTCAATCTATTACTTGATATACACAACATGAAAAATATAAAAAAGAAATTATTCAACCCATAGTTAATGTAGCACCAATGCATATGAATAAGAGAAAATAACTGAATTCCCATGGAACTATAGTTATATGACTAGAATACCATATATCTTTCAAAAATTACTCAAATATTTTCACTCCTAGTAAATTACGATAAACACCCTTGATTAGTTTTTCTTAATTGAAATTATTGTTAATTAAAAAATGAAAAACAAATCCACTTCAGTAAGAAATAACCGTGATCATAAAAGAGGGAAGTTTCAAAAGCAGAAACGTTTAAGTATGCCTTCTCAAAGAAAAAAAAAAGAAGAAAACCACATTATTTCTTTCGAAATCGTCTTCCCCGAAAATTGTCTCCGTCTTGAAATCATCTCGTCTTCGCCGAAATTGTTTTCCCCGAAATCGTATCGTCTTCGCCGAAATCATCGTCGCCGAAATCGTCTTCTCCGCAGTCGTCTGTAATCGTATTCTCCGGTATGTTGTTGCTGAGTTAGTTTTTTTTATTGCGGCTGAGTTATTAATTACGGCTGAGTTATCAATTATATTGTGGCTGAATTAGGGTTTAGGGTTTCTGAGTTATAAATTATGTTGTGGATGAGTTATTAATTATGTTGTGGCCGAGTTATCAATTATATTGTGGCCGAATTAGGGTTTTTCGGCTGAGTTATGGTTATATTGAGGCTGAGTTATATATTATGTTTTGGCTGAGTTAGTTTTCTATTGCGGCTGAGTTATTTAAGTCTTTTGTGATCAGATGGAACAACATCAAGCACCTGATTACCCTAGAAGATCAAAAAGCGCTGCTAATCTAGAAAATAGAGCGCTTTAATCACAATTCCTATATGGGAGATTTCGGTTTTGTTAAAGAACAATTAGGACTTGAGGTGTGGGAAGAACTGAAGAAGTTTCCTGTTGAAATAATTGCTAAGCTATTTGATGGAAAATGCGGGTGGTCTGCTAGGACTGTACACTATCTACTGTGTAGACAGCTGAAAGTAGAAAAGAAGGAGATTTGGAGTGTGGTTGGTGATCAACCTATCAGGTTTAGCTTACTCGAGTTTGGTGAGATCACTGGGTTAAACACAGATCCAGTGCCAACAGAAAGTATTGAACCAGACCAATACAGAAAGTTCTGGGAGGAGTTGAATGTGCCGCATGGGTTGGACCCAAGCCTGATGAACTGAGGGCAGCAGTAAGAGGCTGTCGGGCCTGGAGTTTTAAAAAGCGTAAATGGTTAGGGCTGTTAGTTCTTCAAGCCATGGGAATTTATGTTGGGCATCATAATTCTAGGACACCGTTTGAAACTGCAAAAAGTGTATTCGATGATGAAGCCATGATGACTTATCCATGGGGTCGGGCTGCATTTGAAGCTCTTGTTGGTAGTATTAAGTCATTGAATCCAGTAGGAAAGACATACTACATCAACGACATGAGTTGCGCTTGATTGGCTTGGTCATATGAATCTGTCAGTTGCTTTTGAGGGCATTTTGGAAAACTAGTCGGTGAGGAAGAAGTTCCGCTACTTCAATGGGATGCAACGCAAACACGTGCAAGTTTTGATAGTGTCCTGAAGATGGAGATTAAAGACCATGGTCATGTAAGGTTTTAGGCTGAGTTATTCTTTATTTGATGGCTGAGTTATTCTTTATTTGATGGCTGCATTATTATTTATTCTACGGCTGAGTTATTATTTATGTTATGGCTGAGTTATGGTAATTTGATGGCTGAGTTATGATTTGTGAGTTATGATTTGTTTGTTTGATGGTTGAGTTATTCTTTGTTTGATGGCTGAGTTATTCTTTTTACGGCTGAGTTATGATTATTCGATGGCTGAGTTATGAGTTACTGTTGTAGGTGCGTGTGAGGCATATGGTTTCAAAGGAGTTTGTAGAAGACATGTTTCCTCAGTGGCCGGGTCAAGACGATGACCCACAACTGAATAACCTGATAAGAGACCTACAATTTGGTAGGTATGTAGCAGGTGATTATTGGGATGTGCAGAGGAAGGAGGAGAAGAAAAAAACCAAGTTGGCTGTAGTTCCTTATGACTCTGAGTCTGAGCCACCCAAAAAGAAGCAGAAGAAAGATAAGGAACACGAGGGTGAAGCTGCTGATATAGAGAAGAAGGAAGATACATAGGGAAATGGTTTAAGCGAGGATGCGGCGGCTCTGAATACCATAGTCGCTACGCTGGACAAAATTACGAGTAAGTTTGAGAGCCATGACTCTATGTTTCGGAAGGTTGACTCTATGTTTGAGAAGTTTGGGGAGAAGTTTGAGGCCATTGATTCCAACGTTGGAGATTTAACCCGAAAATTTGCTGATATGGAGAAGAAAATTTGTGATTATGCCAAAGATGCAGTGGATGAGCGTCTGAAAGTTCTGGGTTTATCGGAAAGTGCCCAAAACTATGTTCCGAGCCCAAAAACGCAAACATTACCACGACATAAGTCAGTTAATAGTTCAACGGTCCTTAACACGGAATCTAAGACCCCTGAAATGTTGTGTGGGCCAAAAACACTTCGGTTGATGAGCCGCCTAAGGCCAAAAGTCGAACTCCGCAGCAGTATTTTCAAAAATTGAAGGTTGAAATTCCGAAGGGTACCCCTGATGAGCTTGGTAAGGCCGAAGAGAAAGTCGCGGGGTCGAAATTGAAGTCCGAAATTCCTAAGGGTACTCCTGAGGCGAAAAAGAATTTGTTTGGTAGTGGTTTTGCAGATTTCGTTTCTATTTCTCCTGCTAAGCAACCAGATTTACTACGCCGCTCCAGGAGGCAAAAACCAATAGAAAATGAGGCTGATTTGAAAAAGAAGGCTGATGATGCTGCTAAGAAGAGGACTGAGGCTGCTGCTATAAGGAAGGAGAACGCTGCTAAGAAGAAGGAACACAAGGCAGCGGCTAATTTAAAGAAGAAGGAAGAGAAGGCAGCGGCTGATTTAAAGAGGAAGGAAGAGAACGCAGCGGCTGAGTTAAAGAATAAGCCGGCTGAGTAAAAGAAGGAGGTCTAAACAAAGGGTTTACGTGACGGTGTAATAAGAATACATATTATTCTACCTACTCCTGGGAAGATGAAGGGGAAGACTAGAGGTGAAACTGATCTTGAGGATGTGACCGAGGAAGCGATCGCAAAAGGAAATGAATTGTTACCGGAGTCTGATGAGGACGAAGATGAAAGGCTTAGGTTAGCGGGAATTAAGACTTATCGGGCGAAGGTTGTTCAATTAGCTACAACTGGGTTATCAGCAAAGTCAAGTGCTCCTCCTTCAGGAGTTTTTCCTTATGTTTTTGGAGACAAAGGGATGACGTGCATGAGGAAGGAATTTGAACCTTCATCAGCAATCTATGATCCTCTTTCACCTGTTGACCCGGATAAATTGGATAAACTTATGCAACATCTAAGGCGATTCGAGTATGGAGTTTTACACCATTTTATTTTATTTTATACAGCTATTAGCAATATTTGCCTAAACTGACTTGTGTTTGATTGTTAGGGACATTCCACTGATAGATGGTAGTAACGAGGAAGTTAATTTCTACAGAGTACTCATCAGTGAAAGAGCGCAGTGGCCGAAGCGTGATTATGGATGGTTGTTTGACACTGTAAGTATAAGTTACGGCTGAATTATGATTATTTATGGCTGAGTTATTAGTTATTTAATGGATGGGTTATGATTATTTATGGTTGAGTTATGGTTGTTTGATGGCTGAGTTATGGTTGTTTGATGGCTGGGTTATGTTTAATAATGGCTGAGTTATGATAATTCGATGGCTGACTTAATATTCTGTGTTCAACATGTTGCCGCGTATATGAGAGTCCTCATCAAAAGGTCCATGGAAGTACCCAGCCTATTTTGTTCCAAGCGGATTGCCTTTGTGGACCAATGGTTCCTAGGATCATGGATTCGAGATTTCAATCTGTTCAAGATGAAGCCAAAGATGTTCAAATTCAAAGACTCAGGTTATGAGTTACTCATAAACGGTGTGATTCCCGATGACCTTCGGACAAACAAAAAGTGGTTAGAAGATGTCGATCACTTTTACGGAGTTCTTCATACTGAAGGCGATCATTGGGTGGCGTTTCACATGGATCTTCTGAAGGAGAAGATTGATGCCTACGATCCCATCATTGGACAGGTAACTCCTGAAAGTCAACAAAAAATGGTAGATGCATTTAGGCCGCTGATGCAAATGATCACTGCAATGATCAATGCTGTAATTCCTGGCAAAAAAACCGGTTGCAAAAAACAATTTGCGTTCAGATGGAAAAGCGGCAAAAAAATTTCCCAAAACACCCAAGTTGGCGATTGTGGGGTGGATTCACTGAAGTTTATCGAGTGTCTAGCGCTTGGTGTAACTTTTGATGGGATATGCGATGTAAATATTCAGGGTTTATGGGTGAAGATGGCAACATAGATCTTCGATGAAGGAGGACATGATATGTATGCGCAGTTCAACTGATTTACCAATTATGAACCTTCTATTTGTTTTTTTATTATTAGGATTTGACTGTAAATGCTATGTTTTTTTGTGTATAACTTATGGTTTTTATGATATATTACTCAGCCATTTCGTTTAGATAACTCAGCCATACCCTAAAATCGGAAATGTAATTTGAAGACTTATGGTATGTTTAGATAACTCAGCCGTGTCATTTAGATAACTCAGCCGTGTCATTTAGATGACTCAGCCATACCCTAAAACCATTTATATAAGATTTAAGGCTTACGAAATTATAATTAAGCTCATTTTATTAATATAAAATGAATATAAATCAACTGAATGTGTATGAAATCGAAAATGTGATCTAACTTGATCTTGAGATATATGTTGTCTTACAAGTATTTCAAACATTACCTGTAGATATTTAAGACCCAAAATCATATACAATAAACCATATACAATTTTTTCAATTGAATGTGTATAATTTGATTCAGTTGAGACTATAAATTATATACTTTTTAAATGTTATACATTAAACCCTAAACCATGATCCCTAAACCCTAAACCCTAAATCCATAACTCAGCCGT
Source organism: Draba incana (assembly GCA_963576765.1). Lineage (NCBI taxonomy): Eukaryota > Viridiplantae > Streptophyta > Magnoliopsida > Brassicales > Brassicaceae > Draba > Draba incana. The sequence goes on along the minus strand of OY755202.1, from coordinate 18,469,382 downwards.
GAAGTTCCTATAACTCAGCCGTCAAGTGTAAAATTTTAAGTTGCGACGTTTCGTCTTCCAACGAAGTTGGTAGTAGTCGCGAGTTAACGAACAGTCGTTTAGGAACGGGTGCAAAGAAACAGTTATAAAACCAATGAACTAAAGACAACACGCAAGGATTCAATGAACACTTCCCCAAAATTGGAACGGGTGCCAAGAAACAGTTACAAAACCAATAAACAGTCCTTTATATATATATAATATCCAAATCCTCTTAACTTCCACTAGCATCATCCATATCCTCCAAACTTCCAAAAAGAATCTTCTTTCCTATCAAGTTTGCAGGAACCATGGTCTGGTTTTGGTTTGTTCTTGTACTGCCTATTCTAACAATAGTTCTGTTGAAGAGGAAAAATTCCGGCAAACCAACAGCGTCTCTGAACTCGTTGCCAAATGAAATTCTCGAAGATATATGTGCACTTGTTGGATCTTCTTCCATTACCGACATCGAGAATCTAAATGTTGTGTCAAAGGCTTTTAGATATTGTTGCAACAAAAGATGGATTGTAGAAAGAGTAACACTTCGTGACGTTCCATTCCTGCCATGGTTTCCTCACACTTACGGAACATTTTACAAGTTTTTGGGTAGGTGCTTAAGGAATGGAAACCTTGAGGCTCTATACCGGAAAGGTGTGTACAACTTTTTTGACATAGGTTTAAAAGTGGGTTTTCTAGATGATGAAGAAGGAGATAAAGGTAGGGCATGTTTAGCTAAAGCTGCAAAGAAAAGCAATGAAAAAGCTTGTTATGTATATGGAATGATTTGCATTGCAGAAGGAGCAACAAAAGATGAAGGTCTAAAAGTATTGTCTTCGTTATTCAAGCCTATGATGTCAACGACAATGGAGGATATGGAGAAACTTGGGAAAAAAGTTCGTGATGAAATTTGGTGGGGTGGAAGGCGGAAGATGAAAGAGCTCAAAGATAGTTACACTTATGGAGGTTGCAGTTGCAATGGTGTAACGAAGGACTTCATAAAAAGCAATTGTGTTTGGAATGGATATGGTGTTAACAAAGACATAAGTACTTCGTCTGCTATATTTTGTGAGATTTTTTTCTGGGATTATGTAATAGCACAGTTTTTTGAAAACGTGTAAGAATAAAATGTGTCGTTTTTTGTTGAAAATGTATGAAACATTTTGTTTGAAATTTTGGACTCAGCCGTGTCATTTAGATAACTCAGCCGTGTCATTTAGATAACTCATCCGTATCATGTAACTTTAATTAAATGTTTTGTTTGTGTTTATATAAAAGTATCAGCCGTGTCATTTAGATAACTCAGCCGTGTCATTTAGATAACTCAGCCGTGTTATGTAACTTTAATTAAATGTTTTGTTTGTGTTTATATAAAAGTATCAGCCGTTTACAACAATTTTTGTATCTCAACCGTTTACTCCTGATAATTTTTGTTTATATAAATGAAGTTAGCCATGTTATCCGTATCTCAGCCGTCTTAACCATAACTCAGCCGTATCGTGACGTTTCGTCTTTCTATACCATAACTCAACCGTGTCACGACGTTTCGTGTTTCTATTTTGGGCGGGAAAAATCCCGCCAAAAATGCATAACTCAGCCATAATAATGAATCCACAACTTAGCCGTAAAGTAAACAAAATCCATAACTCACCCGTATCGTAATACCATAACTCAGCCATAACATACAACAGTAAATGTTGAACAGTACATGTTGCAAGTTGACCGGATTAAATGTTGCAAGTTGACCGGCCAACAGTGTCGTTGAATAGTAAATGACCCGAATCAAATGTTGCAAGTTTCATTTGAGCATATATATACTTGTTATATGGCTCATTTGTATGTATCCAATTATCAAATAAAAATCAGAAAAGTCTTTGTTCTTCTTTTATATCAGAGCAATGCTCTTGGGTTTGTGATTTGGAGTATTCGGTTTTCAAAAAGTTTTTGAAAATTTTATTTTAAACTTGTTAAGATTAAATCGTTATAAGTGTGGTTTCCATTCCCCTTGTGCGCTTAATCTAACACATATTTGGGTGATTTCTCTTGCAAGCGAATGATTGCCTCAACTCAGCCGTTAAGTCATGAAGAACTCGAAGAACTGAAGGAGGAATTGGCTAGGTTATAATGTAATGGCTGATTTATATGCGTTCTAAGTAGGAATAGGTTATAAATGTAAGTGTGGTTTCCATTCCCCTTGTGCGCTTAATCTAATACATATTTGAGTGATTTCTCTTTTGCAGCGAATGATTGCCTCAATCATGGTGTTAAATCCCACATGTTCTCATACATGGTTGAAGTTACACCGGAAGAAGGATCAACTCTAGAACATAGATTCAATGGTTGAATAATGATGATGATGACATTGATGATGATGACATTGATGATGATGATGATACAGAGATTTAGGGTTATAATGTAATGGCTGATTTATATGCGTTCTAAGTAGGAATAGGTTATAAATGTAATTGGCTGGGTTATAATGTAATGGATGATTTCTAATGATTAAGTTATGAATCAAAAATTTGTGGTTTGGCTGATTTATGAATGTATGATGGCTGATTTATATAGATAAGATAATACTGATATGGCTGATTTATAATGCAATGTCATAAAGAGTACAAAGTGAACAACTAGATAACATAGTTAAAATTCAATGTCTTAAAGCGTGGTTAGCTGCGATCTAGCATCCTCTCTCTGTAACTCAGCCATAATAATGAATCCATAAGTCAGCCGTATCGTGACATTTCGTCTATCTATACCATAACTCAGCCGTGTCACGATGTTACGTGTTTCAATTTTAGGGCCCAAAATCCGTAACTCAGCCATAATAATGAATCCATAACTCAGCCGTATCGTGACGTTTTGTCTTTCTATACCATAACTCAGCCGTGTCACGACATTTCGTGTTTCTATTTTGGAGCCCAAAATTTGTAACTCAGCCATAATAATGAATCCATAACTCAGCCGTATCGTGACGTTTTGTCTTTCTATACCATAACTCAGCCGTGTCACGACGTTTCGTGTTTCTATTTTGGGCGGGAAAAATCCCGCAAAAAATCCTAAATCTATGTATTTAATGCGCCGATTTGATATTGACCTATACACTCGCCGAAGAGCCGCTACACCTAGCGTAGGTGTGTAGTGACCTATACACTCACCGAAGAGCCACTACACCTAGCGTAGGTGTGCAATGACCTATACACTTGCCGAAGAACTGCCCAAAATCTCGCCCAAATGTCTTAAAGAGTACAAAGTGAACAATCAAACCAAAATCCATCCAAAATCTCAATTTGTTTTGTTAATCGGGTTCTTAACTATCAAATAATATGGATATGGAGAGGGGAATACCTAGAAGGTGTGGATGTGGGTCGGTTACAATTGTGCTAATGTCTAAGACAAAATCTAACCCGGGACGAAAGTTTTATCGTTGCGCCATGGGATCTGGGCCAAATCACGTATTTAAGTGGGTCGACGAAGCTCACGATGAAGAATTGGAGATTATCTCTGAGAGACATACGACTATGTCCGACGAAATTAATGAACTTAAGGAGGACATCGCCGATATGAAGGCTGACATAAAGGAGATACTGCAGATGCTGCAGTCTATGCTTCCTAAGTAGGAATAGGTTATAAATGTAATTAGCTGAGTTATAATGTAATGGCTGATTTATAATGATTAAATAATTCTGTAATGGCTGATTTATAATGGACTGGCTAAATTTAGTAATTCTGAAATATTACGGCTGACTTACGAAATGTTACGGCTGACTTATGCAATATTACGGCTAACTTATGCAATGTTACGATTTAGTTTCTTCAGAACCGTTAATCAAATTGGGCGTGAATATCGACGAAATGTAAACAATCGTAATTCAAATTGGGCATGAATCCATAACTCAACCGTAATGTAAACAAAATCCATAACTCAGCCGTAATACAACAAAAAATCCCGTAATACAACAAAAAATTTATACAAACTTTCTACATTGGACAAGTTCTTGGATTATGTCCAACCTGTTTACAAAGAGAACATGTGTGTTCTTTCCTAGGACGTTTCTTCTCAAGTACAACTTCTAGAGCAGATTTCATCCTACCTTTCTTAGGCCTTCCTGGTGGTTGACGAACAACCGGGGGAAAGCACGGTTGGTTAGCTACGTTATCTGGGACTTGGAGCGCTAAATCTTTCGGCATGATCGACCCAGCGTATGCGTTTACTAAATAATTATTGTGATAGTAAAGACTGCACAAGGATGTACGACATTTATCCCTGTACTCGGCAGCTGCGATTGCATGCACACATGGTAATTTCTCCTTTTCGAAACGCCGGCATGTGCATGTTTTTCCGTCCAAATTCACAACATGAAAAGAATCCCTAGAAGATCCATATATAACTTCAGTGTGATAATCATCAATCCTTTGTACCACATAAGTCAAGCGGCAGTAACACGACCTTATTATAAATACAGAATAAAAAAATGTTATGGTTGACTTATGAAATGTTACGGCTAACTTATTCAATGTTACGGTTGACTTATGAAATGTTACGGCTGACTTATGCAATGTTACGGCTGACTTATGCAACCTGTTTACGGCTGACTTATGAAATGTTACGGCTAACTTATGAAGTGTTACGGCTGACTTACATGTAGTAGTTTCTCAACACCACGCGAAAGCGTGGTTAGCTGCGATCTAACATCCTATCACCGTTCAACAAACCAACTGGTCATCATAACCCGTATCGATTCTAATAGTCGAACAATGTTAAGACTTCTTGCATTTGACAGTGCATGGTTCATTGATTCCGCTATGTTCGTAGTCATCAAATTGTACCTTTCGCCCAGGAAATGAACACGCGCCCACAGTCGGACATCAGCTCTTTCGAGGTAGCCATGGAGTTCAAGATTAATCGCTTGAACCTCCTCGTATATCGCAGTAAAATCAGGCATCCTACAACATCTTGCCGCTTTCTTCACCAGAGGAAAGACATCTTTTCCGTTGTACGTTCCCAAAATGTTCTTATATAAATGATAAGTGCAAATTCCCAGAGAAGCCAACAGATACACATTCCTAATTGCTTTCCCTATCGAGTTATGCCTATCCGAGATTATCGCAAGACCCTCATCGTCAGGAATCGCAAGTTTTAGCTGCGTAAAAAACCAGTGCCACGAATCATCATTTTCAGTGTCAACCACACTGAAGGCAATTAGGAAAATCAGAAAGTTACCATCCAGGGCTAGTGCTGTGAGAAGCGTCCCTTTGTATTTACCCTTAAGAAACATACCGTCGACAACGACAACTTTGCGCATGCAAGGAAACCCATTTACGCTCGCACCAAATGCAAGGAACACATACATGAATCTTCCAAACTCATCGATTTGAAGACGCGTAATTGTACCCAGATTTGCCCTTCTTATCTTGTATAAGTAAGAAGGAAAGTCTTCAAACCCACTCTCAGGAGTTCCCATCTCAACTTCCCTTGCAAATCTTAGCGTTCTATGTGATTTCCAATAATCCATCTGACCACATGGAAAAAGATACAAATAAGTCAGCCGCATCGTAACAATAAGTCAGCCGAAACATACTAGTAACTCAACCGTTAAGTTTAAATAACTCAGCCGTTAAGTTTATAATATAACTCAGCCGTTGAGATAAATAACTCAGCCGTCTCGTTTATATAACTCAGCCGTTAATTTTATAATATAATTCTGCTTTAATATAACTATAAATATACCGCATCCTAAAATTAAGTCAGCCGCAACGTACTAATAATTACCTTTACAGCAAATTGCTTCTGGATAGATATTCCGACACTCCTAGGTCGAACTGACAGACCAACGTCGCCGAGAAAGTCCTTGTACAACTCTCCTAAAATAGCCGCTGTTGCTTTTCGAGATCGACCAGAACGCTCAGTTACGGAACATGTATGATCGGAATCATAAATACGAACAAAAAATACCGGGGGATCCCCTAGTGTAGTAGCACGAACTCTCCATATACATCCACCAACCCAACACTTAACAACGAGTGTATCCGAATCGGATACGTCTACATCAAAATCAAATCGATCCCTCACCTTAAGAAGTTTCAGTCGTTTCTCCAAATCGGCTTTACTCTCGTATCGTTGCCCTACCGAGAGGTTTAGGGAAGACATATCTAACCTTGGAACCTCCAGATTCCCTTTGGATCCACTCGTCGACAAGTTATGAGGTCTCTTCGTAGGAGGTAGTGTCGGTGAATCTTCGTCTTCGTATAAACTGAAGTTATCATCTTCAGATGACTCACCATCCGAGTCGTCGAACATATCAAATCGGCTGTCAAATTCATCATCTTCTTCGTCTTGTTCGCCTACTTCATTTTCTTCGACTACTTCATTTTCTTCGCCTACTTCATCTTCTTCGCCTACTTCATCTTCTTCTACTTCATCCTCCAAATTGAAAGCATCATAACTCCCACCGTAATCTTCGGATCTAGATTAAACTTCTGAGCTATAAGTGAATAAACTTTTATTATTCTGTCTCGCTCCGTCATTCCGACTAATTTCATTCTCCGTAATCTCTACACAAAGACGTAAATGTTCAATTTTCTGAAGCTTAAAAAAACTTGCAACTGTCGAGTATTGGAGAGGTAAACTGGTGGAGTATCGTGCACCATTGTTTTCAAAGCTTTATAAGAGAGCATGTAGCTCAGTTGAATATGATGGCTCGACTCCTTCAATCCGTAATCATCGAGTACTATCTTCGCAAGTTCGTCTAGTGTTGTTTTCTTATCTATATGCACAACTCTACACCCTCTACCGTCTGCGTTGAATACATATATGTGTTTCTTAACCCAGTTACCGGAAACAATAATTACCGGATCCATAAGATCTCTGATGAATGAAAATAATGAAAAAGGTAGATGAAGAAGAATAAGAAGGAGGCCGTAGATGAAGAACCCTAATTTGTAAGAGTTGATGACATAGAAAATAAGAGCTGATGACATGGAAAATCGGAACTGATGACATGTAATATCGGTAAGTCAGCTGCCAAACAAACACATAACTCAGCCATTAATAAATCAGCCATTAAGTATAATGTAAGTCTGCCGCAACGTGAATAGTATTTCAGTAATTAATCTTTCGCTAATAAATCAGCCGTAATTAGGCTAGGAAATATTAAGTCAGCCGTATTGTCAAATAAATCAACCGTCAAATGAATGCTATTCTAGTAATTAATCTTTCGCTAATAAGTCAGGCGTAACCAGGTTGAGTTATTGTTAACCCAGCCAATTACGGCTGACTTACGTAAGTCAGCCGTAACTACCTCTCATAAGTCAGCCAACCGGAGAACATAACTCAGCCGTCTCTTATCTAAAACTCAGCCAATTTTCCACAAATCAGCCCGCCGTTGTATAACTCAGCCGTTATCTCATAAGTCAGCCATATTTCTATAAATCAGCCGTAACTAACGGCTGATTTATGTTCGTAAATCAGCTATTATCTCATAAGTCAGCCAAATTTCTGTAAATCAGCCGTAACTAACGGCTGATTTATGTTCGTGAGTCAGCCGTTATCTCATAAGTCAGCCAGATTTCTGTAAATCAGTCGTAACTAACGGCTTATTTATGTTTGTATGTCAGGCGATCTCTCATAAGTCAGCCGCGTTTTTTAACTCAGCCGCAACGTAACCATAACTCATCCGTAGCGCTTTACGGCTGAGTTCATTAATACACGTCAGCGATTTCCTACGTGGTTGCTTACGTGGCTATGACATTTTTGTAATTACGTTTTTTGTCACAACGTAACAAAATGGCATGCTGGGTATTAAAAAAATGCAAGTAATAAAATTTTTTTTTATATGATTCTAGTCATATTACTTAATTTATGTGGGATTTGAGCAAAGAACCCTATAAATAAAACACCACATTTGCTAAACCCCAGAAAGGAATCAAAATAATTTGGTCGTTGGTTCCTTGCTTCCTCGGCTAGAATCCTCTTAATGAGAGAGAGAGAGAGGGTTTAGAGCCATAATAAATTATGCAGTGCTATTTTCTATAAGGCTTTGGATGCTTTCATAATAAGGGAAAAGAAAAACTATAAATAGAGTGAATAATTTTGTTGCTGTAAAGAAAAGAATGTCAAACCTTTAAATTTGACAATATCTAAATCTTTACAAAATAATAATTGGCTTTATATTTGGTGTCAACTTTTTATTTTTAGCAAGAGGCATGGAGCAGAAGAGTACCCCACCGGGCCAAGTCCACTTACTCTTGTTCCCATGTCACACACTACAATACATTGTTTGATTTCCCCAAATTTACAATGTTTTTGCTTTTCTTTTTCTGTTGGTGTCACTTTCCACCATAGCTTGGTATACTTGTCTTTCGAGCTCCATACAAGCGTTCATTCAAATCGACGGATAGATGTACGCCTCCGTTAAACTAGTGGAATATAGTGCCTAGTTTTGATTCAAACTAATTCATGTTCATTATGATCAGTTGGATTGAAACTTTAATTTTTTGGTCAAAAGTTGGATCGAAACCAATTTCACAACTATACATTTATACTTATGGACTGGCCAAATTTTCATTTAAATTTATAATACGGCATGAAAGTTAGGGTGCCAGCACCATTGTAAATTATAATAATTCTACATATACGTAAAACCAAGACAAACTCATTGATCTTATTAAGTATGTAGCAAAGTATACAATGGTTGATGAGAGTTACATCAAAATTGGAAATCAAATTTCTTTATACACGTCTTTAATTTTCTATAATCACTACAAATATATATATATATATATATATATTTTGAATTTTATACCTGGATTTGCAAATTCAAAAATTTGGTTTAAAAAATGATTGGCATGGTAACAAATTATAACGTCGTATAAACTTATTTACTCGGTTAAAAGTCTTGCTTTTTGTATAAACTAAAATACAACAATAAAGCATATCCATAATAGCTAATCAAACTTTTCTTATATAAATTACTTAGGATTTGCTTTTTTTCCTTATACACAATACAGAGTAAACCAAAACAAAACATGAGTTTACTCCATAAATGGGAAATCGATGGAGCAATGATATTGAAATCACATACTCAATGGAAAGGAAAAGCGCAAGTGTCTTTTTATACCACTATTTGGGATGAAATGAAAGTTATCAAACAAAAAGTCAAATGAAAAGCCCTATTTTTGTCACAAGTCACAATTGTGTTCTTCTTGCTTTGCTTCAATCTCACATCTCTCCCCCTTCTATTCCTAAGGAGAGAGAGGGAAGTGGAGAGAGGGACCCATGCGTGGGCATGATAGATGTGTAAAGTCAGGCATGGATAGAAAGGAAGGCTCCAAGTTTCATAGGCTGCTCATGCATATATATTCTATTGGTCATATAATATTCATTCATCTAAATATAATAATTATGAGTGGGTTTAAAGTTTGTGGACATTAGTCGCCATAAGGTTAACAATTGAGCTTGTACTTTAACAAAAAAAAAAAAAACAATTGAGCTTGTATATAAACGAAAATACCTCAAATATGTTTTTCATTACGTCATATGACAACATCGAATTGGATTTGAAGAATCCTTAAGAAGAGGATCTCTTGAATCAAAATTCAAATTATGGTTCCGTTGGCCCAATTATTAAATAGGCAAGTACGCACATCATCAGATGCATCTTTATATCTAGATATCTATATCTGGTCACAGTAGATATCAAGTTAATTACAGTATGATCTACCAAAAAGAGAGATCGAAATGATATTAGTTTCGATTTTGTTAATGTCTCTATCTCTATACAATGTCTACAATAAGTACAACACACCCAGACTGAAGATAGCATCCAACCGGAGCATCCGAATATCCCGATCTGTCAAGTGGGCGCATCTTGGACAGATATGCCCACTAGCGATCTCGGATGGTACTTCACCGACATCAGGGAAGACGGACACCGACAAGCAAGGATGTCGCAGAAGCCTTACATCTCTACATGCAGAATTCGAGAGACTCTTCTGGGCAATGGAGTGCCTAATTCAGAGGCGTTTATCTACGGCCCTACTTGAGACCGACTCCTCAGACCTTTTGAAGATGATTGACGACCCAATTGATTAGTCAGTTTTTCAGACTGAGCTAGATTACTTTACCGAACTTAGAGCTAGATTTACTAATTTTTTTTTATCTTATATACCTGGAGCTTGTAATGTCTATGATGATGCCCTTGCAAAAGCGGTACGAGCACATAACCATATTTTTTCCTATGTAGATCCCGATGAGTTGGTAGAAAGCACTCTTTATGGGATGCCATCTATCAACTAAATGTGATTTAATATATGGAGACATATTATAAAAAAGTTATAGAAAAATATCACAATAGATTACTAGCACCAAAATATTTATTACACAATCACGGCAAGAAAATGAAGTAATCTATCAACATTTGTGGAACTATAACGAGACTAGGGAAAATATGATATATTGTTGATGCTTTATCTAACAAAATATGGCATATATATATATATCTATAATATAGTAAAATCTCTATAAATTAATACTCGATAAATTAATAATCACAATAAATTAATAATATTCCCGGTCCCGAGTCGGGGCAATGTAAAAATTAGCAAAATTCGATAAGATAATAAGATAATAATTATTTTTGAAAATCCTATATAAAATATGGTCCCAACAACATCATAAATTAATAATTATAAATCATAGGTATAATATATATAACTAAGACACTTTAGTAATACATGACTCCAATATTGTTAGTTTTTTTTTAAAGTTGGAATTACGTTGATGCTTAACTCTAATTTTTTTATTGCATCAATAATTTATTGTGTTGTCTTCTCAAGTGTCTTTGAGATTGTACCTCTTGACTAATTTTTAGATTAAAATTTTCTTCAAATTACGTTTGCAAATCTTTTCGGATGCAAGACATATAATCTATTTTGTACTCACATAACTCTTTGGGCATCTAATCTGTCATTATTGATTTCATAATAAATCTTAGTTGAGAAGCCTTTGCAAATTATGGTGTTGAAACATTGATAGAATATTAAACATGAAGAATGCTTAATCAAAAACCTAAGAACAATATTTTTTTTGGTGAATTACCTAAGAAGAATATTGAAACAACTACAATTTCGTACATAGAAGAGAGAATATCATTTAGTAAAAGAAAAATTGATATAAAATATGTAAACAGCAAAACATTTTGAAAATTGAAGTAAAATATTATTTACTAGAATAGGAACTTTAGAGAAAATTTACATTTTAAAATAAAATAATTTTGTTAAGATTAGAAACTAAAATGGTATCTCTATAAATTAATAATATATCGATTAATTAATATCTCCCTAAATTAATAAATTTTTTAAGTCCCAACATTATTAATTTATAGAGGTTTTATTGTATATATATCAAAATCTGAGTTTGTTCTAATTAGGCGCTGCAAAAACGTCTTTATTGATCAATACAGTATAACATAAAACCGATATACAAAAAGTGTATAATGGTGGTGGCTTTATGAAGAAGGGAAGTGGCCTATAGTTAAAGGAATATAGTAGACCTTCATATTATAGATCCCACATCGCACAAACCCATGAAAAAGAAGAAAATATGCATTATACAGTCCTCTCTCATCCCCTATAATAAAATTGTGAAAAAATTACTCAAATCCTATGGAACTATGGTTAAATGATTAGAATACCATATATATTTCAAAAATTATTCAAATCTTTTCACACCCCTAGTAAATTACGATAAACACCCTTGATTAGTTTTTCTTAATTGAAATTATTGTTAAATAAAAAATAAAAAACAAATTCATGTCAGTGTGACCGTGATCAGAAAAGAGGGAAGTGTCAAAAGAAAAAAAGAAAAAAACCACAAACTTTCTCAACTGTCTTCTCCGTTTAAGATTCTTTCGAAATCGACATTGTTTCTTTCCTCGTGATCGTCTTCTCTCCGCAATCGAAATCGTCTTCCCTCGTACTCGTCGTCGCCGAAAATCGTCTTCCCTCGTACTCGTCGTCGCCGAAAATCGTCTTCTCCTGTAATGGTCTTCGAAAGGTAGGTTGTTGCGGAGTTGGATGTTTTTTATTGCGGCTGAGTTATAAATTATGTTGTGTCTGAGTTAGGGTTTTTTTGCGGCTGAGTTATCAATTATATTGTGGCTGAATTAGGGTTTTTTGCGGCTGAGTTATAAATTATGTTGTTGCTGAGTTAAAAATTATGTTGTGGCTGAGTTATAAATTGTGTCTGATTAGGGTTTTTTGCGGCTGAGTTATAAATTATGTTGTGGCTTAGTTATGGTTATATTGCGGCTGAGTTATAAATTATGTTGTGGCTGAGTAATAAATTGTGCCTGAGTTAGGATTTTTTGCGGCTGAGTTATAAATTATGTTGTGGCTGAGTTATGATTATATTGCGGCTGAGTTAAATATTATGTTTTGGCTGAGTTAGTTTTCTATTGTGGCTGAGTTATTTAAGTCTTTTGTGATCAGATGGAACAACATCAAGCACCTGATTACCCTAGAAGATCAAGACGCGCTGCTAATCTAGAAAATAGAGCGCTTAATCACAATTATTATATGGGATATTTTGGTTTTGTTAAAGAACAATTAGGACTTGAGGTGTGGGAAGAATTGAAGAAGTTTCCTATTCGAATAATTGCTAAGCTATTTGATGGAAAATGCGGGTGGTCTGCTAGGACTGTACACTATCTACTGTGTAGACAACTGAAAGTAGAGAAGAAGGAGATTTGGGGTGTGGTTGGTGATCAACCTATCAGATTTAGCTTACTCGAGTTTGGTGAGATCACTGGGTTAAACACAGATCTAATCCCAACAGAAAGTATTGAACCTGACTAATACAGAAAGTTCTGGGAGGAGTTGAAGGTTCCGCATGGGTTTGGACCCAAGCCTGATGAACTGAGGGCAGCAGTAAGAGGCTGTCGGGCCTGGAGTTTTGAAAAGCGTAAATGGTTAGGACTGTTAGTTCTTCAAGCCATGGGAATTTATGCTGGGCATCATAATTCTAGGACACCGTTTGAAACTGCAAAAAGAATATTCGATGATGAAGCCACGATGACTTATCCATGGGGTCGGGCTGCATTTGAAGATATTGTTGGTAGTATTAAGTCGTTGAATCCAGTAGGAAAGACATACTACATCAACGGCATGAGTTACGCTTTATTGGCTTGGGCGTATGAATCTGTCAGTTGCTTTCGAGAGCGTTTTGGCAAACTAGTCGGTGAGGAAGAAGTTCCGCTTCTTCGATGGGATGCAACGCAAACACGTGCAAGTTTTGATAGTGTCCTGAAGAAGGAGATTAAAGACCATGGTCATGTAAGGTTTTAGGCTGAGTTATTCTTTATTTGATGGCTGCGTTATTATTTATTCTACGGCTGAGTTATTATTTATGTGATGGTTGAGTTATGGTAATTTGATGGTTGAGTTATGATTTGTTTGATGGCTGAGTTATGATTTTTTTATTTGATGGATGAGTTGTTCTTTGTTTGATGGCTGAGTTATTCTTTTTACGGCTGAGTTATGATTATTTGATGGCTGAGTTATGAGTTACTGTTGTAGGTGCGTGTGAAGCATGTTTCCTCAGTGGCCGGGTCAAGACGATGACCCACAACTGAATAACTTGATAAGAGACCTACATTCTGGTAGGTATGTACCAGGTGATTATTGGGATGTGCAGAGGAAGGAGGAAAAGAAAAAAACCAAGTTGGCTTTAGTTCCTTATGACTCTGAGTCTGAGCCACCCAAAAAGAAGTAGAAGAAAGATAAGAAATGCGAGGGTGAAGCTGCTGAGGAGAATGAAGCTGCTGATATAGAGAAGAAGGAGGATGCAAAGGGAAAGGGTTTAAGCGAGGATGCGGCGGCTCTGAATACCGTAGTCGCTACGCTGCAACAAATTGCGAGTAAGTTTGAGATCCATGACTCTATGTTTTGGAAGGTTGACTCTAGAGTAGCGACTACGGTCCTTAACACGGAATCTGAGACCCCTGATAATGTTGTGTGGGCAAAAAAGCCTTCGGTTGATGAGCCGGCTAAGGCCGAAAGTCGAACTCCACAGCAGTATTTTCCAAAATTGAAGGCCGAAATTCCTAAGGTTACCCCTGATGAGCTTTGTAAGGCCGAAGAGAAAGCGGCGGGGTCGAAATTGAATGCCAAAATTCCTAAGGGTACTCCTGAGGCGAAAAAAAATTTGTTTGGTAGTGGTCAGACAGATTTCGTTTCTATTTCTCCTGCTAAGAACCAGATTTACGACGCCACTCCAGGAGGCAAAACCAAAAGAAAATGAGGTTGCTGCTGATTTGAAAAAGAAGGCTGATGATGCTGCTAAGAAGAGGACTGAGGTTTGTTGGGGTCGGTTTTCACCCGCTCAGCATTAACGTCCAAAGAAAAAATGACTAAAGAAATGGCCCTCTAGATTCTCAACAAAGAAGGCATAACGGCACCTAAGTCTTACTAAGAAGCAAAGCATGTGGCAGCGGAACGAGGCTAGGAGAAGTTGAAGACGAGGATCGGGACCAGACAGTGCCGACCACGGCTTCGGTGAACAGTTTCATCGATGAACAGTGTTTCGGTGAACAGTGTCATCGATCAACAGTGTTTCAGTGAACAGTACCATCAGTAAACAGTGCCAACCACGGCTTCGGTGAACAGTGCCGACCACAGCTTCGGTGAACAGTGTCTTCGGTGAACAGTGTTTTCGGTGAACAGTGTTTTAGTGAACAGTGCCGACCACGGCTTCACCCTCAGGAGCCGACCACGTGCTCTCCAGCACGGGCCGACCACAGGCTCGGTCCAAGGTGGAACTGAGCACAGCTTCAGTCCAAGGTGGAACCGAGCACAGCTTTGCCTAGTCGATGCCGACCATGGCTTCGACACAAGTGCCGAGCACGGCTTCGTTCCACGAGCGACCGCGTCCTCTCCTTGGCTGCTGATTATGCTAATGGTCCAGCCCAGCATCATAGAGATAACCTGAAGCCCGGTTTAGACACGAAGCCCACAATTGGTGCAACCGACTCTACGAAGACTTAGGAGGCCTAGCCGCCTTAGAGGAGCTATATATATGTCTCTTTGTACAAACCCTAAGAGGATCCGCAATTTTTCACATACACAAGCATTGTACTAAAATTTACACAGCAATAAGAACAACTCTTTCTCAATCTCTTGTGATCCCTAGTTAACATAGAAATTTCTAAATTCCCCTCACGAACTCTTACAAATCTAATTGTGTTGGTTTCGACCCCCACAATTTGGCGCCGACTAAGGGGAACCTAGAGAGTTTCTAACTCACGAAAGCTAGGGTTTCGCAACACCCTCAAGATGTCAGGAAGCAACAGCATGAGCAGCAAAGGGTCCTCATCTCACAGGAACGACGAGGCAATAGAGAATTCCGTTGAGAACACCGCGCCTCACGCTACTAGCAACCTGACGGCTACCACAGAGATCAAGTAGATGCTGAGACGCTAGAGAAGAGAGGACGGGATCAAAAGAAGCATAACGAAGCTACGATGAGCGAGCTGCGAGCGCTCAAGAGAAAGACACACAAAAGATCTCGTGCCCATCCAACACGTCTCAGCTTCAACATGCCTCGAACCTATCGAAGGAACCGGAACAAGTAGCTGCCGCCTCGGACCGATCGCACAGTCCCAGAGGACTTGCCTCCACCACCGCCTCGTCGGGAATCTGATGCAACTCCCGAGCGTGTGGTGAAAAAGTCGGACAAATATCAACCACCTCGGAGACGAGCCCGGACCGACACAGCTGCTTACAACGATTTCGCTGATGAAGAAGGGGCTCCAGTCTTAGCGGAGCTCTACAGGAGAGAGCAAGAGCGTATGGCTCCACAAGGCTCCCGTGACGAAGAGGTGGCTACACTGAAAGCCCAATTAGATCAGGTCGTCTCCGATCTGCGGACTACCAAGCTGCAGATGTACCGAAGCACGGGAAAGGCTCCTGGGGTCGCCTACGTGCTGGAGAAAGCACGGAACAAGCCTTTTGCTGAGAACATCGCGAGGGCTAAAATCTCCGATCTTGGATAAAACAATTAACTTGAAAGCTTCTTGTCGTCACCTTACAACAACTCAAACTGGTCTCGTCGTTACCAGGCTTGTCAACCTCACACATCGTAGACCCGCATGGGAAGTGGGGTGAATGGAGGGGCTGCGAGCTCAGAAATTGTCAATACAAACCACGGTTCAACCCGCAAGGTGATAGGAAACGGACAATGGGGTTAGAGATTCGTAACAACTCGTTGATGGGCTTGAAGAAACAAAGTCTTAGGCCCAAATTCAATCAACTCGTTCTCACCTCGCAAAGCTCCTCGCTCCATCAACTTAGCCCACCTCGGTCTACCTCGCCAGAACTGGAGGCGACCTTATCAGTTTACGAGGGTTCCAAAATCCACCTCGCCGCAGCTCCGAATCAACCTCGCCTCCACGTAATCTATGAAAAATCAGGAGAAGCTTTGATTTTGGCTCGAAAATCCCTCTCTCCGACCAAGCCAGCTCGTCTGCCTCGCCAACCTCGCAGATGATCTCATGACCTAGCGACCTCGCCACCATACTCCACCTCACTGTAGGATCAACTTAGACAACAAGAGCATTGTGGCAAGGCCAAGCGAGCTTCTCTTCTTCAGATTCAACTTCACTAATTCAACGATGCAACAAGCTAACTTCCCGAACGCGTGAGCTCTCCTCCTCGCCGGACCAACGTCCCATTACCTCTCCGAGCTCCTCCTCGCCAATTCCTCTCTTCGAAACCAAATCAACCGGCAGACTCGAGCTCACTGAGCCAACTCGCGAGCTCACCGAGTCAACTCGTGAGCTCACTTAGTCAACCTGCGAGCTCTAATTTGCTCCAAATCGGCTTCGTTTTCGGCACTGCAAGCTTCGCAATTCTCAATCAAGACCTAGAAAATCAAGCGTCAACAGGGCAAGCTCGCTTCTACGACAACATACTCATTTCATACGATAGCCCATGAGCTCAACTTCTCTAGTTCAACCTTGCGACCTCGTCACCATCTAATCGAGCTCACTGACAAATCAAACTACCCTGCTAGCTCAGATTGTCATACAAGCTCAGACCCACCTCTGAATCAAGTTAACAACATGAGCATAATATCTGCTTAAAATAGCTCGTAAGAATGACACCAACACCTCGCCAAAGCAGAGAACGTCTTGCTAAAACTGCGAGTTAATCAACCTCGCAAGATGATGATTGAAGCTCGCAACACCTCGACCAGCTCTTCTTTGCCTTGCCGAGTCACGACCTGCGAGTTCATAGTAACCACGTAGCAACGGTGCGAGCTCAGACTTGCCTCGCAAGATCTTCCCAAGGTCGAATCAACTAGGTGGTGCAAGCTCGCAGCAAGCCAGCTCGTCCGCTTCACCTCGAGTTTCATCTCGACCTTACAACCGTGTCTCCTCACCAAGATCACCTCGCTGCAGCTTTAGAATTCGTTATCACCTCGCCGCTCTTCAACTCGGCATCATCGCAATACCAACATATCACGTGTTTTTATTCTTCCTAATGTCGCCGACGTGCACAATGAAGAATTTCACATCCAAAAAGCTTTAACAAGTTGGGCCTTGCAAGAACAAGTTGTGGCCCAAATCAAATCAGGAGACAAGACTCTTTGCGGTTGTTTCACTCAGTCAAACGCTAACACTAAAGCTCGGTTAAACGCAAGCACTTGAGTTCAACCACTTGGCAAGTCAAATCTGGATAAACATCAAGCAAAGCCTTATCATCTGGGCTCGGCATCATCTTGCGACATCAATCTTTATCGGAACGGACTTCATCAAGAAATTCATGTCATAACCTCGCTGTAGCTACGCAAAACCACATCGCGGCTCGCACTCGTTTTCAACCTCAATTCCACATCATAACTTTGATTCGATCACATGATCTCACAGTAATCATAACGCAAGCTCCATTGAGTCAACTCGTCCACTGAGTTAACTTGTTGACCTCGCGAGTTTATTCTCCAAAATCAGCCTCTACCTTGCAATCGGACAGAATCAATGAGTTGAGGTTATCTCGTCGCACCTCGTAAGCTCGTGGGAGCTTCGAGTCACCTTGCAATAAGACGGCTCGTTTCTTCTCCACCTCATCTCGATTCACCGTACAAACAACCTCGCCGAGCTCTACCACCTCGCCAGAGTAAGTCGAGCTCGACCCAGCTACGGAACGTGACAACATAAGCTTCGGTTTCAATTCAAGAGTTAACCTTTTCGCCTCGCTACGAATCACCTCGTCACCTTGCATCACGAGCTTCAGATTCGCTATCCTGACTAATCAACGGATGCAAGAAGATAATACCTATGAGCACGGGCTCGACAACCTTGTTGATCAGCTCCACTAACCAGCACCTCAACCTCGCGAGCACCACTTCTCTACTTTGCAACTCCTCGCGATCTCGTTTCGCTTCACCAGTAAGCTCTGGTTAAAGAAATCAGTCTCGCAGCCTCACCTCGCCGAGTCAACTCGCCCACTTCGCCAAATCACAAGATTTCTTTGCCTTATCTCGTGACCTTGGCAACAAATCAAACCTGCGAGCTAACCGAATTCACCTTGCGAGCTTGTCACTACTTGGCTAGACCTCAGCGTCAATTTCGATATTGAGCTTATGGCAAAGCACAACCACCTCGACTTCTTCACCTCGTGGGCTCGTCAACACTCGAGTCCACCTTGCAGACTCATCGATTCGCTCATCTCACCTCATGGATGCGAAACCCATCTGCAGCGACTACGACATCAGCACGGCAAAGATTCGGAAGCGAGCATATTTTTCCTACAAGGCCAAGTCTGTTGTCTCGCCTACATAAGAGTCACCACCTTTTTTGAAGGTGTAAACGAAACACCCACCCAGACTGCGACGCCACCACCTTTTTCAAAGCACAAGCCTCATCTCCAGATGAGCTCCACATGATCTCCTCCGCCTTCGAGGGGGGGAGTGAATGTTTTCACTTAAAGC
Source organism: Draba incana (assembly GCA_963576765.1). NCBI lineage: Eukaryota > Viridiplantae > Streptophyta > Magnoliopsida > Brassicales > Brassicaceae > Draba > Draba incana. The sequence continues at coordinate 18,450,382 of OY755202.1, read as the reverse complement.
CTCGTTCTGTACGAGCTCACTTTATCTCCTTCACCTTCAGGGGGGGGGGGGAGTGAGTGCTTTTCACAGTCTCTAGACGACTTCAGTTCCTTCCTTCGTCTAAAAGGGGGGGGAGTGGGGTACCCGTACGCCACTCCTTGACAAAATCATTGACAACGTCATCGTCAATCACAAACACTCGCCACAACACTTATCATGAGAACAACTTATCCTTTACAGACTAATCAAAGCTTTAATCGAGTAGAGTCATTCTGCATTTATTGCTGCTGGCCACAACAATAGTGTAGAAATACGAACACAATGACATCCACAACGGATACAGCGCGCTATATAAGTACCAGTGTTCAGTATTGGGTCATGCCAACTGATCACCAGTGTTCAGTATTGGGTCATGCCAACTGATCACTCAGAAACCCAACAAACATCGTTGGTAAAATGCAGCTGCTAATGACCTCCGTTCGAATTATACCCTGAACGTGTCATTCAGAAACCCATGATACACTCTGGTCAAATCTAAGGTGAACTTGTTCTCGGACAGACGTGTCTCGAGAACGGCACCATTCCAAAAAGCCCAATAGCAACGTTGGCAGATAGAGAGCGTAAACGCATTCGCATTCTCTCTACTTAACAAAGCCTCATTCATGAGCAAACAAAGCCTCATTCATGAGCAAACAAAGCCCCATTCGGGAAGCCCAACGTCAATGCTGGCAAACACATGAAAAAAACGCTTGACAACTCAAAAAACTCCTAAGTATAGGAATAACATCAACAACATCTAAAGCAAGTGCCTGGATCTGAAACCGTCAGGGTTCATCATGAACAAAAGCTACAAAGTTATCTCGCATTCTACACAATGCAATGATCCAAAATACTAGCAAGGATACAAACCATCCAATGCTATAACCGAAATCGTCAAATCCAACAAAGGTTTTCAGAAACAAAAGTCATAAAAAGGCTACAAATCGACTAAGTCATGAACGGAGAGGAATGGTCACCCATCGGCCTCCTCGTCCTCATCAGCTACACCATCACCCTCGGACCGACTTGAAGATGCAACCACGGGGTCGACATGACTTGGAGACGTGACCATGCGGTCGGTCCGGTCGGGAGACAGACCACGCGTTCGGACCGATCAAGAAACGCAACCACGCGGTCGGCCTGGTCGGGCGAAGCGACCACATGATCGGTCCGGATGGGTGTCTCGACCATGGGATCGGCATCGCCCAAGGATGCGACCACGCGATCGGTTTCGCTCGATGTCACAAGCATGGGTTTGGTCCCGCTCGACACCGCGATCGCACGATCGGTTCCCCCCAAAGACTCGACCGCGGGTTCAGTTTCACTCAACACCGCGACCACGGGGTCGGTCCGAGTCGGGAGCACGACAACATCTTCGGTTTGGTTCGGCGACACTTCCGATTCGCCACGGTCAACCAAACCAAGTTTCATCTTATCCATAACGCTATCAAAGATCTACAATAACCCAAAGGAAAGATCAAAAAGTGAATTTTGGTACTTTTCCGTCAAGAATCATATCTATTCCTAAACGAGCTCCAAAGGAAATTCTCATCACATGGCTATTACCCGGAAACGTCATTGACGTTAGCAACCGCATCACGAAGTCTTAAAACCTCCAAAGGGAAGCAAGAAGTCTTGAAATCTTCAAAACGCTTACGGAGTCTTAAAACCTCCTGCATAAAGTCACTCTTATTAGAGATGAGGCCATCAAGAGAAATTCAACTAAGACCGAGGCAACACAAAGAAAAGCCGAGGCGGGAATTTTAAAGACTCGGAGCAAGCCCGAGAAGGAGCTTTGGCAAAACCCGAAGAAGATGGACCAAAGCCGAGCAATGGCATGGGATCCACGAAGAATCAAGTTCCTTGTTCAAGTCCCCTCTTCATGATGCTTGGCGCTCTTTTCCCTTAGTAGTGGTTTTGTCCCAAAGGGTTTTCCCTACTAAGGTTTTAATGAGGCCATCATCTTGTATCTGCCGAGTTCACACTTCACGTTGTTCTGAACGAGCTTGAGGGGGAGTATTGAACAAGATGAGTACTTAGGCGTACTGCAGAAAAGAGTAGGCGAACACTTTGAATTCGAACGAAAATGCCGATATCCAGTACATCTTAAACTCGACACTATTATCTCTAACACTACCGAGCTGGGGGGCTAACTGTTGGGGTCGGTTTTCACCCGCTCAGCATTAACGTCCAAAGACAAAACGACTAAAGAAATGGCCCTCCAGATTCTCAACAAAGAAGGCATAACGGCACCTAAGTCTTACTGCGAAGCGAAGCATGTGGCAGCGGAACAAGGCTAGGAGAAGCCGAAGACGAGGATCGGGACCAGACAGTGCCGACCACGGCTTCAGTGAACAGTGTCATCGATGAACAGTGTTTCGTTGAACAGTACCATCGGTGAACAGTGCCGACTACGGTTTCGGTGAACAGTGCCGACCATGGCTTCGGTGAGCAGTGCCGACCACAGCTTCGGTGAACAGTGCCGGCCACAGCTTTGGTGAACAGTGTCTTCGGTGAACAGTGTTTCAGTGAACAGTGTTTTTGGTGAACAGTGTTTTGGTGAATAGTGCCGACCATGGCTTCACCCTCAGGAGCCGACCACGTGCTCTCCAGCACGGGCCGACCACAGGCTCGGTCCAAGGTGGAACCGAGCACAACTTCAGTCCAAGGTGGAACCGAGCACAGCTACGCCTAGTCGATGCCGACCATGGCTTCGGCACAAGGGCCGAGCACGGCTTCGTTCCACGAGCGACCGCGTCCTCTCCTTGGCTGCTGATTATGCTAATGGTCCAGCCCAGCATCATAGAGATAACCTGAAGCCCGGTTTAGACACGAAGCCCACAATTGGTGCAACCGACTCCACGAAGACTTAGGAGGCCTAGCCGCCTTAGAGGAGCTATATATATGTCTCTTTGTACAAACCCTAATAGGATCCGCAATTTTTCACATACACAAGCATTGTACTAAAATTTACACAGCAATAAGAACAACTCTTTCTCAATCCCTTGTGATCCCTAGTTAACATAGAAATCTCTAAATTCCCCTCACGAACTCTTACAAATCTAATTGTGTTGGTTTCGACCCCCACAAGGTTGCTGCTAAAAGGAAGGAGAAGACAGCGACTGAGTTAAAGAAGAAGGAAGAGAAGGCAGCGGCTGAGTTAACAAAAATGTACCGGACAGGTAACTCCTGAAAGTCAACAAAAAATGCTAGATGCATTTAGGCCACTGATGCAAATGATCCCTGCAATGATCAATGCTGTAATTCCTGGCAAGAAAACCGTTTGCGAAAAACAATTTGAGTTCAGATGGAAAAGCGGCAAAAACATTCCCCAAAACACCCAAGTTGGCGATTGTGGGGTGTATTCACTGAAGTTTATCGAGTGTCTAGCGCTTGGTGTAACTTTTGATGGGATATGCGATGTAAATATCCAGGGTTTACGGGTGAAGATGGCAGCAGAGATCTTCGATGAACGAGGACATGATATGTGTGCGCAGTTCAACTGATTTACCTATTATGAACCTTCTATTTATTTTTTTATTATTAGGATTTGAATGTAAATGGTATGTTTTTAGTATATAACTTATGGTTTTTATGATATATTACTCAGCCATTTCGTTTAGATAACTCAGCTATACCCTAAATTCGGAAATGTAATTTAAAGACTTCTGGTATGTTTAGATAACTCAACCGTGTCATTTAGATAACTCAGCCATACCCTAAAACCATTTATATAAGATTTAAGACTTACAAAATTATAATTAAGCTCATTTTTTTAAATCTAAATGAATATAAATCAACTGAATGTGTATAGTTTCTTCAATTTATACAACTGAATGTGTATGAAATCGAAAATGTAATCTAATTTGATCTTGAGATATATGTTGTCTTACAAGTACTTCAAACATTACCTATAGATAATTAAGACCCAAAATCATATACAATAAACCATATACAATTTTTTCAATTGAATGTGTATAAATCATATACTTTTTAAATGATATACATTAAACCCTAAACCATGATCCCTAAACCCTAAACTCTAAATCCATAACTCAGCCGTGAAGTTCCTATAACTCAGCCGTCAAGTGTAAAATTTTAAGTTGCGACGTTTTACCTTCCTATCTTTCCCGATTGCGACGTTTCGTCTTCTTATGTCTCTCTCTCTCTCTATGTAGCCCTTCTCATCAAACCTAATCTCATCAAAACCTAAGAAAAAAAAAACCTAAGAAAACATAAGAAAAAAAACATAATCTCATCAAAACATAAGAAAAAACCTAATCTCATCAAAAACCTAAGAAAAAATCTCATCATAACAGACATCATGTCGTTTGTCCCTGCATATATATCTAAGTTCGAGAGCATGGACAATGCCATACACAACATGCAAGATCGGGATAACCTCCCTCTTCTAAACCCTGGTGCGGGTGTCTAGTGTGACAAAACCACTGTTATGTGGTTTAAGTTTTTATAGCGAAAATACAGATGGGATCCGAGGCATAATTTGACAGTTTGGACACAGTTTAATCTGCTGGCTAGAGTTTGGCTTGCTCTCGTCGAAATGTTTGATGAGTTAGGCCCTGATAATTTTTAGTATGGACAATGTAACTTTAATTAAATGTTTTGTTTGTGTTTATATAAATGTATCAGCCGTTTACAACAATTTTTGTATCTCAGCCGTTTACTCCTGATAATTTTTGTTTATATAAATGAAGTTAGCCATGTTATCCGTATCTCAGCCGTCTTAACCATAACTCAGCCGTATCGTCTTCCTATCTCATCCGTCTTAACCATAACTCAGCCGTATCATGACGTTTCGTCTTTCTATACCGTAACTCAGCCGTGTGACCACGTTTCGTGTTTCTATTTTGGGCGGGAAAAATCCTGCCAAAAATCTATAACGCAGCCATAATAATGAATCCACAACTTAGCCGTAATGTAAACAAAATCCATAACTCAGCCATAATAATGGAGGCGACGCCAAGAGGAAGACTCCCAGACTCATTTGTATGTATCCAATTATCAAATAAAAATCAGAAAAGTCTTTGTTCTTCTTTTATATCAGAGCAATGCTCTTGGGTTTGTGATTTGGAGTATTCGGTTTTCAAAAAGTTTTTGAAAATTTTATTTTAAACTTGTTAAGATTAAATTGTTATAAGTGTGGTTTCCATTCCCCTTATGCGCTTAATCTAACACATATTTAGGTGATTTCTCTTGCAAGCGAATGATTGCCTCAGTCATGGTGTTAAGTCCCACATGTTCCCATACATGGTTGAAGTTACACCGGAACCCATTGGAGAAGAAAATTTTTCACCATCCGGGGCCAAACTTGAAGAATTGAAGAAGAAATTGGCTGGGTTATAATGTAATGGCTGATTTATAATGATTAAGTAATTCTGTAATGGCTGATTTATAATGCATTGGCTGATTTATGAATCAAAAATTCGTGGTTTGGCTGATTTAAGAATATATGATGGTTGATTTATGAATGTATGATGGTTGATTTATATAGATAAGAATACTGATATGGCTAATTTATAATGCAATGTCTTAAAGAGTACAAAGTGAACAACTAGATAACACAGTTAAACTACAATGTCTTAAAGCGTGGTTAGCTGCGATCTAGCATCCTCTCTCCGTAACTCAGCCATAATAATGAATCCATAACTCAGCCGTATCGTGACATTTCGTCTTTCTATACCATAACTCAGCCGTGTCACGACATTTCGTGTTTCTATTTTGGGGTCCAAAATCTGTAACTCAGCCATAATAATGAATCCATAACTCAGCCGTATCGTGACATTTCGTCTTTCTATACCATAACTCAGCCGTGTCACGACGTTTCGTGTTTCTATTTTGGCCGGGAAAAATCCCGAATCTATGTATTTAATAAGCCGATTTGACAGTGACCTATACACTCGCCGAAGAGCTGCTACACCTAGCGTAGGTGTGCAGTGACCTATACACTCGCTGAAGAGCCGCTACACCTAGCGTAGGTGTGCAGTGACCTATACACTCGCCGAAGAGCCGCCCAAAATCCCGCCCAAATGTAATTGGCTGAGTTATAATGTAATGGCTGATTTATAATGATTAAGAAATTCTGTAATGGCTGATTTATAATGGACTGGCTAAATTAAGTAATTCTGTAATGGCTGATTTATAATGCACTGGCTGAATTAAGTAATTTTGAAATGTTACGGCTGACTTATGAAATGTTACGACTGACTTATGCAATGTTACGGCTGACTTATGCAATGTTACAGCTGACTTATGCAATATTACGATTCAGTTTCTTCAGAACCGTTAATCAAATTGGGCGTGAATATCGACGAAATGTAAACAATCGTAATTCAAATTGGGCATGAATCCATAACTCAACCGTAATGTAAACAAAATCCATAACTCAGCCGTAATACAACAAAAAATTAAAGCTATAACTCCGCCGTAATACAACAAAAAATTTATACAAACTTTCTACATTGGACAAGTTCTTGCATTATGCCCAACCTGTTTACAACGAGAACACGTGTGTTCTTTCCTAGGACGTTTCTTCTCAAGTGCAATTTCTAGAGCATATTTCATCCTACCATTCTTAGGCTTTCCTAGTGGTTGATGAACAACCGGGGGAAAGCACGGTTGGTTAGTTACGTTATCTAGAACTTGGAGCGCTGAATCTACCGGCATGATCGACTCAGCGTATGCGTTTACTAAATAATTCTTGTGATAGTAAGGACTGCACATTTATCCCTGTACTCGGCAGCTACGATTGCATGCACACATGGTAATTTCTCTCTTTCGAAACGCCGGCATGTGCATGTTTTTCTGTCCAAATTCACAACATGGAAAGAATCCCCAGAAGATCCATATATAACTTCAGTGTGATAATCATCAATCCTTTGTGCCACCATAAGTCTGGCGGCAGTAACACGACCCTATTATAAATACAGAATCAAAAAATGTTATGGTTGACTTATGAAATGTTACGGCTAACTTATTCAATGTTACGGCTGACTTATGAAATGTTACGGCTGACTTATGAAATGTTACGGCTGACTTATGCAATGTTACGGCTGAATTATGCAACCTGTTTACGGCTGACTTATGAAATGTTACGGCTGACTTATGAAATGTTACGACTGACTTACACCACGCGAAAGCGTGGTTAGCTGCAATCTAACATCCTATCTCCGTTCAACAAACCAAATGGTCATCATAACCCGTATCGATTCTAATAGTCGAACAATGTTAAGACTTCTTGCATTTGACAGTGCATGGTTCATTGATTCCGCTATGTTCGTAGTCATCAAATTGTACCTTTCGCCCGGGAAATGAACACGCGCCCACAGTCAGACATCAGCTCTTTTGAGGTAGCCATGGAGTTCAGGATTAATCGCTTGAATCTCCTCGTATATCGCAGTAAAATCAGCCATCCTACAACATCTTGCCGCTTTCTTTACCAGACAAAAGACATATTTTTCTTTGTACTGTCCCAAAATGTTCTTATATAAATGATAAGTGCAAATTCCTCGAGAAGCCAACGGATACACATTCCCAATTGCTTTCCCTATCGAGTTATGCCTATCCGAGATTATCGCAAGACCCTCATCGTCAGGAATTGCAAGTTTTAGCTGCGTCAAAAACCAGTGCCACGAATCATCATTTTCAGTGTCAACCACACCAAAGGCAATTGGGAAAATCTGAAAGTTACCATCCTGGGCTAGTGCTGTGAGAAGCGTCCCTTTGTATTTACCCTTAAGAAACGTACTGTCGACAACAAAAACTTTACGCATGAAAAGAAACCCATTTACGCTCGCACCAAATGCAAGGAACACATACATGAATCTTCCAAACTCATCGATTTGAAGACGCGTAATTGTAACCGGATTTGCCCTTCTTATCTTGTATAAGTAAGAAGGCAAGTCTTCGAACCCACTCTCAGGAGTTCCCATCTCGATTTCCCTTGCAAATCTTAGCGTTCTATGTGATTTCCAATAATCCATCTGACAACATGGAAAATGATACAAATAAGTCAGCCGCATCGTAACAATAAGTCAGCCAAAACGTACTAGTAACTCAACCGTTAAGTTTAAATAACTCAGCCGTTAAGTTTATAATATAACTCAGCCGTTGAGATTATATAACTCAGCCGTTAATTTTATGATATAACTCAGCTGTAATATAACTATAAATCAGCCGCATCCTAAAATTAAGTCAGCCGCAACGTACTAATAATTACCTTTACACCAAATTGCTTCTGGATAGATATTCCAACACTCCTAGGTCAAACTGACGGACCAACGTCGCCGAGAAATTCCTTGTACAACTCTCCTGAAATAGCCTCTGTTGCTTTTCGAGATCGACCAGAACGCTCAGTTATAGAACATGTATGATCCGAATCGTAAATACGAACATAAAATGCCGGGGGATCCCCTAGTGTAGTAGCACGAACTCTCCAGAGACATCCACCAACCCAACACTTAACAACGAGTGTATCCGAATCGGATACATCTACATCAAAATCAAATCGATCCCTCACCGTAAGAAGTTTCAGTCGTTTCTCCAAATCCGCTTTACTCTCGTATCGTTGCCCTACCGAGAGGTTTAGAGAATTCATATCTAACCCTGGAACCTCCGGATTCCCTTTGGATCCGTTCGTCAACAAGTTATGAGGTCTCTTCTTTGGAGGTAGTGTCGGTGAATCTTCGTCTTCGTATAAACTGAAGTTATCATCTTGAGATGACTCACCATCCGAGTCGTCAAACATATCAAATCGGCTTTCAAATTCATCATCTTCTTCGCCTACTTTATTTTCTTCGCCTACTTCATTTTCTTCGCCTACTTCATCTTCTTCGCCTAATTCATCTTCTTCTACTTCATCCTCCAAATTGAAACCATCATAACTCCCATTGTAATCTTCGGATCTAGATTCAACTTTTGAGCTATAAGTGAATAAAATTTTATTATTCTGTCTCGCTCCGTCATTCCGACTAATTTCATTCTCCGTAATCTCCACACAAAGACGTAAGTGTTCAATTTTTCTGAAGCTTAAAAAAACTTGCAACTGTCGAGTATTGGAGAGGTAAACTGGTGGAGTATCGTGTGCCATTGTTTTCAAAGCTTTATTCGAGAACATGTAGCTCAGTTGAATCTGATGGCTCGACTCCTTCAATCCGTAATCATCGAGTACTATCTTCGCAAGTTCGCCTAGTGTTTTTTTCTCATCTATATGCACAACTCTACACCCTCTACCATCGGCGTTGAATACATATATGTGTTTCTTAACCCAGTTACCGGAAACAATAATTACCGGATCCATAAGATCTCTGATGAATGAAAATAATGAAAAAGGTAGATGAAGAAGAATAAGAAGAAGGTCGTAGATGAAGAACCCTAATTTGTAAGAGCTGATGACATGGAAAATAAGAGTTGATCACATGAAAAATCGAAACTGATGACATGGAATATCGGTAAGTCAGCCGCCAAACAAACACATAACTCAGCCATTAATAAATCAAGTATAATGTAAGTCCGCCGCAACGTGAATAGTATTTCAGTAATTAATCTTTCGATAATAAATCAGCCGTAATTAGGCTAGGAAATATTAAGTCACCCGTATTGTCAAATAAATCAGCCGTCAAATGAATGCTATTCTAGTAATTAATCTTTCGCTAATATGTCAGCCGTAACCAGGTTGAGTTATTGTTAACCCAGCCAATTACAGCTGATTTACGTAAGTCAGCCGTAACTACCTCTCATAAGTCAGCCAACCGGAGAACATAACTCAGCCGTCTCATATCTAAAACTCAGCCAATTTTCCACAAATCAGCCCGCCGTTGTATAACTCAGCCGTAACTTGTGTTCGTTAGTCAGCCGTTATCTCATAAGTCAGCCAGATTTCTGTAAATCAGCCTTAACTAATGGCTGATTTATGTTCGTAAATCAGCCGTTATCTCATATGTCAGCCAGATTTTTGTAAATCTGCTTTAACTAACGGCTGATTTATGTTCGTAAGTCAGCCGCTATCTCATAAGTCAGCCAGATTTCTGTAAATCAGCCGTAACTAACGGCTTATTTATGTTTGTAAGTCAGGCGATCTCTCATAAGTCAGCCGCGTCTTTTAACTCAGCCGCAACGTAACCATAATTCAGTTCCAACGTAACCATAACTCAGACGTAGCGCTTTACGGCTGAGTTCATTAATACACGTCAGCGATTTCTTACGTGGTTGCTTACTTGGCTACGACATTTTTGTAATTACGTTTTTTGTCACAACGTAACAAAAAGGCATGTTGGATATTAAAAAAATGCCAGTAATACAAAAAAGTTTTATATGATTCTAGTCATATTACCTAAATTCTGTGGGATTTGAGCAAAGTACCCTAAAATTTTAGTTATACATATTCTGATATTCACACACACAACACACATGAACCAAACATTTCTATACACACACACGTCACCACTCAGTGCATCAGTATGTGGCCTAACCCCATAATGCATAGAACTTTTGATGCAGTCGACACTTGGAAACATTCCAAAAACTTCTTGTTATATATCTTTTTTATTATTATAACATGATATAATTTTCCACGGAAAATTTTATTTTCTTTAAACAATGATTTCTTTGAAAGTTTTAAGGATATGCATGATTTCATATACAGTATCATTTATATTTAAGGTGTTTAGATTTTATGGTTTACTAGTAGTTTTTTATAATGATTTTCTATCATCATATATATTTTTATAAACAGTTTTCTAATCCTACTGCTGAGATTTGTCTGATTGTTCGACAATGACATTATATATGAAAATGTGATAATATAAAATTATTTATCATTGTGAGAATTTGAATCTATGTGATAACGCAACTATGACATTAGTACTAATTTTTTCTTGAAATGGGATTTTATGCATATATATATTAGAAATTCCAAAAGTTGAAATGGATCTAACTAATAATATATAAGATATATGAACCAATCCATTTCTTATCGAATGATTTTGAATTGGAAGTTTATGAAATTTAATATGGTATCAATAACCAAATTTCATGCAAGTAAAGAGGTCCATATAATACCGTTCGAAATAAGAAAGCAATTAGAATTTCTTTATTAGTGATCATTAGAAAAGAAAGTATGAACGAAAGCGTTTCTGGAATCAAATATTTACCCAAAAAGTATGAATTCAACCCCAGAAAAAAAAAGAATATAAAACGGGGAATTTGGAAAAATAGGCCACATTAAACTTGGTTTTGTCTCAATACCATTTTTTATATTTTTGCTAATTTTTACCTAAAATACCCATAGAGAAAATAAAAAATATTCAAAATAAAGGGTTTTTAAATTTTTTAAAAAAATCTAATAATTAAGAAAATAAAAATATTAGTCATCTTTATGTGTTAAAATATTTTTAAAACTTTAAAACAATGGTTAAAATTAATTATATTTTTTCTATCTACGACTTGGAAAATTGACATTCTACGTCTACGAGTCGATAGATGTTTAGTTCTACTTGATGCATTATGTTCTAAAGTCCATAGAATATGTTTTCCGCTACTTGCACTTAGTGCTACCAAGTTCTGAATTCGCATTCACCGCTCCTTATATCTTCAATCCATTTCAGAATATATGTTCTACAACAGTGTCTATCATCTACCCAAATTTAGAATATGTGTTCTAGAAAGTTAGTTTCAGATTCCTTAAATCTAGATTGTAAATATTTTCTAATTAATGCAGTTTAGTAAAATAGTTGCATTTCAAATTAATTAAATTTAAATTATTACGTAATTATTTTATTTTTTCTTAATTAATTATATTTAATTTTTCCTTAATTAATTGTTATGTTATGTTAATATTCTTTTTTAAAAAATAATAAATAACCTAAACTATATCAATATATTCCATCAAAAAAAAAATTTCTTTTTTTGAAATTCAATAATTAAAATTTCATTTCTAAAACATAAAATCATTTAAAAAACAGAATTTCCTTATTTTGATTTTTATTATTTTTGAAATGAATTTAACATATATATTAAATCAAAATTAAGGGTAATTTTGGGTTATTGAAAAATTTAAACTTAATGGGACAAAACCATATTATTAAAAGATTAATGGGACAAAGACAAGTTCAAAGTGTCCTAATTTTACAAATTTCCCACGAACGTATGCATATTCTTCACTAATGAACTCTTTTTTTTTAAACGACAAAGAACTTCATTAACTTAATAAGGTAGTTCGGTTACAAGGATAGTTGATGCCAATAAGAAGCTAATACATTTAGATTCAATTCTTGTGAAAAGAAAAGATGTTTCATGGGATGAACCATGTGGTTTGAAAACCTTCGAGACTAACGATGATACTCGGACCAATTGTAAGGATTCAGATTTTACCGAGCTTGTCCTTATATCTTCTTCTAGAACATGTGACGAGGCCACTCGGGCTTCGGGACTAGCCACCAAGGATACAAGAGTTTTGAATTTACACTCATCATTTAGATTCCATTTGCCGGCACGAATCACAGCTATTACAACTATTGCAAACGATAAACTGATGCAACTAGCTAAAACCCTAGATTTCCTTTTACTAATTATGGATTCCAGCTCAACTAATAAGCAAAATAAGTCATGGGCCAAGCCCTCTAAATTTTCTACAAGGCCCATTAACACAATAATGAGAGAGGAGCTTACGGGGGTTGGTCGGTGGCTAGGTTCCGGTGTGGCCGGGGACAAAGTCGGTGAGTTTTTGAACCACCGCCAACGATGTGGCGGATTTACAATCGGATTAGTTCCAATGGTACGATGGTGGAGATGGGACCCTTTGTCGGAATCATGGTCGACGATGGTTGTAATGGTTGGGAAGATAAGAGCACCACTAGCTCTCGGCAAGATAATGGATTTTGCAGACCTCAGAGTAGACATCGGAGAAGACGGTACGGCTAGATCTGGTGGTTCGGTTGGGGGGCCTATTTTGTTTCTGGTACCAAAAACAAAAATCGAACGGTGAGAGACTAGATCAGAATCACCTGATCTCCTTACCATGACCTTCGTTTTCACCGGGGACAAGAATGGGAGGCTACTAAGACAAAGTGTAGTTTCGAATCAACTACCACCGTTTCTCTGTTCATATAATGGAAGTCGGATTGGAATCTAGGAAGATAGAACCACACCGGGACCCTTGACTACAACAGCAAACACCCCAACAAATTATTACATATTTAAGTCATATTTTGAAATTTTACTCAGAAGAAAAAGTTTGAGGATATGACTTTATGTGATTATATATATAGTAATTATGTTATATCATACGATGAGTCATGTATAATGATGGGGGATGTGGTGAAGAAAATAAGATATGTGGGAGTCGAAACTCGAACAATTAAACTTGTCAAAGGTTTAAAGCTACGAACGAAAAGCTTAAGAATCGTCAATCGTAAAGATTGTTATTGATAGAACTTTTGTGTATAAGTGTTTTGCATATTCAGTTGTGGATCCCTTTCTCAAGGGTGACACATGAATATCTATACTAGTTTAAATCGGCTAAGCCTATTCCAAAGAGTAAAAGGAAAATTTCCTAAGTCGTAAGGGTTTCCCATTATTCGAAGTTGGCCATCGATACGTGGGCTTCATCTTCTGGGTTTGCGCTATACTAGACTTGTCGCTACGGCCCAAATCCATCTCATTGCTAACTCATCTCGTCGTTAACCCATTTCGTCGTTAGCTCCATAGCGTCGCTAACTCATCTCGTCATTCATCGTTTAACTCGGCACTGTTACTTTTGTAGGAACATCGCAATACTGGTTTATGTACGAAATGGTTTACGTACAGATTGCGAATTAAGATCACTGTCTAGCTCGGGAAAGTCATGTCGTGCCGCCAAAACTCGGCGAAGCTGGACCAAATCGGCATAACGAAGCCGACAGAGCTGTTTACAATAGGAGTCGTAAACAGTTGCGATGATAGAATATGCAAATAAACTAGGCACTAATCTTCATCATAACATCAATGCCATTTCTAACCGTTGTTCTCGGGAGAGAGGATTTCGACCCCAATAAGATTCGGCTCATTTTAGTTACTATTACTGTAGGGAAAATTACCCAATATTCTTTGTGTGAAAAGTTGGGATTAGACAACTAGTGTATCAAGTCCAACAATTTTAGTATTATTCAAAAGGATTAGTACAAAAGTAGTTTGTAAGTGAACATTGTTTTTGGGTTCTTCTTAGGTTCATGTTACAAATGAAACCAAGCACCCATATTTATAGTAGCAGTGTCTTAAGTCCTACCTTATTCTAGATTATTCTCTAAACATTGTCCACTTATGTTCTAACATATTCTAGAACTATCTCTAAACCTTATCCTAAAGTAACTTATCATGATAATTTTAGAGACTTCAACTTATCCATAGCTTTATTTAATCTTCTTTATCATTCTAGAATCTTCTTCATAGTTCTAGAATTGTCATCACTCTTCTCATAATTTGTTTGGGCTAATGGAAGGAAAATCCAACAAATTTCCTTCTTCCCGAATTAGCTCGAAGTTGACGGTTTTCAAAATTTTTGATTGGCAACATTTTGGTCATAATATTTGACCAGTTCTCATTTGTGTGTACCTTGCCGAGATGTAGAAGTTTCTCTTCCATAACTTATCGAACAGAACTTATCGAATTCAATAATGACGTATATCGATGTGCCTTGAGCGGGAGTGCAATTTTGAATTATTTGCTAAGTGAATAGCACCATGGTTATCACATAGCATATCATGATATACTTATCTTGCTTAACTCCAAGCTCAAGCAAGAAGTTCTTCATCCATAACATCTCCTTACAAGCTTCAGTGGTTACGGTATACTTTGCTTCAATAGTAGACAAGGCAATACTATGCATCAGTATAGCTATTTAACTCAAGCTTCCTATTTTCAAAGCATAAGCATCTTTAATAGTGCCTCGTAGATAAAGGAGTATCCACTTGAGTGCCTTACAGTGCTCTTTTCCTGGATTGGCTAGGAAGAGACTCACAACCCCAACTGCATAGGAAATATAAGGTCTTGTACACACCATGGCATACATAAGACTACCAATTGCTGATACATTTGGGATAGTCTTCATTTCTTCCTTCTCATGCTCACTTGTTTGACTTTGCTTCGTACTTAGCCTAAAATGTCCAGCAAGTGGAGTGTTTAGTGGCTTCGCCTTCTACTTGTTGAATCACTCCAATCCCTTTTCAATATATCGTTCTTGGGATAGCCATAACAGCTTTTTTCATCTATCACGAGTGATGTTCATTCCAAGATTCTGTCTTGCTGACCCCAAGTCTTCATGGCAAAACACTTGCTCAAGTCTTTCTTCGGAGCATCTATCTTGATGCGTTCCTGGCCTACAATCAACATATCATATACATAAAGCTAAAGTATGAGGAAGTCGCCGCTAGTGTACCTCTTCATGAAGATACAATAATCATTCTTGATTTTCTTGAAGTTATGATCCATTATAAAGGAGTCAAACTTTTTGTACCATTTTCTTGAGGCTTGCTTAAGACCATAAAAGGTTTTTCTTCAATCGGCATACCATGTTTTCTTTGCTTTGGACCTTGAATTTTTTAAGTTGATCCATGTAGATCTCCACTTCAAGTTCACCATGGAGGAACACCGTCTTGACATCAAGTTGTTAAATCCCCAAGTCTAGAGTTGCTGGTAGACAAAGAACTACTTGGATAGAAGACATTTTCTTCACTGGATAGAATATCTCTTAAAAGTTTATCACCTTTCTTTTGGTTGAATCCTTTCATGACCAACCGAGCTTTGTATCTAGGCTTTGAGCTCTCATCTTTGGATTTTATCTGGTACATCAATTTGTTCTTAAGAGCTCTTCTTCCTTTCGGTAATTTCACCAACTCATACATGTGATTCTCATACAAGGAATCCATTTCATCTTGCATGGCTTTTACCCTTTCATATTTATGAGTATTGAATATTATTTCTTCATAGCTTTCAGGCTCTCCGTGAGAGTCACATACTCATCAGGAGTATATCTTGTGGATGGTATCCTACATGTGGCTGACCATCTTAGTTCAACTTCCTCTTCGTCTTCTTCTTTAACTTAGTCAACAATATCATATGAAGTACTAGCGCCTTCCTCATGATCAACATCATTATTCGTAATCGCTTCTTTTCTATCCTCATATGATTGGCCATGATCTATGTTTTTTTTTAACCCTTATCTTTGGTTTCTCTGTTCTTTTTATGTCTTCGAGAGTTTGGTCCTCGAAGAACACAACATCTCTTACAACCTTCCTATTTGTCGGATCCCAAAATCGATAAACAAACTCATCTCTTGGTAGATGCACTCCTTAGTCTTAGAGTCTAGCTTAGCTAGTTCATCCTTAAGGTTGTGAACAAATTCCCTACATCCAAACACCTTCAAGTGATTAAAAAAAGTTTTCTTTCGTGACCAAACTTCTTTTGGGATATCACCATCCAAGGGAACAAATGGCATGGTGTAAGGTTGATGATGTCAACTACGGTCATTATAGCTTCTCCCCAAAACAACTTTGGTAACTTTGCATGAGAGATTATACATCGAACTCTTTCTCCAATTGTCCAGTTCATTCTCTATGTATTACCATTTAATTGAGGTGTCTTAGGAGGAGTCTTCTCTATCTTGATTTCACGAGTCTTGCAGAATGCCTCAAAGGATCCTTAGGATTCACTACTGTTATCTGATCGAATACATTTTATTTTTTGGCTTGTATCTCGTTCTACTCGAGCTACAAACTCCTTGAAAGCATAAAAAACTTGACGTTTCGATTTCAGTAGGCGTACCCATATTTTACTTGAGTGGTCGTCGATGATGCACCATCCATGGATTTCTCAGACATTGAGCATATATCGGTATGCACGAGTTCAAGGAGGTATTTTCAGTACAGAAGATCTTTGGAAAGCGACTATGTGTTGTTTTCAAGCTAAGTAATCAGAACACGCTTCGAGAGACATACCATTCATATCAGGGAGAGGTTTCTTTCCAGCGAGGATAGTTAGATCCTTCCCACTCATAAGACCGAACCTCTGGTACCATAACTCCATGTTTGTATTTGCGACGTTTACCTCCTCCTTGCAAAGCTTAGCTTATGTCACATATAGTGACCCTCTTTCGTTTCTCGAGCCATAACCAAGTTTCCTTTATTTAGCTTCCATTTTCCTTCACTAAAGTAATTTCTTAAACCAACATTGTCAAGCTTTTCAATTGATATGAGATTGAGACGCATGCCAAGGACATGTCTCACATCATCGAGAGCTAGCTTACATCCAATGTTTGAAGTAAGGATGACGTCTCCCTTTCCATCAATCTTGTTTCTTCCTTGATTTCTGATATACCCTGTATTTTACCACTTTTACTACTTATTTCTATCTATTTTATATACTATTTAATAAGCTTTTCTATCAAAAGAGGTAGTTTTCTCGTATATTTGGTTTTTAAGAGTCATATAGGTCAAATCATCAAAAAGGGAGTAAAAACGAGAAAAATGAGTATTCTTCATCCTACAACAACTTATCAAAGTCAAGGAAGCCAATCCAAACTCTCAAAGTTTAAGATTTCACTATTTCTCAAGTTGGACAGAAAGTATGTCTCCAAATGATCACCACGGACGGAAGACCAAATCAACATGGACGGCGATAAAATTTAATATAAAGATATTCCTTTGAGTCAGGTTTCCAATGGAGTTAGAATTATATCAAATAGATTTCCACTGTGGAAGTTATTCAAGTTTTACTGAAGACATGTCATTCTGCCTAGAAGAAGAATCAAGTCCAAGATGGGCTAAGCACCGAACCAACCCATGGGACGGCTCATTTAACTGAAGCCAAGCATAAGGAGATGATTTTGAGCCATACCCTGGACCAATCCGGTGTGACCGATCGGTGCCGTGACCACTTCTGCGCACTTGTCAACAAAAATACGTTTTTGCCCGAACTGAAACCATAGAGCCTTTGCTGATCTAGAACCTCTTCCTACACCTATATATACTTTCTTTTAGCCTCTTGAGAGAAATATAGCAGCCCTAGGCACCACAAATAAATAATAAACATGTATTTTTGTTATTCTCTTTAGATCTTCACCTTTATCCTTTGTAAAAGAGCGATGAAGGCCATGGTGTTCTTCTCAAGCTTTGTGCTTCGAGATCTACCTATGCCGAGCCCTTACTTAGCATGAATCTACTGTTTTATCAACTTCTCTAGTTGCTCCAAGTTTTATAACATGTAGAGTAGTTGTATGTTTGATATAAAGTTATTTTAAAGTTCTTTTGTTGCATCTTTTACATCTTTATTGAGCTTGTTTCTAGATTGATTCTCTATCTTTATTCATACTCAAGGCGTGATCTAGATTAGCTACCTAGTGACCAATTTTAGATTGGTGCCGATTCCAAAAGCTTTTTCACCGATCGAATCTAGTATTTGATAGGTTAGGCGTTTTAACAATTCGAAAGGTTAGTTAAGGAGTTTAATGAACAATCAAATCTCAATCTTACAGCGTAATTCACCTTGTAATAACCACGTGAAAGCCGAGGCTATTAGAATTTGAGTTATAGGTTTCGGAGCCACGAAAGTGGAATCATTCTACTACAGTGATTTGAGTTCTAGAACACTAGTTGCACCTCTTTAAAAGCCGATGTAGAGCATGTTGCATTAGTTCCTTTTCATTTCTTTTATCTTGTGTATTTTAATTTATCTATCCCTTTAATTTATTGTTTTGCTTTGTTTCATTATAAACCCCAAAACCCAAATATATTTTCTCTTAGCTTATTCTGCATCATATAGATTTATAGCGTAACAACATAGTTTCTTGTGGATCGACCCCTAAGTACTACAATTGTCATCTGTGCATTTGCAAATTAGGGTTTCTAAATTTAAAACTCTTTTGCATCTCCTATTTTAGGACGCATCAAGTTTTTAGCGCCGTTGCCGGGGACTAGTTCGCTTACCTATAAATTTTTGATAAAGGATAAATCTATGTTTTTATTTTATCTTTTGTTTCTTTTCCTTTTTGCTAATTTCATTTTTTGCTTTTTATTTAAGTATGTTTCAGGGATTTATCAATGGAACATCACACCAAAAACTCTAGGAAGATGACGCCAAGAAGGAGATCTAATGGGGATTACATCCCTATGGCTCATGAATTCCATCAACCGCCTTTTCCTTACAACAATTGGTACAACCACAACTTGTATCAACAACAACCATCTTGGGAGACTCAAGGACGTGACCATCATCATCATGTGCAACCGAATCCACCTCTACAGCCCCATGACCGTTCCAATTCAACACAACAAGGAGGCCTAATCGAATCCTCGATGCGTAGATTCATGGAAGATACTCAAAATATCGTCCAAGGAATCGAGACAAAGATCGAGACCATCAATTCATCCCTTGGAGAGAAGCTTATTGCCCTTACCACTAAGTTTCAAGATTTAGAGACACGTTTGATCCACCTCGAAGAAGTTCAAAAACAACACGCCTTAGATCTTCAAAGCGACGCTCGAAAAATCCATAACTTCGAGCGTAGTTCTAATGGTCTTTGGGAGACATTCGAAGGAGAGATCAAGAGCACTAATGACCACGTTGAGGAGCTCACTAATGGCCTAGGCATCATAGCAATCAAAGCTCGCAAAGCCACAAAAACTTTGGACGCAGCCAAAGATGATCACCGAGACATGTTCTAGCGGAAGGACACAAGCAACACACTAAAGCTATCAAAGACATTCAAGCCTCTCTAGATAAGAAGTTTAAACACCTTATGGGGAAGTCCTCTGACTTAAATAAGAAGGAGATTGAGATGTCCAAGATACTTGAGAAGATAGATAAACGTTTGAGACGTATGGAAGAAACAAACCGTTCAGAAACGAATGAAGAAGAGCCAACACCTTTGGTCCATTGCTGCACCTTAACACCAATTAAAGAAGACCTCTCCATCTCCGATCAAGAGGATAAAGACGCTCCAAGACCTTTCCTAATGGCCAAATCGAAGAATCGAAGATTTACGACAAGAATGTCAACAAGACCGTGCGAAGAGATTCGCATAGCTAATCAAACCAACAAGAGAACACGTTGGATAAGTGATGAGATGCTGGAGGTATTCAATTCTCTAGTTAGAGAACCTCCCACCCTCATCTTTGAAGAAGCCTGGAGAACAAAGCCATCATTACAACAATGCTTAAAACAAAGCACGGAAGAAGATTTTATAATTGAGGAGCTTTTTGACCAAGTTAGGAATCCTTATAGGTACCTAAGGATATTTCCTAAGACTCTTGATCCAGGATCTTTCAACATCCCTTACTCAATTCGCGATTATATCTTTGAGACCGCTCTTATCGATTCGGGAGCCGGAGAAAACATTTTGTCGAAATCTCTTGTGAGAAAGATGAGGATAACCATTCTTCATCCTTCAACCATAAGAATTTCACTTGCTAATGGTGCATCAATACTCTCATTGGGTGAAATATTCAATTGCCCCGTGAGAATTGGTGATTGCATTGTTCCGACGGACTTTGAAGTGGCTAATATGTAAGATTGCTCAACACCTTTCATCCTTAGAAGACAATTCTTGGCTACCGTTGGAGCTATCATGGATTACACCTTACAAAGGTTATCCTTTCCTAAGATAGATAGAAACACCTTCTACTACGCAGGACCACCCAGTTTTGGAGCCAAAGTTACAAGAAACACTCCTTCGGAGAAAAGAGAAGTTGAAATCAAGCACGTATTCCATTTACAAAATGAAGAACACGAAAATGGAAGCATTTGTTCACACTCTAAGGGCAACCTCAAGCCTTTAGAAGACAAAACCCAAGTCTAAAAACCCCAAGAAGTCGAACTAATTGACTTTAAACAAGCGCTTTATGGGAGGCAACACATATATCGAGTCTTTCTTTTCTTTTGATTTTTACTCTATGTTTTTCCTTTGGCTTTTCATTTTATAAATTTTGTTATTCATTAATCTATTTATTTATAAATTTTTTAGATTTTATAAAATTTATTTTGGAGAATAAAACTGAAATTCTAAATAAAAAAAAGAAAGAAAGAGTGATCCGGACGTCCCAGACACCGGACGATCACACCGGACACGCGGTTCCGACCGGTGTCCGAGCGTTTCGCCACTCCGGACGTGTCTCAGATCGACACACGGGTCGATCATCCCACGGTCTCATGCCTCGGATAGAGACCCCGAACACGGGAATCCGACCAGGGAAAGGACCGTTCGTCCCGTGTACCGCAACCCACAACCCGCAGTCCCGCGTCCCCAATGCCAGCATCGTTCTGTGCATCCAGCTCCCTTGTCCAGCGGATCCACCAAGCCCTAGATGCTCCCACCGTCCCACGTACGTGTCCGGTGCCCCGCGTCCCCATCCGTTCCACCTGACCCGTGTCTCCACCATCCCGCACCTCCATCCATCCCGCACCACTTTTCCACGGATCTGCCTGGACCTGAGCGCGGTTCACACGTTTCGACGACCGGTTCGACCCACGAGGTAAGTTTTTCTTATTTTTCTTTTTAAATTCTTTAAAAATGGTTTTAATTTTACACGAACAATTTTTAAACCAAAAATATTTTTTAATTGTGATTTTTCTTAAATAAAATTTATTTTATTTTCGAAATTTCACATTGTACTTTTAAAATTTGGTTTGAATAAGTTTGATTTTTAAATAATTTTCACATCTTACTCTAGAATGAGCTTGGATAATTTTGTTTGTTGTTCGGTATTCTAGAATCTAGGTCCAAGTTTAATAAACAAGTAGTTTCAATCGTTTTTGCAAGGATATTTGGTTCCTACATAGGTTTGACTTTAAAAATTCTAGTTTCTTAAAAAATGATCCACCTTATCCATAGAAGATGTGCACAAAGAAAAGAAGAAAACAAGAAGCCTTTTCAACCTATTTATGGACCGGGTGATGTATTATGAGTTTTGGGCTTTCCCTATAAGTGACCATAAATCGCTGTCGTAACCTCTCGGTCCTTGCGGAAATGATTTGTTTGGAAACTTGAGAAGCATTATTTCTTGTGCCTAGAGAAATGTTTGGGGACTTCTTCACTCTTCTTTGAACACCATCCACCCGATTCAACTTTGGGAAAATTTGAGTTTCTTTATCCGGTAACTTTGTTCTATTCTTCATATTTATCTATTTATTTTATTTGTATTCTTATTTTCCAATACTTCACCCTTAATTTGATTTGGATTACACCGGGACGGTGTAAGTTAAGTCTGGGGGGATTGTTGCTACTAACGCGTTTGTTCGTGTTGGATATTTATGTTTTCAAAAAGTTTTTCAAAATCGATTTCAAAACCCGTTTTATTGAATCAAAATTAGTTGGGAATGATGACACCTTTCTTTGATTAACAACGTTTTGATTTCAAAACCAAGTGACCATTATTGCAGGGTTTGTTCCGGACAATTGATTCAGACACCTAGTGACCGAATGGAGTCCAAGGAGATTGCTACTTGCATTATTTTAATGGATATGATTTCGATTCTAAATTTGGTTTACTAACATGATTTTTGACTATCTCTTGTTAAGGATATTAGATCAAGGAACGAATCACATTCATGACATCTTATCCTCTTTTTATCCCTCTTTGTTGTCATGGATGGCCAGCTCACCTTTAGTTGGTACCCTACCTAAGGCCTTAAACCTTTCTTTCAAACCTCATGCACTTCTTTTGCTATGTCCCCTATGCAGAAATGTGTAAAAACGTCGGAGAGATTAGGGTCGACGCAATTTTCCAATCACTAGAAGATTGCAACGATCAACATAGAAGGAAGGAGTACAACTACAAAATTTTTGAAAAGTAAAGAAGCTTGACCGATCCTTGGATGCTTAATCATGGTAACAATTTCGAGCCTTATTTGACTCATATCTTTATGAGACCACTTTCCCCCTTCAAATAAAAAAAAGAGAAAGAAAAAGAAAAGAAAAATCATAAGGGAAAGGAAATTGGTTTTCAAAGAGTCAATGGCCAAAGGATACCCAAGGAATGCAATGGTACAAATGAGAGATGAGTTCGAGAGTTTTACAGGTGATTCCCGGAGAAAAGTCTAAGTCTAGGGGAGAAAGGCGAACAACAAAGTGGTTGGAAAATTGTGGACATATATCCATTCTCTCTTCCGATTTTGCATAACGTCTCGCACCCAGAGTTTTTGGTAACCGTAAACACTTTTAACCTCATCACTAAAATCAGCCTTCCCTTAAAACCAAGCCATATTCCTTGTAAATATCCTTTATCGGAGATCTTTGAAGAATCTGAGAGGGTAAAAGAATAGATTGACTTGAAGTTGAAATTTTGCAGGGACAATAATTTAGGACATACTTTCGAAGAGAGATGATGAAAAGCGTCCATGAACTCACTTTGACTTTATGTGGATTACAGGTTTAGAGAAAGAAACAACATCCAAAGAATATGTGAGTTCCCGTGTTTTCGAATCTTCTTTCCTAATTAACCTTTTATTTGCTTGAGGACAAGCAAATGGTAAGTCTGGGGAAGTTGATATACCTGGTATTTTACCTCTTTTACTACTTATTGTTGAACTATAATCATATTCTCTTAAACTAAAGTCGCATTAACATTAGATAGTTACGTAATCAAGAGACACAAGTTGTCTCATTCAAGAGTTGTGTATTTTTAGTTTAAGAGTCATGTCTTTTACTTATTACAAAACACATCTTTTCGTTTGTACAAGTATGTGATCAAGTTTCTGTTTCTTATATCACAAGAAGTTGTAATACATTTCAAGTTATTAATACAAGTTTCGATTACAACATATACTCTGTTTTTCATTCATTTCGTAAACATCATCAAACACAAAACATTAACATGGTATCAGAGCTTTACGGTTGAGAGGACAAGAGAGGAAGCACTAAATCAGAGAGAAAGAGGCAAGAAGAAGAACGTATATGTCTCAGCAAAAAGCCAAGACGATGCAAGGCTCTTCACATAAAGTGATCCTATATTCAATGGGGAGATGTATGATTTCTGGAGCATTAAGATGGCAACCACACTCCAAACCAGAAAATTATGATCGGTGGTTGTCGAAGGCGTACCACCTGAACTAGTGCAAGGAGAATAAACCCCTGAATCACAGAGAGCAAAGACGTTTAAAGAAGAAGTGGTTACGATTGATACGGTAGCTTTGCATATTCTGCAAACTGCCGTAACAGATCAAATCTTCTCACGTATTGCAGAAGCATCAACGTCAAAGGAGGCATGGGATGCACTGAAAGCTGAGTATGAAGGCTCTCCTCAAGTTTGATTGGTTAAACTCCAATCGTTACGTAGAGAGTATAAAAATCTGAAAAATGTATGATGGTGAATGATGTGCTAAGTTTTAACCCAAAATAATTCTGCAAGTGCACAGACAATCGCAGTAGTATATAAGGTATCGAATCCACAGAGACCAAGGTTACACTATGAGATTATAGATTCTGATTTAAAGCTAAGATAAAATATGGGTTGATGAATTTCGTGACGATGAAAACAAAAAATTAAACGATGTAAAATCAATAAAGACAAGCACTAGATCAAGGTCATTCTCTGGTGATCTTGGATTAAGGACTGAGCGACTATTCAGGAATTAAACTAAGTACGGTTTAGAACTCAAACACAATGATAATATTGCCCCATTGTCGTGATGTATCAATAACTTTGTCTAACAACCTAAATGCATGAACTGCCGTTTGAATTCAGAGATGTTGACAAGCATTAAGAGTTGGTTCAATTTTTTCACAATTGATGGTAACAATCAACTGTCGTTGGTTACACACCAATTGCTCACCAATGGTTTATCTAGCAATCTAGAGCACTGTCGTGAATAAGTTTAACTTGTATTCATAGATTAAGTGATCAATATTAATCTAAGCATGAATAATCCCTATTGATAAAGACATATGATGATGCAATCCTATTTGGCTCAGTCACTAACATCCTAATTCACCATTGAAAACCTCAATCTAGCTAAGAGACTACTCGATCATGGAGAATAAAAACGCAGCAATCAATGGAGAAGAATTCATAATGATAATGAAAGAGATAAGCAAAGAACAATAGATGGTTTTAAAATTCTTCTCAATAGATGTTGTGGAATGAATCTCCAAATCTTGAATCTATAAGCAAAGAACAATGAAAAGAGTCTCAAAAGAGCTCTGAAAGATGTCTCAAAAAGTAACGTGAAAAATAGAATGAATCGTCCCTCTCCCCCCCCCCCCCCCTTTTGGTTTTGAGGTGGCTACCTCTTATTTATAATTAAAAGTAAGTTAAAATCGGATCTAGGTGACCGACCGGTCGGTCTGGTCTTGGACCGATCGGTCTGGTCTTGGTCTTCTCACGGTCTGGAATCGTGGACCGGTCAGTCTCGTGTGCCGATCGACCGGTCCTGTTTCCAGGGGGCTTGCCTTCGTGTTATTCAATGTGCGGACCGGTCGGTCCCTTGTGTAGCACCGGTCGGTCTCGATTCCAGGGACTCTTGGATCTTCGGGCCTCTGGCGAGCAGGTGCTCCACTTTGGGCGAGCAGGTGCTCCACTTTGGGCGAGCAGGTGCTTGGTATAGAGAAAATCGCTTTTTTTGCTCCAATTTCATCCCGTTTGCTCCAATGACCCCCAATAACTCAAATCCATGTTCCCAAGCCTCTTTTAGACCTAAAATGACTCAAAAGAGAAAGAAAGACTCGATAAAACCCTACAAAACAAAGGTTAGAATGCGCCAAAAATGCATTATATCAATTCCCCCAGACTTAGATCTTTGTTTGTCCTCAAACAAATCCAAAAGTAAGTAAAGAGAAATGTTTGAAAACGCGGGAATTCTTTTATCCTCAGTGAATCGAGTTTAAAATCTTCAATCTGCAGACCACATAATTCAAATTACGAATAGCAAAGCTTTACCAAAACATCCTCAACACATTTCTCAACCAGGCCATTTCCCAAACACAAACTCAACGCATTCAAAGTATGTGTGAGGATCTCGCTAAAGGTACCTTTTTAGGGTAGACGACGCTAAGGAGTTAAGGCCATTTAGAGGTGGAGTTCAAAGTGTTTAGAGTGTTTAAGGGTTACCCGATGTTTCGTAGAGGATTCAGGATATCGCACAAAATTACAAGAGAGAATGAGTACGTTGATATCCATATTCTCTAAACCACTATTTCTTCTCCAAAACTCTCTAACGTCTCATTCGGCTAATCATCCACCTTGGGTATACTCACTGTGTAGAGAGACACTTTTTCGCTATTTTACAACTTACAACTCTTCATCATCGATTTTCTTTTTCTCATTTTTTTTTTTATTTTTAGATGATGATGAAGAGGGTTTACATTACATGTATGTGTCTCTCAAACACGAAGATAAATAGAAGTGTTGTACATACCAAAGTGGAGCTCATCATTGCTATTCCTTCCTCTTTATAAAATCATCTTTTGAAATTACGAGCAGGTACTCGATTCAAGGGAGCAGGTGCTCGGTTCTTCAGAAAGAGTGATTTAGATGCAGTGTCGACTCGATTCTCTTCGGCCCTTTTGCGCATATGTTGCACATGTGACAATGAAGTAACAAGAATGCAAGGAGTTTGAAAAGAGGTAATGGTTAAGGAGGGTACTAGCTAAAACTGAGCTAGCTATTTAGGAACAACAAGAGTGGTAAAAAGAAAAAGGAGTCCTGAATATGGTTCGTTTCTCTAATCTAGTGCCAGTAACGAGAGGAAATTTTGGTCAATCAGAAACCTGGAAGATAGTGTATCGAAGTGTTCCAGCTGTTCCTTGTACCCATGCTCTGTAAAAATGGTCACTAGAGAGAAGATTAAACATAGATAGTTCAAATATTATCATAAGATAAAGTCCTTATTCCCTACAACGTTTTGACTCAATAAAACATAAAATAAAAATGAGAATAAAAACGAGACTCAATAAGACATAAGAAAACAGAAAACATAATTAGTACTAATAGCACTCCCCCTCGAAGTCAGCTACCATAGAGTCATCATCTGATCTCGACGTGGTAGAAGGTCCAGCAGGCAGGGGCATGTGGCTTCCAGCAAAGCCTTATCCTCCTACTGCATCTATGCCTCGGGAACAAGAAAGAGCACCCCAAATGGTGGACATCATACTGTGCATCTTCTGAAGACTTCTGTGATGCCACTGCCTGTACTCGGATGTAGTCCATGTGTCGCGAAGTGGAGAGACGGCGAACTGGTTTTCGTACGGTGGAAGCTGGTAGCTCTGCTCAGGCTGGGCAGTACCACTGCTAGTACCTGCAGTGCCGACACCTCTACTAACATGGTGGCGCTTTCGGCGCCGCAGAGGTGCATCTGGATCTATGTTCTCCAACTATCCATCTAATCTGAGTCAAATGTTGCATATCTAGGAGTGAAGACGCCAGGACTTCCTCAGTGTCGCTCGTATCAATCTCATGAAATTTAAAGATGGGAGTAAGGAGACTCCCACATACCTCTTGCTTCGTCTTTCCAAGTCTAGCTAGACCCCTGAACTTCCTTTTTGTCAGGAAATGTTCATGTTCATGTTCAAGCCATCTAGTGCGACCCATGGCTGGGCACGGGACCGGCCGGTCTACGTATGCGGATCGAATGGTCCCAATTCTAGGGACCTTTTACGGGTCTCGTGATGGTGCCAGACCGACCGGTCTTAGAGTAGACCGACCGGTCTCATTTCTAGAGACTTTGTAGCGTCTTGTCCCCATTCCGAGCAGGTGCTCAGAGAAAATCCCTTCCCCCTTTTTTTTTTTTTTTTTTTTTTTTAGAATGCAAGTACTGAAAACACAAGTAAAATGTTAGTAATAAAAGGAAAATGAAAACCGAATTATGTACAAGAGTCTTACTGATGGGTTGCCTCCCATCAAGCGCTTGTTTTAAGTCGTTAGCTCGACTTTGTATACCGTCTAGGTGTGAGCAGAATCCATATGAGGATTAGATACTTTCTTGTCCGGATCAGGGCTCGGTGGAGGTTGGTTGAGGCGTGGTCTACTTGCTCTTTGATCGCTTACGTTTAGTTGCAGAACCTTGCTCATCATTCCATTCACAACACCAACACCCTTCTCTTTCAACTCTAATGGAAGAATAGCTCTAACTCTGGAGAAAGTCTTAGGAGTACCTTTGCACTTCACCTTGTATTCAACCGAGTTTCCATCACATCCTTGAGGTATCAAAGTTACTTTAGGATCACCCTTGATCCTTTTGCATTGTACGTTTCCCTGCACCTTTGTCCTCTCCCTAAGGATCTTGGCGATATGAGAACAATTTCCATCTAAAACTCCATTGATCTCACTCTTATCACCGAGCTCTTTGCCAACATCGACTGACATGTCCTCTCTTTCTACTGCCCAGATGCAGGAGGCGTGAGTGGTGGTTCTTTTGGGAATGGCTCTATAGAAAACCTTTTCGTTGACCTTGGAAAAAGAGAGTCGCTTATTAGGCATATTAATGATTGCACCCACCGTAGCCATGAATGGTCTCCCAAGGAGCAGAGACGTATCGTAACCTTCTCTCATCTCTACAACCTGAAAATCAGTTCGAGCTAGGCAATCCCCTATTCGGACAGGTAAATCGTGAATGATGCCATACGATGTTGCTGTGGAAGAGTTTGCAAATCTAAGAGTCATATGACTAGGTTCTACCTTAGCAATTTTCAACTTCTCTGCAATAGCCCTTAACATGAGATTCAAACAAGAACCAGAATCACAAAGAGCTTCTTCAAATTCAACTCTTTCAATGGAGCATGGAACAAAGAATTTCCCAGGGTCTTCAACCTTAGGTAATATCCTCAATGGTGGTGGAAATGGGTAAGGGATTGGGGGGTGTAAACATGTGACCTAACCTTATTAACGAGCTCATTCGGTCGAAGTACTACAGAAGACGGTCCAGCAACCTCTTCATCCTTTTTCTCTCTTAGAGCGGGTGCTCCTTGTGGATTCTTGACTGATTCGGCGGTTTGAGCGACCTGAATATCAAGCTTCTTCACATGAGTGCAAATAGCTTCTATCTTACTGTTGAGATTGTTGTACATGTCGTCCATCATGGCAATGATCTCGTTAGCATATTTCTGCTGGTTGAGTAAAGCCAATTGCATAAGGGACTTCAGTTCATCTTGAGGGATAGATGCATAAGCTTGAAAGCTTGAAAGCACATGGTCTCCACCCACATAGTTCACCTCAATATACTACTCATCTCCCTTGTTCTCACAAAGCTTAACACTCCTTTGATTTCTCTTCAACAACAGGTTTACTTTCGCTGTCAGCTCATCAATCTTCTGTAACTCAACACTGCTGACATATATAGGCTCATCATGGTCATGGCATCGATTCCTGGAACTTGCAGCCAAGTTCTCTATCAATCTATATGCTTCGTCCTTGGTCTTGGTCATAAAATCACCATTACTCGCAGCATTCAAAGTGTTCCTAAAATCTCGATCAATACCATCATAGAAGATACTAAGCAATTTCTCATCGGCAAACCCATGGTGTGAACATTCCCTCTTGTACTCCTTGAACCGTTCCCATGCCTCACAAAAGGATTCTCCTGAATGTTGTTGGAACGTGGAGATCCTGTTCCTTAGACTCGCAGTCATTGTTTTTGTGTAGAAGTGGTCCAAGAATGTTCCTCTACATTTCGGCCAAGTCGTGATGGATCCAGCTGGTAGCGACTTGAGCCAACAGGAGGCTTTATCCACGAGTGAAAAAGGGAAAAGCTTGCATTTCAGAAAATCCGGGTTCATTCTATTAGAGCTTGTTGTGGAGCAATTCTCCTCGAAGTTCTCTATATGGTCCATCGGAATTTCCGCGGGAAGTCCATGGAACAAGTGCTGCTTAACCAGCGATATCAGCTGAGGATTAATCTCATAGTCTTGCCTCTCAACAACGGGTGGAACTATTGTCGCTCGGTTCCGATAGAAAGCATGAGGATTGTCCATATCCCCAATGGTACGATGCTGCTGTGGTTGTTGCTGTTGATGCAATTGAGCTATTTGTTGTTCCATCCTCCGAATAGCAGCAGCTACATGACCATTTGCAACTCGATTGTCGGTGTCGTCACCCATGTTGGCTGGATTCGAAAATTTTGAGAACTTTGGTTACACCTGAAACACACGCAAAAGAAAATAAAAACAAAAACGAAATTAGCAAAATTCTTAGACTATAAATAAAATTAAATTTCAAAGGTAACGCAATTAATCCCCGGTAACGGCGCCAAAAACTTGATGTGCTAAGTTTTAACCCAAAATAATTCTACAAGTGCACAGACAATCGCAGTAGTATATAGGGTATCGAATCCACAGAGACCAAGGTTACGCTATGAGATTATAGATTCTGATTTAAAGCTAAGATAAAATATGGGTTGAAGAATTTCGTGACGATGAAAACAGCAAATTAAACAATGTAAAATCAATAAAGACAAGCACTAGATCAAGGTCATTCTCTGGTGATCTCGGATTAAAGGCTGAGCAACTATTCAGGAATTAAACTAAGTACGGTCTAGAACTCAAACACAGTGATAATATTGCCCCACTGTCGTGATGTATCAATAACTTTTTCTAACAATCTAAATGCCTGAACTGCCGTTTGAATCAGAGATGTTGATAAGCATTAAGAGTTGGTTCAATTTGTTCAAAATTGATGGTAATAATCAACTGTCGTTGGTTACACACCAATTGCTCACCAATGGTTTATTTAACAACCTAGAGCACTGTCGTGAATAAGTTTAACTTGTATTCATAGATTAAGTGATCAGTGTTGGGGTCGGTTTTTACCCACTCAATGTTAACATTCAAAGTCAGGTGACTAAAGAAATGGCCCTCCGCACTCTCGATGAAGAAGGCGGAATAGCACCTAGGTCTCAACGCGGAGCAAAGCAGGTAGCCATGGAAGGTGTCTGGGCAAGGCAGAGGGCTGCACAAGACTACATGAGTGAAGACGGGTTCGGCACGATGGAGCCGACCACAGCCTCGGCCTTATGACCAAGCACGGCCTCGGCCTCATGACTGAGCACAGCTTCGGCCTCATGACCGAGCACGGCTTTGGCCTCATGACCGAGCACGGCTTCGGCCTCATGACCGAGCATGGCTTTGGCCTTATAAACGAGCATGGCTTCGGCCTCATGACCGAGCATGGCTTCGGCCTCGTGACCGAGCACGGCCTCGGCCTCGTGACCAAGCATGGCCTCAGCATTATGACCGAGCACGGCCTCGGCCTCGTGACCGACCACGGCTTCGGCCTCGTGACCGAGCACGGC
The DNA here is from genome assembly GCA_963576765.1 of Draba incana. Classification (NCBI taxonomy): domain Eukaryota; kingdom Viridiplantae; phylum Streptophyta; class Magnoliopsida; order Brassicales; family Brassicaceae; genus Draba; species Draba incana. The sequence goes on along the minus strand of OY755202.1, from coordinate 18,419,104 downwards.
TTCGACTTCATGATCGAGCATGGCTTCGGCCTCATGACCGAGCACGGCTTCGACCGCGTCCTCTCCTCGGCTGCTAATTACGTCAACGGTCTAGCGCAGCCTCCATCCCAACGATATAGAGATAGCCTGAAGCCCGGTCCAGACACGAAGCCCATGTTGATGCAACCGACTCCGCGAAGACTTAGGAGACTTGACCGACCTAGGAACTTATATATACATTTTTGTACACACACTAAAGGGTCATTCGCACATTCATTCAGAATCTTGTACTCAAACTTTTACACAGCAATACAAAGCTCTTACTCATCTCTTGCGACCTTAGCTAACCCTAGAAACCTCTATCTCCTCACGAAACCCTTACAAATCTAATTGTGCTAGTTTAGGCTCCCACAATTTGGCGCCGACTAAGGCGAACTTAGAGAGTTTCTGACACAAAAAGCTAGGTTTCGCAACACCATCAAGATGTCAGGCAGCAATAGCACGAGCAGCGAAGGATCCTCGTCTCACAGGAACAACGAGGCAAGGGAGAACCCCGTGGAGAACACCCCGCCTTGCATCGCTAACAACCTAGCGGATCTCACGGAGATCAAGCAGATGCTTGAGACGCTGGAGAAGAGAGCACGAGATCAAGAGAAGCACAACGAAGCTACTATGAGCGAGCTGCGAGCGCTCAAGAGAAAGACACATAAGAGATCCAGTGTATGCCCGACATGCCTCAGCTTCGCCACGCCTCGAGCCAATCGAAGGAATCGGCACGAGAAGCTGCCACCTCGGACCGATAGCACAGGCCAAGAAGACTTGCCTCCACCACCGCCTCATCGAGAATCTTATACAACTCCCGAGCATGTTGTGGAAGAGTCGGACGAAGATCAACCTCCTCCTCGGAGACGTGCCCGAACGAACACTGCTGGTAATAGCGCCAGGGCTGACGGAGAAGGAGAGCTCTCCATACCAGAGCTGTACCAGAGGGAACAGGAGTGCAGGGCTCCATGAGGTTCCCGAGACGAAGAGGTTGATGCGCAAGAAGCCCAGTTGGACAGGGTCGTCTCAGACCTAAAAGCTACCCAACTACAGATGCACCGGAGCACGGCAAAGGCTCCTGGGATCGCCTATGTGCTCGAAAGGGCACGAAATACACCCTTCGCTGAGAGGGTCGCGAGGGCTCAAATCTTCGACCCCAAAAAAGTCAAGCTTCCAATCTATGAAGGAACCACCAACCCTGCAGTCCATCTGATGGAATTTGAAGTCGCATAAGGAAGGGGAAACTTCACAGAAGCCGAGAGAGACATCGGCTACTGCAAACTGTTCGTAGAGAGCCTCAAAGGGCCTGCCCTCCAGTGGTGTACAACCCGGAGAAGAAATCAATCCACACCTTCCATCAACTCTCAGAGATATTTGTGCAGCATTACAACATCTTCGCTGAAAGAAAGGTCTATGATGCGGAGCTATGGACGAACCAGCAGGGTGAGAATGAAAGCCTGCGGTCTTTTGTGACAAGGTTCAAACACACACTATCAAAGGTAGACGGTATTACCAATATGTCCGCGCTGGAAGCCTTGAGAGGAGCGCTTCAATGCCCTTCTCCATTCTGGCAGGAATTGACTGTCAACCCACCCGCGACCATCCAAGACACTCTCCACCACACTACAGACTTTGCTCAAAGCGAAGAGGAAGTCCGCGCTAAGAGGGGCGGGAAAACCAAGCAAGCGGGCAAAGCCACCCAGTCTGCCGCGATGCCACCACCCTTTTAGAAGCTCTTCCAATGAACTACGAGGCGACTTGATCCCTGCAAAGGGTACGTAGACAACTTGTCCTTGGACGAGTTTAGTTGCTCCCCCTTCGTCAAAAGGGGGGGGGGGGATTACGCGTTTCATAAGCCTCATCTCTGGATGAGCCCACATGATCTCCTCCGCCTTACGGGGGGCGAGTCAGTGTTTTATCTAAGCCCTGTCTCCGGACGAGCTCCACTGACCTCCTCCGCCTTCATGGGGGGGGGGGAGTAAGTGTTTTATCTAAGCCTCATCTTCGGATGAGCCCACATGATCTCCTCCGCCTTAAGGGGGGCGAGTCAGTATTTTATCTAAGCCCTGTCTCCGGACGAGCTCCACTGACCTCCTCCACCTTCATGGGGGGGGGGGGGGGAGTAGGTGTTTTCAAAGCCTTGTCTTCAGACAAGCTCAATCTCTCTAGACAATTTCAATTCCCTCCTTCGTCTAAAAGGGGGGGGGGAGTGGGGTACCCGTACGCCACTCTTTGACAACATCATCACCAAAAACTTCAAACACTTGACATAAACCTCATCATGAGAACAGCTATGTCCTTCATGGGCTAATCAAAGCTTCAATCAAGTAAAGTCATTCTGCATTAATTGCTACTGGCCAAAGTGATGATGCGGGAATACGAACACAATGACATCCAACATCGGATTCAAAGCGCGCTATATAAGTATCAGTGTACAGTATTGGGGTGGATGAACCCAACTGATCACTCAGAAACCCAACAAGCGTCCTTGGTAAAATGCAGCTGCTAATGATTTCGTTTGGCATGTACCATGAACAAGTCATTCGGAAACCCAGGATGCACGCTGGTAAAACTTAGGGTGTACTTGTTCTCGGAGAGACGTGTCTAGAGAACAACACCATTCTGCAAAGCCCAACAGCAATATTGGCAGATAAAGAGCATGAGCGCATTTGCGTTTTCACAAATAAGTGAGCAAACAAACCCTCATTCATGAGCAAAAAATAAGTGAAGTCTAAAAAGAGAGGGTCACTCATCAATCTCCTCGGCTTCGGCCACATTAGCTTCTGCCACACCGGCACTCGAAACACGGAGTCTTAAAACCTCCATAGAAAACAAAAAAAAAATTATGCAGAAACGCAGCAGCTTCAGCAGACGAACATGGAAGTCTTGAAACCTTCAAAACGCTTACGGAGTCTTAAAACCTCCTGCATAAAGTCACTCTCTATTGCTGCAGAAGAGGGTAGGCAAACGCCACAACTTTGAACGTTAACGCTGATACGCAATACATCTTTAACTCTGCACTATTATCTCTAACACTACCGAGCTGGGGGGCTAACTGTTGGGGTCGGTTTTCACCCACTCAACGTTAACTTTCAAAGTCAGGCGACTGAAGAAATGGCCCTCCGGACTCTCGATGAAGAAGGCGGAAGAGCAACTAGGTCTCAACGCGGAGCAAAGCAGGTAACCATAGAAGGTGTCTGGGCAAGGCAGAGGGCTGCACAAGACTACATGAGTGAAGATGGGTTCGGCACGACGGAGCCGACCACAGCCTCGGCCTCATGACCGAGCACGGCCTTGGCCTCATGACTGAGCATGGCTTCGGCCTCATGACTGAGTACGGCTTTGGCCTCATGACCAAGCACGGCTTCGGCCTTATGACCGAGCACGGCTTTGGCCTCATGACCGAGCACGGCTTCGGCCTCATGACCAAGCACAGCCTTGGCCTCGTGACCGAGCACGGCCTCGGCCTCATGACCAAGCACGATATTGGCCTCGTGACCGAGCATGGCCTCAACCTCGTGACTGAGCACGGCCTCGGCCTCGTGACCGAGCACAGCTTCGGCCTCGTGACCTAGCATGGCTTTGGCCTCATGACCGACCGCGTCCTCTCCTCGGCTGCTTATTACGTCAACGGTCCAGCGCACGACATAGAGATAGCCTGAAGCCCGGTCCAGACACGAAGCCCATGTTGATGCAACCGACTCCGCGAAGACGTAGGAGACTTGACCGACCAAGGAACTTATATATACATTTTTGTACACACCCTAAAGGGTCATTCGCACATTCATTCAGAATCTTGTACTCAAACTTTTACACAGCAATACAAAGCTCTTACTCATCTCTTGCGACCTTAGCTAACCCTAGAAATCTCTATCTCCTCACGAAACCCTTACAAATCTAATTGTGCTAGTTCAGGCTCCCACAATCAGTATTAATCTTGTTGGGAATGTCCTGAAATCATACTTGTATTTACTCTAGTGATAGTTGTACTGTCGAGATTAGACATTCATATGATACTAGGTGGTCATGACATTTTACTAGAAACCTCTAATGATCTATGAGTTTTGAACTCATTGCTAGTGTTATATGATCCTACAGGGTCACACACCTAAGCAAACTGGATATAATTTATGTGGGAATGATCATTAATGTAATGATCAAAACAACGTGTTTCAAAGGAGGTGTCGATCGACACGTGTATATGATACACATTATAATCGTGTTTTAAAGAGTGTGTCGATCGACACAAATAAGTCATGTCGATCGACACGGGCTAATAATCGAAATAGGGATTTCGGTTTAATAACTCAATTGATTCTGAATCGGTTCAGGATCAATTAGGTTTTCTCCATGGCCTATATAAGGAGTTATAAGGCACGACCTGGAGATAAGGGTTGTGTGAAAATTTTCTGGCGGCCACTTTGAAACCCAGAAACTCCCTGAGAGATCCGATCTACTGGCACTAGCATCCCAGCGGATTCCAGTTTGTGTGCGTGTGGACTATCAGTAGAGGCACAGCGATTGAAATGCTCTAAATCTCGAATCCCTGTTCTATCCGCTGCAAACCTCCAGGTATATTCGAGATCCGTTCTATCAGATTTATTTGTTTACAAACCCTAGATCCTAGACAAAAGGAATCGAGACTAGGTTGATTAATAGAGATTAATCTGGTTAAAACATGAGTAAATTCCTACAGTGGTATCAGAGCCTTAGGGTTTAACATTGTAATCTGAATGAACAGTAATCGTATTTGATCAATTGTTCTTTGTAAAATCGTTTTGTCGTAAATTATTCAAATCGCATAAAAACCTAGTCGTGTCGATCGACACAACCATTGTGTCGATCGACACGATCGTCTCTGCCTTGCGATTGATGAATCGGTTCAATTGGATTGAATCGGTTATCGCGCTTGGTAACAAATCAATTAAACCGGCTAATTGCGGTTTGGTGCGATTTGGTTGGCGTCGATCGACACAAATGTTATGTCGATCGACACCGACCGGTTATCGACCCGGTTCAATTGGATTGACCGGTTATCGATCCGGTTCAATTGGATTGACCGGTTATCGCAAAATTGATTTGGTTTGGTTAGCGTCGATCGACACAAATGTTATGTCGATCGACAGAGGCCAATTATCGATCCGGTTCAATTGGATTGACCGGTTATCGAAAATTACATTTGGTTTAGTCGATGTCGATCGACACTGACCGGTTATCAAAATTGGTTCTATCGGTTATCAAAACCGGTTCAATTGGATTGATCGGTTGTCGAAGAACTGTTCCAGAGAGGTGAGTGTCGATCGACACTAATGTAGTGTCGATCGACAGCCTATAAAGATTGTGGGTTAGTGAACCTGAAATCAAATAACCGAACCAGATTTAATGAGATTGGGTTGCTGAATGCATATATATGATATGTGTTAAGGATTAGAAGTTCAATTCCTCAACTAAATATCAACTGTTCTGGATGTCTTCCCGATCTTGTCAGCTATCAAGACTCGTTTCATTGCGTGATAGGCTTGCAGTGCAAGGTGTCTGCAGTTACATGAGTAAGGCAGTAGGTAATTGAGTTGATGGGCTTGCAGTGCATGGCATCAACTATTACATGACTGAAAAGATTGGTTTACTTGAATGGGCTATCAGAAGTTCTGGGCTCAGAGACATCAGGTGGTTACAACTTAAGATGTTTTATCCACAACCAAGAGTCATATTGGATATGATTAGCAAAGTGTTGTTTACCTATATAGCTAAGATTTGAGTGACAGCCAGTGGCTCGCTCGGGTTTTGGTGAAATATGGATCTTGGATCATTATATTCATTTGAGGAAACATAGTTTTGAATATAATGCGAGTTTTCTTAATTGTTAAGTCTTCTCTTGTATTGAACATGATAACTTACCCTCTACCTCTTTTGTTTCAGCAATGTCTAGCTCAAACAACAATTTCTCCTTGAGATCCGTCCTTGAGAAGGACAAGTTAAATGGATCTAATTTTCTCAAATGGTATCGGAACCTGAGAATTGTTCTCAGGCAGGAGAAGAGGGACTATGTTCTTGATAAAGTTCTCCCCGAGAAGTACCGTGCCAATGCCCCGCAGACAGAGAAGAATGCTTGGGATAAGCATTCTAATGATGTGGTCGATGTGACTTGTCTGATGCTGGCGACCATGAACTCAGATTTGCAGAAGCAATATGAGAACGTGGTGTCACCCATCGAGATGATCACTAGCCTGAAAGCAATGTTTCAGGAGCAGGCTTGAACTGAGAGATACCAGACGGTTAAATCTCTAGTTGAGTGCAAGCTACCAAAGGATGCTCCAGTAAGTCCTCACGTCATTAAGATGATGGGTTATATTGATAACTTGGGGAAACTAGACTGTCCCATTAGCCAAGAGTTGGCTACTGACATCATACTGCAGTCACTGCCGTCAAGCTATGATACGTTCATAATGAATTATAACATGAACAGCCTGACGAAGACGTTGACTGAGTTACATGGCATGCTCAAGACAGCTGAGCTAAACATCAAGAAGGGCGCCCCAAATGTGCTTATGGTACAAGGGGGCAAAAAGTTTAAGAAACCCAGTAAGGGCAAAGGGAAGGGCAGGGCTATCCAGGTTTTGAACCAGGACAAACCTGTGCCTCCTCCTAAGCCAAAGGCTGGCCCTTCTGATGCTGATAAATGCCACTTCTGCAATGAGCCTGGGCATTGGAAAAGAAATTGCAAGAAATTCCTAGAAGGTTTAAAGAACAAGAAGAAGACGTACGAGATGACTTCTCCAGGTATTTATGTTATTGAAGTAAATGTTACTTCTTCAGGTTCTAACTCATGGGTATTGGATACCGGTTGTGGTGCTCATATTTGTACTAATATGCAGGCACTAAGCAACAGTAGGACGCTGGAAAAAGGACAAGTGGAGCTGCGAGTCGGGAATAGAGCAAGGGTTGCTGCGTTGGCCTTGGGCACTTATCATTTGTCTTTGCCTTCGGGCTTGGTTTTAGATTTGCATAATTGCTACTATGTACCTGCGATAAGGAGAAACATCATTTCAATTTCTGTTTGGATTTAGAAGGATTTGATTTTTCTATTAAGAATAAATGTTGTTCTTTTAATCGCGATGGTATGTTTCATGGTAGCGGCCCAGTAGAGAATGGGCTTTACATTTTAAACCAATCAATGCCCGTCTATAACATAAATACTAAGCGGTTTAAGTCAAATGACGAAAACCCAACTTTTCTCTGGCACTGTCGTTTGGGTCACATAAACGAGAAACGCATATAGAAGCTTCATAGTAATGGGCTTTTGGGCTCATTTGATTATGAATCATGTGAGAAATGTGAATCTTGTTTGATGGGCAAAATGGCAAAGGCTCCTTTCAACAAACCAAATGAACGGGCCAGTGAATTATTGGGCCTTATACATACAGATGTCTGCGGCCCGATGAGCACAAGTGCTAGAGGAAACTATCAATACTTCATTACCTTTACTGATGATTTCAGTAGGTATGGCTATGTCTATCTAATGAGACACAAGTTGAAATCCTTTGAAAAATTCAAGGAGTTCCAGAATGAAGTACAGAACAAACTTGGCAAAAGTATTAAAGCTCTTCGATCTGATCGTGGCGGAGAATAATTAAGTCAAGAGTTCAGTGATCATCTGAGAGAGTGTGGAATTGTTTCACAGCTCACTCCTCCTGGAACACCCCAATGGAATGAAGTTTCCGAGAGGAGGAATCGGACCCTATTAGATATGGTTCGATCAATGATGAGTCACACAGACCTTCCATTATCCTTTTGGGGATACGCTCTAGAAACGTCTGCGTTTACACTAAACAGAGTCCCATCAAAATCAGTTGCAAAGACACCATATGAGATGTGGACTGGAAATGTTCCAAGTTTGTCTTTTCTGAAAATTTGGGGTTGTGAGGCTTATGTAAAACGTTTAATATCCGATAAGCTCGCACCCAAATCTGATAAGTTCTTTTTCGTTGGTTATCCTAAGGAAACCAAGGCGTACTACTTCTACAACCGTTCTGAGAACAAAGTGTTTGTTGCTCGGGACTGTACTTTCCTTGAAAGAGAGTTTCTTCATAAGAAGAATAGTGGGAGTAAAGTACTACTCGAAGAAGTTCGAGAATCACAGGAGCCTGCTCAACCTAATGAGGAAGAGCAGCAGGTGGAACCACAAGGAGTTGTGGAACCCACACCTGTGATGCCTGAAGTTCGCAGATCCGGAAGGATTCGTCACGAACCCGAGAGATACTATGGATTTCTCGTGAACGATTGTCATGACCTGTTGATCATTGACAGTGACGAGCCTGCGAATTTTGAAGAAGCAATGTTGGGCCCAGACTCTGAAAAGTGGCTTGGAGCCGCTAGATCCGAAATGGGATCCATGTCAGAAAACCAAGTATGGTTCTTGGTAGATTTACCGATGGTGTAAAACCCATTGAGTGTAAATGGATCTTCAAGAAGAAGATTGACGTGGGTGGGAATATCCAGATATTCAAAGCTAGATTAGTGGCTAAAGGTTTTAAACAAATTCATGGTATTGACTATGATGAGACCTATTCCCCAGTCGCTATGCTTAAATCCATTCGGATACTCCTAGCAACTGCTGCTTATTATGATTATGAGATATGGCAGATGGATGTGAAAACAGCTTTCCTTAACGGAATTCTGGAAGAGGATGTGTACATGACACAACCTGAAGGTTTCACAGATCCTAAGAATGCTGGGAAAGTATGCAAGCTTCATCGATCCATTTATGGATTGAAGCAAGCATCACGGAGTTGGAATCTTTGTTTTGATGAAGCGGTCAAAAAGTTTGACTTCATCAAGAACAAAGAGGAACCATGTGTATACAAGAAGACGAGTGGGAGCGGAGTTGCATTTCTCGTACTGTATGTAGACGACATACTTCTTCTCGGAAACGACGTTCCATTGCTTCAGTCTGTCAAGGCTTGGCTTGGAAGTTGTTTTTCCATGAAAGACATGGGTGAAGCCGCGTATATTCTTGGAATAAGAATCTATAGAGATAGATTAAATAGGCTTATTGGATTGTGTCAAGATACTTATATAGATAAGGTCTTGCACAGATTCAGTATGCAGGATTCCAAGAAAGGTTTCACGCCTATGTTACATGACGTTACTCTTAGCAAGAAGCAGTGTCCCTCGACACAAGCTGAGCGGGAGCAAATGAATAGAATTCCTTATGCTTCGGCAGTAGGATCTATTATGTATGCCATGCTTTGTACTCGTCCAGATGTTGCTTATGCCTTAAGCATGATGAGTAGATACCAATCTGATCCAGGTGAGTGTCACTGGACAGCAGTCAAGAATATCCTCAAGTATTTGAGAAATACCAAGGATAAGTTCTTGGTGTATGGAGGAAATGATGAGCTGGTCATAAGTGGATTTACTGATGCAAGTTTTCAGACGGACAAAGACGATTTCCGGTCTCAGTCTGGTTATGTCTTTTGTCTAAATGGCGGTGGAGTCAGTTGGAAAAGTTCCAAGCAGAGCACCGTAGCTGATTCCACTACTGTGGTTGAATACATTGCTGCTTCGGAAGCAGCAAAGGAAGCTGTTTGGATCAAGAAGTTCATGTCTGAACTTGGTGTGGTTCCTAGTATCTTAGAGCCTGTAGCATTGTATTGTGATAACAATGGAGCAATTGCTCATGCGAAGGAACCAAGATCACACCAGAAATCCAAACACATAGAGAGGAGATATCACTTGATTCGTGATATAATTGATAGAGGAGACGTGAAGATCAGCAGAGTTCCAATGGATGAGAATGTCGCTGATCCTCTGACCAAGCCCCTCCCACGACCTAAGCATGAGAGTCATACTGCTGTTATAGGACTTAAGGAAATTAAGATGTGATCTTGATTTTAGTGGGAGTTGTCTTGTATTAAGTTATGTTTTGATGTTCATGTAATCATACTTTGGTTATTTTAATGAAATTTGATTTCAGTATTATTTAAATGTGTTTAAATGATAGTCCCAAAATAATTTATGACATTCTATAGGTCATCAAGTTGAGGACTTGATCATGAAACCCTATGAGAATTAAATGACATAGATTATATTTGTTCTTGGTCGAGGTTGTTAAAGTGGGACACTAACAACCGCGTGAGACCAGCATGTGAGGTGACTGATGACTAAGTTTCATGGAGTCATTAATAGGAGTATTAAAGTCAATCACATAGATATATGTTAGAGAACATATGATCGGACATGACCCGCTAATGAGAACTCTACAGGATAATTAAGTGTCATAAGAGGTTCTCATTACGACTATAGAGTATAGTCCTTAGACCTGAGTTCATCATGATTTCTTACATATGAATTGGTCCGCTTTGACTCTGTTAAACGTTATCCGTAAAAGGTGACTATAAAGGCATTGATTGGGCGTATCATGAAGTGTGTGAAGGAACAGGGATGGAACAAGATGGGACTTGTCCCTCCTGTAAAGCAGGAGCCCATCGAAGATTTGATACTGAGGAATGTGTGGCCGCACTCGAACGAGCTGAATGTTAGTCGTTTGTCTTGTCAGTATAAACCGGAGTTTGATGAACATGATGTTGGTTGAATAAGGATGACACGGATCTTGTCTTATGCCATATTGAGATATAGAGACGAAGGGATTATTGTAATAGTTGATTCCAGTACAAGTGGGAGATTGTTGGGAATGTCCTGAAATCATACTTGTATTCACTCTAGTGATAGTTGTACTGTCGAGATTAGACATTCATATGATACTAGGTGGTCATGACGTTTTGCTAGAAACCTCTAATGATCTATGAGTTGTGAACTCATTGCTAGTATTATATGATCCTACAGGGTCACACACCTAAGCAAATTGGATATACTTTATGTGGGAATGATCATTAATGTAATGATCAAAACAACGTGTTTCAAAGGAGGTGTCGATCGACATTACGGAGTAATGTCGATTAACACGTGTATATGATACACATTATAATCGTGTTTTAAAGAGTGTGTCGATCGTCAAAAATAAGTCGTGTCGATCGACACGGGCCAATAATCGAAATAAGGATTTCGGTTTAATGACTCAATTGATTCTGAATCGGTTTAGGATCAATTAGGTTTTCTCCAGGGCCTATATAAGGAGTTATAAGGCACGACCTGGAGATAAGGGTTTTGTGAAAATTTTCTGGCAGCCACTTTAAAACGCAGAAACTCCCTGAGAGATCCGACCTACCGGCACTAGCATCCCGGCGGATTCCAGTTTGTGTGTGTGTGGACTATCAGTAGAGGCACAACGATTAAAGTGCTCTAAATTTCGAATCCCTGTTCTATCCGCTGCAAAACTCCAGGTATATTCGAGATCCGTTCTATCAGATTTATTTGTTTACAAACATTAGATCCTAGGCAAAAGGAATCGAGACTAGGTTGATTAATAGAGATTAATCCGGTTAAAACCAGAGTAAATTCCTACAAATCTAAGCATGAAGAATCCCTATTGATTAAGACATATGATGATGCAATCCTATTTGGCTCAGTCACTAACATCCTAATTCACTATTGAAAACCTCAATCTAGCTAAGAGACTACTCGATCATGGAGAATAAAAACGCAGCAATCAATGGAGAAGAATTCATAATAGATTTTGTGGAATGAATCTCCAAATCTTGAATCTATAAGCAAAGAACAATGGAAAGAGTCTCAAAAGAGCTCTGAAAGATGTCTCAAAAAGTAATGTGAAAAATGGAATGAATCATCCCTCTCCCTCCCTTTTGGTTTTGGGGTGGCTACCTCTTATTTATAATTAAAATTAGGTTAAAATCGGATCTGTGTGACCAACCGGTCGGTCTTGTCTTGGACCGGTCGGTTTGGTCTTGGTCTTCTCACAATCTTCAAGCGTTGATCGGTCGGTCTCGTGTGCCGATCGACCGGTCCTGTTTCCAGGGGGCTGGCCTTTATGTTCTTCAATGTGCAGACCGGTCGGTCCCTTGTGGAGCACCGGTCGGTCCCTTGTGGAGCACCGGTCGGTCTCGATTCCAGGGACTCTTGGATCTTCGGGCCTCTGGCAAGCAGGTGCTCCACTTTGGGCGAGCAGGTTCTCGGTATAGAGAAAATTACCTTTTTGTCTCAAATTTCATCCCGTTTGCTCCAATGACCCCCAATAACTCAAATCCATGTTCCCAAGCCTCTTTTAGACCTAAAATGACTCAAAAGAGAAAGAAAGACTCGATAAAACCCTACAAAACAAAGGTTAGAATGCGCCAAAAACGCATTATATCAGTGATGACATCCAAACATTCAACGATAAGTTAGTTGTTTTGGAAAATCAATTAACTTATCATGGAGAGAAGAAATCAAGTTCTCAACTTATAGAGAAGATACTCATCTCTCTCCTAGCCAAGTTCGATAGCATCGTTAGTTTTCTAATGCAAACTCGCGATCTAGATTCACTAACAATGTCAGAACTCATTGGTATCTTAAAGGCACAAGAAGCCAGAGTTGCTGCAAGAGAATAAAGCACAAATGAGGGAGCATTTTATGTTCGCTCTAAAGGAAGAGAATCCGAGTTCAAAAAGGACAACACCAAGAGCCGTGTCAATCAAGGCAAGAAGTGGTGTGAGTTTTGCAAGAAGGGCAATCACACAGAAGAAGAGTGTTGATCGAAACCGAAGAAAAACGATCAAGGCAAAAATCATAAGAGTAACAAAGTTTGTTGCAAATGTGGTAGGATCGGCGACTACTCAAAACTGTGTCGCTCTAAGAATAAAGAGAGAGCACATGTAAGTCTCGAAGAAGAAGGCTTGAATGAAGATCATATGCTGTTTAGTGCAAGTGAGGAAGGATCAACACCGTTAAGAGAAGACGTTTGGTTGGTGGACAGCGGCTGCACAAACCATAGGACGAAAGAAGAGAGATACTTCTCAAACATCAACAGAAGTATCAAAGTGCCGATAAAGGTCGGCAATGGAAATATAGTCATGACAACAAGTAAATGAGATATTACCGTCATGACGAGCCATGGCAAATGTTGGGGAAAAATAATTCATGAGTTGACTTATCTGAAAAGTCAACATGTATATCATAAAAGTCAACAGGTGTATCATAAAAGTCAACAGGTACCTCCGAAATGGCATAGGTCCGAATTTACCTCCGAATCTTTTAGAATATGCGACCTTCGAATCCTACGGGATAAAAGACCTCCGAATCTTACGAGATATATGCGAACTTCCATCTAAAGATAGATCCAAATCTTATAAAGTAAGTTTGGAATTAACCTACAAACTGACCTACGAACCGACCTAAGGTTTGAGGGACCTCTATAAAAGACAAGCTCCAACAAAGAGCACTGACACGCCGAGGCAGCTAAAAACCTTCGAGGACACCTCTCCACTATCTCAAATAGCTCGCACTTAGCATCCACCAAGTTTCTACTTAGCTTCAACCACGTCTCCATGCTTCCTTTAAGCTCCTTCATGAAGGATATTTATAAAAGGGGGAGCTCAATCTGGAGAGGGGGGCACGACACAACAAGAGGAGGAGAAGCAGAACTCTTTACCTCCTAACAAAAGCACCGTTTGTGCCTAAGACAAGCAACAAGCTTTGCAACGACGAGCGACAAGCACTATCCTTCCCTAGGACGAGAAGAAAGAAGTCTCTTACCCGCAAAGCTTAGTGCTTTCCTTTTCTCTTCAAAACAGACCTTCGAAGGTACATACGAGACTATGACGGAGCTCCAATACTTGCTGATGGGACCTCCGGAAACACCTATGAAGCTTTGATTCATGCTAATCCGACTTTCAATAAACACCTACGAAGCTTTGGTTCATGCTAATCAAACCTTCAACAACACCTACGAAAGCTCTGATTCCTGCTAATCGGACCTTCAACAACACCCACGAAAGCTCTGATTCATGCTAATCGAACCTTCAACAACACCTACGAGAGCTCTGATTCATGTTAATCGGACCTTCAACAACACCTATGAAGCTCTGATTCCTGCTAATCAGACCTTCAACAGACACTTATGAAGCTCTGATTCATGCTAATCAGACCTTCGAAAACACCAATGAACTACGAGCAATTTGATCCCTCCTTGGGTACGTTGGCAGCCTTATAAAGGCACAATTGGAAACATCTACGATTCAACGATAGCGTCCGGATCTCCTATGAGACAACGATGGAGCTAGGATACTTACTGATAGGACCTCTGAAAAACACTTATGAATTACGATACCTACGAATTGCGACAAGTACGAATCGCAACACCTCTGAAGATCTTCTCTAAGAAACATCTTTACGCTTTCAACATATTATAGCTATAAGTTGTATTATTATAAGATCAATTCTCAATAAAGAACCACCGTCTTTCATCATCCGTAGAACTATCTTTCGAACGTGTTAAATTTATCCCAAATAGTTTGGCGCTAGAAGGAGGGGATAGTTTAACTACGTAAGATTCGACGAACGATGGTGAACGCGATATCTCCGGAAGTGACGAAACTCAAGATCCCCTTTCTCAACTTGAGATCCTTACTACTCAGATGAAACAAAGTGAAGAGCGACTTAAGCTACTCAAGGTGGAGAACACTACCTTGAGATCTGAAAACGCTGCTTTGGTCACCTTAGACAGAAACATAGAAGCTCAAGCTCAAGAGCGATCCCGGAGATGTGTTGATCCGATGCGACCTCTGGATGGTGATACACCTGCCACGGATGCTGAGAGGACACACATTGTTCAACATGAACTTCGTCCTCAAGACGCAACAACACTCGTAGTACCTGATAATATGGATCCTTCGACGCACCTTCCAAAACACAATGGAACACGGTGCTAGTAAGTTAGGTCCCACTTGGGAAGGTCCTTATAAAATAACGGAGGTACGCGGATCGGGGGCATACAAGCTACAAGATAAGGAAGGAAAGAGCACACCTAACGGTTGGAATGCTCTGCACTTGAAGGCCTATCATTTTTAGGTGCTAAGGCACCACACAAAAAAAACGGAACTACGTGTGACTTGATCCCATCTCGGGTACGTAGGCAGCCTTATCCTTTAAGGCACAGTTGCGAAAAAAAAAAAAAAAAAAAACGGATCTACGTGTGACTTGATCCCATCACGGGTACGTAGGCAGCCTTATCCTTTAAGGCACAGTTGCGAAAAAAAAAAAAAAAAAAATGCAGAAGACTACTTATTCACACGACTAAGGCCATCATCATAAAGGCATGTGAAGGCATGACCATCTGTCAGAAACAATAAAAATGAGAGCTGCAACGTCACAGACGAAATTGCAAGCTCTGAGCTCAACGTTTGAAACGTGATTGGAAGCTCCAAAAATTTGTTTAATTTTGAGTTGCAACGTCACAGACGAAATTGCAAGCTCTGAGCTCAACGTTTAAAATGTGATTGGAAGCTCCAAAAATTGTTGAAAGAAGAGTTGCTACGTCACAAAAGAAATTGCAAGCTTCGAGCCACAGCGTTCCAAAAGCAATTGCGAGCTCCCAAATTCTCTTATCGAAAGGTCATGACTTTAGAGACATTGTTGCTAACCTCAATGCGCGAATCGCAAGCTTCGCAATACCTATGAAATGTTAGAAAACTACGACGGTACCTATCACAGGAATTTTTGGTAGGTACCTCAGAAAAAGCGAGTGCTTTAAAAAGTCATGACTTACGAGGTACCTGTGAAATGTCGGTACCTATCTGAAGAATTTTGGTAGATATCCAAGAAAAAGCAAATGCTTTTGGAAGGAAAGCGCTACTTTGAAAATGTGGGAGCTCCGACGTTCAAAGGGCGTTAGCGTAAGCTTCCACAAAGTGTAAGCTTCCACAATTTTGAGCTCCAAAATAGCTAATGTGGGAGCACCGCACTACAAGAAAACATATATTTCGCAACTGCCTATTTATTTGCAAAGTGGTCGCGAATTTGATTTTTGCGACTATTTAGAGACTAAAAACGATAGTCTCAAATATTTGGTCGCAAATTGTTTTAGTCGCTAATTAGTTGCTATTTTGAGACTACTTTGCAACTAATAATATTTCTTATATTTTAGTAGTAATTTAGTCGCAAAATTTTTCGACTAAGTGACGACTCATTAGTGACCCACTTGCGACTATTATTTTACCACTTGTGACAATTATTTTAGTCGCTAAATTTTGCGACTACTTAGCTACCACTTATATTTCTTATATTTTTGTAGCAATTTAGTCGCAAAATTTAGCGACTAAGGGGCAACTAATTAGCGACCCAATTGCCACTGTAATCCGAGTTTAGCAATTGTAAAATGGGTTGTTTTGCGACTAAAAAGAGACAAAATTGCGACTAATAAATTTAGTAAAAAAAACAGAACCATGCCCTTTTTTCCAATTTGTAGATTCTGTTTTGGTTTTAAAATTTTGTTTTGGTTTTAAAATTTTGTTTGTAGCAAGATAGATAACTAGAAACTACAATTCAAACTACTATAGTCTTAATACAAAACTAGAAACTACAATTCAAACTACTAAAGGCTACATACAAAACAAAAACTAGTAATGTCTTCAAAACCAAAAAAAGCAACCAAAGCACTTAAGCCATGTCTTGACATACAAACCAAATAAAGATAAAGCCGAGGGAAAAACAAAACATAAAGATTGTTTGAAATTACAAGGATTCAGTTGGAGTAGTATCAGTTGGAGTAGTATCAGTTGGGGCAGCAGTTTGAGGATCAGTTGGGGCAGTTTGGGAAGCAAGGAAGGCAAGATAACCCTTGTCAGTTTGGCGAAAGTACTTCTCCATCATAGTCAACTCCTCACCCTGGGCCTTTTGTCGGGCTAGCTCAGCTTCTAGGCGTTTGTTATGAGCTGCTTGTTCGTCAAGCTTGAGCTGGGTTTCCTGCAATTGTTGTTGCATCGAGACATAAGACGAGGAAGAGTTACCTGCTTCGTACTTGCGCTTCTTACTAAAGTCAGTCTCATTGAGGTTTCCAATGCCATAAACGTAGCCTCTCTGATCTACATTTGATGCCTAGGAGACGAAAAAAAATTACAACAGTTAGCAAACTCGAAGAACAAACAGTTAGAAAATACTTCAAAGAACAGAATCACATTTACTTACCTGAAGAAAGATGTCATTGCATTCCTCTGTGGTTAGCTCGGGTTGTCGCGATGTACCATCTGAAATTTCTGAGTCGAACTCAGAACGCTTTGCTTGGAGGTTCCGCTGATACGTTTCTGCAACCTTCTGCGCCTTCATATCAACATAGGTCCCATCTGGTTTGGTGTGGGTTCTGAGGAAAACTTCTCCGAGACTAATTGGTCTGCCAAGCTCCACCTCCTGAAAATGCAACAAAAGAAACAAGAACAACTATCATGATGAGCAGGTGAAAACAAAACAAAACCAGTCTAGTGATAGTAGCTTACCATTTCTTGTCTGACTTGGTTAGTGGATTTTTGGCCAGTGATGTTTCTGTGAGGACCAAGACCTTTTCGGTCAGAATTGCGAGAAGCAGATGCGGTCTCACTCCTCCCCTTACCTTCTTCATTCTTCCAGTAATCATACATCTCTTTCCAGATGGTTTCGTCGATCCAAGTAGGGCGTTCACCAGCTGCATGAGCTTTGCTCACCATATCCTTCAACAGCCTCGCAACAATCGCCTTGAAATGTGCTTGAACTGTCCCTGTGATCAATGGATCCCATGTGTGCTCTTTCTACAAAACAAGTGAACTCAGGTGTTAGTTTTGTTAGTAACGAGTAGCAAGAAATAAAAGAAGAGTGTGAAAGATCTGAAAACATTACTGCAAACTCGATGAACCATCGCTCAACTCGTTCTGGAGGCACACAACTGATATTGTAGTATGCTTTATCAAACTTGTTGGTGAAGATTTTTGTAATCTTGCGGACCAGAGCTGATCCATCACGACCAAACCTACAAAAAAAGTTCAAACAAGGAGAAACAAACAGTTATGATGAACCATAAACAAGCAGAAAGTTCAAACAATAAGAAACGTAGTGAAAAGAACTCACCATGTGGTATTTGGTGGCTGAGGCTTCTCTGGAGACAGATTACAAGCCCACTGGTGACGGTTAGGCAAGGTTAGCAGCTCTTGAAGATAGATCAATGTGTCTTCTGGGAGAGTGGATTCGTGGTGGACATTGTCATCAACCCCATCAACATGCTCTTCTACCGTTTCGTTGGAGTGTTGATGTTCAGAGGTGTTGGAGTTCTGTCTCGTTGGGGTTGTAAAGTTAAATGCCGGACGCATCTGAAGTTGAGGAGTAGAAGTAGTTTTCCGTGGACGATGGTTCAGAGTGGTTTGTCCTGGAAACATAGTTGGAAAGATAATAAAGAATAATGAAAAAACAGTTCAAAATCACTCTTAAGACTAAGCAAATGATCACTTGACATAACAGTATTGATTAATGAAAAACAAAAATGATCACTTGACTAAAATAGCTCAAAATCACTCTTAAGAGTAAGCAAATGATCAACAATTAACCAAAAATCCAACAAATAACCAAAAATCCAACAATTTCTAAACAAACCAGAGAGAGAGAGACTTTACTTGATTAGATTAGATTAAACTTAACCTTAAGCAAACTTAACCTTAACCAAAAATCCAACCTATTTTAAACAAACGAGAAAGAACTTTAAACAACCAATCTTTTCTAAACCCATTACCAAAAACAGTTCAAAATCACTCTTAAGACTAAGAAAATGATCCCCTAACTAACCAAAAATCCAACCTTTTCCTAAAAAACCAGAAAGAGACTTTATTTGATTGAAATTTCAGAAACCCATTACCACAAATAGATCAAAATCACTCTTAAACAAACCAGAGAAACAGAGAGAGACAAAAGCCAAAAACGGAGAGAGACTAAAACAAAACTTATACGAACAACCTAATCCAAAAACTATGAAAATCTCAAAAGTGAGCCAATAAACATAAAAATCGAACAAAACCTAAGCTCTGAACAAAACCTAAACCTAAAGTTTATAGAGTTGACCTGTAGGGCTAGGAGGCTGTGGATTCTGAGGTTGATTGTTCGACTGCAGACTTTCAGAGTTAGGTAACACAGGAGTTTCTCCTGTATGGTGAGAAGACCTCTTATGTTGAGGCCTCGACTGGAGGGTTTCAGATCTATCCCTCTGATCTCGAGTCGTGGAGTTGTTGAAAAGAGTTTGTGGCGGTGGAAACTGTCGGACATGGATCTGTGTTTGGGTGAGAGCGCGTCGTGGCGGAGAACCGTCTTGCGCCGGAGTGAAGGTGTACTCCTGGCCAAGTTCCGGCGGCCTAACTGGTGTAGATGTGGAAGGCACCGACGGCGTTGGATCTGCGACACGGCCTCTTCCTCTCCCGCGCCCTCGGCCTCGGTCTCGGCCTCTTCCGGTCATCGAGAATTAGGAGAATCGATTGAAGAGAAATCAGAGAATAGTTAGGGTTTTGAGAATCGAGAGAAATCAGAGAATCGATTGAAGAGAAATCAGAGAATACTTAGGGTTGAAGAGAATCGATTGAAGAGAAATCAGAGATTAAAGGTGAGATCGAGAGAAATCAGAGAATACTTAGGGTTTTGAGAGAAAAGGGGATATGAAAAGGTGAAGGAGAAGAGTTCGAAACAGTGAAGGAGGCGAGTAGGGTTTGTCGCCTCTGATTTTTTAACCCAAAAATTGGATTTCCTAAAAAACGTTGGATGAGAGGGAAACCCAAATTAACCCAAAAATTTTGGTTTCCCACTAAAAATTATTTGGTTTTGGTTTCCCACAAAATTCTAAGTTTGTAAAGTTTTGGGGTTTAGGGTATAGATTTGCATTTGGGGTATAGATTTGCATTTGTGATTATTGATGAGATATAATATAAGTAATTATATAATAAAACCTAATTGGGTTTTGGTTTCCCACAAAATTCTCTAAGTTTGTAAAGTTTTGGGGTTTAGGGTATAGATTTACATTTGTGATGTTTATTGGTGAGAGGGAAATAAAAATTGGGTGAGAGGGAAATAAAAATTTGGGTTTGGGTTGTTGTATTAGGGTATAGATTTTTTTGGAGATCAGGTATTAGGGTATAGATTTTTTAGGGGATTAGGTATTAGGGTATAGAATTGCTTATTTTTTAATGAGATATAGTAGAAGTAATGTATAAGTAATTATAGTTTATGGTTATTTTGGATTTGGGATTCAATAAAAATAAGTTAAATGTGGTATGTATAAACATTTGGTATCCTTTTAAACTTTTATAGACAATTATGTGATAAGTGTGTATAGAAATTTGGTGAGATAGAAATAAAAAATTGGGTTTGGGTTGTTGTTTTTGGTTTCCTACCTAAAAAAATGTCTAAGTATAGACATTTTGGGGATTAGGTAGAAATTAACGAGGGAATATTTGGCGGGTTAAGCCAATAATTATTACATAGTTTGTAGATAAATAACAAGATATTTAAGGATTTAGGTAATTAACATAGTCATTTACGCACTTTTATTAAGGTTCTTCATACATAATCATCGTCATCCTCAGAACACGGAGAATTTTCCTGGAATTCATCTTCTTGTTCCGCATCTCTGACATCATATTCATCTTCATCTTCAGAAGACGAAGAATTTTCCTGGAATTCATCTTCTTGTTCCGCATCTCTGACATCATAATCAAGATTGATTGGGTTGACTCCTTGTGCCACATTATTGACTACGAGATCTTCAATTGCAGTCATCATTACAGGATCATCATTTACTTGTTGCAAAATAGTAGGTTCACTGCCGACACAATCTCCTGAAATATTTCCCCTCGGGTTGACTTTAGCAACATTTAGCCACAACTTTGGCGGTTTCTTCTTGTATGGGTACGGGATATAACAAACTTGATCCGCTTGAGAGGCTATGCAAAATCAAGTTGCAGAACTTAGACTTGAATATATATATATATATATATGTATATATTTATATGAAAAGGCGAAAAGAAGGAACTTTGGTGGAAATACTAACCTAGAATAAATGGTTCGTATTTATTGTACCATCGCAATGAAAGAACGTCTACAATGCCAGCCTGGTTCCTCCGAGTGCCTCTACCGATTTTAGGGTCGTACCACTTACACTTAAAGAGTGTGAGTCGCAGATTAACCATTCCCTCGTACTCGATTTCTATTATATTCGTTAAGATCCCGTGGAAATCAGCTTCATCTGATGCATCACTATAATTCTCTCCTTTAACACATACACCATAGTTACAAGTCTTTCATTTGTGGCCGTGACTCTGCGTATGAAACAAATATCCTCTTATAAAATAGATAGGCCAAGTTTTGGCCTTGTTCAATGGTCCATGCACTATCTCTTGAACCCAATTAGGAAAAGGATGTGTGGTTTTCCAGTAGGTAACCTGCATGAAGATAGACAATATCAAATTATAGAAGTACAAAAATATAATATATATACACACAGTTAAGAATATTATTCTGACATACATAATCTTTCACCCATAAATGATATTCTTCAGCTCTTTTAGCCTCGAGTTCTTTGTTTGAGAGATCTGGATATTTTGTTGCAAGATACTCATCAAACATACTGTGTAAGACCAAAACGTATATGAGACCGACCGACATAGTCAATTATGTTTAAACTTAATTTGAGATTTACCTCTCAAAAGGCTGAAAATAGGGGCAATTTCGCAAAACATATGAATGTGCGCATTGAAAGTCTTTCTCTGTCAGCCAGATTTCTTTCATTGGCCCACTTGGACGACCGACGTGCCTAAATATATCAGGTACTTCAGGGTCAAGATATTGGGGAACTTCACCTTCACTGAATCTTGTTGACCTGGAAAAAGGAGTTAAAAGAAATTTAAAATTTCTATAATGTGTCTCCATATGTGTTTAATTATAGTGTTTACCTTGATTTTGTGAGTACATTTGAGGCAAAATAGTGCTCTGAGAAATAAGCTACCTCCTCCTTTAGATATGATTGAACAATAGATCATGCCGCACGAGCTTTGTTTTTGGCTTTCCCTTTCAACTTTTTGAAAAACCTTTCGAAAGGGTACATCCACCTGTATTGCACGGGGCCTCCTAATTCAGCTTCGTATGGGAGATGTATAGGCAGGTGCTCCATTACGTCGAAAAATGATGGTGGAAAGATCTTTTCCAAGTTGCATATGATCAAAACTATGTTTTGTTTTAGAATGTGGATGCGACTTTTTTGCAAACTCCTCGAACATAAGTCACGGAAAAATCCTCCAATTCCTACAGTATATAAATTGAAACTACAAAAAATGGGAAATCTAAAATACTATAATCATATTTACGTGGCACATATTCATAGAACAAGAAGTAGTACGTACCTGATAACGCGAGGTGAACGTTCCGATCTAGGAGTTTGGCAAATATAAATGGAAGTAACCGCTCCATAAAAACATGGCAGTCATGAGTCTTCATCCCAAAAAACTTTGCATTAGGTATATCAACACAACTAGCTAAGTTTGAGGCATAACCATCTGGGAATTTGACCGAATTTTTCACACATTCCAATAAGCTTCTTCTGGCTTCGTCTGTCAATGAGTAGGGAGGAAAAGGGGCTCTACCCTCATCAACAAGCAAGTGTGGCCGAAAACAGAATTCTCCTACATCCCATCGTGACGGGATGGTGTCTTTTGATTTACCCTTCACACGCATAACAGGGTTCATGATGTTATCAAAGAAATTCTTCTCTATATGCATCACATCGAGATTATGTCGCAGATTAAGGTCCCTCCAGTACGGCAGCTCCCAAAATATGCTTTCTTTGTGCCAGTTATGCTTCTTCCCAAAGCCAGGCATCTTCTTCTCGTGACCGTTACCACCTACATCCTCTGTTCTAGGTGGATTAACACGACGCAACCGGTAGGAATAAATTTGCTCACCGGTCAAAGGCTCTGGTGGATACTGGTTCCTAGCGTCTTTTCCCTTCAAAAAGTCTTTTTTATTCTTCCTTAGTGGATGATCAAGTGGAAGAAATCTTCGGTGACAATCAAACCAACACGTCTTTCTTCCGTTCTGCAAATAAAAAGACTTTGTGTCGTCCATGCAAATTGGACACGCCAATTTTCCATGGGTGCTCCATCCTGATAACATGCTATACGCAGGAAAGTCACTTATCGTCCACAACAACACTGCTTTGAGATTAAAATTTTGATTCAACGACACATCGTACGCATCGACACCATTAGACCACAACTCTTTTAACTCCTCAATAAGAGGTCGGAGGAATATATCGAGACTACCACGCGGATGATTTAGCCCAGAGTTCATAATTGTAAGAAACAAGTACTCCGTATTCATGCACATGCCAGGGGGCAAATTTTATGGAGTCAAGATCACAGGCCACAACGAATGATTCTTTGACATTCCAAAAGGATTGAACCCATCTGTACATAATCCAAGATAAACGTTGCGGGTTTCTCGGGCAAACTCAGGATGTTGACCTTGAAAATATTTCCACTCCGCCGCATCAGATGGATGACACATTTCTCCCTCCTTGGTTCTGTGCTCTGCATGCCATCTCATTGCCGCTGCAGTCTTCTGGCTCTGATACATTCTCTTCAATCTATCAGCAATAGGCATATACCACATACGACTATATGGTACATTAGTCCTACGTTGTTGCTTGTTAGGCTTCCATCTTGGTGAATTACAAATCGCACACTTATCTAACCATTCGTCATCTCTCCAGAATATCATACAATTGTTAATGCACACATCAATTGCATGACATGGGAGGTCTAAATTGCGCATCAATTTTTCTGTCTCGTAATTTGAACCAGTTGCATGGTTTCCTTCTGGTAAATACTCTGTAAACATTTCGCATACCGAATCCACTATCTATTTTCTACTACATTACCGACTTCTTCAGTCTCACTAACCCACGTCGTATCAACATAACTTGATCCTAAACCCATATTGAGTTATTCTCCATGTCTATACCAAACATAATAATCTGGCATATATCCATTCTTATACAAATGCTTATAAATTCTACTCCCCGACATAAATTCTACTCCCCGACAAACAGCACAAGGACATAAAAACTTACCGCCATTGCTCTGCGTCAGTGGTTGGCTATTTGCAAATGCCATGAATTGGTCCACCCCCGCGACGAAATTTGACGAGAAATTTCCCGTGACTTCATCGAACCTCTGATACATCCACTCCCGACCATACGTATTATTAAAATTTCCCGACATTTTTTAACTTATGAAATTTTTTTTTCTCCACCACTTATAGTTTGAGGTACGAATGATTGTAGTTTGGAGAGTGAGGTGAACGAATGATTTGAGATTTCTATTTATAGACATTTTTGCAACTACTTAGCGACTATATAAACAGTCGCTAAATTATATTTTGCAACCAAATAGCGACTAATTTTACAGAAGAATAAAATTAGGTACACCTACCCAACATGTCAAACACGTGTGCTCTCACCTAACTTTTGCGACTCACCGAAATTAGTCGCTACTTAGTCGCAAAATAGCGACTGATTTGCGACTATTAATTTAGTCGCAAACTTATTTCGCCACGTGGCCTACCCTGATTTTTTGCGACTAAACCGCGACTGTCTAGCAACCCAACAAATTTAGTCGCTATATCGTCGCGAATTAGTCGCAAAATAGCGACTCATTCGCAACGAATGTTAATAGTCGCAATTTAGCGACCGATTTGATACCAATTATTATGAGTCGTAATTTAGTTGCTAAGTAGTCGCGAAATAGTAGCTACATTTAGCGACTATGTATTTAGTCGCAACTATTAATAGCTAAAAATCTGTTTTCTTGTAGTGCCGGCGTTCGAAAATTGTTAGTGTAAGCTTCCACAAAGTGTAAGCTTCCATAATTTTGAGCTCCAAAATGACTAATGTGGGAGCTCAGGCGTTCGAAAAGTGTTAGTGTAAGCTTCCACAAAGTGTGAGCTTCCATACTTTTGGGCCCCAAAATAGCTTATAAGAGAGCTGCCACATTCGAATAGCATTAATGCAAACTTTGACAAAGTACCAACTTTCAAACTCGTAAGCTCCAAAACAGCAAGTGTGGGAGCTCCGGCATTTGAAAAATGTTAGTATACGCTTAGAGGATAGGGCAAGCATATATTGACGCAAACTCCAGAAAGTTAGAGCTTCGACATAAGATGCAACATCCAAAAGATAATAAAAGCTCCAAAAAATTGTGAGCTTGAAGTAGCTGTTGAACGTTGGCAAAAGGTCACAACAGAACTACACATGCTTTAAAAAAAGCACACATGTGAATGTCGATAGAGCTACGAGCCTATGACAATACATATTACCAGAATTTTGGTAGGTACCTACGACAGTACCTATTACCAGAATTTTGGTAGGTACCTACGACAGTACCTATTACAAGAATTTTGGTAGGTACCTACGACAGTACCTATTACCAGGATTTTTGGTAGGTACCTACGACAGTACATACTACAAGGATTTTTGGTAGGTACCTACGACAGTACCTATTACCAGAATTTTTGTAGGTACCTACGACAGTACCTATTACAACAATTGAGTTGAAGCTCCAGTTTTTTTTAATTAGGAGCTGCAACATCACATGCGAAATTGTAAGCTTCGAGCCTAAAATTGAGAGCTGCAATGTTACAAACTGAATTGTAAGCTCCAAAATTAGAAAAGAAGCATTGCGACCTTCGAAACGCCATTGCAACCTCTAAAAATCTTTAGAAGAGACGAGACCTTGGAAACTGCGACCTTCGAAGCAACAAATGGTATCTTCCAAAACCGCGAGCTCCGAAAAATGCAAGCTTCAAAAAAAACACGAGCTTCAAAACATAACAAGCTTTGAAATAGCTGTGAAACGTTCAAAAGAACTCGCAACAGGCCTACAAAGGCTTTAAAACGAGTGCTACTATGTTAGAAAAATGTTGTGACAGCTACGAAACCTCATGAATAAAGGAAAACGCAATATCTACAACGATGAATAATTTTCCAAACGACATACTACTCCCTAAATTCTAAATAGAAATTAGAGAGTGGGGGGCAAGTTGTTGGGGAAAATAATTCATGAGTTGACTTATCTGAAAAGTCAACATGTATATCATAAAAGTCAACAGGTGTATTATAAAAGTCAACAGGTACCTCCTAAATGGCATAGGTCCGAATTTACCTCCAAATCTTTTAGAATATGCGACCTTCGAATCCTACGGGATAAAAGACCTCCGAATCTTACGAGATATATGCGAACTTCCATCTAAAGATAGATCCAAATCTTATAAAGTAAGTTTGGAATTAACCTACAAACTGACCTACGAACCGACCTAAGGTTTGAGGGACCTCTATAAAAGACAAGCTCCAACAAAGAGCACTGACACGCCCAAGCAGCTAAAAACCTTCGAGAACACCTCTCCACTATCTCAACTAGCTCGCACTTAGCATCCACCAAGTTTCCACTTAGCTTCGACCACGTCTCCATGCTTCCTTTAAGCTCCTTCATGAAGGATATTTATAAAAGGGGGAGCTCAATCTGGAGAGGGGGGCACGACACAACAAGAGGAGGAGAAGCAGAACTCTTTACCTCCTAACAAAAGCACCGCTTGTGCCTAAAACAAGCAACAAGCTTTGCAACGACGAGCGACAAGCACTATCCTTCCCTAGGACGAGAAGAAAGAAGTCTCTTACCCGCAAAGCTTAGTGCTTTCCTTTTCTCTTCAAAACAGACCTTCGAAGGTACATACGAGACTATGACGGAGCTCCAATACTTGCTGATGGGACCTCCGGAAACACCTATGAAGCTTTGATTCATGCTAATCCGACTTTCAATAAACACCTACGAAGCTTTGGTTCATGCTAATCAAACCTTCAACAACACCTACGAAAGCTCTGATTCCTGCTAATCGGACCTTCAACAACACCTACGAAAGCTCTGATTCATGCTAATCAGACCTTCAACAACACCTACGAGAGCTCTGATTCATGTTAATCGGACCTTCAACAACACCTATGAAGCTCTGATTCCTGCTAATCAGACCTTCAACAGACACTTATGAAGCTCTGTTTCATGCTAATCAGACCTTCGAAAACACCAATGAACTACGAGCGATTTGATCCCTCCTTGGGTACGTAGGCATCCTTATAAAGGCACAATTGCAAACATCTACAATTCAACGATAGCGTCCTGATCTCCCATGAGACAACGACGGAGCTAGGATACTTACTGATAGGACCTCTAAAAAACACTTATGAATTACGATACCTACGAATTGCGACAAGTACGAATCGCAACACCTCTGAAGATCTTCTCTAAGAAACATCTTTACGCTTTCAACATATTATAGCTATAAGTTGTATTATTGTAAGATCAATTCTCAATAAAGAACCACCGTCTTTCGTCATCCGTAGAACTATCTTTCGGATGTGTTAAATTTATCCCAAATAGCAAAAGAAGCATCAAGAATGTTTTCTTAGTGCCTGGTTTGGAGAAGAACATATTGAGTGTTCCTCAAATCATCTCAAGCGGCTATCGAGTACGTTTTGAAGATAAGAGATGCATCATACAAGATGCAAATGGCAAGAAGATCATGGACATAGGTATGACGAACAAAAGCTTCAAGATCAAGTTCAGTTCTGTCGAGGACCATGACGGTAAATGTTCATATGGAGGAAACATGGCACAAGAGACTTGGCCATGTAGGCAAAAGGCGCTTACAAGAAATGCAAGACAAAGATTTGGTAAAAGAATTACCATGTTTTAAAGTCAATAAGGAAGCATGCAAGGCATGTAATCTTGGAAAGTAATCATGCAAGAGCTTTCCAAAAGAATCTCAAACTAAGACGAGAGAAAAGCTTGAGATTGTGCTTACGAATGTATGTGGACCGATGCAAAACCAATCAATCGATGGAAGCCGCTACTACATGTTGTTTATGGATGACTGTACTCACATGTGTTGGGTATATGTGGGAGCCTAAACTAGCACAATTAAATTTGTTAGGGTTCGTGAAGAGGAAGAGATTTCTAGGGTAAGCTAAGATAACAAGAGATGAGAAAGTGCTTTGTTATTGCTCTCAATGAATTTGTGTACAAAGTTGTCAATAAGATCCTCCTCTCCTTAGGGTTTGTACAAGGATGTATATATAGCTTCCTAAGTCGGCTAAGTCTCCTAAGCCTTCACGGAATCACCTTGCTTGAGTCGGTTGCATCAACTTGGGCTTCGCGTCTGGACCGGGCCTTGGACTGTCTTTGTGTCATCGGGTCATCTTCACGTTATTGGGCCGTTGGGCCGAGCACGCGGTCGGACCACCGAAGGGTTGAGCACGTGGTCGCCCTGTCAAGGAGCCAAAGCTGCGGTCGGCCTGTCGAGGTGCCAAGGCTGCGGTCGCCTTATCGAGGAGCCGAGGCTGCGGTCGCCTTGTCGAGGAGCCGAACCTGCGGTCGGGAGCCAATGAGGCCGAGGGCGAGCCTGAAAGCTGATGAGGCCGAGGGCAAGCCCCGAAGCTGATGAGACCGCGGGCGAGCTCAGAGGACACCGAGGTAGCGAGGCCGAGGATTGATGACTCATGGTGCCGAGGTGGCGAGGTGGCGAGGCGATGACCTCGTCGCTTCCCGGTTTGCTAATGCTCTCTTCTGCTTGAAAGGGAGCATTCATATGACTTTGCCTCGTACACGGAGAAGACTTAGGATTAGAGAAGACATATCTCATGGCTTCGGCGACTTAGGAGCTATGCGACATGAGTTATGCCAGCATAGCTTAGTATACGTTCGTTGTGTCGATCAGACTTTGAATGTTAACGTTGAGTGGGTGAAAACTGACCCCAACAGTTAGCCCCCCACCTCGCCAGAGTTGGAGATAACAGTGTCGAGTTAAAGATGTATTGGGTATCGGCGTTACCGTTCAAAGTCATGATGTTACTATAAGCGTGACGATGTTGGCTTGGGCCGTTAATGTTTCCAACGCTGTAAGCGTTTGGTTTATCGAAGGTTTTAAGACTTCGTGCTTTACTTGCTGAAGCTACTGCGTTGCTGCATAATTTTTTTTTTTTTTTTTTACGGAGGTTTTAAGACTTCGTGTTTCGAGTGCCGGTGTGACCGAGGCCAACGAGATTGATGAGTAACCCTCTCTTTTCAGACTTAACTTATTTTTGTGATTCTTGCTTTGATTTGGGTAGAAGCTTAGAGTTCTTTTTGCATGTTGCTCTTGAATGAGGCTTGCTCTTGGTCAATTGCTCATGAATGAGGCTTTGTTTGCTCATGAATGAGGCTTTGTTTAGTAGAGAAAACGCAAATGCGCTCACGCTCTTTATCTGCCAACGTTGTTGTTGGGCTTTGGGGACTGGTGTTGTTCTCTAGACATGTCTGTCCGAGAACAAGTACACCCTAAGTTTTACCAGCGTGGAACCTGGGTTTTCTGAATGACTGTTCAGGATACATGCCGAACAAATCATTGGCAGCTGCCTTTTACCAATGATGCTTGTTGGGTTTTTGAATGATCAGTTGGGTTCGTCCACCCCAATACTGAACATTAATACTTATATATAGCGCTTTGGATCCGATGCTGGATGTCATTGTGTTCGTATTCCCGTATCATCACTGTGACCAGCAGCAATGAGTGCGGAACGACTTTACTTGATTGAAGCTTTGATTGGCCCATGAAGGACATAGCTGTTCTCATGATGAGGTTTGTGTCAAGTGTTTAAAGTTTCTGGTGATGATGTTGTCAAAGAGTAGAGTACGGGTACCCCACTCCCCCCCCCCCTTTTAGACGAAGGAGGGAACTAAAATTGTCTAGAGAGATTGATCTTTTCCGAAGACAAGGCTTTGAAAACACCTACTCCCCCCCCCCCCTTAAGGCGGAGGAGATCAGTGGAGCTCGTCCGGAGACGAGGCTTAGTGAAAACACTTACTCCCCCCTCCTTAAGGCGAAGGAGATTACTGGAGCTCGTTCGGAGACAAGGCTTAGATAAAACACTGACTCCCCCCCCCCTTAAGGCGGAGGAGATCATGTGGGCTCATCCGGAGACGAGGGTTAGATAAAACACTTACCCCCCCCCCCCCCCCCTCCCCCCACCTTTTTGACGGAGGGGGGCAACTGAACTTGTCCGGAGACAAGCTGCCTACGTACCCTTTGCTGGGATCAAGTCGCCCCCGTAGTTCATTGCAAGAGCTTCTAAAAGGGTGGTGGCGTCACAGCGGACTGGGTGGGTTCGCCCGCTTGCTTGGTTTTCCCGCCCCTCTTAGCGCCGACTTCCTTTTCGCTTCGAGCGAAGTCTATAGCGCGGTGGAGAGCGTCTTGGATGGTCGCGGGTGGGTTGACAGTCAATTCCTGCCAGAATGGAGAAGGGCATCGAAGTGCTTCTCTTAAGGCCTCCAGCGCGTACGTGTTGCTAATGCCGTCCACTTTTGATAGCGTGTGTTTGAACTTTGTGATGAAAGACCGTTGACTTTCATTCTCACCTTGCCGATTTGTCCATAACTCTGCGTCATAGATCTTTTGTTCAGCGAAGATGTTGTAATGGTGCACAAACATCTCTGAGAGTTGATGGAAGGTGTGGATTGAGTTCTTCTCCAGCTTGTAGAACCACTGAAGAACAAGCCCCTTGAGGCTCTCTACGAACAGTTTGCAGTAGCCGTTGTCCTTCTCGGCTTCTGTGAAGTTTGCCCGTCCTAAGGCGACCTCGAATTCCATCAGATGGACAGCAGGGTCGGTGGTTCCTTCATAGATTGGAAGCTTGACTTTTCTAGGGTCGGAGATTTGAGCCCTCGCGACCCTCTCAGCGAAGGGTGTATTCCGTGCCCTCTCGAGCACATAGGCGATCCCAGGAGCCTTCGCCGTGCTCCGGTACATCTGTAATTGGATGGCTTTCAGGTCAGAGACGACCCTGTCTAACTGGGCTTTCAGCGCAGCGACCTCTTCGTCTCGGGAACCTCGTGGAGCCCTGCGCTCCAGTTCCCTCTGGTACAGCTCTGCTATGGAGGGCTCTCCTTCTCCATCAGCCCTGACGCTATCGCCAGCAGTGTTCGTTCGGGCACGTCTCCGAAGGGGAGGTTGATCATCGTCAGACACCTCCACAGCACGCTCGGGGATTCTATCGGTGTTCTGTCGTGGCGGTGGTGGAGGCAAGTCGCATGGATCTCTTCGAGCGGTCCGAGGTGTGGAGAAGCGACCCTTAAGTCTGGTAGCTTTGTGCCTCTTGCGCTTTCTTCGCGAGAGCGCCTTCAGTTCCTTGGTAGTTGCCTCGTTGAACTTCTGTTGTTCCTCTGCTCTCTTGAAGAGCGTCTCCAGCATTTGTTTGACCTCGGTCATGTCTGCTGGGTTGTTGACGGTGCTGGGTGCAGGAGCTTCGACGGAGTTCTCCTTCTCCTGGTTGCTCCTGCGAGACGAGGACTCCTCGCTGCTGTTTGACTTGCTATTGTCGTTGGTCATCTTCCCAGATCTTGTGTAACCTAGACTTTTTGTGTCAGAAATTCTCTATTTCCCTTAGTCGGCGCCAAATTGTGAGAGCCTAAACTAGCACAATTAACTTTGTTAGGGTTCGTGAAGAGGAAGAGATTTCTAGGGTAAGCTAAGATCACAAGAGATGAGAAAGTGCTTTGTTATTGCTCTCAATGAATTTGTGTACAAAGTTGTCAATAAGATCCTCCTCTCCTTAGGGTTTGTACAAGGTTGTATATATAGCTTCCTAAGTCGGTTAAGTCTCCTAAGCCTTCGCGGAATCGCCTTGCTTGAGTCGGTTGCATCAACGTGGGCTTCGCGTCTGGACCGGGCCTTAGACTGTCTTTGTATCATCGGGTCGTCTTCACGTTATTGGGCCGTTGGGCCGAGCACGCGGTCGGACCACCGAAAGGCCGAGCACGCGGTCGCTCTGTCGAGGATCCAAGGCTGCGGTCGGCCTGTCGAGGAGTTGAGGCTGCGGTCACCTTGTCGAGGAGCCAAGGCTGCGGTCGCCCTGTCAAGGAGCTAAGGTTGCGGTCGCCCTGTCGAGGAGCCGAACCTGCGGTCGGGAGCCAATGAGGCCGAGGGCGAGCCCAGAAGCTGACGAGGCCGAGGGCGAGCCCGGAAGCTGATGAGACCGCGGGCGAGCTCGGAGGTCACCGAGGTAGCGAGGCCGAGGATTGATGACTCATGGTGCCGAGGTGGTGAGGTGGCGAGCCGATGACCTTGTCGCTTCCTGGTTTGCTAATGTTCTCTTCTGCTTGAAAGGGAGCAATCAGATGACTTTGCCTCATACATGGAGAAGACTTAAGATTAGAGAAGACATATCTCATGGCTTCGACGACTTAGGAGCTATGCGACATGAGCTACGCCAGCGTAGCTTAGTATGCGTTCATTGTGTCGATCAGACTTTGAATATTAATGTTGAGTGGGTGAAAACTGACCCCAACAGTATACTTCCTAAAACAAAAGTCAGAGACCTTCTTAATGTTTAAGAAGTTAAAAGCGATGGTTGAAAAGCAATCGGAATGTACCATCAAAACTTTAAGATTCGATGGTGGCGGTGAATTCACATCTCACGAGTTTAATCGTTTATGTGAAGAAGAAGGCATCAATAGGCAAATCACATTGCCTTACTCGCCACAACAAAACGGTGCTACAAAACGCAAGAATAGATCATTGCTGGAGATGGCGAGATCAATGATTGTTGAGCAAGACTTACCGCTCAAGTTATGGGCTGAAGCGGTTTACACCTCAACATACTTGCAAAACCGTTTACCAACAAAGGCGATCAAAGATGATGTGACGCCAATGGAGATATGGTGTGGGCACAAACCAAACATGTCACACTTATGGCTATTCGGGAGCATATGTTATGTGTATATACCAGATCAGAAAAGAACAAGGCTAGACGCAAAGGCAAAGCGTGGGATTTTATCGGCTATAGTAATCAAACCAAAGGCTATGGAGATTTTATCTTGGAGGATGAGAAGGTTGAAGTATCAAGAGATGTTATCTTTGAAGAAGATAAAAAGTGGGATTGGGATAGACATGAAGAAGTTAAGAAAAACATTGTCTTACCCATTGACGATACAAAAGAACAAAGAGATCAACCACAGAGAATCTCGACCCCTAGTTTATCTCAAGTCGATGATCATGAGAACAATGAAGATGGAGAAATCTCCAGCCCTGTCTTGTTTCAAGTCGATGATCATGAGAACAATAAAGAAAGAGAAACCTTAGAACCACCAAGGAAATACAAGTCCATGAAAGAAATTATGCAAAAGGCACCAAGGATGGAGATTGAAGAGGCGGCTCAAGTCATAGAAGCTTGTCTCCTTGCACATGAAGAACCACAAACTTATGATGAAGCTTGTATAGATGAAGAATGGAGAGAGGCCATGAGTGAGGAGATAGAGATGATCGAGAAAAATAGAACATGGAAACTAGTAGACAAGCCGGAGAAAAAGAATGTGATAAGCGTGAAGTGGATCTATAAGATCAAAACAGATGCAAGCAGAAATCACATCAAACACAAGGCAAGGCTAGTTGCAAGAGGTTTTTCTCAATAATATGGAGTCGATTACCTTGAGACATTCGCCCCTGTCCCAAGACATGATACAATCAGAGCCTTACTTGCATATGCGGCTCAAATGGAGTGGAGATTGTATCAAATGGATGTAAAGTCGGCATTTCTGAATGGAGAGCTTGAAGAGGAAGTTTATATCACACAACGCTTGGGTTTGTGATCAAAGGAAAAGAAGAAAAGGTGTTAAGGTTATACAAAGCCTTATATGATCTCAAACAAGCCCCACGAGCATGGTATGGAAGAATAGATTCTTATTTCATTCAAAATAGTTTTGAAAGAAGTATGAATGATGCGGCTTTGTACATCAAGAAGAAAGATGAAGATGTGTTGATCGTGAGTCTATACGTCGAGGATATCATCATCACCGGAAACAATGATCGTCTCATCAACTCATTCAAGGAGAACATGAAGAATGATTTTGAGATAACGAATTTTGGTTTACTAAACTACTTTCTTGGTATGGAAGTAAACCAAGACGATTATGGCATTTTTCTTTCACAAGAAAAGTATGGAGTGTAAGTACACCGCTTACAGCAAAAGGAAAAAGAGAAGAAGATGGCAAAGAGTATGGAGATCCAACGAAATATAGGAGCATTGTAGGAGGACTTTTGTACTTATGTGCATCAAGACATGATTTGATGTATGCAAGCGCCTACTTATCAAGATACATGTCATCACCGCACATGAAACACTACCAAGAAGCCAAAAGAGTGTTAAGATACGTCAAGGGAACGTCAAGCTTTGGAGTGTCATTCACAAGTGCAAAAGTACCAAGGTTAATAGGTTACTCGAACAACGATATGGTTTGAGTTATAGGTTTCATAGCCACGAAAATGGAATGATTCTACCACACTGATTTGAGTTCTAGAACACTAGTTGCATCTATTTAAAAGCCGGTGTAGAGCATGTTGCATTAGTTCCTTTTAATTTCTTTTATCTTACGTGTTTTGATTTATCTATCCCTTTAATTTATTGCTTTGCTTTGTTTCATCATAAACCCCAAAACCCAAATATATTTTCTCTTAACTTATTCTGCATCATATAGATTTATAGCGTAACAACATAGTCTCTTGTGGATCGACCCCTAAGTACTACAATTGTCAACTGTGCACTTGCATATAAGGGTTTATAAATTTAAAACTCTTTTTCATTTCCTATTTTAGGACGCATCAATTTCTCATTTAAACATTACTAAAGTTACCACTTTGGCAGGTTGCAATGAATTTTTCATGAGGATTGACACGAAAAAGTCCCACAGTTGATGATCAGAGGCAATATTTAGAGGATTGTATTCTCGAACAAGATATACATCTTTGTCCCTGTCTACAGTAATGCTCTTGTCGTCATGCCTCTTTGTGGTGTTAAACCGGTTTAGTTTGATGTTACCCATTTGTTGATCTTTCTTGAGGAATCGACAATCTGACTTTCGATGACCCGCCTTGCCACAATAGTAGCATGTTACTTTAGGATGTGATTTGGGACGTCCTCAAGTTTGATCTCGACCTCGACATTTGTTGTGTCCACATGTTTTGTCTCTACCCCGTCTATCTATGACATTCACCTCTGACTGAGTGCTCAAATCTCGTTCCTTCATTCTAATTTCTTCGTTTAGAAAGCTATCACTAACGGTATTCATGATAAGTTTTCCATCTGGTGCCGAGTTACTGAAAGTGACAACTAGTGTGTCCCAACTCTGTGGCAAATAACTTAAGAGTAGAAGGGATTGCATCTTGTCTTCGATCTTTAAGTCGACCTTGTTAAGCTGATTTACGAGCCCTGTGAAGTTGTTCAAATGCTCCATCATGCTTTGGCCATCCTTATACTCCAACTTTACCAATCGTCGAGCAAGAAGAGTCTTGTTTCGAGGCGTTTATTTTGAATCATAGACTCAAATTTTTTCCATAAATCAAAAGCATTTGTATAAGTAGAGACGTGTCCGAAAAGAGATCGGTCGATGTACTTACGAATTACAGCGATCGCTTTTCGATTAAAAACCTCTCAGCCTTATCATCCTTTCCTTCTGCCATGTTTTTCATGATGATAGATTCATGTAAATCCTTGTAGTAAAGGTGATCTTCCATCATCCGTTTCCAAAATGAGTAGTTGTCCGCAGTGAGTTTGAACATGTCACCTTCAATAGTAACGATAACCTCCATCTTGATTTGCATAAGATATCGATGCTATACTCAACATAGCTCTGATACCATTTGTATGGAAATTTACCTAATATTAAGATGGGATTAGTCAACTAGTGTGTCAAGCCAAATAATTTTAATATTATTAGAAAGGATTAGTACAAGAGTAGTTTGTAAGTGAACACTCTTCTTTGGGTTTTTCTTAGATTCATGTTATAAATGGAACCAAGCACCTTAAGTCCTTAAGATTCATGCCTTAAGTCCTAGCTTATTCTAGATTTTTCTCCAAACATTATCCACTTATGGTCTAACATATTCTATAATTTTCTCTAAGCCTTATCCTTATTCGTCTTTAGAAGCTTCTCCATAATTCTAGAATTATCATTCTTCTCATAATTTGTTTGCGCAAATGGAGGAAATATCCAACAATTATTTTACTTAAAATAAATTTTGATGAATATTTATAGAAGATTTCTATTTCCGTTTATGGGATCTTTTATTTCCGGTGTGCCTTGCTACACCAATTCAAATTTGAATGACAGATTATCCTGTTCCGGCAAAAGAAAAAAAAATCGATGAAGATTTAGAATACATATGTATAACTCTTTTTTTCTTTTTCAGTCACATACTTACAAAGTTACAATTGAGTTTAGTCTGAATTACACATGCTATTTTCTATTCAAATCAAAACTCAAATTACAAACCTAATTTTTTTACAGTCTCAAAGCTAAATAAATCGTAATTGTAGTTTATGTGGTTTATATTTAAAACTAGGGATTGCCCACGTGTTGTGTGGGTTTAAAAATTAACATGATAATAAAATATATAATAATTTATAATTTATTGATTAGTTGTGTATTAATATTACATAAATTTGATAATTCTAGTGAATAATTATTTACAGAGAAGAATAAACATATGTAGAAAATTGTTATACAAATACAATATTATATGAAATACGAGATAGATCGTTTGTCAAATTACATCATGTAGAAGACATATTCTTTAGCACAAATTTCTAGCTTGATTGTATTTCTAATATTTCTTACGGTTCTTCTAACAAAATATGATTTGTCGTATTTTTTATTCCATCAAACACATTTGTAAACGAATTTTTAATTAGAGAAATTGTAATATCATTTTGATTCTACCAAGGTATCTTCATCATCTCAACAAAGAAGATGGAATGCTTATTTGTGTCTATTTCATTACAATCTTGATTCGTAATGAGATAATCTGTATTATATTTTTGTCATATTCTTTTTTTGTTTTTATATATTTTTTTATCTTTAATATTTATGAAGTGATTCTGTTTTCGTTGATGCACAAATTTGTGGTGGGATAAAGTTTTTTTTGAGAATCTTGGTTAGAATTGTTATGTCCACTACACATTGTATTAATTGCATTAATTAGGGGGTGATTGTGAAACTAGTTTAAAAAGATGTTAGGATTTTTTGAAAAGAAATATTAAATCTAAATTTCTCCAATCATACTTTAGCATTTCAACTGTCTTAAAAGTCTTAATTTATTCTTTTTGGTTCATGTTATGTTTTCTTTTCAACAAGCTTTTTGTGACTTTTTAAAATATAAAAACATAATTATTTATATAAAAATCAAAGTCTTAAATATTTTTTATATATTATATTATCGGATTTAGTAAATAAAAATATGTTTCTAAAACCGTAAAAACTACACAATAACACATTTAGTTGTTAGAATTAGCGATTAAATTGTTAGAATTAGCGATTAAATTTATGAAAAAGCATTTAATGTTTTTTCTTTGATAAATAAATCCAAAAAAATTTGTCAAAAAATGAAATGACACATATAATCTTCTCATAACTTTAGCTTTGTGTAAACCTTAACATATTATATAGTTTTTTTATATTATATTATCGGATTTAGTAAATAAAATTTTGTTTCTAAAACCATAAAAACTACACAATAACACATTTAATTGTTAGAATTAGCTATTAAATTGTTAGAATTTATTAGTAAGGTTATAAAAAAGCATTTAGGCTTTGAATGGTTACCTCGTTTGGACGTATGTCCATTTGCAACTGCCTCAATTATCAAACGGACGTTTGTATTTTTTTAAATTATTATTTCTATTTTAAATAATATATAATATTTTGTATAAAAAATGATTTACTATTTAACCGCTCTGTTTAAATGGAGTGATTAATATGACCCTTATATTTTTTCTTTGATAAATAAATCCAAAAAAAATTGTCAAAAAATGAAGTGACACATATCATCTTCTCGTAGCTTTAGTTTTAGCTTTGTGTACAGTTGTGGTTTATATGGTTTAAGTTTACTAGCTTATTTTTCTTTGTGGAATAATCCAAATCCCAACAAATGAATTGAAGCCCGTTTCAAACATTCCCGGTTCTAACCCAGTTTAAGTAATGAATTATGTTTTGACCAAAAACAAAAGAACCAATGCCCATCTTAAATCCAAGAAAACTGTTTCTTTCGTATAGATTAGAGAAGGAAACACGTGTGTAATTAACTCATTACATATACATTTTTTTTTATACCGTGTATTAATAAAATATATTTGAAAATCTCACATCAACTATCTAAACTCTTTTTGAAAAAGAACAAAAAACTATCTAAAACTGCAAAGAGACAGTATCTAAAGCGCAATAAGCCAACAACCCAAACTTCAGCCAGAAGCTGTCTGAAAATCAAAGCAATGCTTTTAAGGAACCTTATTAAATCAAAAATATCTAAATAAATAAAATATATAAAAGGCGCAAGAGAACAAAACACGACTTCAGAAATATAAATTGTCTGGAAATGAAATGATTATGCTCAGTGCATAATAAAGTGCCAAATTAAGAATATTACACACTAGGTGTGGGCAAAAAATTTGAAACCGAAAAACCAAACCGAACCCGGCCTGAAATTACCCGAACCGAACCGAACCCAATTTTTAAATATAACCGAATGGGTTATAAATATCTAAAACCGAAAAACCAAACCCGAACCCGAACCGAACCGAAAACTAAACGCGAAATACCAGAAACATAAAATTAACCTACAAATATTTAGATATAAGATAGGACATGTTCATATACTTTAGGCAAATTTTATAGTTTTTTTAGTTATTTTTGGTCAACTCGGAAATTATAGGTATATTTGGCTTAAAATAATCAATTTAATTAGGTATATTATTTGAAATTTTCAATTATTTTATTATTTTCGGATAACTCGAGTAAAAATAATTAAATCGAACCAAAATCGGGAAAATTTTACGTAATTATGAGTATCTTGGATAACCGAAACCGAATCCGAAACCGGCACTAACCGAACCGAAACCGAACAAAAATTTTAAAATACCCAAATGGGTATTATATTCCTAAAACCGAAAATCCGATAACTGAATTAATCGAACCGAAACCCAAATGATTACCCGAACGCCCATGCCTAGATGTGACCATGTGAGTGACACAGTTAGAGGAATTTTTTTTTCTTCTACATTTTTAGGGTGTGAAGAATAGAAAAAAAAAAGAATTCTCTGTCTTTTTTTTTTTTTTTTTTTTTGAAACTTAAAAAGAATTCTCTGTCCCACATAAAAACCAAAGCAATCAGAATATTGTTTTCTTCTTCTATTTATTTGAGAAAAAATTTCTTCCCAACAAAAAAGAAAATACTTGAGTAAAATAAAATTTAATACCTTTTAATGATGTGTGTAGATGAAATCAGAGTAACAATAATTCATCTCAATTGAGAAGAATTGAGAAGAAACATTTTTCCTCTGATTTCTTCTACTTTTAAGAAAAAAAGAGAGGTATACTTCCTTTTCATTTAATGGGAAAATATATAATTCCTCTCAAATTTACTTTTTTTTACTGTTTATTGTTCTTTTTATCTTTTCAATTTCTCCGGGTAAAATACCAACCACGCTGTAATATTCTTCTTAAATGGAATAGTGAAATAGTCTCATAAACCAATCCAAACAAAGTTTATTTGAACTAAAATCAAACTAGCTTTTTTCCAAAAATAATTAAAATATTCAACTCTAAAAAATATAAGTAATTTCTTTTATTTGAAAGCAGCCTCAGTAAATATATTTACTCAATCCATTCTCGTTTATAACATGATGTTTTTAAAATGAATTCAAATTATTTTATTCTTTTCAAAATTTTATGAAAATGTTCATTTTCTTTAATGTTTTGTAGCCATTTATACTAAGCAATGGTATTTAGTTAATTTTTATGTAGAAAACAAAATACACAATTTATTTATTTCTTTTGAGTTTTCTATTCTCATGGTTAGGATCCCATACTCACACAACAATCTCTTCGCTTCAGGTGCAAACCATTTCGGACACTTCAAATCCGCTTTACCTATCTTTTTATACATCTCCATTAGATTAGAATCATGGAAAGGTAAATAACCAGCCAAAAGAACAAACAAAACAACCCCCCAAGACCATATACCTGCTTTCGTACCATCATATCCTTTTCGGTTAATAACTTCAGGTGCAACATAAGCAGGTGTACCACAAGTCGTATGCAAAGACCGTCTTGTCTTTTACAATCCAAAATCAGAAACCTTAAGATCATCGTTATCATCATTAAGTAACAGATTCTTGGGCTTAATATCGCGATGGTACACTCCTCCTCGACTATGACAAAAATCAACAGCATTGATAACCTGATTAAAATACTTTCAAGCAACATCTTCTCTTAATTTCCCTTTAGCAACTTTATTAAAAAGCTCTCCACCTATACAATACTCAATAACAAAGTAAATTCTCAATTTTCTCGCCATAACCTCGTATAGCTCAACGGCATTCGGATGTTTAGCGATTCTCGTTTTGCTTATATCACGAATTACAATGTCAAATTCGAATTTGTAGAATGCGCTTCATAATATATCCAAGCTTTGGAAGAATTATGCAGGATAAGAACAGCACTATGTTCAATAGTAAAGTAATAATTTTCGTAGGAAACAAATCTAACAAGATTATTAGTTCAGATCTAAAACATCATCAATTCATAGGCAAAGAAGATCATTTTGGTACAACAATATTTTTCAATCACACTTATCATTTCTTTGCACTGTTTTATTTCTAATCACTAAAACAAAGTTACCCTACCTCCTCCAAGCAATAACCTATACACAGTCTACAAAGAGTTTCCAAAAACACTAAAAACCAATGATGCTCTGAGACAAACATCCACCCAAAAATAGAAAAACTGAACTTGTGGTTGTGTAGTAAGTAACCATAACTCAAGATCTACCATTTGGAGCTATGGCTGATTTCTCTGACCTGAGGCTAGAACTTGCTTCAGAAGTGTTCTCATCAGAGGTTGCCTCCTCCTCTTCCTCCTCCTCCTTGTGCTCTCCATTCTTCTTCTTGGCATTAAGAAACCGACCGCCACATCCTCTTGGCCGTCTTATCGCATGTAAATGCCGAGATT
Source organism: Draba incana (assembly GCA_963576765.1). Classification (NCBI taxonomy): domain Eukaryota; kingdom Viridiplantae; phylum Streptophyta; class Magnoliopsida; order Brassicales; family Brassicaceae; genus Draba; species Draba incana. The sequence goes on along the minus strand of OY755202.1, from coordinate 18,378,059 downwards.
CATGCAGGTATGGCTGAAAACAAAACAAGAAATGAGAACATATATCGAGGGGAGGAATCGACGAAACTAATGGAAGATCTTGAGTAAGGGATTTCACCTTCTTTGCCTGGATGGCTCTGTTCCGTGACTCAAGTTTTGCCCGCGATTGCCTACGCCTGAGTATACCGTGGTACTGCTTTGCGTTAACAAAAACAGGTTCCTCGACTGCATCACATTGCAATGGAACACCTTGTTGCTGCATTCCCATTAACTGCATCTGGACCTAAAAAAAACCTTTTAAAATAAAACAAAAAGTTTTTACAATATTCAGAACCCGAGACATGGAGACTGAGTAATGATACATACTCCAGGATAGGGATGTGGAAGATATGCTTGATGTGCAAAGACGCTTCTGTAGTAGGGATCAGGATACGGGTAGAGCCCGTGCGCCTTTAATACCAGTACACACAAAAACAAAAACCATATCATCTCAATTCTCAACTAGAAATGAATAAAACGTTTAGCATTTCTTGATAAGTATTATCACATTTGCACTGCATCTTAATAAAAGCAATCAAAGTTTACAATCATACTAAGTCTAAACCATGAATCTTATAACCGAAAGCAAGATCACATGAAACTAAACCAAGCATCTTATAACCCAAATTAAGATCACATGAAACTAATACTTTCAAAATTTGGTTAAGCGAAATTACCATTGGCTCCATGTTTGTATCAATCGATTCCGAACTCCGTTCTGAAGTAACCGGTGGCCTGGTTTGGGAATCTGGACGTTCTTGCTTCCCATGACTTTCATTGTTATCTGGTCAATCAACATACTATCAATCAGGAATATAAACATTAAAGAAGAGCATAAGAACATGTAATGCTATTAAGAAAAAGAGATAAAACCAGAGAGCTCATGGACTGAAGAAGTCATGATTCATGAGACTATCCTTAGTCGGAAAATCTGATCCCAAAGAACAAACTGTAACAACAACAACAAAGGTCGTAAGCTAAAGAGTTTCAGAATCGGAGAACACAAAATTCATTGATTCAAAACACAACCCTACAATCTAAAGACAAAACCCAGAACAGAAAATCAATCTTAGCCTCTCTAAATTCACATCTCCACTTACACAGCAAAGCATTTTCACCACAGAAGCTACAAGAATTTCAAAATCTGGTGTGAAAAGAATTACCTGAATTTTATAAAAAAAATTATTAAGCTGATTCAATCTCTGGATCTACCCTCCCCAACAAAATCGATAAAGGTCTCTGCTTTTTTTGTTGTTCGTAGGAAGAGAACGAAATGACAAACAAAGGCTTAACCGGCTAGACAAAATGGGACACAGCGTGTCGTTTTTCAGGTCATGGCTCATACACTTCAGTGCATCCTTCTCCCTCAATTAAAAACATCATGCCGTTTTATGTTTTTACAGTTCCGTTCCCACTGAAAAGTCAACTCAAAACCATGGGTGGGAAAACGACACGATGTGTGATAGTGAGAAGGAGCCTAATGCTATTAGGACAAGTGGCGAGTGGACAAGACAGGCATCGAGATTTGTAAGTAAGGACGGGCAGATCTGATTAGCTGCCCAAATATGTTTTCAATTCTTCAACTCCACTAGTTTTTTGTGGGCCCCACTTTTGCCCGTTGCCCTCATATACGTCGTGAGTCATCATCATCCGTTGGAGGCGTCCGGTGTCGTAAGGGAAGATTCGGTTTGGTTTAGGTTCGGGCATCATTAACAGTAAAACTTAATAAGTTTCTAAACTTAATATAATAATAAAAATACATAAAGAAGGAGAGAGAAGTGAAGAAACGTTTTTTCTTTTAGAGAAACTTTAGAACCCTTTAAGAATCCCCCAATTCACATGTATCACTATTTGTTTTTTAATTATATATTTAAATTATGTAAAACAAATATTAATAAAATATATTTAAGAAACTAAGAGGACTACAACGGATCTCTCTCTAGAACTCTCCATCTTCTCTCTAAGAAAAAGCAAAAAAAAAAAAAAAAAAGTGGTGCTTCACCGGGCGTTCGGCATGTGCCGACATTGGGATGTGTATATTTGTAGCTAGTTTAGTTGTTTTCTTTCCGATCTATTTTGGATCTGCGGTTTCGACTTGTCCGATTTGTTTTTCGGCTTTGACCGAGGTTTAATTCCGGCTATCGGATCTCTATTTCCGACTGAATTTTAGATCTGTGTAGATCTGTTTTGATCTGTGTAGATCGGTTTAGTTGGATTGTTTTTTTTTTTTTCCGTCCATCAGTTTCTTAGTCTCTTATTCTTTTGAATGTTTAATTAAAAGAGTTATTCCAGAGTGCTCTTGGTAGGGGAATCCTTCTCATCGTTTGGCTTGATTTTCTTTCATGGTGAGAGTAATTTCTTCACATCTTTTTAGGATCCGATTAGATCGGTTTAGTGAAGTTTCTTTTCATGAGAGAAAATTGAGAGAGTTGAAGATTTTGGTTGATTTAGAACGGATTAAGTAAAATTGGGGCTTTCATTTGAAGGTGTCTCAATGAATGATATTGTTTCTAAGTCTATTTCAAATCTTCGGGTTATCATGAATTCGGTGATTTGGAGTTGTCTACAAGTAGCTTCAGATGATGTTGCAAAAGGAATTTTTTCAAGGTTTTCGGAGGCAAATTAGTAGGAGTCCATGGCGAAAATTAGAAGCAATCATCAACCCCAAAATCCTCGGCTGAGCTTCACGGTGCCGTTTCAACCGGCGGTGGAGCTGCAACAAATATGTTCTCAAAACATGAGTAGACACGTGTATGCGTTTTATTTAGTTTATCAATAACACGTGTATAGAGCTTAATTAAGATCAAATTTGTATGTTGGGAACGGTTTCACTCTGAATCCCTTAATAAAGAGAATGAGTTGACAAAAAAAAAAAAAAAAAACTAAGAGGACTGAATCACCGATATGGATGGTCTAGGTGAAGTATTAACTTTTTCTTTGGTCGTAAGGTGAAATATTAACCCTTCATATTATTTGATGTTTAAGGTTTTTTTACACACATATTAACAAATTATTTAATTTTTTATTTTCTCAAAAAATCATATTTTATTATTAATTTCAAAACAAATCAACCAATAAAATATGAATCTGCATAATTTTAACAGTAAAAAACAGCCAAATCGCAATGAATTTTGCATAAAAACATGAAAACATCATCTGTAACATCCGAGAACCAAAATGTGAATTTTAGTAAGGGGTGTCGATCGACACCAGGTGAGGGTGTCGATCGACACCAAGTTTAATGGTCGGATTCGGTTCGATTTTAATCTTTCAGTTTGCGATGCTGGTTTAAGGGAAAGCGCTAGGGCTCGTATATATAGGTTTTCGCATATAGTGTTACATTTAAAGTTCATAATGTTTATAACCTTTAGGGTTACATTTAAAGTTCATAATTTCAAGATTTTAAATGTCAAATTTGCACAAATTTGTAGAATTGTGAATATATTAAATGTTTGGATGATTTATAATATATATAATTAGCAGTTATGAATAAACTTAAGAAAATTGTCGATCAAGGTTTCTAATTGTGACTTTCATTGCAGTATATTTCACATATGTAGACTTCCATTGCAGTATATTTTACTGTTTGTATTGTAGACTTCCATTGCGATTAGGGTTTCAGTTTAGAGTATAGGGTTTCGTAAACTTCCAATGGAAGTCTACTTAAACCTAAACGGATGTTTTTGCTTCCATATATAAACCAAATATTCAGAAAAAACCCTAATTTTGTTAATGAAACCCCTCTCTCTTTCACAAACGGTGGTAGCCCAGAAACGCCAACCATGCTCGTCATGCCTCTTAGCGTATCATCTTCTTCACTCTTCTTCAGATATGCTCGTCCTCCACCATCTCCTTCTCTTAAAGTATTATCCTCCGCTGTACGGTATGTTCCAGGTTGATCTCCTTTTTTCTTATGATATCATGCTTTCTCTCTTTTGTTTTCTGGGTTCGATTTTGGCATTTAAAGTTTCAAGATTTTTACTGTTAATTTTGGTTTCAGTGTACGAACACGCAAGAAATCGTGATTTCAAATTTGGTAAAGAAGAAGGATCTCTCTTTCTCTTTCTCCGTCGTACTTCTCCTTCCTCATATTTCCCTTTCTCCACCGTCGAACAAGGTAAGTCTCTGTTTTCTTTCTTTTTCTCGTCGTTCTTCGCATTTCAGACTGATTTCTCATCGAAGCTTGTTACATTTTGTCGTGAGATTTTGAATCTCCGTGGATAACAAAGAAGCTTTGTTCTTCATCGCCGCCGCATATATTCCAAATTGGTAAGACGTCGTAAGACTTCTTCTTTCTCCGTCTTCGTCTACGATCTTCTTCATATATGTTCTTCATGTATTTTATTTTGTAAATGGTTCCTTGTAGATCTGGAATACGATCGTTAACATCATTCCTCTATTTTCTGGACTCGTCAGGTATCAGTTTTGAGTTTAATCTATTTTTAAATACCCAGATCTGAGTCTGAAAAGTAACTGTTCCTCTCTCTATTGATTGCAAACGTCTGTCGGCTGCTGAAATATGCATTGTAGACTTTTGATGGAAGTCTGCATTCTAGACTTTTGATGGAAGTCTGCCTTGTAGATTTTTGCTGAAAGTCTACATTGAAAACTTCCAGCCTAGTTTACAATGTAGACTTCTTCGTTCGTTTGTCTATAGTTATTTCCTAATTAGTTACTTTTTGTTGTTATCAAGTATGGTTCAATATAGCCACACAGCCGTTGCAGATTCTTGAGAAGCGTTGCAGATTTTTGAGATGCGTTGCAGAGGTTAAATGGTCAAGAATGATGTTTTGGTGTGCCTAATCGTTGTATGTGTTATGAGTTGGGTTTGTGTTTGGTGGACACGATAATCCTAATTTAGTTGGTCGGTATGTAGTTTATGTGAACAAAACTAATTTTGCAAATTTTAATGTTTATTTATGTTCTTCATCTATTTTCTTTTGTATATGTTTTCCTATAGACTTGGAATTCGGTCGTACATCTTTCCTCTATTATGGTCTCAAAACTAAGTTTTACATGTATCTCTTGAATGCAAACGTATAATGTTGTAGACTTCTAATGTAGACATCTTCTTTTAATTAAATAAGTTAAAATGTTTTGGTTTATTGTCCTACAACTCTACAAATGAAGACTACGATAGAAGTCTACTACATGTAGGAGTCGAAACTCGAACAATTGAATTTGTAGGGTTGTAGAGGAAATGCGAGACTCCTGAGTAAATCACAATGCATAAAATGTAGACACTTGCATTTGCTGTTAAGAGAGCTTTATTACTTTTGCTATAAAAATTCCGATCCCTTTTTTGGATGAATACAATGAGCTATTTATAGCTTTTTAGACTAGGGCTAATAATACAATTGGGTCAGGCCCATTAAGCATTTAAATGATTTTTGGCCCATATTATCATTAAGCCTATTTTAATTATGGATTTCATTATATTATGGGCTTATCTTGAATTGAGCTTCTACAAGCCCGTTTATGATTTCTTCAAGCCTTTTTGCATAATCGTTCTCGTCGTTACATCGATCTCTTAGGGGTGAAATCTGGCCCCTACAGTTAGCCCCCCAGCTTGGTAGTATCGAGCTAGATGATGCCAAGGTATAAGCTGTTGAAGTTTGAGATCGATGAGATGGACCATGAAGCAGCCAGGCGTTGACGTCTTATTAGCGCTTTCTGGAAGTTGTAGTAATTCCATGTTGAGTTGATGATATCATGTTTTCCTAGACATGCTTGCGCTGTTGAAAATGAAGTTAATAGATTAAAAAGACTATTGAGCTCATTTAATTGGACTTTAAAGGCCGTTAGGGAAGTTTAAGGAAATTTTCCTGAAAAAACCTAGGGATTTCAGGAAATCCTTCTGGTATAAATAAGCCCCCCTAAGCAGTCTATTTTTTCACCAAGTAGGCCTTTCTGCAGTAAAAAAGGTCGGAATACCTTTTTCCAATTTTTTTTTTCTCCTGTAGTCCAATTAGGGTTTTTGTAAAAAAAAAAAATTTGTTTTGCTCATCTCCTACCTCTCCGATCTGCCGCCGCCGGAGAGGTCACCGGAGCTCGCCGATCTCGGCCCTGTCTTCACGCCACCATCGTCCTCGTCGTCGCAGGAGGAGCTTCACCGGATTTGCGGCCACGTCGCCGCCGTCGCCATGACCAGATCCGTCGTCCCTGTCTCTCCCGTCGATCTTTAAATCCGCCGCAGGTTGTCGGCTCGTCGTGGATCTGCCGCCACTGTCTTCGACCGTGATAAATAGAGCTTTGATCCGCTTCGTCTTCTTCATTATGTTGCCGTCACGGGTCATCGTCGTCATGGATCTAGACCTGTCAATGGAGCTTCGATTTGCCGAGGAGCTTCACGTCGTCATCGTGAAGAAAGAGCTTTGAGCTCCGGCAGCCTCGTCGTGGGAGTTTTGTGTCGCAGATCCGCCTTTGTTGTCACGTCAGTCGTCGTGTTCGTCGTCGCGTCTGTGGATCTCCGTGAGCTAGAGCTCCGGATCGATAGAGCCATCGTCGCAGTCGTCGGCGTGGAGCTTCACCGCAGCTGCTCGTGGAGTCTTCAAATCGGTCTTCGTCGTCATGGTGTGGATCGATAGTGGAGCTTCAGAGCGTCACGACGGCTCTGCTCGGGCCTGCGACAGACGAAGGAGCTGTCGTACCTCTCCACTGGAGTGCTCTGAAGCTCTGGAGTGCACAGACGAAGGAGAGCTTCTTGGCGATGAAGTGATCTGGCCTTCGATGGAGAGCTTCGTGGTTGCTCTGCTTCATCGCCGTGGCCGCGTGAGCTACCAAAATCGTCCTACAACAGGCGGAGGAGTTCACGGCAGAGGCTTCTTGGTGGCTGCAGTCACGAACAGTCGGAGGCGCTTCTGATGGCGGCAGAAACGCGATTCATAGTGGAAATGCGATTTGGAATAGAAACGCGATTTAGAGCGGTGGCGATCGGTAGGAAAAGTGTGTTTAGAAAACCCTAATTTTCGATCAACAGAAGTCTCTGGTCAACGGTCAACTGGTCAACAGAAGTAAACAAGTCAACGTTTTTGTTCTGATTTGGAATTTAGTTGGACTCATGATTCGAAGTTACGAGAATGGTAGCGAGCTTGGGGTGGACCACTTGCTGAGTCTGTCAAAAAGGTCGGTCGCAAAGATAAACTTCATTACTCCATCGACGGCAAACCTGATCTTCGCGTCATCAAAGACTTCCCTCCTCTAGAACGCTCTTGGGAGAAAAAGTTATTCTTTGTGCGAATAAATAATGATTCAGTTGGAGATAATCCTAAGCTTCGAAAGAGATGGAGTCACTTTGGTAGTTGACTTCGTTGCGTTTTTGTTTTTCGTCTTATGCTTATTTTTAGTTTAGCAATTGTCTCTATCTTGCTTGTAAGTTAGTCAAGTTCTAACCCTTCTGTTCTTACGTTTTGTTTTGTAGATTATAGCAGCGCTGACAGGTTCCCGATAGATTTATTTTATCTTCACGCCGATTTCATCACCGAGAAATGCAGTTGGACGGAAGATTTCACTTTGCGCCGTGTTTGAGAAGTACTCATTTATCATTTCAGAACGCAACTCCTAACTCCTCCACCAGAAATGTTGAGCAACGGGAAAAGATTAACCGCACGCGAGAAGAAAGATGCCGAGAATAGAGTGAGAGCCCCGCAAGGAGGTAGATCAACTGATGCGCCCAAGTCGCGTCGTCTTGAGCTTGAGCGCAATATCGCTGCCCATTCTAGTCGTCGTCATGATTTGCCACCGAAGCGTCGCGATGTTTCAAATACAGATCGAAAGCACGCTCGAGATGATAGTAGGAAAGACATTGATCGGGAGAGTTATTTAGCAGCGGGAGTATGGCTTCGGCTGACATGTCGAAGATTATGTTTCCAGGGAATGAGTTTCCTCTTCCGCAAGACATGTCGAAGAGAGATATTTACAGAAGGGTGGCCCTTCATGGCATGACGGTATGAACTTCTATTGAATTTTGCGGCATTATCCACTTTGCTTTGTTTCTGTTGACTTATCCTCTTTTTGCCAGTTCTTTGCTTCGATCAACGAGCTTACTAAGGCTACGAGACGGATGCCTTCTCGCAGAATCGTCATCTTGCTCGCATTCAGGAGCTATGTGATGATCACAAGAAAAAAAAGCGTCAAGCGGAGGCGCGAGTTGCTACCCTGGAAGCGGTTGTGAAAGAGACTGAGGATCAGCGCCGCAAGATAGATGGCACATTTCAGAGTCTGAAGCTGAAAAGAGACGCTTGTAGCAAGAAGTCTCCAATCTGACCGCTCGTTTAGATGATGCAGCCAGGCTTCAGGATGCAACCGTTCAGAAAGCAGTTGGTCAGGCGAGTGAGAAGGTGAGGCGCGAGGTGACAGCAGAGTTTGCGTCGAGGATGAGGCGGGCTAGGGACAAGCTTAGGGTGATCAAGGTGGTTCCTTGGAATGAGCTCCTTGATCTTACTCAAGTTCAGAGCAACATTGAGTTTATAGCAGTGCTTTAGGGTGACAAGCCGCCTGATCTTACTAACGAGCTTCGTGAACTTAGAGAGCAGGGGGAAGGCTTATCGCATGCGACTGAGGCTTGGACTAAACACATGGGCGAACTTGAGGGGATTCTTTGGATAACAATGGAGGGGCCCCTGTTGAACTAGCTCTTATTGAGCCAGGTCCTATTCGTGACGTGATTCATCCAGCTTTGAGCTCTTCTAGTTTGTCTGAAGAAAAGGAGTCTAGTGATGAGGATTCGTCAGATTCAGAGACTGAGACTGAAGATGTTTTGGTTACGCAGACTACAGATGGAGCTTGAGAGGATTTTTGCCTTAGTTTATTTTTGGTTTTTGGTTTTCAGTGTTTTTCTCAAGTTTGGGTGGTGTTTACCCTTTTATCTTCATTTGTTGTTTTGACAGCTCGTTCCTCTTTGGATACTTTGTTTTTGCTTTGGTTTATTCATAATGATATAATACGCAGTTTTTACTTCTCGCCTCAGTTGCAGAAATGTTGTCTCAAAATTTCCTGTTTCAGCAATAAGTATTTTTCCGTGTTAAGATCAACGCTTAAGGGGGGGGGGGGGGGGGGGGGGGGGGCAGCTGAACTCATCCTAAGATGAGCTGCCTATGTACCCTTTGCAGGGATCAATCCGCCTCGTAGTTTAAGTGAAATACTTAGCGATAGTATTTCTTAAGGTGAGACGTGTTCCAAGGCCTGGGAATGGGAGTGCCTGCTATGGTGGCGATTTCGTAGACGCCTGATCTGACTACCTTAGTAACTTTGTAAGGCCCTTCTCAGGTGGCGCCGAGTTTACCAGCGTTGCGTTCTGCCTTGTTCTGGAAGACTTCTCGCAGGACTAAGTCACCTTCGTAGAAATATCGAATGCGTACCTTAGAATTGTAGTACCTGGCCGCTGAGTGCTGGGAGTTGGTAATCCGAGTCAACACTTGGTCACGGCGCTTGTTGACGAGGTCCAGCTCGTCGAGTAGGAGGAGACGGTTGACTTCTTCTTCCTGTGAAAGTAGCCTTCGTCGCACTCCCGGAAATTGAACTTTGTCTGGAATGGAGTTTCACCGGTGACTTCCTTTGGTGTAGTGCGGTAAGACCAGATGACGCCATCTCACTCGTCGGCCCAGCGACCCTTCTTCTTGTCGAGGCGCTTTTTGAGACTGGCAATCAATGTTTTGTTGGTTGATTCTGCCAAGCCGTTACCCTGTGGACGTCGCGAAGTAGACTTGTTAAGGCGTATCTTCCATTTTTCACATAATCCTTTGAAATGTCCTGATATAAACTGTGATCCATTGTCTGTGATGATCTCGTACGGAACACCATGTCTGCAGATGATTTTTTTCAATACAAAGTGCTCCACTTGCGCGTCTTTTATAGAGATGAACGCTTCTGCTTCAACCCATTTTGAGAAGTAGTCTGTAAGCACAAGTAGCCATCGTCGTTGCCTTGAGGGGTGCAAATAGCCAACAATATCTATACCCAATCTCATAAATGGATAAGGAGAATTGATTAAAGAGAGCCGCTCTGTTGGTGATGGATCTTAAGAGCGTGGCGTTGACACTTGTCACACTTGGTCGAAAACTTCACACACTCTTTGATCATTATCGGCCAGTAGTACCCGTGGCGCTTGATTTTTAGTGCTAGTGCTCGTCCTCCAGAATGATTGCCACAAGAGTCGCTGTGAACTTCATGCATGATTTTGCGAGCTTCTTTTCCCTCGACGCATATTAATAATGGTCCTGACAAGCTCCACTTGAATACGTTGCCATCTAATAGAATGTATCTAGCTGCTTGGGCTCTCAGCTTACGAGCCGCCCATTTATCGGTGGGTTTTGTGCCATCTTCAACGTATCTGGGAATGTTCTCAAGCCAGCGTGTATCGCAACCATATTCTGATTCAGGTGAATCTTCTTCCATTGCAGTTTCTTTGTTTGCCTCGGAGGGGTTAGCGTTGGCATCGACTTTGTCTGGTGGGGAGTGGGAATCTTCATCCATGGCACCCACCTCCTGGTCGATTTGAGGCGCAGTTGAAGGACTTCTGGGTCCAACTTTACTAGGGTCGACTGAGTCATTTTCTATGTCCACCTCTTAATCCGACTCTCGTCGTCCGTCAAGTAGAGGCTCGCTTTCTTCGACTTCGCTTATCAGAGTGATGTCTGCTTCTTCATGGACTTCTGTGTTAGTGACAGTTTCTTCAAAAGTCGTTGTAGTGGGTTTCTCCTTGGCTTTCTTGGCTGCTTGAGACCGAGTCAAAATGTTAACCACTTCTGGAATAGGGATACTTGGATGCTCTATAAACTCCACTAGGATGATTCGCATTAATTCCGGGTCGGAGATTGAAGCGAGGACTGCGAGGGCATCAGCAAGGGTGTTATCGCCTCTAGGAATCCGAGTAAATGTGAATTCTATGAATTGTGCGGCCAACTCCTGAATAACTTTAAGGTATGCTTCCATGCGTTCATCCTTTGTAGCGTATTCTCTGCTGAACTGGTTTGCAACAAGCTGAGTCACAAAATGCGTGAATGTGGTCGAGTTTAAGTGCGTGCGCAAGTCTCATGCCAACTATAAGGGCTTCATACTCTGCTTCGTTGTTAGATGCTCGGAAGCCTAGGTGGAATGACTGCTCCAGTATTTCGCCAGCGGGTGATGTTAAGCGAATCCCGACTCCTGAACCAGTTTTAGATGACAACCCATCGACATGAAGTTGCCAGACTAGGCTCAACCTCTCTTTAGCGACTGCCTCTTCCGAAAGCTCGATTATAAAGTCAGCTAGGACTTGTGATTTTGCGCATGTTCGCCCGCGGTACTCAATGTCATATTCGCTTAATTCGATTGCCCACTTAGCCAATTGTCCATACTGACTAGGGCTGTGCAAGACAGAGTGGAGAGGAAGGTGCTGAGGACCACGATTGAATGTGACTGAAAGTATGGCCTTAGTTTTCTTGCAGACATAATGACTGACAAGGCTAGCTTCTCCATTTGTGGATATCTTATCTCGGCGTCGGTCAGTGTTTTACTAACGTAAAAGATTGGCTTTTGCTCGCCTCTCTCTTCACCAATTATCACTCCGCTTACTACAGTATCGGAAACTGCGGTGTAGAGAAACAAAGGTTCTCCTACTGTTGGCTTTGCAAGCATAGACGGGCTTGCTAAGTAACCTTTCAGTTGCTGGAATGCCTCTTCGCACTCCTTTGTCCATTCAAACTTCTTATTTCCGCGAAGGGTATTGTAGAAAGGCAGGCACCTATCTGTGGATCGCGAAATGAATCGATTTAAGGTAGCTACTCATCCTGTGAGCCGTTGTACTTCTCTCAGCGTTTTTGGTGAGGCCATTTGGATAAGAGCGTCGATCTGCTTTGGGTTTGCTTCGATGCTTCACTGGGTTACTAAGTAGCCTAGGAATTCACCGGAAGTGACTGCAAATCTGCACTTTGTCGGATTCAGCTTCATGTTGTGCAAATTTAGCTGCTTGAAACACTCTTCCAGGTGTGCTACGTGATCTTTTTCTTCCAGCGATTTTACGAGCATGTCGTCTATGTAGACTTCCATGGTGTTCCCAAGTTGTTCCGTGAACATCTTGTTTACAAGTCTTTGGTACGTTGCTCTAGCGTTTTTAAGGCCAAAAGGCATCACCTTGTAGCAGTAGATCCCGCGATCTGTGATGAACGCTGTCTTCTCTCGGTCCTCTGGGTTCATCATGATCTAATTATACCCAGAGAAAGCGTCCATAAACGTTAGCAGCTTGTTTCCTGTTGTAGCTTCGACCAATCGGTCTATGTGAGGGAGTGGAAAGCTGTCTTTCGGACAAGCTTTGTTGAGGTCTGTAAAGTCTATGTATACTCCCCACTTCCCATTCTTCTTCTTTACAACGACGAGATTCGCTAGCCAGTCGGGATACTTCACCTTGATGATTAACCCGACTTGCAGAAGCCTTTCTACCTCGTTGTTTACTGCCTTTGCTCTCTCTATCCCGAGTTTACGTCTCTTCTGCTTAACACGTTTGAAAATTGGGTCAACATTCAACTCATGGCAAGTCACATTGATATCGATTCCTGGCATGTCTTCTGCCGCCTATGCAAAAGTGTTGATGTTCTTCTTCAGAAATGAGATAAGGTTATTCTTGATCTTTTTGCTAAGTTTAGCGCCAATTTCTACGCATCTTTTCAGGTGATCGTTTTCTAAGCAGACTGAGATAACGGGATCGCAGGTGGGTTGGGTTTCTTCTAGGCGATCCTCGTTGAGCTGTAATTGCTACAAGAGTTTAGAGAGTTCTTTGACCGGCTCTCGATCCGTCTTCATCTTCTTGCGCTGTGCCCTGGCACTGGGTTTCGTTACCGGAATACGGAGCTTGTGCTCGACGAGAAAACAGTTTCGGGACTCTCTTTGACATCCCCAAATAGTCTCCACTCCGCTTGGAGTTGGGAATTTGAGACAGATGTGATAGGTAAATGGCACATCGCGCATTGAGTTGATCTAGGGAGTGCCCAAGATCACGTTGTAGATGGCTGGGTGATCGGCTACTGAAAATTCTACAATTTTTGTTATTCCACCAGCTTCGACGGGAGTTTTATGGTCCCCATTGTTAAGGTTGTCTCAGAGAAACCGGTAACCGGCTTTGGTCTCCCTTCTAGAGTGGAGAGTTCAACACCCATCTTTAGGAGCGTTTCACAGAAAATGACATCCAAAGAGCTTCCTGTATCGATGAGGATGCGGGACGTGTTGCAATTGTTGACGACGAGATTAAGTACCAGAGGGTCGTTATGGGGGTGATCAATACCTGCTGTCTCTGCTTCTTCAAAACAGATTACATCGTTTGGTAATTTAGATGGCTCAGACAGATTCTTGCTGACTTCAGCTCTCTGTTGGTAGGCTTTGATAGAAGCTACAGTATCCGAGCAGTAACGAGATCCTCCCATGATCATTAGTATATCTGGACGAGCTCCGCCTCCTGCTGGCTCATTGTTTCTCCTTCTTGGTGCAGGTTGCTCGTCTTGCGCAGGCTGCTGCTCGTTGGTTTCCATCTCGAAGTCCTTGATTTCGATGTTGCCTTTAAGCTTCCCAGCGGCTAGCGCGGTAGCGAGTTTTGAACCAAGAATGCGGCATTTTGCTGTTGAGTGCCCAAAGGATTTGTGATGTTCGCAGTATGCCTTTTTGTCGAAGCTGCTTTGTTCTCTTGTCCACGTGTTTGACCAGCTATCGGGGCCTCGACCACGGCCGCGACCTGGACCACGGCCGCGACCTGGACCACGGCCGCGACCTCGACCACGGCCGCGACCTCGGCCTCGTCCTTGACCACGACCGCGACCTTGACCACGGCCGCGACCTCGGCCTCGTTCCTCACTGTAACCTTGGGATTCCACTTGGTAATTATGAGCGCCCTTGGATTCGTGATGCACAAATCCTGATCCCTGGTTACTCTTCTTAGCTTGCGGCTGAACTTGAGTAGGTGGAAAGTGAGGCGTAGACTTTGATTTCCCTTGAGCTTGGGCAAAAATACTCTTTTCGTCTTCGATTGTCGCGAAGTTAGTTGCTCGATGCAAAGCGTCTTGAATTGTCTCGGGTTTAATAAAGATCATTTCTCTCTAAAACTCAGAGTCGTGCCGTAATGACTTCTTGAACGCCTCGAGCGCATTCTTGTTACTTATACCTTCCACTTTAGATAGCACTCTCTTGAAGCGCTCCATGAAGCTTCTTAAAGTTTCACTTTGACCTTGTTGCAGATTCCAGAGATTCGCGTTGGATGTTTCAGGTTCAATGAAGATGGCGTAGTGCTTTAGGAATGCTGCGGATAACTGCTTGAAGTTATCAATGGAGTTCCTTTCCATCTTTGAAAACCATTGAAGTGTTGCTCCCTTAAGGTGCTCCACGAAGAGAAGACAGCGCCCAGCATCTTCTTCGTCTTCCTTGAAGTTAACTCGTCCTAGCGTAATTGTGAATGCCGTCAAGTGTTCCGATGGATCTGTTTTGCCCTCATAGAAAGGCACTTTGAGTCGTCCTGGATCGGAGAATTTGATTTGCCTGATGAGATTTGTGAAAGGGGTGTTCTGGACCTCTGCGAGTACTCAATCAAGTTTAGGTGCTTTGCTGACTGCTTTATGCAGCTCGGACCGAACGTCCCTCATTTCTGCAGCCACTTGCTCTATGCTTCATTGCATCTCATCCAACTCAACCTTCTGAGCCTGGAAAACTGCATGTCGCTCCTCTTCGACCTCGGACTGCTATGACCAGGTTATGTTGTCTTCTTCATCGTCGAAGCCTTGCTCTTGCTCTGCCTTGGTGTTGCTTTGCTCAGTGTTTATTACCGCTCTTCCAGTAGCGATGTTCCTTGTGTTGCGTTCAGCTCTCAGATTCTTCGAATTATTTATCATAGTTGCTGTGATATTCGGCCGCTCAGTTTCAGTCTGGGCAGTTGCGCCTTGCTCGCCTTGCGGGGTTGGCGGAGGAAGATGTTGACGCTGCCCTCTTGGTGGCCTGATTGGAGTTACGAAATCCAGAGACACCGGAATTATGCATGTTGCGGGCTGTCTGAACATACCTGCTCTTCTGTTGCCGACCCGATTTGCTGTCGCGAGAACGCGTAGTTCTTGATTGGTCTTTTCTTGCTCCTCTGTCTTCTTGAGTAGCATCTCTAGCATCGCCTTCATACCAGTGAGGAACTCAGACGTCACTGCTCTGACTGCTGTTGCTGAGTGTCAGGAACAATCAGTGTATTGTTTGTCGTTTCCCCAGTTCCAGTGTTGTCATCTCTCGATCCGCCGCTGGTGTTATCGTGGTGCTGCGGATTGGCAATGCGTCTTCCTTCAGTGATGCGTTGTTGCTCGGCGGCGCGTTGTTCCTCAGCGATGCGTTGCTGCTCGACCGTGAGTTGCTGATTGTCGTCTCCTGGCATCTTTACTTGCGTGGTTTGCACTGTGATCTTCTTGTGTAAGAATTTCTTGCTGGTTCCCCTTAGTCAGCGCCAAATTGTAGGAGTCGAAACTCGAACAATTGAATTTTTAGGGTTGTAGAGGAAATGCGAGACTCCTGAGTAAATCACAATGCAGAAAATGTGACACTTGCGTTTGCTGTTAAGAGAGCTTTACTACTTTTGCTATAAAAATTTCGATCCCCTTTTTGGGTGAATACAATGAGCTATTTATAGCCTTTTAGACTAGGGCTAATAATACAATTGGGTCAGGCCCATTAAGCATTTAAATGATTTTTGGCCCATATTATCATTAAGCCTATTTTAATTATGGATTTAATTATATTATGGGCTTATCTTGAATTGGGCTTCTACAAGCCCGTTTATGATTTCTTCAAGCCTTTTTGCACAATCGTTCTCATCGTTACATCGATCTCTTAGGGGTGAAATCCGACCCCTACACTAGGCTCTGTGAAGTCTGCAAAAATGTCTAGTGTGTACTTCACTACAATCAATGTCCTTTAAATACCCAACCAAGTCTTAATTGGATAATAAATCCGAATTGATGTATCATTATCTCACTTTATCAGGAACGTCATGAAAAATTTCTGAGTTAACACTGCAGCTTTATCGTTTTTTTTCTTAAACGTTTCAAATGTATTAATTAGCAGTTTGACTATCAAGTCACGACTCTTCATCTCTACATCTATAGATCAAGTCTCTTCGTCCCTGCATCTATATATACGTCTCTTCGTCTCTACATCATTATCCCCGTCTCTTCTTCTCTACATATATTATCAGATTATTCTTCTTCCTTGCCTCTACCAAACTTTGTCACGATGACCTTTAGGATGACACGAATTCGCCGTCATATCAAGGAGTTGAAGGAAGATTTCTCTTTGATGAAGATCATCGAGGACGTAATTATTTACGTTCGTTATTGTATTGCAGGTTTCCATATCGTATTGTTTATGAATTGCTAATATGGTCAAAGTCAAAGTCAAAATATTGTCAAATGCGAAACAGACCCACCTTTTTTTGTGTAGACTTCCGAGGAAGTCTACACAAAAAGTTAAACTTTTATTCACATGTAAATGTAACCCCATGACGTGGCACTGGATTTTTTGTTTCCAAAGGAATTGTGTACACTTCTTGAAGTCTACTGGAAGTCTACTTCAGGTTATCTGACCTTTTTGTTGACTTGTAGACTTCCCGGGAAGTCTACATGTCTGAACCAGATATGAAATTTGAGTTTAGACAAGTTTCGCTACCTTTTCACCTATGTGAGCTCGTTTTTTGCTTCCTACACCACCGAAATTTGGAAATATCAAACTGATATTGAATCCATGATGTCGTTAAACAAGATTTGAAAGAAATCAACCAGTGTTGGTAATTTATTTTGAAAACGAAATTTAGCAAGATTTATGGATGAAATTGTAGAGGAGAAGAAACGAAAGAGGTAATAAGGATTATATCAGAGCATTAAGAGCTCAAAAATTAGTTGTTGAGCCATTAAGAGCTCCCGTGGGCCCCTGTCCACTCACAGGCCCGTGGGCCCACCTTGTTCGATGATCGATGCGTTATTCTGTGAGGCTCGGAAGTCATGTTTACTAACCCTGCAAATCACCATGCGATCTTTCCCCATGTTTTGACCTCACTCACACGGTACTGGAAATGACTTCCCAGTAGGTCAGCCATCCTGAAACTACTCTAGCTCAAGCACGTTTAACTCTTGAGTTCTCTCAAGACCTGTGACCAAAAAGATAAGTGCACTTTGATGACATAGGTAGCCAAATCAATTCTTTTAAGCCTCTCCGCATATTCTGCATATACCATATATGCTCTAAAAACCAGGGTGTCACAATCACCCCCACTAACAGATCGCAACGTCCTTGTTGCGCATACCAAGATCATTACCCCCGACAATCTGACTCTTCACAGATGTCAGGGTTCGCTCTGATACCACTCGAATCCTACTCAGAAGATCTGCTTGATCAAAACCGCAAAGTGCTAACCTCTAAGCCCATCGTCTCCTACGAAATAGCACATAACCGCAAAGTGCTAATCTTGCTCACAGCGACTCGATATCCTGCTCCCGAGCCGAATCTACACGACGACGAGTCAAAGCATCCACTACCTGGTTTGCCTTACTAGGATGGTAAACGATATCAAACTCGTAATCTACCAACAACTCAACCCAGCGTCTCTGTCTCACATTAAGCAACGGCTGATTGAAAATATGCTGCAGATTCTTATGGTCTGTGAAAATCTAAAATTTCCCACCATATAGATAGGATCTCCAAATCTTCAAGGCAAACACAACTGCACCCAACTCTAGATCATGCATAGGGTAATGATGCTCAACACCTCTCAACTTCCTCGAAGCATACGCAATCACTCTACCCCCTTGCATCAACACGCAACCCAGACCAATCCCAGAAGCATCAGTATACACTACGTAAGGCTTACTGATAGTCTCAAATTATCCCTAGAGCAACTATCTCAAATTGAGAGATCGTGTAATACTTAGGGGTCGAATTCCACAGAGAATCAAGTTAACATAGTAGATTTCAATGTTCAGATTATGCTAAGTGATAAAGATGATTAGTAAAGCAGGTGCAAAAACAGTAGGTAATGATGATTGGCTTAGCTTTAATTCAATAAGAGACAAGCGCTAGGCCTTAGGAAATTTGCAGGAATCATTTCAAACTGAAGGATAAACGTACTATCAGAATATTTATGAAGTGCAATTCTAGAACTCAAACTTATGTAAAATAAATCAACTGTCGTTGCAATTATTATCTATGTTTAAACCCTAGAAGACCAACTGTCGTTGCGAAATCAGATTAATTTAAACAAGCATTAGAAACAGGTTTGATTGTTCACAAAGATCCAAAGCCAATTGTCGTTGCGAATCAGATCTTTGCTCACCTATGATTCAGATTCAATTATTCAATAATACTGTCGTATCTATTAAACAACCTAAAATAAATAACCAAAGGTGATCAATCTTAAATTAGAGTTAATGCAATCAAGGTGAATAATCCTATATGATGCAATCCCATTAGTAAATAAATCCTAACATCTTTTCATCATCCTTTGAAAACCCTAAAACCTAACTAGTAAACTGCTCAGACATGATGAAAGATGCAAACATAATTTATGAATAATACTTTATTTAAAGAAAGAGAGTGATACAAAGATCGAAACCGATAGGAGACCAGTAACAGATCTCTGAAGTATTGATATATTAGTATTTTGGTCTCTTTTACATATTGTTTTCTATTTATTTTCGGTTCTTTCTAGTTCATTTCGTGTCTTTTCAGGTTCTAGGAGGCTCTCAAGCATGGATTGGAGTCATTTGGGGTCATTGGAGCGAAAGAGAAGAATTAGTAGCAAAAAGGCGATTTTTCCTAACCGAGCACCTGCTCGGTTTGGAGCGAGCACCTGCTCGCCCGAAGAGCCGAAGCCCCTGGAATCCGGACCGACCGGTCCACTCTTAAAGCTCAAGGAGCCGAAGCCCCTGGAATCCGGACCGACCGGTCCGGATGTAGATCGACCGGTCTCCAGACCTGAAGACCCGAGACTTTGTGAAGATGGACCGAACGGTCCAGATCCAGACCGACCGGTCGGTCACCCAGAACCGATTGCCCTAATTTTTTATTATAAATAAGACCCAACCACTCTCTAAAACAGGGTTCACTTTTTCTGATTTTTCATTTTCCCCATTCAAAAGGCTGAGACTCATTTGTTCTAAGATCTTGAGATCCATCAAGTGTTTTCATTTCCTTGGATTTTGCTTGTAAGATTTGGAGGATCATCCACGACTTTCTATTGAGAAGATTTCTTAAACCCTTATCTCTTTGCTTTTTCATGATGAATCATTCTCATTTGATTGCTGCGTTTTTGATCTCCATGGTTGAGTAGTCTCATAGCTAGATTAGGGGATTTCAATGGTGAATTAGGATGATAGTGACTGAGCCAAATAGGAAATAATATCATTGTCTTCATCAATCGGGATTCGTAATGCTTAGGCTAATTTGATCACCTAGTCTATGATTTCAAGTTTAACTTATTCACGACAGTGCTCTAGGTTGCTAGATAAACCATTGATGAGCAATCGGTGTGTAACCAACGACAGTTGATTGTTGCCATCGATTGTGAACAAATCAAACCATTTTGTTAATGCTTATCAACATCTCTGAATCCAAACGACAGTTTAGGCATTTAGGGTGTTAGATAAAGATATTGATACATCACGACAGTGGGGCAATATTACATTTATGTTTGAGTTCTAGATTGCGTTAAAATTGAATCCTGAATAGATGCTCAGTCCTAAATCCGAATTCACCGGCGAATGATCCTGATCTAGTGCCTTTATCTTATTGAATTTACATCGTTTTAATTATCGTTCTGTTCATTATTTCACTGCAAACCAACTCCCATTTTGTCTTAGCTTTAAATATAAATCCATAGCTTCATAGAGTAACCTTGATCTCTGTGGATTCAATGCCTAAAATACTACTGCTTTTGTCTGTACACTTGCGGATTTATTTTGGGGTTAAAACCTCTGGAATCAAGTTTTTGGCGCCGTTGCCGGGGACCAATTGCGTTACCTTTGAAATTCGATTTCAATTTATAGTCTGAGACGTTTTTCTAATTTTGTTTTTGTTTTCATTTGTTTTTGGTATGTTTCAGGTGCATGACCAGTAGAAGAACAAGAAGAAACATCACCGAACCGTTAGTCAGTGCTTCAAACGAAGAGTTAGCTCGCCTCGAACGTCAAAACCGTCGGCGAAGAAACTCGCCTAATCCGGATACTATGGCTAATAAGGAAGATATGAACGCTCAGTTACAGATACTAAGAGATCAGATTGCAGTACTGCAAGGAAATCAGCCACGAGCTCCTCCTTTACAACCGGGAATTGGGGATTTGGATAATCCCCATACTTTCTATCAGAATCGTTCGGCTATCGTTTCACCGACAATTCAGAGGCAAGATCAAGCCTCAGATGATCTCATTGGTTAAACTACACTTGTTCCACGGATTACCAGCTGAGATACCGATGGATCACATCGAGAACTTCGAAGAAATCTGCAGTACTACGGGGTCTAATGGGGTTCCGAGCGAGTTCCTGAAATGCAAGTTGTTCCCATTCTCACTTTCGGATAAGGCTCTAAGGTGGTTAAAATCATTGCCAGCTGGTTCTCTGAAGACATGGGATGAGGTTAGAGCCGCGTTTCTGGACCATTTCTACACCAAATCCAAAACTGCATCTTTGAGGAACAAGATCTCTTCGTTCCAACAACACTCTGGGGAAGCTTTCTGTGAAGCTTGGGAGAGACTTAAGGAATATCGTAGGGAGTGCCCTCATCACGGTTTCAAGGATGAGCAAATTCTGGGTATTTTCTATGATGGAGTTGAATGGGACTATCGGAATGCTCTAAATGCTGCAAGCAACGGAGACTTCATGACCAAGACAAGAGACGGTGCATTCGAGCTGATTGAGAACCTTGCTTCAAGCTCCAACAACAAAGCTCCCGAGTATGATAGGTCCAAGAAGGTTAACACGGTGGACACTCAGAAGATTGATGAGTTGACAGCGAAGGTTAATCTACTCCTACGTGAAAATCAGAGATCGGTAAAGCTTGTGGAGGAAAATGAGGAAACACCCATCCACCCATCCTTCAAGAGTTTGAGGAGGATGAGACCGCCGGAGCTCAAGAGGTTAATTTCGTGAGTGGCCAAGGATATCGGAACCGTGGGTTCAACCCCAACTACCGGAACCACCCCAACCTCTCTTACCGAAGCACCAATGTGGAAAACCCACAAGACCAAGTCTACCCGCAGCAAGGAAGTTCGAATCAGAATGCACAAGGTTCAGGATATCAGAAATACTACCCCAACAACTCTCAAGGGAGGCAGTTTGTCCCGAATCAGAATCGGTTCCAAGGAGGAAACCAACAACAAGCTACTCAGTTCACCGCACAACAACAAGCTCCATCCGCGTCTAACTCTCAAGACGAGTTGAAGAGTCTCATGCAGCAGTTAATAGTCAACCAACAGAAGGCATCCACAGAGATTAATACCAAGGTAGATCGCATGTATGAAGATCTGAATGCTAAGTATGAGGCCGTCACCGCACATGTGAAGAAGTTGGATACACAAGTGGCTCAAACCGCCGAGGCTGTCAAAAGATCCGTTGGGTCTCTTCCAGGATGTGGTGAGTCTAATTCTTGGAAGGAGTATGATGTGCATGCTGTTGAATTGAGGAGTGGAAGGAAGATGGTACCGCCTACGGTTACAAGCTCTCGCGTGAAAGCTAAGGAGAAGATACCCGAGCACAGGCTCATGAGGACGGTTTATCACAGGAAGATAGAGTTAAAGAGATTGGATCAAGCTCAGGGACACCTCCGGTTTCTGACCGAGTCGATTATGCGGAAATGTTTTCCGAGCGCCTGCTCCCTACTGCCGAACACCTGCTCACTCAAGACGCTCCCAAGAAAAGTTCCGAAGCTCCACCTGAACGAGTTTATATACCCAAGGTGCCTTACCCAGAACCTCCCAAGAAATCTAGGAAAGATTTGGAGAATGCAAAGTGTAAGGAAATGCTTAAGGACTTGACGGTAAAGCTTCCTTTAACTGATGTCGTTCAGATGATTCCGTCACTCAAGAGGTACATGAAAGAGTTAGTCGCTGGAAAGTTTGTTGAAGACGAGAGTGTAATGATGGTTTCTAAGGAGTGTAGCGCCATACTTCAGGGTAAGGTGTTAAAGAAGAAAGGTGATTCGGGAAGATTTGTGATTTTCGTAAAGATTGGACCTTGCACGTTTGCATGTTCATTGTGCGACTTAGGAAGCAGCGTGAATTTGATGCCATATTCTGTGGCTAAGCGTTTGGGCTTCACCGAGTTCAAACCCACCAAGATCTCATTGGTTTTTGCGGATCGGTCTACAAAGCTTCCGTTGGGTGTCATAGAGGATTTGCATGTCCGAATTGGGGATACTCTAATCCCAGCCGATTTCGTGGTTCTAGGGCTTGATGAGGAACCTAAGGATCCGTTGATTTTGGGCAGAGCTTTCTTACGCACAGCACGTGCCATTATTGATGTTAAAGAAGGCATAGTGGATCTCCGTCTAGGAGATATGATAGTCCGGTTTGAGATGAGCAAACTTCTCAAGAAACCGATGATAGATGGGCACACGTTTGTTATCCATGATGAATCAGAGCTGTTAGAAGATGAGATTGAAGAGATTCTAGCAAAAGATCCGCTTGAAGTCGCATTGACTAAAACCGAGGGAGAATATGGTTTTCTGAGTGAAGACACCGAAGGATTCGCTAAGTTTCTGGATTCTAATTCCCGAGTGGAAAAAGGGGATAAATATCTGAGTTTGGGAGAGGATACGCTAATCGAAGATGAACGACCACCTGCTCAGTCTACTATTCACAGTTCTTGGAGCGAGCTGAAAGCTCCAAAGCTGGAATTGAAGACCCTTCAAGAAGGGCTCAGGTACGCGTTTCTCGGTCCTAACTCCACTTACCCAGTTATCATCAATTGAACAATGTTGAGATTACCTTGCTTTTGTGTGAATTGAGAATGTATAGGAAGGCTCTAGGATATTCACTTGATGATATTACTAGTATATCTCCTGACTTATGCATGCACATAATACATCTAGAGGATGAATCGATGACTTCAGTCGAGCATCAGAGATGGTTAAATCTGAATCTCAAGGATGTCGTCAAGAAAGAGATAATGAAACTTCTAGATGCAGGGGTGATTTATGCTATATCCGACAGTAAATGGGTTAGCCCTGTGCATGTTGTGCCTAAGAAAGGGGGTATTACAGTGATTAAAAACGATAGAAATGAGTTGATACCGACTAGGACAGTAACCGGACATAGGGTGTGTATAGATTATCGGAAATTGAATGCTGCTACTCGCAAGGATCATTTTCCTCTACCGTTTATCGATCAGATGCTTGAGCGTCTGGCTAACCACCCTTATTACTGTTTCTTAGATGGTTATTCAGGTTTCTTTCAGATCCCTATCCATCCAGAGGACCAAGAGAAGACGACGTTCACATGCCCTTATGGCACTTTCGCGTACCGACGTATGCCTTTTGGTTTGAGTAACGCCCCAGCAACGTTTCAACGTTGTATGATGTCCATTTTTACTGATCTTATTGAAGATATCATGGAAGTGTTTATGGATGACTTCTCCGTGTATGGGAGTTCTTTCTCTTCGTGTTTGTCTAATTTGTGCAGGGTACTGCAAAGGTTCGAGGAGAAACATCTTGTTTTAAATTGGGAGAAGTGTCACTTCATGGTCTGAGATGGGATAGTGCTTGACCACCGAATATCAGAGAAGGGGATAGAAGTCGACAAGGCTAAAATAGAGGTGATGATGAGTTTACAACCGCCTACTATGGTTAAGGGGATCCGAAGCTTTTTGGGACATGCCGGCTTCTACTGTCGGTTTATCAAGGATTTCTCCAACATTGCTAGACCCCTCACTAGATTGCTGTGTCAAGAGGTGAAGTTTGACTTCAATAGTGACTGTTTGGCAGCATTTCACACCCTTAAGGGTGCCTTGGTTAGTGCGCCGGTAGTACAACCGCCTGATTGGGAACTGCCGTTTGAAGTCATGACCGATGCGAGTGATTTTGCTGTGTGAGCAGTTCTAGGTCAGAGGAAAGACAAGAAGCTCCACGTGATATATTACGCTAGTCGGACGATGGATGATGCTCAATGCCGGTATGCTACTACCAAGAAGGAGTTATTAGCGATTGTATTCGCTTTTGAGAAGTTCAGGTCGTAACTCGTCGGGTCTAAGGTAATTGTTCACACCGATCATGCCGCATTGAAGTATTTGCTGACCAAGAAGGATGCTAAGCCCAGATTGCTGAGATGGATTTTGCTGCTTCAAGAGTTCGATCTCGAGATTCGAGATAAAAAAGGGTCCGAAAACGGAGTTGCGAATCATTTGAGTAGGCTACACGTTGAAGATGAAACGCCTATGGATGATAGTCTACCGGATGAGCATATCTACTCGGTCGAAATATGTAACACTTTCCAACCACCAGGTCGAGCACCTGCTCAAATGTTCTTTTGCGGAATAATTAAAAATGCTCAACCTCCGAGTTTCCCTTGGTTCGGTAAGTTCGCAAACTTTTAGTATCCCCTTAACCGTAGTAGGCGGTTGTAAACTCATCAACACCTCTATTTTAGCCTTGTCGACTTCTATCCCCTTCTCTGATATTCAGTGGCCAAGCACTATCCCATCTCGGACCATGAAGTGACACTTCTCCCAATTTAGAACGAGATGTTTCTCCTCGCACCTTTGCAGTACCCTGCACAAATTAGACAAACACGAAGAGAAAGAACTCCCATACACGGAGAAGTCATCCATAAATCCATGATATCTTCAATAAGATCAGTATAAATGGACATCATACAACGTTGAAACGTTGCTGGGGCGTTACACAAACCGAAAAGCATACGTCGGTACGCGAAAGTGCCATAAGGGTATGTGAACGTCGTCTTCTCTTGGTCCTCTGGATGGATAGGGATCTGAAAGAAACCTGAATAACCATCTAAGAAACAGTAATAAGGGTGGTTAGCCAGACGCTCAAGCATCTGATCGATAAACGGTAGAGGAAAATGATCCTTGCGAGTAGCAGCATTCAATTTCTGATAATCTATACACACCCTATGTCCGTATACTGTCCTAGTCGGTATCAACTCATTTCTATCGTTTTTAATCACTGTAATACCCCCTTTCTTAGGCACAGCATGCACAGGACTAACCCATTTATTGTCGGATATAGCATAAATCACCCCTGCATCTAGAAGTTTCATTATCTCTTTCTTGACGACATCCTTGAGATTCAGATTTAACCGTCTCTGATGCTCGACCGAAGTCATCGATTCATCCTCTAGATGTATTCTGTGCATGCATAAGTCAGGAGATATACTAGTAATATCATCAAGTGAATATCCTAGAGCCTTCCTATACATTCTCAATTCACACAAAAGCAAGGTAATCTCAACATTGTTCAATTGATGATAACTGGGTAAGTGGAGTTAGGACCGAGAAACGCGTACCTGAGCCCTTCTTGAAGGGTCTTCAATTCCAGCTTTGGAGCTTTCAGCTCACTCCAAGAACTGTGAATAGTAGACTGAGCAGGTGGTCGTTCATCTTCGATTAGCGTATCCTCTCCCAAACTCAGATATTTATCCCCTTTTTCCACTCGGGAATTAGAATCCAGAAACTTAGCGAATCCTTCGGTGTCTTCACTCAGAAAACCATATTCTCCCTCGGCTTTAGTCAATACGACTTCAAGCGGATCTTTTGCTAGAATCTCTTCAATCTCATCTTCTAACAACTCTGATTCATCATGGATAACAAACGTGTGCCCATCTATCATCGGTTTCTTGAGAAGTTTGCTCATCTCAAACCGGACTATCATATCTCCTAGACGGAGATCCACTATGCCTTCTTCGACATCAATAATGGCATGTGCTGTGCGTAAGAAAGCTCTGCCCAAAATTAACGGATCCTTAGGTTCCTCATCAAGCTCTAGAACCACGAAATCAGCTGGGATTAGAGTATCCCCAATTCGGACATGCAAATCCTCTATGACACCCAACGGAAGCTTTGTAGACCGATCCGCAAAAACCAATGAGATCTTGGTGGGTTTGAACTTGGTGAAGCCCAAACGCTTAGCCACAGAATATGGCATCAAATTCACGCTGCTTCCTAAGTCGCACAATGAACATGCAAACGTGCAAGGTCCAATCTTTACGGAAATCACAAATCTTCCCGGATCACCTTTCTTCGTTAACACCTTACCCTGAAGTATGGCGCTACACTCCTTAGAAACCATCATTACACTCTCGTTTTCAACGACCTTTCTAGCGACTAAAAACTTGATGTGCTAAGTTTTAACCACAAATAAAATCCGCAAGTGCACAGACAAATAAAAGGCTACTGAAAAGGTTCCGCGATGTTAGGCGCTACTTTTGGGATGAGCCGTATTTGTACAAGCATTGTTCAGATGGGCTCTATAGGAGATGCGTATCGGCGGCAGAGATCCCTGGGATCTTACAACATTGTCATGGTTCGTCTTATGCTGGGCATTTTACCACATTCAAGACGGTTTCGAAGGTATTACAAGCTGGTTTCTGGTGGCCAACGATGTTCTGGGATGCGAACAGATTTGTGTCTAAGTGCGATGCCTGTCAGAGGCAAGGGAACATCAACAAGCGTAATGAAATGCCCTAAAACTTCATTCTGGAAGTTGAGGTTTTTGATGTATGGGGAATAGACTTTATGGGACCGTTTCCATCTTCCTATGGAAACGAGTACATCTTAGTGGCTGTTGATTATGTGTCCAAATGGGTTGAGGCCATTGCTTCCCCAACAAATGATGCCGCTGTGGTTTTAAAGATGTTCAAAACCATAATATTCCCCAGGTTTGGAGTCCCGCGAGTAGTGATTAGTGATGGAGGAACTCATTTCGTCAACAAGGTTTTTGAGAACCTTCTAAAGAAACACGGTGTCAAGCATAAGGTTGCAACAGCTTATCACCCGCAAACTAGTGGTCAAGTTGAGGTTAGTAACAGAAAAATCAAGAGTATTCTTCAAAAGACAGTAAGTACCACTAGAAAAGACTGGCCGCTAAGTTGGATGACGCGTTATGGGCTTATAGGACTGCCTATAAGACTCCGTTGGGGACAACGCCTTTTCATTTGGTGTATGTGAAAGCATGCCATCTCCCGGTGGAGCTTGAGTACAAGGCGGCATGGGCTGTCAAGATGATTAACTTTGATATCCTTAGTGCGTCCAAGAGAAGAGCTATGCAGTTGCACGAATTGAAGGAGATTAGACATCTCGCCTATGACAACTCGAGAATCTATAAGGAGCGGACGAAAGCTTATCACGACAAGAGGATTATTTCCCGTAATTTTGCTCCTAACGATCAAGTCTTGTTATTTAATTCACGCCTCATGTTGTTTCCAGGCAAGCTCAACTCAAGATGGTCGGGTCCGTTCACGATCAAAGAAGTAAGACCACACGGAGCTATAGTGTTGCTGGACACTAAAGGATGAGAGTTTATAGTAAATGGTCAGCGGGTCAAGCCTTATCTCGCAGACACACGCATTGGAGAAGGTGGATCTATTCCCCTTTCCGACACTCCCCAAGCTTAAAACACTTTACAAAGTCGAGCTAACGACTTAAAACAAGCGCTTGATGGGAGACAACCCATTGGTACGGTTTCTAGTACATAATTTGCTTTAAATTTTCTTTTATCACTAACATCTTATTTGTGCTTTCAGTTTTTGTGTTCTAAAAAAAAAAAAAAAAAATTGTGTTGAAGGCCTCAGGGAACCAGACCGGTCGATCCTAACCCAGGACCGGTCGGTCTGGCAGCAAGACACGACCAAGGTCCCTGGAATTGGGACCGATCGATCCTCACCTAGGACCTATCGGTCCGTGTCAAAGTGCAACACCCGATTTCCCTCTGGAAATCGGACCGACCGATCCAGTATCAGGACCGATCGGTCCAGTACCCGCAGGCCCACTCCGAATTTTCCTTTTTCTCTAAAAAAAAAAAAAAAAAAAAAATTTCTTATAAAAGCCCTAGGTTTCTTTTCTTTTACTAACACTTTTCTTATAGAAATCCCTGCCTCCTCTCTCCACTTCTCTCTTTCATCAATCTCCATCGCTAAACTCTCTCTCACTCTCGCAGGCAATTCCAATCATGCCACCAAAGTTGCGATTCGCAAAACAACACAGGAGCAAGGATATTGGCTCCTCCTCCTCATCTCGGAGACCCACCACGTTCCCGTGGCCTCGCCCTGAAGATACTTCGTTCGATATTGACACTGCTGGGCTCCCGCCTAACTCAACCACCGTTTGGGACGAGATAAGTGCTTTCAACTACAACAAGCTATTGGCTTTGAAGCTTGAACCAACTAGGTTCTTGTGTGAGCAAACCTTGACGAAACTTAGTCTTAGAGAGCAAGTGCGTAGCATTCTTCTCAATGCTAGTTGCATGTGTTTTGCTCTGGAGGAGGATGTTCTTTACCCGGATTTAACTCGACAATGCCTTGCTACCGCCACTCTTACTTATGCAAACCCGGAGAGACCATCCTTGCACGCAGCAACATTCTCGTTCTTTGCTGGAGGAACGAGATACGCGATCTCGATGACAGATTTTTACAACATCTACGGTTTTCACGCCACAGACAAGAACCCGGAGGCACCTAAGAGATTCAACGAATCCAAGATGTTGTGGAATGTCATTGCTTCTGGAACATACTCGAGCAACTCAGCAAGCCAAAACCGCCTCCGTCATCCTGCTCTCCGCATTACCGCGCGCCTTCTCAGCAACTTGTTGTTTAACCGAGATGCAGGTAACAAGGTACATATTGATGAGTTAATGATGCTGTTTTTGGGTGTTGGTCCGATTATAGGGAATGGAGACTCAGCGCAATATGAGCATTATCGCTACAACTTAGCCATCCGATTCGCCGAGACGATATGCGCCATAAAGTGTCAACCAGCCTTGACCAACAATGGACCACGTGTTGAGCGCATTAGAAGCTTGCTCACTTCACTTTTCCGTCATCTCAAAGTGGATATATCCAAGGCTTCTTACGTCGAAGAACTATCGCGTGTGGATATGCAGCACCTGCTAAACTCGAAGATCATCGTCAAGCCAAGTGCTTATCAGTTCATAGCTCCCAACGGGGATCCAAAATTCATTATGCTTTCATGTCCACACCTCACACAGCTCAACACGATGGCTGACCTTGCGTTTCAGCCACCCCCGGTGTTTCTAGTGCCAAATCCGAGCCGCCTTTCTCCACCTACCAAAGCGACCACCTGCTCACGTAAGAGCGAATCAAAGCCGACCACCTACCCACAACCCAGCTTCGAGGACGTTGGCTCTTCCATTCCTCGCCTCACTTACAACACCATCCCTACCCCTGGTGAGTTTGATCTCTCTCCCACCTCTGATGCTGCTGATGGTGTTGAGTATAGGCAATGGATGATCCAATCAACGATGAAGAACAACAACCTAATGCAGAAGATTTTGGAGACACTTTCCAAAGTTCGACCTGTTCCATCGTCCTCCACCTCAAGTTCGGAGCAGCCATTGGCCCACAAGAAGAGAAAGACGCGCGATGAAGGAGGCGATGAAGCTTCCACTCAGTGATATCTCTTTCACCCTTCTACTATCATTGTATTATCCATTTTATTTATCTTTATGTTTTGTCTCCATTCTCCTAAACTTTTTCACACCGGAGACGGTGTGATTTAAGTCCGGGGGAGCGGTCTGGTTGTTGTGTTAGTCCTAAGTATTTTGTTATACGAACTTATTTTCGATTTTTATTGAGTCTGTTTTTGAATCTGTTTTTGGAATAATGAACTTTATCTTTTGGAATTCTTTTCGGACTAAGGATTACTTGCATGACTTACAGCGTGGCCAAAATCCTGTTTCGGAAAGGTCATGGGTGGTTGAAACATTCCCACACTTATCGGAATTAGGTTAATCCAATGTCATCTCAAATTTATTTGGTACCTAATCTTGATCTTTAATTTCTATCTCAGGGGTTTGATGTTCATTGGGCAAGACTTTTTCGAACCATGTAAGACACCACAACTCTCCATCTAGTATACTCTTTAACTCTCCTCTTTTTATTCAAAGCAACATGCTCAAGTGACCCTGAGGACTATGCGTAAACCTGTATATCTTTAGTGACCTCAGAAGAGCATGTTGTAAGGGAAACTAAAAGGATCGAAGTGACCCAAGGGACTATGCGTAAACCTGTGTATCTTTTGTGATCTCATGGAGATTCGTCCCATATATAAAAAAAAAAAAAAAAAAAAAAAAAAAAAAAAAAAAAACTTCAAAGCAATATGCCCAAAGTAGCCAGGAGATGATGCGTAAACCCGTGTCTCTTTTGTGACCTCACGGAAGGCATGTTGTAAGGGAAACTAAAAGTTTCGAGTGAACCAGGGGATGATGCGTAAACCCATATCTCCTTTGCGACCTCATAAGATTCGTCCCATAAAAAAAAAAAAACTAAAAATCAAGTATATAACTATTAAAGCCAATAACAATAACTAATTTTGAGAGAGGATTTGAGTTTTAAATGAGTATGCGGGAGAGGATCTTGGTTAGAAGAAGTCGACACCCCTTGAAACGATCTCCTTTGGGTAAGATCACCGTACTTTCATTTTCATTAATCTATTTAAGAGATGATATTGAGGATGCCAACGTTTGATGAGTTGTGGATGACTAAGCTTAAGCTATGAACCCCATGGTTGATTACGGTACATGTTCTAAGGCCCGATGACGAAAGTATGAAGTCTGAAATCTTTTCAACTAGCGAGTGAATTCCATCCGGTTTTTCGAACACTTTTCTGTTCTAGATTTTGTTTTGTTTGAGGACAAACAAAGGTCTAAGTCCGGGGGAGTTGATATATTAGTATTTTGGTCTCTTTTACATATTGTTTTCTATTTATTTTCGGTTCTTTCTAGTTCATTTCGTGTCTTTTCAGGTTCTAGGAGGCTCTCAAGCATGGATTGGATTCATTTGGGGTCATTGGAGCGAAAGAGAAGAATTAGGAGCAAAAAGGCAATTAAGAGCACCTGCTCGGTTTGGAGCGAGCACCTCCTCGCCCGAAGAGCCGAAGCCCCTAGAATCCGGACTGACCGGTCCGTAAAGGTGGACCGACCGGTCCACTCTTGAAGCTCAAGGAGCCGAAGCCCCTGGAATCCAGACCGACCGGTCCAGATGTAGAACGACCGGTCTCCAGACCTGAAGACCCGAGACTTTGTGAAGATGGACCGACCGGTCCAGATCCAGACCGACCGGTCGGTCACCCAGAACCGGTTGCCCTAATTTTTTATTATAAATAAGACCCAGCCACTCTCTAAAACATGGTTCACTTTTTCTGATTTTTCATTTTCCCCATTCAAAAGGCTAAGACTCATTTGTTCTAAGATCTTGAGATCCATCAAGTGTTTTCATTTCTTTGGATTTTGCTTGTAAGATTTGGAGGATCATCCACGACTTTCTATTGAGAAGATTTCTTAAACCCTTATCTCTTTGCTTTTTCATGATGAATCATTCTCATTTGATTGCTGCGTTTTTGATCTCCATGGTTGAGTAGTCTCATAGCTAGATTAGGGGATTTCAATGGTGAATTAGGATGATAGTGACTGAGCCAAATAGGAAATGATATCATTGTCTTCATCAATCGGGATTCGTAATGCTTAGGCTAATTTGATCACCTAGTCTATGATTTCAAGTTTAACTTATTCACGACAGTGCTCTAGGTTGCTAGATAAACCATTGATGAGCAATCGGTGTGTAACCAACGACAGTTGATTGTTGCCATCGATTGTGAACAAATCAAACCATTTTGTTAATGCTTATCAACATCTCTGAATCCAAACGACAGTTTAGGCATTTAGGGTGTTAGATAAAGATATTGATACATCACGACAGTGGGGCAATATTACATTTATGTTTGAGGTCTAGATTGCGCTAAAATTGCATAGCTTCATAGAGTAGCCTTGGTCTCTGTGGATTCGATACCTAAAATACTACTGCTTTTGTCTGTACACTTGCGGATTTATTTTGGGGTTAAAACCTCTGGAATCAAGTATCTCTTGCTAAAATCTCTAAATAAAAATAAAGCTTCGCCTAAACAATGGCTTAGAATAAGTATATATAAGCTACAAAAACGATCTGGGGCAGAAATTGGAAATCTTCTGAATTATTGTTCTGGTCCAAAACTTAGTCGTGTCGATCGATTTGCTTCTCTGTGTCGATCGACAACCTATTTTTCTTCACATCGATCGATTAGGAAACTGTGTCGCTCGACGTGTCTGTCGCTCGACGTGTCCAAAACTTAGTCGTGTCGATCGATTTGCTTCTCCGAACTTGTGTCTTTGACTCCTCATTCCACAATGCTCCAAAATGTTCCAGTAAACACCAGTAATGCTCTGAACGTCCAAGTACCTGATAAGTAAACCAAAGACTAAAAAAAAACCAGAAAGATTCTAGAAAACATACTTATATCATGGCTTGAAAACCATAAAAACCATGATATATCACTTACCCGGCTCGGACAACGCCAACACCGGTGTACTCATTAGCATCTCCTACAGCTTTGTAAAGCTGTCCTCACACTCTTGAGACCAAACAAACCGAATATCCTTCCGGGTCAACTTTGCCATCGCCTGAGCCATGCTCGCAAAGCCCTTGACGAAAATCCGATAATAACCTGCTAAACCCAAAAAACTCCTGATCTCGGTAGCATTAGACGGTCTAGGCCAATCTCGGATTGCCTCTATCTTAGCCGGATCCACATAAACTCCCTCTGCAGAAACGATATGGCCAAGAAAACCCATCTTTCTCTGCCAAAAACTGCACATGCTCAATTTAGCGTAAAGCTTCTGCTCCCGAAGTGAAGTGAAGTCTTTCATCCAACTGCACTTCCAAGCTATGAAATCGGCGCAAAGATCAAACAAGTTTATCGGAAACTTGTCAGCACTGCTATGAACTACAAAACAATAAGCCATAACAAAAGAGTTAGAATCCGACTAACTTACAAAGAAATATGAGAATATCGCTGAAACTAGCATAGAAAGGGAAACGAGAAAAAAATGCAACTAATTCAGCTACCACAACGTTACCATCTCCTCTAAAAGTCTAGGGTTATTATCTACGACTGAATCACTATTTATTCGCACAAAGAAGAACTTTTTCTCCCAGGAGCGTTCTAGAGGAGGAAAGTCTTTGATGACGTGAAGGTCCAACTAAGCAGCACATCCCTCGAGGCGTTATCTGCGAAATGGCAAGTTGATTCATTCAGAAATATTCGAGAATCACGTGAAGAATCGGGAACCACAAAAAGCAAGTCTGAAAATAGGCTCGTGCACCGTGAAAAAACCTTTTGGAGGATGGTCAGCCCGATCGTCCGGGAAAGGAGTGGAAAATTCAACATCTTTAGAAGCATTGCAAAGCGCAAGAATGTGTGTTAAAGACATTGAAGTTGACTTAGAAGACTCTGGTCCTTTGCGCGTCTGATCTCTCTTAGTAGCCTGGGAAGTCCTCACTTTGGTATCGTCAAACACTACCAGAGGATTCTGGAAGACTGTGTCTCCTGAACCGCCATCATCGCTAGAAGACGCTTGTATCATGTCGTTACTGCGATAAAAGCCCCGAGTTCGTGTCAAAATTCAAAATTAAGCCACAAACGTTGACTTGTTGACTTTTGTTGACAAGTTGACCGGTTGAATTTTGTTGACCAGTTGACTGGCTGACTTTTGTTGACCAAACTAGAACGTTGACCGAACAAGATTATTGACCAAACCGGAATGTTGACTGAACCGGAATGTTGACTAAAATCTGGGTTGATTTTCGTTGACTATCTTTGATTGTTTTTTTGCCAGCGCCGGAGTCACGAGTAGATCCAAACCAAACTCCGGAGATCCACCATTGATCGTTGTTTCGCCACCGCCGGAGTCACGAGCATATCCAAACCGGTGCTCCGTCTTCTGTTGCCGTCACCACGAGTAGCCACGAACAGGATCCGTGAAAATCCTCTGCTATGAAGCTCCTTCTTTACGCCGTGAAGCCCCTCTCCGACGTGAAGCTTCGATCTGTGAACAGATCCATGAAGCTCCTCTCGGTAGCTTCCTCACAATCCACAACAAGCTCCTCCTTTGGTGACGGTTCACGGTGGCAGTGGCGTTGTGGAGCTCCCGCGGTGGTGACAACTTGAAGCTCCCGCGGTGGTGACGACTCGAAGCTTTTGCGACGGCGAACCAGTGATGAAGGCGAATCTGCGGCGGTGACAATTCGCAGCCCCGCGACGGTGAAGATGAAGACCTAGATCTGATCACAATTGATCTCGAAGTCCCCTTTCCACGGTGAAGATGGAGGCCCAGATCCGATTCACGGTGGAGATGGAGAGCTCACGGCAGTGATGACAGCATGAAGGTAGAGCTCTAGCGAGTCCGACGGTGACAGTAGACCGGAAACAAGGAGGAAGATGGAGGCACAAAAAAGACAAAAAAAATCTGCAGAAACCCTAATTGCACTACAAGACAAAAAAAAGGCAAGGAAAGTTTTTACTTTTTTACTGCAGAAAATCCTACTTGATGAAAAGATAGGCTGCCTAGGGAGGCCTATTTATACCAAAAGGATCGCCTGAAATCCCTAGGGGTATTCAGGAAAATCTGAAACTTTCGTAACGGACTTTAAAGTCCAATTAAATAAGCCCAATAGTCTTTTCAATCTATCAACCTCATTTTCAACAACGCAAGCAGGTCCAGGAAAACACGATAGCATTAACTCAACAAGGAATTACTGCAACTTCCAAAAATCGCTGATCAAACGTCAACGCCTGGCAGCTTCATGATCCATCGTATCGATATCAAACTTCAACAGCTGATACCTTGGCATCATCTAGCTCGATACTACCAAGCTAGGGGGCTAACTGTAGGGGTCGGATTTCACCCCTAAGAGATCAATTTAATGACGAGAACGATTTTGCAAAAAGACTTGAAGAAATCATAAACATGCTTGTAGAAACCCAATTCAAGTTAGGCCCACAATATTATTAAATCCATAATTAAAATGGACTTAATGATAATATGGGCCAAAAGTCATTTAAATGCTTAATGGGCCTGACCCAATTGTATTATCAACACTAGTCTAAAAAGCTATAAATAGCTCATTGTATTCACCCAGAAATAGCATCATCACTTTTTCAGAGAACATGATTAATAAAGGTTTTCTTAACAGTAAACGCAAAAGTCACCATTTTCTGCATAGTGATCAACTCGGAAGTCTCGCATTTCCTCGACAAACCCTTACAAATTCAATTGTGCGAGTTACGAGTCTTACATTTATTAAGTCAAACTTGTTTGGCTATGAAAACATGTTCTACGAATACTTCTTTTAAACATATTTTCAATTAACCATTTAAACTAGGTTTGTTAGGAAATAAATGATAAAAAAAATCCATGACCTATAGACTGCATCCACCAGTAGCCTCATCTTTTCGAATTCTTCTTGTACAAAAACATAAGCCCACACAAAATTATATTTAAACACCAAACACAAACAAACAAACAAATTTAGAATTAAACGCCAATAACAAAAAATCAGTACCACATGGTTTTCACATCAATAGAATATTCGACCCAGATAATCTATTGTAGTGAAATGTGACACTCCGGTTTTAGGGCATATGCGGTATATGCGGAGAGACTTAAAAGAGTTTATTTGGCTACCTATATCACCCCGGTTATGTTTTAATTGTCGTTGTTCTACAACAATAATTGATTAAGACGTTTAATTATTTTGAAAATATGATATACAAGACAAATTAACCAATCAACAGACGTCTTTCTTAGCTATTTACTACATATATGAGAAGAATGATTTTTAAATATAAACGGCAACACAAGATAAGTACATAAACCACCAGATATAAATAGAAAGATACGACCAAGTTTAAAGAATAATATGAAACGAACAATATATGTATCACATTAAAACCAATATATTATTGTATTATACAAGTATGACTTTTCTTTTTCTCTGCCTATTTTCACATCAAAAGAGAAGTGAAGTGTGTCCGATGAATGTATTGGTAGGTGCCAATTGTGTTTTCTATTGTTTGTTTTTTGGGAGTAATTTTGATGTTTTTATTAAGTCAAACTTGTTTGGCTATGAAATCATGTTCCACGAATACTTATTTTCAATTAACCATTTAAACTAGGTTTGTTAGGAAATAAACGATTAAAAAAAATCCATGACTTATATACTCCATCCACCACCAGCCTCATCTCTTCGAATTCTTCCTATACAAAAACATAAGCCCACACAAAATTATATTTAAACGCCAATCACAAACAAACAAACAAATTTAGAATTAAACACCAGTAACAAAAAATCAGTACTGCATGATTTTCACATCCATAGAATCTTCGACCCAGATAATCTATTGTAGTGAAAGTTTTCAGAACTACCACTAATCCACAGTTACAAAATTGGGAAATGTGACACCCCGGTTTCAGGGCATATGTGGTATATGCGAAGAGGCTTAAATGAATTTATTTGGCTACCTATATCACCAAAGTGCACTTATCTTTTCGGTCACAGGTCTTGAGAGAACTTCAGAGTTAATCGTGCTCGAGCTGGAGTAGTTTCAAGATGAGTGACCTACTGGGAAGTCATTTCCAGTACCGTGTGAGTGAGGTCAAAATACGTGAAAAGATCGCGTGGTCATTTGTAGGGTTGGTAAACATGACTTCCGAGCCTCCCAGACTAACGCACCGACCGTCAGAGAGTGTAGGCCCATGGGCCGAGAATGGACGTGGAGCCCATGGATAGGGCGGTTAGAGTGTTACATGGAATTGTTGGGAATGTCCTGAAATCATTTGTACTTTACTTTAATTAAAGTTGAATGTCAAGGTTTGACAATTGTATAATATTAGATGGTTATAATGTTTTGCTAGAAACCGCTTATAGCTTATGGGCTTGAAAGTTCATTACTAATATTATTCAATCCTATTTGGTCACACACCTAAGCAAACTAAATCACTAATAAATTGGGTTTTAATAATGATACAATATATTATATATTTGATATATTTATATATTTGTATGAATGTATATATATTTGGAGAATATATACGTATGTTATTAAAGATATATACATATGGTGTGTATATATATATATGAGTGCACGTGATCGAAAAAGGAAAAAGGATAATTATGATTACTCTTCTCCTCCACGTAATGGCTTCCTTGCATGGGCTTAGCCCATTAAGTCATGCGTACTATATATTAAGGGGACGTGATGGTAATGTGATTATCACAAGAAGCCGCCGATTAAAACTTAAAGAAAAGGACGAAATAGTTTCTCTTGATTTTGAGATTAAATCTCTACGGCACTAGCATCCCGTTTGATTTAGTTTGTGTGCGTGTGGATACTGATAGAGGCACGGCGTTTGAAGTGCTCTACAACCTTGATCAATCTAAATCTCTTTCCGCTGCAATTGATCCAGGTATATCCAAAACTCTGTAGTCTAGATTTGATTCAATATTTACACGCATCCTGGAAATTGAATTCGTAATTAAAATTTATAAAGCGTTATAAACCGGTACGAATTCTAACAGTGGTATCTGAGCGTACCTGTATAATATTGAAATTGGTCTAGTAAATTTAATATATATATATGATATCTATATTAATTGTGTTACTGCTTAAAGTATTAATATAACCAGCGACATACGTTTTATATTGTTATATCATATGCATGTTATAAACTTATGAAAACAACTCGTCTCCTGGTAATGCATGTTTTGATTTTAATATATATATATATTTTGTTATGTTATACGGATATAAGATACTATAAGCATAACACGTCTGCATATATATAATTGTTTGCATGGCTTGATTTTAATTAAATAATATATGCATACGTTTATTGAGAATCACGTTTGCATGGTTTGATTTTAGTTAAATAATACATATGCATGCGATTGATTGAGAATCACGTTCTCAAGTTCACTGTTGCTAATCGGTTCACTAAATCAAAGTCTCTAGATCCAGTCCCTAGATCCCGTCCCTATGAATGTTTGATTTAAGTTTCGATTAAAGACACAGTTGTAAAAGATCCAGAATATGTGAGATTTATTCCGGATCAATCTTGAGAATAATTAATAATTAAATGACTTTAATTTGATTAAGGTAATTTAATTATTTACGATTCAATTATATACATATTTGATATGTATTATATTTATATTTTATATATGATATAAAACTATGATATAAATATAAATTGGATTAAAATTAATTCCTCAATTTAATATCAAGTATATTTGATGCCTCCCCAATCTTTGCAACTGTCAAGGCTTATTTCGTTGTGCGATGGGTCTGTCAAGCAGGGTGTCCACTTCTACATAAGTGAGGCAGATTGTAATAGTTACCATATGAATTGAGATTGGTTTACTTGACTAGGCTATCAAAACGGTTTTGGGCTTAGAGGCATAAGTTGGATCAGGCATAAGATGTCATCCAACAACCAAGAGTTATATTTGATATAATTAGCAAAGTTGTTGCTTACCTAAATAGCTAGTATTCAGGCGATGAGCCAAAGCTCACTTGAGTTCTAGTAAAATAAGGATCTTGGATCATTATATTCATTTTGAGGATAATATTGTTTTGAATATAATGCGAGCTTTCTTAATTGTTGAGATTTCTCGAAAGAATGAACATCATATTAATCTTTACTATTCTTTTTGACAGATATGTCAAACCCTCACAGTTCATTTTCACTGCGATCTGTCCTTGAGAAGGACAAACTGAGTGGATCGAACTTCCTCGAATGGTATCGAAACCTGAGAATTGTTCTCAAACAGGAAAAGAAGGATTATGTCTTGGAGAAGAATCTTCCTGAAAAACCTAAGACCAATGTTCAACATGCAGAGAGGACTGCTTGGGATAAGCATCTCAGTGATAGGGTTGATGTGTGTTGTCTTATGTTGGCTACCATGAACTCAGACTTGCAGAAGCAATATGAGAACGTGGATTCGCCAATGGACATGATCACTAGCTTGAAAGGGATGTTTCAGGAGTAGGCGCGAACTGAGAGATACCAGACCGTTAAGTCTCTCTTTGAGTGCAAGCTGCCTAAGGATAGTCCAGTTAGCCCACACGTCATTAAGATGATGGATTATATTGATAACCTGGCAAAACTGGATTCTCGTATTAGCCAAGAGTTGGCAACTGACATCATCCTACAGTCATTGCCGTCAAGTTTTGATCAGTTTGTTTTGAACTACAACATGAACAACTTGACAAAGACTT
Organism: Draba incana; assembly: GCA_963576765.1. Lineage (NCBI taxonomy): Eukaryota > Viridiplantae > Streptophyta > Magnoliopsida > Brassicales > Brassicaceae > Draba > Draba incana. Next base: position 18,338,735 of record OY755202.1, on the reverse strand, counting down.
TGACTGAGCTGCATGGTATGCTCAAAACTGCTGAGCCAAACATCAAGAAGGATGCCCCACATGTACTTATGGTGCAAGGGGGTAAAAAGTTTAAGAAACATGGTAAGAACAAAGGAAATGGTAAGGCAAGCTGGGTTAAGAATCCAGTTAAGCCTGATCTTGCTCCTAAGTTTAAGCCTGGTCCTTCTGGTGAAGATAAGTATCATTATTGTAATGGTATTGGACATTGGAAGAGAAACTGCAAGAAATACTTGGAAGATCTGAAACAGAAGAAGACTTTTGAGACTTCTTCTAAAGGTATTTATGTTATAGAAGTAAATGTTACTACTTCTAGTTCTACTTCTTGGGTATTAGATACCGGTTGTGGTGCTCATATTTGTACGAATATGCAGGGCCTAAGCAACAGTAGAACTTTGGAGAAAGGACAAGTGGACCTGCGCGTTGGGAATGGAGCAAGAGTTGCTGCATTAGCTGTAGGAACATTTCATTTGTCTTTACCTTCGGGCATGATTTTAGAACTTAATAATTGCTACTATGTACCTGCTATAAGCAGAAATATTATTTCTATTCCTTGTTTGGATTTGGAAGGATTTCATTTTTCGATTAAAGACAAATGTTGTTTATTTGATCGTGGTGATATTATTTATGGTAGCGGTCCATTAGAGAATGTGATTTATGTTCTTAACCAAACTGTGCCTGTCTATAACATTATTACTAAGAGATTTAAGTCAAAAGACTCAAATCCAACGTTCCTTTGGCATGTCGTTTAGGCCACATAAATGAGAAACGCATTCACAAACTTCATAGTGATGGACTTTTGAGCTCATTTGATTATGAATCATATGAGAAGTGTCAATCTTGTTTATTGGGAAAAATGACTAAGGCTCCTTTTACTGGACACAGTGAACGGGCTAACGACTTGTTGGGCCTTATACATACTGATGTATGTGGACCAATGAGTGTTAGTGCTAGAGGAAACTATCAGTACTTCATCACATTTACTGATGATTACAGTAGATATGGTTATGTTTATCTAATGAAACATAAGTCTGAATCCTTTGAAAAGTTCAAAGAATTTCAGAATGAAGTGCAGAATCAGCTTGGCAAGACAATCAAAGTACTTCGATCAGATCGAGGTGGAGAATATTTGAGCCAAACTTTTATTGATCATCTTAGAGAATGTGGAATTGTTTCACAACTCACTCCTCCAGGAACACCGCAATGAAATAGTGTATATGAGAGGAGAAATCGAACTTTATTAGATATGGTTCGATCAATGATGAGTCAAACAGATCTTCCATTATCCTTTTGGGGATATGCTCTAGAAACATCTGCGTTTACGCTAAATAGATGTCCATCAAAATCAGTTGAAAAGACACCATATGAGATGTGGACAGGAAAAGTTCCTAATTTGTCTTTTCTTAAAATTTGGGGTTGTGAACCTTTTGTCAAACGCTTAATTGCTGATAAGCTTGGACCCAAATCTGATAAATGCTACTTCGTTGGTTATCCTAAAGAAACCAAAGGTTATTACTTTTACAAACCTAGCGAGAACAAAGTGTTTGTGGCTCGAAACTGTGTCTTTTTGGAAAGAGAATTTCTTTCTAATAGAAACAGTGGGAGTAAGGTACAGCTCGAAGAAGTTCGAGAAACACAGGAAGATGCTCCAACTTCTCAGGAAGAACATCAACTGGATCTACGAAGAGTCGTAGAATCTGCGCCTGTAGAACCTGAGGTACGTAGGTCCGAGAGGATTCGTCACGAACCTGATAGATATGGGGTTTGGGTAACGGATCATCATGATCTATTAATTATAGAGAATGATGAACCTACATCTCATGAAGAAGCAATGATGGGCCTTGATTCCGATAAATGGCTAAAGGCCGAAGAATCCGAAATGGAATCCATGTCAGAAAACAAAGTATGGACTTTGGTAGATTTACCTGATGGTGTAAAAGCCATTGAGTGTAAATGGGTCTTCAAGAAGAAGATTGACATGGATGGTAATATTCAGATATACAAAGCTAGATTGGTGGCTAAAGGTTACAAACAGATTCATGGTATTGACTATGATGAAACCTATTCACCAGTCGCAATGCTTAAGTCCATTCGGATCCTCCTAGCAACTGCAGCTTATTATGATTATGAGATATGACAGATGGATGTGAAAACAGCTTTCCTTAATGGAAATCTAGAGGAGGATGTGTACATGACACAACCTGAAGGTTTCACAGATCCTAACAATGTTGGGAAAGTATGCAAGCTTAATCGTTCCATTTATGGTTTGAAGCAAGCATCTCGGAGTTGGAATCTTCGTTTTAATGAAGTGATCAAAGGGTTTGATTTTATTAGAAACGAAGAAGAACCTTGCGTTTACAAGAAGACTAGTGGGAGCACAATTGCATTTCTGATATTGTATGTAGATGACATACTGCTCATTGGGAATGATATTCCTTTGCTTCAGTCTGTTAAGACTTGGCTAAGTAGTTGTTTCTCAATGAAAGACATGGGAGAAGCCGCTTATGTTTTTGGAATAAGAATCTATAGAGATAGATTGAACAAAATCATTGGACTATGTCAAGATACTTATATAGATAAGATCTTACACAGGTTTAATATGCATAATTCCAAGAAAAGTTTTATTCCAATGTCTCATGGCATAACTCTCAGCAAGACGCAGTGTCCTTCGACACCTGATGAGCGAGAGCGAATGAGTAGAATCCCATATGCTTATGCTATAGGATCTATCATGTATGCCATGCTCTGTACTCGTCCAGATGTTGCATGTGCTTTAAGCATGACTAGTAGATACCAATCTGATCCAGGTGAGAGTCACTGGACAGCGGTCAAGACCATCCTAAAGTATTTGAGATATACTAAGGACAAGTTCTTGGTCTATGGAGGAAGTGATGAGCTTGTTGTAAGTGGTTACACCGACGCCAGCTTTCAGACAGACAAAGATGATTTCCGATCTCAATCTGGTTTTATCTTTTGTCTTAATGGAGGAGCGGTGAGCTGGAAGAGCTCCAAGCAAAGCACTGTAGCAGACTCCACAACCGAGGCTGAGTACATCGCTGCTTCTGAAGCAGCAAAGGAGGCTGTTTGGATTAAAAAGTTCATTACTGAGCTTGGTGTGATTCCTAGCATATCTGGTCCGGTGGATCTTTATTGTGACAACAATGGAGCCATCGCTCAGGCGAAGGAACCGAGATCACACCAGAAATCTAAACACATAGAGAGACGATATCATCTCATTCGTGATATTATTGATAGAGGAGATATGAAGATTAGAAGAGTCTCGACGGATGCAAATGTTGCTAATCCTTTGACCAAGCCTCTTCCACGGCCTAAGCATGAGAGTCATACTGCTGCTGTAGGCATTAAATTTCTTAAGATGTGATCTTAATTTTAGTGGGAGAATTTTTATTTTATGATATGATGTTCATGTTTACATACATTTGATTTATTTTCAAATTAATGAAATTTGTTTCAGTATTATTTTATTATTGGATAATTAAATAATAGTCCCAAAATAATTTATATTATTCTTATAGGTCATCAAGTATGTGACTTGATCATGAAACCCTACAAGTGATAGATAACGTAAATTATTGTGGTCCCTAGTCAAAGTTATTAAGATGGGACATTAATAACTATAAATGACTAGTATGTGAGGTGATTGATGAATAAGTTTCGTGAAGTCATTGATATGTTGTATCAAGTCAATCACATAGATATGTGTTGGAGAATACAGTATTGGACTGACCCGCTATAAGAACTCTACAAGAATGTTATATGAGTGTCATAAGAGTTTCTCATCACAACTATAGAGTATAGTCCTTTGACCTGAGTTCATCATGATTTCTTATACATGGATTAGTTTGTTTTGACTCTGTCAAACGTCAGCCGTAAAAGGTGATTATAAAAGCAATGATTGGGCATACTATGAAGTGTGTAAGGAACAGGGATGGTTCAAGATGGGATTTGTCCCTCCTATATAACAGGAGATAAATATCTCTGGGCCTATCGAAGATTAGATACTGAGAAATGCATGGCCATGCTCAAATCGTTTGTCCCTCCAATCGTTTGTTTTATCAGTATAAATCGGAGTTCGATAAACGTGATCTAGCTGAATAAGGATGACACAGTTTCTTGCCTTATGCTATGATCGAGATATAGAGACGAAGGGATTATAGGAATAGATGATTCCAGTACAAGTGGGAGATTGTTGGGAATGTCCTTAAATCATTTGTACTTTACTCTAATAAAAGTTGAATGTCAAGGTTTGACAATTGTATAATATTAGATGGTTATAATGTTTTGCTAGAAACCGCTTATAGCTTATGGGCTTGAAAGTTCATTACTAATATTATTCAATCCTATTGGGTCACACACCTAAGCAAACTAAATCACTAATAAATTGGGTTTTAATAATGATACAATATATTATATATTTGATATATTTATATATTTGTATGAATGTATATATATTTGGAGAATATATACGTATGTTATTAAAGATATATACATATGGTGTGTATATATATATATATATATGAGTGCATGTGATCGAAAAAGGAAAAAGGATAATTATGATTACTCTTCTCCTCCACGTAATGCTTCTTTGCATGGGCTTAGCCCATTAAGTCATGCGTACTATATATTAAGGGGACGTGATGGTAATGTGATTATCACAAGAAGCCGCCGATTAAAACTTAAAGAAAAGGACGAAACAGTTTCTCTTGATTTTGAGATTAGATATCTACGGCACTAGCATCCCGTTCGATCTAGTTTGTGTGCGTGTGGATACTGATAGAGGCACGGCGTTTGAAGTGCTCTACAACCTTGATCAATCTAAATCTGTCTTTCCGCTGCAATTGATCCAGGTATATTCAAAACTCTGTAGTCTAGATTTGATTCAATATTTACACGCATCCTGGAAATTGAATTCGTAATTAAAATTTATAAAGCGTTATAAACCGGTACGAATTCTAACAGAAATTTGTTACTTTGTCATGCTCTATGACATGCAGTTGAACTCACTAGACGGTTGTTTGTAGTTGTATTGTACCATACCTGATTACGATATTGAAGTAACTCATTTAGTATAAAACCATAATAAAAAATACATTCTCAATAAATTGTAGACGTCAAGAGAAGTCAATCAACTTTAAGAAAGTCTTTTTTAAATTAGTATATTTCTCTGTTTCCACAACATACATTTTCTTGCTCTTGATCTTAGTTTTCTTTAAAACAAGTCAATTTCAAAAAACATCTTTTCCCAAATAGTATATTTCCTTCTCTTTATAAGATTTGGAACCCTTTAACTCAAGTAGAGAGATTTTGGAAATTTTAGCCTAATTTTTTTATTATGTAAAATATGACCTTTTAAAAAAAAATCATTATTTTAGGTTATTTTCATGATTTTACGATACTTAATAGAAAAATTACCAAAAATCATCATTAAAAATTTGAGAATTAAAATCTTAATCAAATATCCCTAGTCACATGGGGCCATTTAAGTTAGAATTTTTTTTTGTCAGTGTTATTAATCAAAATTGGTTATTGACAAATTAACGCTACTTAATAATCCCTCCGTTTCATAACACTTGATGTTTTAGAGATATTTTTTGTTTTATATTAGATGATTTTTTCAAGTTTTTAGTCAAAATTAATTATGTAGTTTGAGAATTTTTTTTAAGTTACTTTTATGAATGGTCTAACCACCCTCCTCGTGATCGGATCAACCGATGAAAAACCCATAAAAAATAATCATATTGTAATAAATACTCTCAAAAGAAAACCGTAATTTAAAAGATATTGGTTTTCATTATTTTCATTTACAACAAATAAAAACGGTGATTATAGCTTTAGCTCTTTTGTAACATAATCAAAAATCACATATAAATATGATATTGTCTTTCGTAACTTCAAAACAATTGAAAACAAAAAAAAATATATACACATATATTTCTTTTGCAAATAAGTGAATTCCAATAGAAAAAATGAATAAATTTTTTTTGCTTATAACTCTTCTAGTACTTGTTTCTTCATGTAAGTTTATTTATGTCTTAATTATGATAGTAAGAAGAAAAATATATAATTGTGTTTACGAAAATATTATTTTTATAATTTGATATATATTGTTGAAAATTTATAGGGGCATCAAATATCAAAGGAGAATCAAATAGGGAACAAAAAATCTATTCTTTCAATGCAGATGCGAGTCCGTTGATTAATTTTAAGCCAATTCATAAGTTATGGGCAAGAAACATACAAGGTTTTTGTGTAGAATCTACACGTTGGTGTATGAGGAAAAGATTAAAAATTGGTGGATGTTTACTGTAACACCCGCATTTTTTTTTTTAATTACTAGTTCTCAAGAATCATCATGTAAAACACATAAACCAGCGGAAAACAATAAACCATTCAAACCAATTACTTCCAATAACCGAATAGTTCAATTCAATTCCAGAATTCCCAGAACATTTCTATTCCATACTAACAACCTAGCAACTGTTCTATCAAACGGAAACCATAACACAAAACATCCTAATAATCTTCATCCTCTGCCATGATTCCGCGATCACACATTCTTTTACCATCAACACATGAAACAAAGAGTTGCGTGAGTATTATCACAAATACTCAGTGAGGCGGTCATCCCGTCTACCGGATACATAATAAGAGAAATAGATTATCAATTACTACGCGATTAATCAACAATCAATAATATACCATCCAACAACATCCAACCAACATTATCCAATTTACCAATACTCAAACTCAGCAATGCAATAATCAGTTAACAACGTATAAGTTATCGAACAAAACAACCAAAAATCAACATTCCAGCAACTGGTGTCGATCGACACCTCACCATGGTGTCGATCGACACTACAATTCAATACTCAGAATTTCAACTTGGTGTCGATCGACACTACCACTAGGTGTCGATCGACACCACATTCTCGTAACTCAAAAATCACGTTTTAAAAGTGGGTGTCGATCGACACTACCTCTAGGTGTCGATCGACACTCACTCGCAGATACCAGAATCGAGTCAAATCCTCACACGACTCGATCCCATTCCTTCTCGAGAACCAAACACGATAATTGCATAACATAAACACACGACAATCATACGGAAAATCAATCAAACCATCTCAATCAAACAGCAGATACCCTAATAATCTAATCCCATATCCACGATCACGCACTCACCTCGATATCGGATCGAAAACGGTGATGAATGATGAAGAACGACAAACAAAGCGACGAACATGGAACCTTCTCCACTGGAAAATCATCGGAAAAAACACCACACACTATCCCATAAGCCTCTAAACGAATCAACGACGAAGAACACGAAGAACGGATTGAGAAACCTTCAGATCACTCGATTTCTCTCTCAATCTCCTTTCTCACAATTTCTCAGCGTTTTTCCCTCTGGAAACGCGGCCCCGACCGTCATAGGCTTATATAGCCAAGCCCTAGGTTTTCCCTTAAACCGACGCACCAAACTGAGCGATTTAACTTAAAACTGAACTGGTTGCAGGACCTGGTGTCGATCGATACCCACCCTTGGTGTCGATCGATACCCACCCTTGGTGTCGATCGACACCCCATTTCCAAAATCAGAATTTTGGTTTCGGGATGTTACAATTCTCTCCCACTACAAATGGAGTTGACCTCGAATCCGAACTCACTGGTCACCATGATCCCAACTTCATGACGCACTGCCGCCCATTCTGTCTATCTCAGACCATACTCCTGATCCAACCTGATCAGCCACCCACGAGACAATCTCACGAACAGTCTCCCCTAAACCAACAATTGACCCAATATGCTCATCACCACTAGAGATTACCCTCCATCTCGACATCGTCTACCAAAGACTAACTCCTGACCCAACCCGGTCAGCAATACTCGAGATCATCACTCGAACCTCACAAACCGTCCATCATAAACCAATCTTAACCACACTCCGGACAACCTCGTCCCTCTGGAGAAATCCTTATCTTTTAAACACGTATACCGGGAAATCCTCATCTACTCAACAAGTATACCGGGAAATTCTCATCCCTCTGGAGAAATCCTCATCTCCTAAACAAGTATACCGGGAAATCCTCATCTCCTAAACAAGTATACTGGGAAATCCTCATCCCTCTGGAGAATTCCTAACTGATCACGACATCTATGTTTATTCGCACATTGCAGACAATTACTACTCTCAACGCCTCAGTCCACACACTCGCAGGAACACCTCCTTTGAGTTATCACAATATCAGGAATTACACATCCCCTCGAGAGAAATCCTCATCTCTCACTACTCATCTTGGGAAGTCCTCATCCCAAATAAGTATACTGGGAAATACTCATCCCCCTAGAGTAATAATTTTGCAACGTCTAGAAACATCTATCGCCTTGAACTCTATCGCGTAGCTCTAACATGATATTTCCAAACCCGAAATATCTACACATCTTGACCAATCCTCAGGTCCAACTTAAACAACCCAATCACACTGGGTGTCCACTAGAGTCCCTCGAAATAGACAGTTCTAAATCCTCATAAACTTCTATTTTTAGACTCTCCGCAAACTCAAAATAACTCTACACCACGACTACTCAAGTCGCAAAAAATAAATAAGAAAAAACTCATCTTATAAATTAAAAATATATAAATCGTTTCGATACCAAACGAAAAATAATCCAAAACAACATAGCACCAACAAAAACTCCGAAACTGGAAACATAACACAAAACCAAATCGGTCCTCGACCTGCTCCCTCAGGTCCTTCGCGGTCTCTGCTCTGCTTCAGTATGCACCACCGCCTGCGCTGTCCCCGGTTGCTGTGCCACCTGCTGGACCACCGCCACTGTCACCTGCTGCAACTTGGGACACATCGGCCTGATATGCCCCGACTCCCTACAGTTATAACACATTCATAGATCCCGAGTCTCATCCTTCTTTGGGCAGCTCTCCAGCTTGTGGTGCATGCTCCCACACCCAAAGCATCGCGACCACCCTGACTCGATCTCGCATCATCATCCCACTTCCGCTTCTGACCCTGCGCAGGCTTACTATCCTTGATGTGGTTTCCTAGGCTGAAAAATAGGAGCGACCACAAGTTAGACTACCACTGACTCCATCTGCTCACGCTGATCCTCCTCAATAGATGCAGCAAGCTCCACTAGCTCCGCCCTCTAGGCGTACATAGAACCACGACACTGGGTCCTAATACTCAGACGAAGTCCCTGCAGGAACCTCTGCATAAAGATCCGCTCGTCATCCCTGCTACGGCTAGCATAAACCAGAAGCCTGCTGAACTCGGTATCATATCCCGCACTGATATCGCTCCCTGAGTCAGCTCCATAAACCTCATCTGCAGGCGGTCCAAAGCTTCCCGAGGTTAGAACTTGGCGTTAAACTCGCCCACAAACTCATCCCAAGTCCAAACAGTCCTCCGGGTCACCATCGATCTCCACCAACTATGCGTATCCTCGCTCAGATAGTGCACAACCAACTCCACTCGATACTCTGTAGGACATCGAATTGATCAAAAATTGCGCTCCACTCGCAAACGCCACTCATCGGCCCCCTCTGGCCCAACTCTGCCAGAGAAGAAAGGCCAATCTTCTGCATCTGTCCCATCATCACCGGATAGGGAGGATGCTCAGCAACCACAGCCCTCGGCTGCTCAACCTCTGCAGCCCTCTGTTGCACCTCCACCACCGGAGGTCCTACTAGAGCTGGTACTGGAGCCGCCGCCGGAAACCGCCCCAACAGCTGCGTCAAAAGCCCCACGATAACATCATCCCGACCTTGAGCTGGAGCAGCACCCCCACCCGGGCCCACTCCAACAGCAGCACCTCTCCCGGCGCCCCTCCCGGGACCCAGTGCCACACTGACACTGGCACTGGTCTCGCTTGCGGTCTCCACCTGATGAGTCTGGGATGCAGCCACACTGCTAGACGACTCTGGCACTTGGCCACGACCACGACCACGGCCTCTACCACGGCCTCTGCCACGACCTCTCGCTCCAGTATCCATCTACCACACAGGACAAGAAAACATGAGCAAACGAGAAGTCACAAACAAATAAAACACAACTTACCGCGAAATCTCTTTAAAGGCCGAAGAGGATGATCTAAGACTACTAATTGTCTAACCACCAATAAACAATTAAACACATAGTCTCAATTCATCCAATTTCCAAGTCCTAAAAACGTCTAGGCTCTGATACCAAAATGTAACACTCGCATTTTTTTTTTAATTACTAGTTTCTCAAGAATCATCAAGTAAAACACATAAACCAGCGGAAGACAATAAACCATTTAAACCAATTACTTCCAATAACCGAATAGTTTAATTCAATTCCAGAATTCCAAGAACATTTCTATTCCATACTAACAACCTAGCAACTGTTCTATCAAACGGAAACCATAACACAAAACATCCTAATCATCCTAATCATCCTCTTCCTCTGCCATGATTCCGCGATCACACATTCTTTTACCTGCAACACATGGAACAAAGAGTTGCGTGAGTATTATCACAAATACTCAATGAGGCGGTCATCTCGTCTACCAAATACATAATAAGGGAAATAGATTATCAATTACTACGCGATTAATCAACAATCAATAATATACCATCCAACAACATCCAACCAACATTATCCAATTTACCAATACTCAAACTCAGCAATGCAATAATCAGTTAACAACAATGTATAAGTTATCGAACAAAAAAAATCAACATTCCAGCAACTGGTGTCGATCGACAGCTCACCATGGTGTCGATCGACACCACAATTCAATACTCATAATTTCAACTTGGTGTCGATCGACCCTATCACTAGGTGTCGATCGACACCTCATTCTTGTAACTCAAAAAACACATTTTAAAAGTGAGTGTCGATTGACACTACCTCCAGTTGTCGATCGACACTCACTCGCAGATACCAGAATCGAGTCAAATCCTCACACGACTCGATCTTGTTCCTTCTCGAGAACCAAACACGACAATTCCAGAACGTAAACACACGACAATCATACGGAAAATCAATCAAACCATCTCAATCAAACATCCGATACCCTAACAATCTAATCCCATATCCACGATCACGCACTCACCTCGATATCGGATCAAAAACGGTGATAAATGACGAAGAACGACGAACACAGCGACGAACATGGAACCTTCTCCACTAGAAAATCACCGGAAAACACACCACACACGATCCCACGAGTCTCTCAACGAATCAACGACGAAGAACACGAAGAACTGATCGAGAAAACTTTGGATCACTCGGTTTCTCTCTCAATCTCCTTTCTCATGATTTCTCTGCGTTTTTCCCTCTGGAAACGCGGCCACGACCGTCATAGTCTTATATAGCCGAGCCCTAGGTTTTCCCTTAAACCGACGCACCAACCCAATCGATTTAACTTAAAACCGAACCGGTTGCAGAACTTGGTGTTGATCGATACCCATCCTTGGTGTCGATCGACACCCTCTTTCTAAAATCAGAATTTTGGTTTCGGGATGTTACATTTACGTTTTAATTGTCGTTGTTCTACAACAATAACTGATTAAGACGTTTAATTACTTTTAAAATATAATATATAAGATAAATTAACCAATCAATAGACGTCTTTCTTAGCTATTTACTACATATATGAGAAGAATGATTTTTACATATATACGGCAACACAAGATAAGTATATAAATCACCAGATTTAAATAGAAAGATACGACCTAGTTTAAAGAATAATATGAAACGAACAATATATGTATCACATTAAAACCAATATATTTTTGTGTTATACAAGTATGACTTTTCTTTTTCTCTGCCTATTTTCACATCAAAAGAGAAGTGAAGTGTGTCCGATGAATGTATTGGTAGGTGCCAATAGTGTTTTCTATTGTTTGTTTTTTTGGGAGTAATTTTGATGTTTTTATTAAGTCAAACTTGTTTGGCTTTGAAATCATGTTCCACGAATACTTATTTTCAATTAACCATTTAAACTAGGTTTGTTAGGAAATAACGATTAAAAAAATCCATGACTTATAGACTGCATCCACCAGCAGCCTCATCTCGTCAAATTCTTCCTATACAAAAACATAAGCCCACACAAAATTATATTTAAACGCCAATCACAAACAAACAAACAAATTTAGAATTAAACGCCAATAACAAAAAATCAGTACTGCATGGTTTTCACATCCATAGAATCTTCGACCCAGATAATCTATTGTAGTGAGAGTTTCTCAGAACTGCCACTAATCCTTAGTTACAAAAATTGGGAAATGTGACACCCCGGTTGTAACGACTGTAACCTAAAATTAGGAGATTTTGGGTGGTGTCGATCGACACCTCTCGGTGGTGTCGATCGACACTAAGTTGCGTAATCCAGTTTGAATTGATTTCAACCGCGATTTTCACGTGGTTCGGTTACCAAAAACCCTAAGCTTGACCCTTTATCTTCCTTTTGATTGTGAGGTGTAGGGAGAGGTAGAAAAGGGCAAAGAGTTTGAGAGGGAGAAGAGATTTGTGTGAAAATCGTGAGTGAATCATTTGTTCGTAGAGTTTTGTTCGAGTTCTCGAAGGATTCTTCATCCGTTCGTGCTTGTGGTGATTCGTGGAGAGTTTCTCGGCGGATTCAGTGTTGAATCAGAGACTCTAGATTGTGCGTTCGTCGTTTTCTATCCACAAATCCCCTTCGAATCGCGAGGTGAGTGCGTGATCGCGGCGCTATGTAGATTCGAATAGGTTTCGTTGATTGATTGTTGTTCGTTCATGCATATGAGTTGGTCACTGTTTTACCGTGTTCATGTTTGCTTTTGTGTCTTGTCGTGATGATTGTGGTTTCGGTTGAATCAGAGACGAGCCGTGTGAGGATAGGCTCGAGCTCTAGTTTCAGGAACAGAGTGTCGATCGACGCTTAGAGGCTGTGTCGATCGACACCCCGTGAAAAATGATACTCGTTGTTAGAGAGTGTCGATCGACACCTGAATCTGAATTATTAAATTATGAATTGTTGTATAATATGAACTTTAATTGATGGTTAAACTGTTGGTAATTGATATTTATTTCTATGTATTGCCTGTTGGCGGGATGACCACTCCACTGAGTATTTATGATAATACTCACGCAATTCCCGGTTTCCTTTTTGAGTTGCAGGTAAAGGAAAAGTATGATCGTGGAATCGAGGCCGCTGGAAGAGGATGATAGGGTTGTTGTTGTTGTTTAGACTAGTGAACCGAATGTTTTAGGTTGCTAGTTTATTTAAGTGATCATTCCTGAATTTTGGTATTGAATCTAATGTTGGTTTAAAGATTTATTTATTTGATGAATTTATTAGAGTATTTTATTGATTTAAATGTTTATGTTCCGCAGTAGAAATGTTTAGTTAAAAAATAGAAAAAATAGCTTGGTTGTTTCACCGGTTTCAGGGCATATGATGTATACGCGGAGAGGTTTAAAAGAATTTATTTGGCTACCTATATCACCAAAGTGCTCTTATCTTTTCGGTCACAAGTCTTGAGAGAACTTCAGAGTTAAGCGTGCTCGAGCTGGAGTAGTTTCAGGATTAGTGACCTACTGGGAAGTCATTTCCAGTACCGTGTGAGTGAGGTTAAAACACGAGAAAAGATCGTGTGGTGATTTGCAGGGTTAGTAAATATGACTTCCGAGCCTCCCGGACTAACGCACCGACCGTCAGAGAGTGTAGGCCCATGGGTCGAGAATGGATGTGGAGCCCATGGATAGGGCGGTTGGGGTGTTACATGAAATTTGTTACTTTGTCATGCTCTATGACAAACAAATGAACTCACAATCCTTACAGAACTACTAGACGGTTGTTTGTAGTTTTATTGTACCATACCTAATTAAGATATTGAAGTAACTCATTTAGTATAAAACCATATTGAAAAACACATTCTCAATAAATTGTAGACGTCAAGAGAAGTCAATCTACTTTAAAAAAGTCTTTTTCAAAATAGTATATTTCTCTGTTTCCACAACTTACATTTTCTTGCTCTTGATCTTATTTTTCTTTAATACAAGTCAATTTCAAAAAACATATTTTCCCAAATAGTATATTTCCTTCTTCTTTTAAGATTTGGAACCCTTTAACTCAAGTAGAGAGATTTCGGAAATTGTAGCCTATATTTTAAATTATGTAAAATATGACCTTTAAAAAAAAATCATTATTGTGGGTTATTTTCATGATTTTCCAATACTTAATTGAGAAATTACCAAAAATAATCATTAAAAATTGAGAATTAAAATCTTAATCAAATATCCTGGTCATATGGGGCCATTTAAGTTAGAATTTTTTTTTGTCAATGTTACTTATCAAAATTGGTTATTTGACAAATTAGCGCTACTTAATAATCCCTCCATTTCATAACACATGATGATTTAGAGAATTTATTTTTTTTTATATTAGATGATGTTTTCAAGTATTTATGCAAAATTAATTATGTAGTTTGAGAATTTTTTTTCAAGTTTCTTTTATGAATGGTCTAACCACCCTCCTCGTGATCGGATCAACCGATGAAAAACCTATAAAAAGTAATCATATTTTAATAAATACTCTCAAAAGAAAACCGTAATTTAAAAGATATTGGTTTTCATTATTTTCATTTACAACAAATAAAAACGGTGATTATAGATTTAGCTCTTTTGTAACATAATCAAAACTCATATATAAATATGATATTGTCTTTCGTAACTTCAAAACAATTGGAAAAACAAATATATATATACACATATATTTCTTTTGCAAATAAGTGAATTCCAATAGAAAAAATGAATAAAATTGTTTTGCTTATTACTTTTCTAGTACTTGTTTCTTCATGTAAGTTTATTTATGTCTTAATTATGATAGTAAGAAGAAAAATATTTAATTGTCTTTACAAAAATATTATTTTAATAATTTGATATATATTTTTGAAAATTTATTGGGGCATCAAAAGATAAAGGAGAATCAAATAGGGAACATAAAATCTATTTTTTCAATCCAGATGCGAGTCCTCTGGTCAATTATAAGCAAATTCATAAGTTATGGGCAACAAATATATAAGGTTTTTTTGTAGAATGTACACGTTGGTGTATGAGGAAAAGATTAAAAATTGGTGAATGTTTACGTTTTAGTTGTCGTTGTTTTACAACAATAATTGATTAAGACGTGTAATTATTTTGAAAAAAATGACATACAAGATAAATTAACCAATCGATAGACGTCTTTCTTAGCTATTTACTACATATATGAGAAGAATGATTTTTACATATATACGGCAACACAAGATAAGTATATAAATCACCAGATTTAAATAGAAAGATACGACCTAGTTTAAAGAATAATATGAAACGAACAATATATGTATCACATTAAAACCAATATACTTTTGTATCATACAAGTATGACTTTTCTTTTTGCTTGCCTATTTTCACATCCAGAGAGAAGTGAAGTGTGTCCGATGAATGTATTGTTAGGTGTGTTTTCTATTGTTTGTTGTTTTCTGAGTAATTTTGATGTTTTTATTAAGTCAAACTTGTTTGGCTATGAAAACATGTTCTACGAATACTTATTTTAAACTTATTTTCAATTAACCATTTAAACTAGGTTTGTTAGGAAATAAACGATTAAAAAAATCTATGACCTATAGACCGCCTCCACCAGCAACCTCATCTCTTCGAATTCTTCCTATACAAAAACATAAGTCAACACAAAATTATATTTAAACGCCAATCACAAACAAACAAAAAAAATTAGAATTAAACGCCAATAACAAAAAATTATTACCGCATGGTTTTCACATCCATAGAATCTTCGACCCAGATAATCTATTGTACTGAAAGATTTTCAGAACTGCCACTAATCCATAGTTACAAAACTTGGCCAAATTTGGAACCTTGTCATGCTATATGACAAGCAGTTGAACTCACAATCCTTACGAAACTACTAGACGGTTGTTTGTAGATGTATTGTACCATACGTGATTATGATATTGAAGTAACTCATTTAGTATAAAACCATAATGAAATAACTAGTATTCCAGGCCCAGTCAGAGTTAGAGGGGCGGAGCGTGTTACGGATGCAGTAGTTTTGAGTATCGCTTGTCGAGTTGCCCCCGTAAGGGCAATCATCAGCAGTAGCAGCAACAACACCAGTCGGATTCAAGAGTCTGTTTCCAGTGTAGAGAGTCGGGGCATATCTGGCCGATGTGTCCCAAGTTGCAACCTTTGACTATTGATGCAGTCCAGCCAGTGATGCAGGTGGCGGCAGTGCAGCCTTTGGGTCAGATTGGACCGACACTGCGAGTCTATACCCCGGGGGAGGTGGGGCAGCATAGTGGCACGCAAACCACATTTAAAAATTTTAGACTCATACTTCGTAAATTCTTTAGTTGTTGAACTGTTGTTGTTTGTTTCTTTTATTTTTACTTGTGATAGTTCTAGTAGGGTTCTCAACGCATGTGAATTGTGTAGGGACCTTGTTAGTGGGAGGTTTTGAGTCCCATGTACTTTTCGATTCTGGAGCATCGAACTGTTTTATTACCCCGGAGCATGCCGAGAGCAGTGGCATCTAGAGCAGTGTTGGTGAGCGTACAAGATTGGTCAAGGTGGCTGAAGGAGGTTTCTTGGCTAATTCGGGCCGCGCTAGTGCAGTTGACGTTCAGATTGCTGGGCAGTCGATGCCAGCAAATTTGGTGATCAGTTCGGTGGAGCTGAACAATGTTATTCTGGGGATGGATTGGTTGTCATTCTACAGAGTACATCTGGATTGTTTCTGAGGCAGAGTGGTCTTCGAGCAAGATGCAGGGAGGTTGGTGTTTAAGGGAGTGAGACCGACTTCTTGGAGTCTCGTGATTTCTGCGGTACAGGTAGTGCAGATGCTTGAGCGAGGATGCGAGGCTTATTTGGCAACGATTTCGATGCCGGAGTCCGTTGGTAAGGTTGCAGTGAGCAATATTCAGGTTGTCAGGTGATGGGGTCTAAGTTTTACCCAATTTAAACAACTGCAAGTGCACAACAATCACAATAATATAGATGGGATCGAATCCACAAGGACATAGTTTTGTACTACAAATTTATTAGAATCAAATCAAGCTTAACAAAGTAAAGGTTTGGGGGGTTTCGAGGTCACAAAAATAGCAATTTAAATGGATGAAAAATCAGATTTAACAAACATTAGGCATATAGGTTCATCGCAGAGATTCATAAATCATTGACAATATATCGAAATTCAGGGAAATTGTTCTAGAACTCAAATCACGAAGATATAATCATTCCACTTTCGTGGCTCTGACTAATATGTTTTAACACCCTAATAGACTCAACTTTCGATAGTTATTACAAAGTGAAAACACGCAGAAAGCACAAGATTCAATTGTTCATAATACTCTATAACTAACCTTTCGAATTGTTATAACGCATTACTCAGCAAATACTAGTTCAAGCAACATACAAGCTTTTGGAGAGTATGTTAAACCCATGATCTGATGCTAATTGATCAGAAAAGCATACAACATTAAGCTCAAGTAAAGATGAAGAACAATATAGGATCCCTAATTATTTCGACAAACGTTAACAATTTATGAATTCATTGATTTTCCTATAACCTAACAAAGGGAATCACTCAAGTATGGTGCACGAAGCCAAGTAAAGAGATGATGAAAAAATGATAAATAAACTTGAATTAAAGAGTAAAGGTTGAAGGATTCTTCTGTATATCGAGATACAAAGCGAGATCATCCACCGAAAGCTCTAGAAACTCAAATCTATGGAGAAATCTACAAAAGGGTCGTGATGGCTGTTTCTCTCTGCTAAAAGTGTTTATAATTTTAGCACACCCCAAAACAAGAGACTAATAACAAGTATATATAGGTGTATGGTCTTCTAGGGTTTAGTTTTTGGCAAAAATGTCTTTCCGATCGAACTACTCCAGGTACCGGTCCAAGGCCCCGAAAAAAATCACGTGTCCGGTGCCTCAATCCATAAGTGAGTTTTTAATCTGTGGCACCGGTCCATGGCACCGGACCACGAGTCCGTCCGGTGCGAGGCACATTCTGCGCTTGCTTCACTTCAGGGGCAGTTTGGCACGTCTTCAGTAATTCGGGTGTATCTTCTTACTCACAACTCGAAATGAGATAATTCCAATTCGATTAGAAAGATGACTCAAAGATCTTGAAATATTGTCATCGTTCATCAAAATTCAAGTTGATTTGATCTTCCATCCGTGGCTAAACTTCAGACTCTTCAATTTTGTCCAACTTGGTAAACTGTGACAACTTGAGAAATACTTGAGAAATATCAGTCTTTGGCTTGTAACACTTGTTGTGGACCATAATACACCTATTTAAGCTCTTTTTGCTCCTTTTTGATGATTTTCCCTGTTAATGCTCTAAAACTACAAATACGAGGAAAACTACCTCTTTTGGTGTAAAAGCTTATTAAAGTACTTATAAAATGCATTGAAATAGATAATAAAGTAGGTAAAATATAGGGTATATCAACTCCCACAGACATAAACCCTGCTTGTCCCCAAGCAATATCCAAGAGTGGAAAAGAGGTTTGAAAACACGGAAACTCACGTATTCTTTAGAACTTGCTTCGATCTCTTAACATGTAGTCCATTTAAAGACAAAGTGAGTTCATAGACACTTTTTATCGTCTTCCATCCTGAATTCGAAAGTATGTCCGAGATTACTGTCCCTGCAAAATCTCAACTTCAAATCAATCTATTCTTTTACTCTCTTATATTCGCAAAAATCTCCGATCAAGGATTTTTACAAAGAATACGGCTTGGTGTTTGGAAAAGTGTTTATGGTTATGGTAAAAGTGTTTAGGGTTACCAAAAACTCCGGGTGCGAGATATTATCCAAAATCGCAAGAGAGAATGGATCTATTGAAATCCATAATTTCCCAACCACTTTGTTGTTCGTCTTTCTTCCCCAGACTTAGACTTTTCTCTGGGAATCACTTGTAAAACTCTCGAACTCATTTCTCCTTTGTATCATGGCATTCCTTGGGTATTCTTAGGCCATTGACTCCTTGAAAACCAATTTCTTATAAAGATATGATTCAAGCAAGGCATGCAATTGTAATCATGGTTTAGGCGTCCAAG
This sequence comes from Draba incana, assembly GCA_963576765.1. Lineage (NCBI taxonomy): Eukaryota > Viridiplantae > Streptophyta > Magnoliopsida > Brassicales > Brassicaceae > Draba > Draba incana. The sequence continues at coordinate 18,319,595 of OY755202.1, read as the reverse complement.
GAATGGCCAAGCTCTTAAATTTTCTGATATTTTGTTGTTGTATTTCTTCCTTCTAATGTTGATTGTCGCATCTTCTAGTGATTGGAAAATTGCGTCGACCCTACTCTCTCCGACGTTTTTACACATATCTGCATTAAGGTCATAGCAAAAGAAGTGCATGTGGTATGAAAGAAAGGCTAAAGGTTTAGGTAGGGTACCAACTAAAAGTGAGCTAGCCATTAATGACAAGAGAGAGTGGTAAAAAGAGGATAAGATGTCATGAATGTGATTCGTTTCCTTAATCTTATATCCTTAACAAGAAATAGTCAAAAATCATGTTAGTAAACCAAATTAAGAATCGAAATCATCTCCATCAAAATAGTGTAAGTAACAATCTCCTTGGACTTCATTCGGTCACTAGGTGTCTGAATCAATTATCCGGAACAAACCCTACAATAATGTTCACTTGGTTTTTGAAATCAAAACCTTATTGTTTCTAGAAAAGTGTCACCATCCCCAACTTGTTTTGACTCAATAAAATGGTTTTTGAAAACAATTTTGAAAAATCTTTTGCAAAAGTCCTTTTTTTTTTAAAATGTAAATAACCAACATGAAACAAATGCGTTAGTAATAACAATCCCCCTAGACTTAACTTACACCGTCCCGGTGTAAATTAAATCAAAGTAAGGGAGAATTATGGTAAGGAAAATAGGTATTTGAATTTAAATATTAATTTAAAAAGAAAAGAAAAGAAAACTAACCTTGTGACTCGAACCGGTTGGGTCGACGGTTCGAGCCATGGTTGTCTTCGGCTCAGACCGGTCCGGGTGATGAGGATGCACATGCACAAGCATGCGGGACCAAGGTCGTTGGAAACGCAGGTCACTAGGTGATGCCGTGGGTCAAGGGAATCCGCGGGACGAGGGACTCTAGGACGCGGGTCGAGGTGGCGTGGCACGAAGGACTAGGGACGCGGGGACGCAGGCACTGATCTAGTTCTCCTGGCCGGGACGAGTGAACGGTGCAGTACGCGGGATGATGCTTCGAGGTGCGGGTCGAGAGTGTGCGGACAGCGGGCCAGGTCTTGTGTTCGGTGTCGCTGATCGGTGCAGACGAAGGTCATAAGATCCGTGCGATGAGAACGCGCGGGCACCGGACCAATCTCGCATCCGGTGCCATGGTCCGGGGTCTGGGACCTGGCTGTGACGCAGATTGGTCTCACACCGGTCATGGACGCCGTCCGGTGCTTCTGTCTGGTGTCTTGGCCGGTCCGGTCTGGTTTCAAAGTTTTGTTACGAAAACCTACAAAATTAAAAAAAAACGTTAGTAAAGACATATGATTATTAAATAAGACTATGAAATTAAAATGAAAACTATAAAAATGTGGGTTGCCTCCCACAAAGCGCTTGTTTAAAATCAATTTGCTCGACTCCTTTGAAGTCTAGATGTCTGGTGGTTCATCCAATATGATGTTGACTTCTGCATCACGCTTGGTATCGGCAAAATAAGGTTTTACTCGCTGGCCATTCACCGTGAATTCAGTTCCATGAGGATCCCAAAGTACTACAGATCCATATGGTGTGACTTTCTTGATAGTAAAGGGTCTTAACCATCTAGAACCAAGTTTTCCTAGAAAGAGTTTTAAACGGGAATTGAAAAGTAAAACCTAGTCATTTGGTTACAAATCCTTTGGAATGATCTTCTTATCATGGAAAGCTTTGGTCTTTTCCTTGTATATCTTGGTATTCTCATAAGTTAAATGGCGAATTTCCTCCAATTCATTCAATTGGATCAAACGTCGTTCTCCAGCGGTCTTCAGATTGAAATTTAACTCCTTAACGGCCAAAGCAGCTTTGTATTCGAGTTCCACCGGGAGATTACAAGCTTTACCATAAACTATATGAAAGGGGGTTGTTCCCAATGGCGTTTTAAAGGCCGTTCTATATGCCCAAAGAGCATCATCCAATTTTTCTGACCAATCTTGCCTTGTCTTCGCGGTTGTGTTTTGCAAGATAGCCTTGATTTCTCGATTGGAGATTTCCACTTGTCCACTAGTTTGAGGATGATAGGCGGTAGCAACCTTATGCCTAATTCCGTATTTCTTCAAGAGATTGTCAAAAGATCTATTGATAAAGTAGGTTTCTCCAACACTAATTACCACTCTTGAAATGCCAACACGTGGAAAGATAACTGACTTGAATAGCTTGATGACTACTGCTGCATCATTTGTTGGACTTGCTACAGCTTCTACCCATTTGGAGACGTGATCCACTGCGACTAGAATATATTGGTTTCCAAAAGATATTGGCAAAGGGCCCATGAAATCAATTCCCCATACATCGAAGACATCGGCTTCTAAGATGAAATTTTGGGGCATTTCGTTTCTTCTTCTTATGTTGCCCATTCATTGGCACGGATCACATCTTGAGATGAAAGCGTGAGCGTCCTTAAACAATATTGGCCACCAAAAACTAGCTTGGAGGATTTTAGATACCGTCTTCAAAGTTGCAAAATGACCCGCATAAGACGAACTATGACACCCGTGTATGATTCCTTCAACATCTTCTTCTGGAACACATTTTCGAAACAAATTGTCTTTACACTTCTTATAGAGGTAGGTCTCCTCCCAATAGTAAGATTTGATCTCCTTGAGGAACTTCTTCTTCCTATATCCGAAGAATAGTGGAGGTTCAATATCCGCGGCTAGATAATTAGCTATGTGGCGATACCACAGAGTTGCAAATGTTGTCTTCTTCTTCTTTTGGGTTGGTCGTGGGTAGGTTTGGTTACTCGGACGAGAAATGGCATTCAAGGTGTAGATGTGTTCGTCTACTAAAGAGTCGTTCACAGGCAATTGTTTTTCTACACGCATCTGAGAGAGATGATCCGCTACACCGTTTTCTATGCCCTTCTTGTCTTTGATTTCCAAATTGAATTCTTGTAATAAAAGAATCCATCTTATGAGGCGCCGCTTTGCATCCTTTTTAGACAAAAGATATCTCAAAGTAGCATGGTCCGTGTGAACAATCACTTTGGCTCCCACCGATATGACCGAAATTTCTCAAAGGCGAAGACAATTGCTAGTAGCTCCTTCTCTGTTGTGGCGTAATTGCATTGAGCCTCATCCAAGGTTCTACTAGCAGAATAGATGACGTTTCCTTTCGCTGTCCCAACACTGCTCCTACTGCATAGTCGCTAGCGTCGCACATAATCTCAAAGGGAAGTTCCCAATTCGGTGATTGAACCACGGGTGAGGTAATGAGTGCTTCCTTTATCTTGTTGAAAGCGACGTGGCACTCCTCATTAAATTCAAAGGAAGTGTCTTTGCATAATAACCTTGTAAGTGTACGAGCGATGTTGGAGAAGTCTTTAATAAATCGCCTGTACAAACCGGCATGTCCGAGGAAACTTTTAATCCCTTTAACGTTAGTCGGATGTTGCAAACCGACCATCACTTCTATCTTGGCTTTCTCGACTTCGATTCCATTCTCTAAAATTCGGTGTCCTAGGACGATTCCATCTCTCACCATGAAGTAGCACTTCTCCCAATTCAACACAAGATGTTTGTCTTCGCAACGTTGTAAAACCATGCCAAGATTTGACAAACAGTTTTCGAAAGATGGGCCATATACTGAAAAATTGTCCATAAATACTTCCATTATGTCCTCGATATAATCCGTAAAGATAGCCATCATGCATCTTTGGAATGTAGTTGGGGCGTTACACAATCTGAATGGCATTCGTCGATAAGCGAATGTGCTGTAAGGACATGTAAACGTCGTCTTCTCTTGATCATCGGCATGGATAGGTATTTGGAAAAATTCTGAACAACCATCAAGGAAACAATAATAAGGGTGATTAGCAAGACGGATCAAGCATTTGATCAATAAAAAGAAGAGGAAAGTGGTCTTTTTGGGTTGCAGAATTAAGCTTCCTGTAATCGATGCACATTCGATGTCCAGTTATTGTTCTTGTCCATATTAGCTCATCGTTTTCGTTCTTAACCACCGTGACCCCTCTTTTCTTAGGGAACACGTATATTGGGCTTATCCATGTGCTGTCCGAAATGGCGTATATGATTCTTGCCTCAAAGAGTTTTATTACTTCTTTCTTCACGACTTCTTTAAGGTTCGGGTCAGTCTCCGTTGATGCTCTATGGATGAAGAAGATTCGTCTTCAAGATGGATTCGGTGCATACATAGATCGGGAGATATTCCTGCAATATCTCGAAGAGAATACCTTAGAGCTTTTCGATGCTTTCTCAACTCACAAAGGAGTAGTGAAGTTTCACTTTCACTAAGATTAGTGTTTCTCGAAGAGAATAACATGATAAGTTTGATTTGGACCAAGAAATGCGTACCTTAGCCTAACGGGAAGTTCTTTGAGTTTGACTTTAGGAGCCCTGAGTTCCCTCTAAGGATCACAGTCTTCCTTTATTGTTGTCTTAGGTGGTGTCACCTCATCCTTCTTCTCGTCCATGGAAAGGTAAGCTACCATCTTATCGTAGGAATGTGGTATGTCTAGAAGCCTTGCGTATTCTTGAGTTTCATCTTTCAAATAGCCTTCTTCTTGGTATTGCTGCATCAAAACTACTTCTAGAGAGTCATTGAGGATGAGTTCTTCAATTATCTCTTCTGAAGCTTCGGTTAGTTTATTCACAAAAAAGACTCTTTCATTCAAAGTCGAGGATTGGTTGTAGTTGTTGACATCAAAGTGCATTGTTAGATCCCCTAAGTTAAGCTTAATCTTCCCGCCTTTCACATCTATCATTGCTTCAGCGGTAGCTAAGAAGGGACGCCCAAGGATGACTGGGTCTCTAGGCTCTTGATCTAGCTCTAACACCACGAAATCTGCAAGAATGCGACATTCTCCAATTTTTACTGATAAATTAGCTATGATACCTACCGGGCGTCTTACGGATCGATCCGCGAAGACTAGTTTGATCTTCGTGGGCTTGAAGTTGGTGATTACGAGTCGTCTAGCCACTGAATATGGCATTAGGTTCACGCTAGATCAAAGGTCACATAAGCATCGCTCAAAAGTGCTTCCTGAAATGTCACAAGAACGCACAAAACTACCTGGATCTTCTAGCTTCCGTTTACCTTCGTTTTGAAGTTGCTTACTACAGTCTTGAGAGATCATCATTACCCCTTCTTCTAGGCTTATGTTACTGGTTAAGATCCCCTTCATGTATTTCCTCAAAGATGAAATGATCATACAAGCGTCAATGAAAGGCAATCTCACGTTTAGTTGACTTACGAGTTCCTTTAACTTTGCTTACTCCTTCTCTTTCTTTGGTTTATTCAAAGCACTCGGCAAAGGCACTTTAGGCTTGTAAATGGGTGGCTTGGGGTGTGGGATGACGTCGTCTTCGATAAATGTGCTAAAGATTTCAGTTTCTGGTTCTTTCTCCTTCTCTAGCTCTATGACAATCTCTGGTTCTATCTCCTTTGGCTTTGAAACTTCGGCTTCATTTGGCATCAAGACCTCGTCCAACTTTGTTCCACTTCTTAGAGTAATGGCCTTCACATGTTCATTCCTTGGAATAGCTTCTGCCTTCCCTGGAAGAAATCCCTCCGGTCTCTTCATGGTCTCTGCTACACACGCTACTTGGAATTCGAGGTTCTTCACGTGAGAAGAAACGGCTCCAAATCTGCGGTTGAAATCGTGCCTCAAGTTGTTCATTTGAGAAAATATTTCCTTCTTTAGTCTTTCAAGGTCATGACGAAATCCTTGAACTATCTCTTCGAGTTGTTCTTCCCACGTTTTTCCTCCCTCATGTTCTTGAAGTCTATGCAATCTTCTCGGCGGTTGATAGTGCTCTCTCCTTATATCTTGATAGTGGCTCAGTTTGGGCTAAGGGTAGGCGCTAGGAGGCTGCTCTTGGTGAGCATAATACTTTCTATTTAGATCAAACTTCGAATCTATCACTCTAGCTCCTTGGTATAGCGTTTCCACGCAGTTTACTTTTCTAAGATCATCTTTCGGTTCATCTTCCAAGTAGAGTTCACAAGGTTCTTGATGTGATATCCTTCTAATCTTGACTCGGTTAATCGTGATGTCTTCGTAGCGAACTTGGGAGGCCATCTTCATAATATCTTTGTAATGCGTAGCTCTAGAGTTTATCGCTTTAACGGTCTCTTCGTAGTTTGGTTGATTGTTTCTCTTGCTTGTAGCTAGGTTTTTGATGAATTTCTTTGCTTCTTCTACGGGTTTATTCATGAAGTTCCCATTGCTTCCAATATCGAGGAATCGCTTGTACTCTTGGTCTTGGTAGAAACTGTTCCACAAACCACTCTCCGAAAAACCATGGTGTGCACAATCTTTGATGTACTCCTTGTAACGCTCCAAGCATTCGGAGTAGGGCTCGATAGGTCCTTTCTGGAAACTAGTTGTCTTGGCTCTTAGTATATGTAGCTTCTACTTAGTAAAGAATTTCTCAAGAAAGAGCTTCTTGCATTCTCTCCATGAGGTTATAGATTTCGCCGGTAGTAGCTTTATCCATCGAAGTGTGTTTCTGGTTAAGGAGAAGATGAATAATAGGCATTTGAGGTGATCTATCGGGGCTCCATTTGTGTTGACAATGTTACACAAGTCTTCAAAAGAATCAATATGATCCAAAGGGTTTTCTTCGGGAAGTCCACCGAATTGGTCTTGCTTCACAAGTGCTATAATTTGAGGTTTTATTTTAAAGTCCACGTCTTGTGATGTTAGATAGAATGGGTTTCGGTCTATGAGGAGCATGGAGGTTTTGTCGGAATCAAAAAATGATCTCTTCATCAGTGGCCGGCCCTTCGTCTTCGTCGGTTTGTTGTTGAAATTTGTCATCATGACGTCCTGTCTCCAACGGTTGATTGTGAGTCTCGCCATCAATGCGTGGCTCAATTTGGTCGGCTCCAGGAGGTTGTAAAGGTTGGTGTAGCTGCTGGTCATGAACCGTAGTAGCCATACTTGCTTCATTACACTCTTAAAACACTCAAAAACACAAGAAAAACGAAAATTAAAATTGCAAAAATAAAGAAAAATGTTTTAGACTAGATTCTAGTCCGAAACTTGTAGACAAAGAACAATAGGTCCCCGGCAACGGTGCCAAAAACTTAATGGGGTGTAAATTTTACCCAATTAAACAACTGCAAGTGCACATCAATCACAATAGTATAGATGGGATCAAATCCACAAGGACCTAGTTTTGTGTATATCGAGATAAAGAGTAAAGTTTGAAGGATTCTTCTGTATATCGAGATACAAAGCGAGATCCTCCACCGGAAGCTCTTGAAACTCAAATCTATGGAGAAATCTCCAAAAGGGTCGTGGTGGCTGTTTCTCTCTGCTAACAGTGTTTATAATTTTAGCACACCCCAAAACAAGAGACTAATAACAAGTATATATAGGTGTAGGGTCTTCTAGGGTTTAGTTTTTGGCAAAAATGTCTTTCCGGTCGAACTACTCCAGGCACCGGTCCAAGGCCACGAACAAAATCACGTGTCCGGTGCCTCAATCCATAAGTGAGTTTTTGATGTGTGGCACCGGTCCATGGCACCGGACCACGAGTCCGTCCGGTGCAAGGCCCATTATGCGCTTGCTTCACTTCCGTGGCAGTTTGACATGTCTTCAGTAATTCGGGTGTATCTTCCTACTCCAACTCCAAATGAGATAATTCCAATTCCTTTAGAAAGATGACTCAAATATCTTGAAATGTAGTCATTGTTCATCAAAATCCAAGTTGATTTGCTCCTCCGTATGTGGATAAACTTCAGGCTCTTCAATTCTGTCCAACTTGGTAAAATGTGATAACTTGAGAAATCTTTGGCGTGTACTATGTCTTTGGCTTGTAAAACTTGTTGTGGACCATAATACACCTCTTTAAGCTCTTTTTGCTCATTTTTGATGGTTTTCCCTGTTAAGTCTCTAAAACTACAAATACGAGGAAACCTACCTCTTTTGGTGTAAAAGTTTATTAAAGTACTTATAGAATGCATTGAAATAGATAATAAAATAGGTAAAATATAGGATATATCAGTAATGTTGCATGAGCCTGCTTGTTACGCCAGTTGGTGGTATGACTGGCTCACTGAGTATTTGTGATAATACTCACGCAACTCTTTTTTCCATGTGTTGCAGGTAAAAGTTTGAGATCATGGAATCATGGCTAGGATGAGAGGATGATTAGGAACCCTAGATTATGTGTTTTTGTAGTTGAATTATGGAACCCGGTTTAGGTTAACCTTGTAGAATTGGTATTCTAGAATGAATGGTTGATTGATTTAATGGTTGAATTGTTTATGTTGATTTCCGCTGGTTAGTTGAATTGAGTTGGGTTAATTTAATCATTGAGGATTATTATTTATGGGAATAATAATCCAGATTAATTATTTTTTTAAAAAAGCTTGGTTGTTTCAGTAGTTCACTTCCTCTTGATTCTCCTCTGATCCATCTCCAATAAACTCAAATTAGAATCATAATTAGGCCCACGACATCTTCTACGGCATGAACTCATCGTTGACTTTAAGTAGTTGTGAAGCCATGTTCTTTAGCTCGACAATTTGAGTTGATTCGGACGAAGATCGTGTGGTATGGATGGTCCTATTATAGTCTTGAGATGAGTTAGCATCACTCGCAGCAAGGTTCTCAATCAATAGCTTAGCTTCCCTAGTCATGAAATCTCCGTTACTCGCGGCACTCAAAGATGTTTGATGCTTGTAGTCAATCCCATCGTAGAAAGTATTCCACAAGTTTCCTTCGGTGAAACCATGATTAAGACAATCTCTAGTGTACTCCTTGAAACATTCCATGGCTTCAAAGAAAGATTCGGTTGATCCTTGCTTTAAATTTGAGATCTTGTTCCTTATATAATTCAATCTTTGTTTAGTGTAGAATTGGTTGAAGAAAGCACCTTTATATTCTTCCCAAGTAATGATGGATCGTGGTGGTAGAGACTTCATCCATCTAAAAGCTTTATCGTTTTGGAAAAACGAAAATAGCTAGCATTTTAAGTAGTCGGGAGGAACTCCATTAGCACAAGTTGTACTATAAATTTCTACAAATGTATCTATGTTGTCGAGAGGATGCTCGGATGGTAATCCATGGAATTGGTTTTGTTTCACCAAGGCAATGATTTGAGGCTTGATCTCGAAGTTATTCCTTTGAGGAGGTGGTGGACGAATTGGATTCCTATCCAAGGAAAAAGCATCGGAGGAGTCGATATCTCTGATAGTTTGACGGTTTCGAGCATGGACAATTTGAGCTTGTCTTTGGTGTTGAGGACGCTGGATATTGAGGTTCTCTAGATGATTAAAGTTTTGAAGTTGTTCTTGGTTCCTCAAATCTCTAGGTGGTACGAGATGTTGATCTTCACGAGGTTGGTTTTCATTCCCTTCCGGAGGAACGACATCATTACCATCTCGGGCTTGATTGTTTTGGCCACCTTGGATTCGGTTTTCATCAAGATTGGTTCTATCTTTTGAGCGGCTTCAGTAGCGAGTGCTCGCTCTTCATCGGTCATGGCATGTTGATCAGCCATCTTTTGTTGTCTTATTCTTCTAAGTGCGCGTTCAAGCGTGTTTATTTCTTGTTCCAGTTCAACTAGATTTTTTTTTGTTAGAAAATCTAATGCTTGGCATAGACTTCTGAAACACACGTAGAAAGAACGAGAAAATAAAGTTAAAATTGAAATAAAAGAAAATAAAAACGAAACTAAAAAGAAATAAAAAGAAAAACTGAAAATTAAAAGTGTTCTAGACGAGATTTTAATCAAAAATTCGAAGGTGATATTCTTCCAAGTCCCCGGCAACGGTGCCAAAAACTTGATGTGGTGCAAGTTTTACCACTTAACCAACTTACTGCAAGTGCATAACAATCACAATAAGTATAGATAAGTGATCGAATCCACGAAGACTTGTTAACCACACTACGAATTGTAATGATCTAAATAAAGCTAGAAAAAAATATGTTTGTCGTTTGGGTGATTGTGAATTAACACGGATGCAAATATTAAATAAAAATTGGAATCAATAAGAGAAAAGCGTTAGGACTTAGGAAATCACAGATAATCATGCAACAATAATGATTGATTGATTTAATCTAGGGACCTTAGGATATACCGCACCATCCAGATCATAACACGAATGTCTAGTATTTCCACTTTCGTGGCTCTAACCACTATATTTAATCACCCTAATAAACTCAACTTTCCATAGTTATTACAAGGTGAAAATATGCAAGAAAAGCTCAAGTTATGATATTATTCACCGAACTCCTTAACTAAACTTTCTTAAGACGTTTGGCTCATCAAATACTAGTTCATGCAACATAAAAGCTTTTGGAATCTATATTAACCTAGTATCAAATTGCTAAATGCGCGGTCAAGAAATTATGCATAGAGTACAAGTAAAGATGAAGATTCTATTATTCTCCCTAGACAATCATCAATCAATTATCAAATTATGAAACTCATTGAAAACCTAAAACATGACAAGTAGATGACTCGAACATGGTGCACGAAAAACAACAAGAGATAGATGAAAACATGATGATAAACTTTATTAAAAGAGTAGGGATAAGAAGATTCTTCCCTATAGCGAAGTACAAAGCAAGATCATCCACCAAAGCTCCTAAAACAGATCTATGATCAATTTCTCCAAAGGAGGCGTGGTTGATGTTCTAAATAGGTAAAAGTGTTTATACATTTTGGCATAGCCTAAACAAGAGGCTATAAACAAGTATTTATAGTGCTAGGGTCTTCTAGGGTTTAACTTAGGGCAAAAACGTCTTTTCAGTCGAAACTGCCAAATCTTCATCATTCTGCACCCTCTTCATCTTCGATGCAGTTTGACATGTCTTTAGTAAATCGAGTGTATCTTCTTGCTCACAGCTCCAAATAAGATAATTTCAACTTCATTAGAAAGCTGACTCAAGTATCTTGAAATATAGCCAAGTTTCATTAAATTCCAAGTTGATTTGATCTTCCGCCTGTAGCAAAACTTCAGACTTTTTGCTTATATTCAACTTGGTAAAATGTGATATCTTTTTAAATCTTTGGCTTGGAATAAGTATTTTGTTTGATAAAATTTTTGTAGCTTAGAATACACTTCTTTAAGCTCTTTTTGCTCCTTTTTGATATCTTCCCCTGTTAAGACTCTAAACTACAAATACGAGGAAAAACTACGTCTTTGGTGTAAAACCTTATTAAAATACTTAGAAAATGCTTTAAAATAGATAGTAAAATAGGTAAAATATGAGGTATATCAGGCGCAAATCTTCTGAATGATGAAAAGTTTTGCAGAGAATTCTCAATTAATTCATCTTTCAAAGCAAGACTTGAAGCTTATTGCACAGTCCAAACAGTTTGCAAACTCATCTTCTCTTATATAGAACTTTTTAAGCCATTAATGTACCGAGTTACCTTTTGGTTCTTTATCTCTCCTAGGCATTGCATTCAGAGAAACGCCGAAACTCAGTTGTGTACTATGTCACCGTTATTTCGCCTTGAACACAGTAAAGGGACATGTTGTAGAGAATATGCTCGTAGTTATGTTGTTTCTAATCTCAGTTACCATAGTCGCAATCTGATTGGTCAAAGTGGTTAAAGCTGCCGTGAAACCCTCAAGATCAGATTTGGTAGCTAGTTGATCTCCGATTATCAAGCTTAAAAAGAGTAGGAGAAAACCTGGTTATGATACCTCAAGCACTGAACCTATATTGAAATCAAGTTCACAAGCGATGATTTTGGAATCCACCAGAAAATGATTTTGGAATCATCAAAAAAGAAAAAAGCTCTCAAACTTTGATTAAGAAAATAAATTATGCCTTTGAGGCTACAATAATATGTGTTTAAATAGTAAAACTGATATATCATGGTTTTTACCGGTTTTTAGCAATGATATAAGTTCCTTGTTAGTGTATTTTCTGTGTTTTTCGTGTGTTTGAGAGTCTTTGCAGGTTTTTAGTCATTTGGAGCATAATTGGAGATTATGGAGCATTATGGAGCATTGCGGAAGAAGTTGTAAAAGTTTCAAAGTCATAATAGAAATTTAGACTTGGTGTCGATCGACACCCGTTCGTAACAAGGAGAAATCAAGTTTTTGAAGATTTCTGTTTTTGCCCAGAAGTTCCAGAAGTTTACAATTTTGTTCCAAGTCGTTTTTAGACCTTATAAATAGTTTTTCTAAGCCATTGTTTACGCTTATGCTTTATTTCCTTAAGACCTAGAAAGAGATTTGTACCAGAGTTTTGGAGAGAAGAATCAGACTCATTCAGAGAAGATTTTGAACTCCTTTGTTTCTTCTTTAGAATCTTTTATGCAATTTTATTCAGATATTATGATTGTTTCAATTACTATATCTGAGTAATCTACTAGTTAGGTTTTTGGGTTTTCAAAGGTTTGATGAAGAGTTGTTAGGATCTACTTACTATTGGGATAAACTAATTATGTTCTTCACCTTGATAGTTTTAACTCTAATTTAACGTTGATCACCTTATGTTAGATATCCTAGGTTATTTAATAGATGTGAAAGTATTATTGAATTACCTGAACTGAATCATAAGGTGACCAAAGAGACTATCCGCAAAGAAATTTGGTCTATGATCTTTGTGAACAAATTGAGCTGTACTTAATGCTTGCTTAGATCAATTTGAACTCGCAACGAAAGTTGGTTTTCTAGGGTTTAAATATAGATAATATCTGCAACAAAAGTTGGTTTTATTTATATTAGTGTTTAAGTTCTAAAATTTCCTAAGGCCTAGTGTTTGTCTCCTATTGATGTATATGAACCATCACTGTTTATTGTTTTCTTATTAGTTTAATTGACATCATTGTCTTAGGATAATTCAAACTTAAAAATCTATTGTGTTAACATGATTCCATGTGGATTCGATACCCTAAGTATTGCACATGATCTCTTAATTTGAGAGAGTAGCTATAGGGATAATTTGAGCATATCAAATTTTGGCGCCGTTGCTGGAGAATAAAAATCCATTAGATTTTTACTATTATGATTTTGACTAAATTTTTCTTTTTGTTTCAGTTGTATGTTTAATCGCATCAGTAGAAGCAATCGAGAAAAAGAGTTAGTTGGATTTGAGCTTCAGGATCTAGCACGTTTAGAACACACCAATAGAAAAGAAACGAAAGGAGCTAAGAAGATGGTTGCGCCTAAGATTCTCATTCAGAGAGATGAAGGGCTGTTTGATCTGGAAGGGAATAGGTACAATGAGGAAGGTCACAGGGTCGACGGCGAAGGTAATGTGATTGTCGAGCTGCCTAGACGTGTGGAAAACATCAGCGTCGATCGACACTAGAACAAGATTCAACCAGGTTTATTGAGAAACGAGAATGCTGGTCATGGACGAACCATGGGTGATTACAAATGTCCAGACCAGTTCTATGCAAATCAAGCTCCGATTTGTCCACCAACGTTCTAGAGAAACAACTTCGAGCTGAAGCATGCATATGCTTCTACCTTGTGGCTCAGCATCCTTTCCAAGGTCTTTCACATGAGCACCCTATTGACTACATAGAGAAGTTTGAGGACTTAGCATCTACCATCAAGTCCAATGGTGTGTCTAACGACTACCTCTTCTGCAAGCTCTTCCCCTACTCTCTTGGTGGAGATGCTTCTTACTCGCTTAACCAGCTTGAACCGGGATCGCTAACTACTTGGGAGGACACCAAGAATGCGTTCCTTAACAACTTCTTTAATGATGCGAGGTAGGAGGATTTAAGGATGAATATTTCTGCATTCCGTCAAGGAGAGACCGAAGCATTCAAGGCTTCTTGGATGAGATTCAAGGCATATCAGAGAGATTATCCTCATCATGGCTTTAGTGATGTTTTATTGTTGGGTATATTCTATAGAGGAGTAGATTAGAGGTATCAGATGTGTTTGGATGCTACGAGTAATGGGAACTTCAACACCAATTATCCAGAAGATGTGCACGTGTTGATCCAGAACTTAGCTTCTAGCAATAGTACCAAGAATGCAGACTTTGAGAGGAAGAAGCTTGGTGGGAACATGAATGGAAGTCAGATCGCTGAGGTAAATGCTAAGTTGGATTCTGTGCATTGCCTTCTAGTGGGTAAGAAGTCAATTCAATTTGCTGCTGAGGTTGAGACTTTTGATCCAAAGGTAAGGAATGACGAGGACGATATGGATTACATCAATGGGACTAGATTTCAAAGGTTTGGAAATCAGCAAGGGTATGGTTCTTCTTACCAGAAACCGTTTCAGAGCAAGAACTACACAAGGAACTACGGTTCTTCTTCTTACCAGACACCTCTTGCTAAATCTTCGGAGAATGAGATGAAATCAATGCTCGAGAAAATCCTAGAAGGACAACAAAAGATGACAGTGAGCTTCAATGAGAAGGTGGATGCGATGTATTTTGACTTGAATGGAAAGATTGAAGCGTTGAGCACTCATGTCAAGGAGCTGGATGTTCAGGTTGCTCAAAATGTTGGGTCTATCAAGAGGCAAGAAGGGTTTCTTCCTGGAAAGACTGATATCAACCCCAAACGTTCTTGAAATGCTGTTTTAGTGGAGGTTGAAGCGATTTTAGTGTTGCAGAGGCAGTGTCGATTGATGCCATAGAGGTCTGTCGATCGACATCCGAGGAAAATTAATACAGACCTCGACACAAAAGGCTAGTGTCGATCGACACTGGCTTGGTGTCGATCGACACCAGACGCAAACGAGTGCATATTTTGTTAAAACTTTCAAATCAGCCGAGGAAAACATCTACAAGGCTAAGGTCCCATTCCCAAGAGCTAGAAGGTCTAAACAAGAGGTAGAAGAAGCTAGATGCAAGGCAATGATAGATAAGCTGATGGTAGAGATGGTTTTAGTTGATGGAGTTAAGCTTTCAAGCCAACTAGGATCTCTCTTATCCTAGCTGATCAATCCCATAGACTTTGTGCTTTTGGAATAGGATGAAGAACCTCAAGACCCTCTTATTCTGGGAAGATCATTCTTAGCTACAGCTGGTGCTACCATTGATGTGAAAAAATGGAAAATCAAGTTGATTTAAGTGAAGTTGTCATGGATTTGGACATGGACAAGACAAGGAGGAAATCCACCATTGATGGTCAGACCTTTTCAGTAGAAACTTCAATGGATGAAGATATAATCAAGAAGGATTCATAGGAATTTACTACTAGGTATATCAAGGAGTTGGATACTAATGAGCAAGTGAACAAGCTGGTTGTTCAAAAGGCATTGGCTGAGAAGCCTTCATTAAAGCAAAGGTATGCACCTCCTCAAATAAATTTTAAACTCCTTGATTTCATCAATAAAAATTTAAAAGGTGCAAAAATTGTTTCACACTTATGCAAGTAACGAGATTCTCGTAGAAGGCTTGGTTTTTCTTTTGATGATTTTGCAGGAAAAAGAAGTGTTCCACCAAAATCCCGCCCTGTAGCAGTTCCTCATTTCCTTGGTTGATATCATGCACCTAAAGCTTACATTCCACCATGGATGAGGAGACATTGTTCTCCAAGGTATTCATTACGACTTTCGGATCCACCAGACATCTAAGTCATGACACAGTCAAGCTAATGACTAAAAACAAGTGCTGAGTGGGAGGTAACCCATTGGTAAGTATATTAATTTTGTTTCTATTTTATATACTAAGTTTTGGTTTTAGTTTTAAGTGTTTCAGGGGTTATTATGAAAATATATATATATATATATATATATTTCTGATGGAGTCGTGGATCGACCTTGTCTAATCGATATGTGCAAAAGACTTGGTGTCGATCGACACCATTGACAATGTGAATTGACACCATTGACAGTGTCGATCGATACCATTGACAGTGTCGATCGACACCCCCACGAGGTAACATTCATCTTTCCATTTTTCATTTGTCTCAGTTTTCTTTTCTTTTCTTTTACCCACTTTAGGCTTATCCACACTTGGAACATTGTTGTTTAAGTCTAGAGGAGGTGGTAGCTAACATTGTTTTTTGTTTTGAGTTTTTATTTAGTCAGTCAAGTTTTTTGGGTTTTATTCGGGTCAAAACTCCTCCTATACTTGCTTTGAGCAACACTCAACGGACCATTGCCAATGCAAATTGGTTGGTTTTACTAGGTGGGTAACAACACTCAAGTCTGTAAGATTCTACGTCTAATGAGCTCATCAGGTCATTCAAGGGATTTCACCTAATCAACAACTAAGAGCTTTACCCATGGGCGAAGACACGTAGACAGTATAGGGGGCAGTTGCCCCCATGAAATAAATTTTAATTGGTGTAATTGGTAAATGTAAAATAATCATGCCCCCCCCTTTGTAATTTTTTTTTTGCCCCCATCGATTTTTTTTGTTTCTCATTTCCATTTTTTTTTAAGATAAATTAAGTTTTGAGCCTACCAAATTTGATAGCTAAATGCATCTATCTTTTTCTCAATTATATTTGCTTACTAAAACTACTTAACAAACATGTATATGGGTAAAGTAGAAATTGCTAATAATGACCTAAAACTTTATTTGAAATGCAAAAGTATCTCCCTCATCTCATGTTTGTGGAAAGTAACCTAAAGGGGTTATGAAATTACAAATACAACCTTAATGTGCAAACAAAAAAATAGAGTGCATATTGACCTTTTTAGCCTTTTAACGTCTACACGGAAGTCTACTCAGTAGACATCTTAATGACGTCTACTTTCAGACTGTAAAAGAAGGCTACATCGTAATTAAATCTTATCTTTAAATTAAAAAATTGGAGAAAAATATTTTTGTAAAACTTTCTTGTTCATAATTAAACTATAATAAAATGTGAAGTATGAAAAATAAAATTGAAACAAAATTGAAACAAATTAAAACAAAAAGACAAATAGCATTGAGAATGAATGAGTGAGTTACATGTTCTACACTAAAGTATACATGGATACCATATATTCTACTCCATCAAAATTATGTTAGCTATTGATGTGGTTGGTAGTTATTGTAACTTGATACATAAAAGTTATATGAGTTCTCAACAAAAAAAAAAGTTATATGAGTTTATGATTGTAATGGGTTTATGTTTTGGGATTCATATATAGTTTAAGGGTTTAGAGTAAACAACTTAATAAAAGTTGTAATGTAGGTTTTGATTTAAGGTTTATAATTTCTACAATTAAAATGTTAAACTTGCATTAAAGTGTTAAATGGTGAATATATTAGATATTTGAATGTTTGATACAAGTTTCTATTTAAGTATTTGAATAATCCATTGAAAATAATCAATTTAGGGTTTCAGATTGTAGACTTCATTTGCAGTCTACTTGAATCTGTAGACTTCATTTGCAGTCTACATAGAGTTTAGGGTTTCGTTTTAGAGTATAGGGTTTCTGATTGTAGACTTCATTTGCAGTCTACATGAACCAGAATTTTTAACCTAACCAGATAATTTAACCCTCTATATATAACATGTTTATTGGAATTCCAACCCTAATTTTGTTGAAAATAACTGCTGCAACCACACTCTCTTTCTCTCCAACGGCGGTTTTTTGTTCTTTTCTCGTCGAAGATCCTCCTCCTTTGTCGTCGATAACCACCGTCGCCTCTCCTTTACCGAGTTTGTGTAGTACTAAGTCACATAACTCTTCTTATCTCTTATCCCTTATCTCTTGTGGTTCTTTCATTTTTTGTCTTTTCGTCTTCATATGTTCTCCTTTATCAGTGGTATATGCAGATCCGACACACCATCGGTAACATATTTATTTTCTCCGATCTAGTAAGTTTTCAGATCTGACTGGCATTTTTTCATTTTTTGTCTTCAAATTTGTTTTACATCTATTTCAGAGGAGACCCATTACATCTATTTCAGATCTAACCCGACCCATTCATATGCTGATATATTATTTCTAGATCTTAGATGCATTAATTGTTGTAGATCCGGCACACCGTCGTTAACATATTTACTTTCTCCGATCTGGTAAGGTTTTAGATCTGACTGGCAATTTTTTAATTTTTATCTTCAAATTTGTTTTACATATGTCTATTTATATCTATTTCAGATCTGACCCATTACATCTATTTCAGATCTGACCCATTCATCTGTTGATATATTTTTTCATATCTACATTGTTGCAGATCTGAGTCACACTTTCTTCCGTCACAAGTAAGATGTGTGGTATTTGTTTCGTTATTGTTGATTGTGTGATGTTGAAATCGTAAAAGCAGTCTGCAATGTAGTTGTCCAGAGAAATATGCAATGCAGTCTACGTAAAAGTCTGCAACGTAGACTTCACTTGCATAATTCACTAGATGTCTACTATTTATTGTGTCTGTGTTTTTTCATTGTATGGTACTTAGTTCTTAATGTATTACATAATCAAGTATGGGGCAATATAGCTACACACAACCATCTAGTAGTTCCGTAAGGATTGTGAGTTCAACTGCTCGTCGTAGAGCAGCACAAATTTATGGATTTCCCATGTTGTGTAAGTGGCAGTTCTAAAAATCTCCACTTCAGTAGATAATCCGGGTTGGAGATTCTATGGATGTGAAAACCATGCTGTACGATTTGTCTTATTATCGTTTAAATTCAAAATTATTGGTTTTGTTTGTGATTGACGTTTTAATATTATCTTGTGTTGGATTATGGCTTATGTCTTTCTAGAGGATGGTCTTTTCCATATATTGAAGTGGTGGGATGAGGCGATTATGGAAGAATTCGAAGAGATGAGGGTGGTGGTGGATGAGCAGACATCTTTAATTCGTCATTTAACATTTAACCAACGGCACGCCATAACAGATTGTGGCAGTGATGCTAGGTCAGATTTGGAGACGGTTCGGTGTAACCTTCAGAAAACAGAGATGGAGTTAACTCGACTAAAGGTTCTTGTGAAGAAGCGTTGCAGAGGTGTCGAAGTTAAGGACCTTGTGATGGTGTGTTTAATTATTGTATGTGTGATGAGTTGCTTTTATGTTTGGTGGACAAGTTCTTAGTTTCTCTTAACCATTAATGTTATACAACATTAATTAGGATTGTAATATATTGAACAAAGCCTCTGATCTTTATCTTCTTTATGGTTCGTCATATGTGTTCCTATTCTAATTTTGGTCTCTGTTTTAGGTGGATCTGACGTGGGGTTAAGAGATGCATTTTGCAGATTTTAGTAGAATTATGCTGAGGAAATGATATATTTTGGAATTTATGTATTTTGGATTCAAGTGTTTTATGTATTTTGAACTCAAGAATTGTGATTTTGGATTTTATGTATTTTGGATTCCAAGGGTTTTATGCATTTCCGACTCAAACAACATCTAGAATTACATAACAAACCAACAAACCCTTAGTTGCATCTCACAAACATACAAGCAACAAACTACATTGCAAACTTGTACAAAACGACAATTGCCACAACAAACACAACCATGTTCTTTAAACTATTAAGCTGCATCTTGCAATCTTTAATTTTCTTTTGAACACCATCTAGCTCCTTCTTAAAATTCCTTATCACAACTTCACAAGTCTTTGTCTCTATTTTCAGATTTTCCATAGTTGATTCTGAAACTGCTAAACTCTTCTCTAAACTTAATGAAGTTCTTTCAAGATCACCAAGCTTTGGTTTCATTTCTTCAATTTCTTCAAGCATAGAACCATCCGTCCATTTGAACAAGTGAAACCGATTTTTCTACAACATACAACAACATTTTCAATCGAATATGAAAATATACTCAAACATATTTTCAAACCAAATTTCTTTACCTCGTCTCCATTTGGACAAGCATGAAATGGCCTCCCTAGGTTCGTCGACGTCCTTGAAGTCAACAGTCTTACACGTTCACCACATCTACAATGAGTCGGAATCCCTTTTCCTCGGTCACTCATAGTTGTGTCGCTGATTTTTAAGTTGTGTCGCCGATTTTCCCCAAATTCTTCTCTCTTTGAAATTGTCAAAGAAGGAACAAAATAAGAACCCTAATTTCAACACTCAAATTTATTCCCAAATCGCAAAACTATGTCGTTTTAGACGAACAAATCCAACCCAATTTGCCACGTGTTATACGCGTTAACAACCGTTTTCCCTGATAGAGTAACAATGTATTTTGACAAACATTTGTAGACTACATTTGAAGTCTACAACGTAGACTGCCAAAATAACTCTGAATTGATGTGTCATGTCATGTATGTTCACATTTCATCGGGAAAAAAGATTTGTCAAGTGTAAACAGTACAAAGTCATGACAAAGTCCTGAGTCAGAACTTTTACCCGTATGATTTAAACTCAGAACATTTAGTGGTCGCTTAAGTCATAACTTTTACATGTGTTGTAACCTTTTTCTCCTTTTACATGAAAACATTGTTTGACCAAAATTTAAACTCATAACATTTATTGGCTTTGACTCCCTAAACCCTTTGTAGACTGCAAATGAAGTCTGCATCGTAATTATATATGATATTTAAATTTATAAATTGAAAAAAATACTTTTGTAAAACATTCTTGTTCATAATACAACTATAATCATTTGTGAAGTATGAAAAATAAAATTTCACAAAATTGAATGAAATTATAAAAAAAAGACAAATTGCATTGGAAATTAATGAATGAGTGAGTAACAAGTTCTATACTAAAGTATAATTGAATACCAAAAGCTTCTACTCAATCACAATTTAGTTAGCTATTGAAGCGAGTAGTTTTTTGTAA
Organism: Draba incana; assembly: GCA_963576765.1. NCBI lineage: Eukaryota > Viridiplantae > Streptophyta > Magnoliopsida > Brassicales > Brassicaceae > Draba > Draba incana. The sequence goes on along the minus strand of OY755202.1, from coordinate 18,298,986 downwards.
TTGGTTGCTTATAAGTTGTATGAGTTTATGCTTGTAGTGGGTTTATGTTTTTGTATTCATATATATAGTTTAAGGTTTAGAGTAATTGAAGTTGTAATGTAGGGTTTGATTTAAAGTTCATAATTTCTACATTAAAACATTTAAAAACATAAAACTTGCATAAAATTGATAAATTGTGAATATATTAGATGTTTGAATGTTTGATACAAGATTTTATTTAAGGATTTGAATAATCCATTGAAAATAATCAATTTAGGGTTTCGAATTGTAGACTTCAATTGAAGTCTACATTAGAGTTGTAGACTTCATTTGCAGTCTACATAGAGTTTAGGAATTCGATTTAGAATATAGGGTTTCGGAATGTAGACTTCATTTGCAGTCTACATAAACCAGAATTTTTAACCTAATCGGATAATTTAACCTCCTATATATAACATGTTTTATTGGAATTTCAACACTAATTTTGTTGAAAATAACTGCTGCAACCACACTCACTATCTCTCTGAATATGAGTCTGATCATTACCAAAATAGAAACACTTAGGATAACATTACCAAGTAAGTCTGATTTTCGTTAAGTAATTGACCAAAGAAAACAAACTAAAAGGTTCAGGAAAAAAATTAAAAACAGAAATAAAAACATAAACAATGAAATATTTTTAAAAACAAGAAAAAACACATTGGCTCTTTTTCTCTTCTCTTCTAAACCACCGCCTAACTCCATTGCATACTCATTCGTCCAACATCGAGTTGTTTCCTCGAATTTGGCCTTGTCACTTTGGTAAATATCGGTCACGTGTGCCGATAGAGGATTGTCTAAGTTTGGTGAAGCCATGAGGTCGAGAATTTCCATCAAAACCATGGACGGGCAGAGCGCAGGAGACCATCGCGTCGATCTTAACATGTCATGGTCAATGGATTTTGTCGCATTGAGGTTGGGGTGGTAGATTTTGGTTTTGAAATTCACCTGTGGCGGCGAATACGGATAATCCATTGGCCATCTGTAGGCAATTCAAAAAACACCTCCATCATATAGAGTCTCTGATGGTCCATCGATAGGAACCTCCACATGGTAATCTGTATCATTGAAGAACATATTAGGGCAGTATTTCTTCGAATCATAAATAAATCATGAATACTTACTTTCCTTGGTGATCCTCATCACAGGGTAGTCTTTCTTCAACTCCTTCATATCCCCGCGAACTCGGTTCTTCCTTTGTGTACTCCGATCCTTTGTTGGGACAGTACGCAAGAAGTATACAAATATAGAGATGTAGAGACGAAGAGGATAAAGGAAGATGGACGTATATATAGATGTAGAGACGAAGAGACGTGTCTATTGTTGTAGAGATGAAGAGAAGTGACCATTTTTCAAAAAAAAAAAAGAAGAGCCGTGAATTCTTAGTCAAACCACAAATTAATAACTTTTGAAACGTTTAAGAAAAAAAGATAAATAAACCGTGGTATTACAAGTTCCAGAAATTTAAGAAATTAGGGTTTGGGGTTGTAGACTTCGGTCGCAGATGGTTAATGAAGTCTACAAATGAAGTGTACTCGAAGTTACATTAACCATTTAATGTTTACTACTGTCGAACCGTCATATGTAAACTGATTTACGCCGGTTTAACCGCTTCACTGTTCATTTTTAATCTAACCGTCTACTTAACCGGTATCCATCGGTCTCTGGTTACCGAACCGAGTGTTCTAATCTAACCGTCTACTTAACCGGTATCCAACGTCTAATTATGTCGAACCGAGTGTTCTAATTTTCCTCTCTGTTTACCCATCGGTCTCTGGATGAAACGCTGTACTCATGTACAAATCTGTCCCTAACGCTTTCTGAAGGGCTCGCCATAATCTAGCCGTGAATCGGGGTTCACGGTCAGATACGATATTGGCTGGAACTCCATGTAACTTTATAATCTGATCCAAATATAACTTAGCCAATATCACAATATTATCATCCAGCCTAATGGGTAGAAAGTGGGCACTTTTGGTTAAACGTTCTACGATTACTCGCATCGTTTCCCCGTCCTGGTGCTTTTTGTAGCCCTAATACAAAGTCCATAGAAATCGCATCTCATTTCCATTCTGGGATTTGTAGACTTTGTAGTAATCCGGTCTGCACTTGATGTTCTATCTTAACTTGTTGACATGTCTTACACTGTGCTACCCAATTTGCTACAGATCATTTCATTCTTGGCCAATGATAATACTGATGAATATCTCGATACATATTAGTACTTCTAGGATGGATACTAAGTTGAGAATGATGTGCGGTTCTGAGAATTTCTTCTCGTAAGCCTTGTCCCTTAGGAATGATAATCCTCTTATTCTGAAGCAAGGTACCATCTGCAGCCAAATGGTATCCACTTGCATATGGTTCTCCTTGGTTGTTTAATCTCTCGATAATCTTTTTCAGCTTTTCATCTTCTTTATGTTCCCGGCGAATGTGCTGTAGTAAGCTTGCTTGATTCTCTGCCTGTAAACCCAACGGTTCACTACTTTCTCCATCTAAGGCTGACAACCTAATCCTCTTAAATTCAGCATTGAGACTCATCGGGTGTTTCTCTGCGTCAATACTTGTTCTACGAAGGCTCAAAGCATCAGCTACTACGTTTGCCTTTCTTGGGTGGTAACCGATATTTAAATCATAATCCGCTATAAACTCCATCCACCTTCTCTATCTTACGTTAAGTTCAGGTTGGGTGGACAAATACTTTAAGCTTTGATGATCGGTCATCACTTGTATTGATGCTCCGTAAAGGTAAGATCTCCAGATCTTAAGAGCGAATACTACTGCAGCTAACTATAAATCATGCACTCGGTAATTCTCCTCGTTTTTCCTTAACTGTCTGGATGCATAAGCAATTACTTTCTTGCCTTGCATTAACACATCTCCTAATAATGTTCCACACGCATCGGTAGATATGGTAAATGGTTGATTCGGTTCTAGTAAGGCTAAGATCGGTGCGGTGGTCAAAGCCTTCTTTAATTGATTGAACACTTTCTCTGTTTTCTCATTCCATTCAAAGACTACACCCTTACCAGTCAGGCGAGTGAATGGCCTCAATATACTTGAAAATCCTTTGACAAATTTCCGATAATATCTAGCTAATCCTAGGAAACTCCGTATTTCCGTTGCGTTGGTGGGTTGTGGCCAGTCTTGTACTGCATCAATCTTTTCCAAGTTGACCAATACTCTCCGTTCCGATACCTGATGCCCTAAGAATCCTATTTAACGTTTTTAAAAGCTACATTTGGTAAACTTTGCAAAAAGCTTCTGACTTCTTAATCGTTCTAACACTTTCCCCAAGTGTATCTCATGCTCCTCCGCGGTTTTAGAATAGATAAGGATATCATCAATGAAAATGATGACAAAATCATCCAAGTAATCCCAGAAGACTTCGTTCATTTACCGCATAAATGCAGTTTGTGCATTGGTTAGGCCAAACGACATGACCACAAACTCGTAATGGCCATAACGTGTCCTAAATGCGATCTCCACGACATATGTCTCTGCAATAGGAATTTGATGATAACCTGATGCTAAATCAATTTTTTAAAACCAACTTGCTCCTTGCAACTGATCCAGCGATTCATCAATCCTTGGTAATGGGTATTTGTCTTTGATGGTAACGTTGTTGATTCCACGGTAATCTATACAAAACCGCATGCTACCATTTTTCTTCTTAATAAACAAAACTGGAGCTTCCCATGGCGAAGAACTCAGTCGAATAAATCCTTTCTCCATTTAATCTTCCAATTGCTTCTTTAATTCTCCTAACTCTACAGGAGCCATTCGATATGGTGCCTTAACTATGGGAGCCGCTCCTGGTTCCAACAAAATGGTAAAAGGATCGTTACGAGATGGTGGTAACCCTTCCAAGGGTTTGAACACATCATTGTAACTACAAAATACAGGTATTTCCTCAAGGTTCTGGTCCTCTTCAGTGCTACTAACCATACTCAAAGACACGAGATAAACTTTACCTTTCTTAAGGGCATTTTCTGCTCTAAATGCCGTTATGAAAGTTATTCTAGTGTTAGGTTTGATCCCATGGTAGGTTATTGAAGGTCTCCCGAATCGCTCGAAGGTTATCCTTCCTCTACCGCAATCTATGTGTGCTATATATGCCGTTAGCCAGTCCATTCCTAATATGACTTGGTACTCTTCTAATGGAACGACTAACAAATTTGCGAAAAAGACATGGTCTCCAATAACAATTGGCACTCCCATATAACATTTTTTGGCATGAAGGATTTTGTTACCGGGTGTTCTAACACAGATTGAAACTCTTGCTATCGTAAAAATTGCAAGGAATTTTGATACAACATCCGGTGATACAAAACTATGCGTTGCACCCGAGTCAAACAGAACGTGGGTGGGTACATCACACACATGTAACGTTCTTAAATATGCAAATAAACTTTCATTTAAACTTCTTATATATAGCACATATATATCATACATTCATTACCAAAAGATTCACACATATACACACACCACAAAACATTACAAAAGATATTAAAGATAAAACCCTTATTTACCTGAAATAGGACCTTTAGAAAGTCGAGTGGGTTCGGGTTTATCAAGGGAATACACGCGTTCCATAATCACTTGTCGTTTAGTGGGTTGTTCAATCTCTAGTGGGGTCTTTATCTTTATCTCAGGCTCCCACTCTATAGCTCGTACTCCCGCTTGCTGATTCGTCTAGCCTCTAGGATGGGTAACTGGACACGAAGTTGCATAGTGTCCAGGTTGGTGGCAAGTGAAACAAACAACATGAGCCGGCACAAGCCGTGTCGTGTGTCCTTCGCTGGGACAAGCTCTAGCGTAATGGCCTCGGCCACCACACTTAAATCATTCGGGTAGTTGATCCATCGTAAGTATTCCTCTACCGGCAGGTCCTCTACCCGTCCTCGGCTAGATGTCTACCCACGACCTTGACCTTTTTCACGGCCAATGGTCTGACCGTGACCTTGGCCGCGTCCTCGTCTCTGTGTCCAATTACCCGATCTAGCCACTTGATTTCTTGGCCCTGGTTGTTGTCGTTGTTGTGCTGGTAGTTGTTGTAACTGTCGGTATTGTTGTTCTTTATATTCTTCAGCGGCTTGCTCAACTCTAATCCCTTTTTCACCATCAACTGCTTGTTCTACGAGCTCAAAAAGACTGTAATACTGATTCACAACGAGTCTACTCATGATATATGGCCTCAATCCCCGCAAAAACTTCATGATGACCACATGTTCATCACCTAGCCCATAATGTGTGTATCGTCGAAGTCGGGTAAACTCAGCTTCATAGTCTTGCACACTACTTTGTCCTTGTACCAAATTTTGAAACTCTACTTCCATTTGATCCCTTGCTTTAGGTGGAAAGTGCTTCCTCTCGAACTCCCTCCTAAATATGTCCCATGTAATATTTGTGCTCATATACTGAATCTTGACGCCATCCCACCAATTACTAGCATCCTTCATCAAGTAATGAACAGCTACATCGGTCTTGAAATCATCTAGATAGTGAGTAGTGCCAAAATTCTTCTTGATATGCTTCAACCATGAATCGGCTTTGGATGGTCTTTTATCTCCAAAGAATTTTCGTGTTCCCAAGTTCTGCATCAACATCACCATTTTCAGGAAATTTGGTGGTGATGGTGGTGGATCCTGGCATCCTTGAGAAATTCTTCGATTCCTCATACGTCCTACTATCTGTCTAAGCTCTCTTATCACACTATCTTTGGTGTTCCTTACTTCGGATCCCGTCCTTCTCGGTCATGTTCCCTTATGATTGGGACAACTAGAACGACTTCAAATCTGATCATGCCCCGAATCCTCCGGCCACGCTTCTAACTGTGGATATTTTCTACGGGAAGTACCTGACGGGGATGTGATGGCAACCAAGATGATGGTGATGGTGGCGGTGATAGTCTACCATTGAATCCTGATATGCTCAGTCCCTCAAAAACTTGTATCATCCTGATGATATCGCTCAGATGGTAACAACTCCGACGATTCGGTGGATATCCATCCACCATGACCATGGTGTTATCCCTCATGTACGGGGTCACTAAGATCTCGAAGTCCTAACTCTGGCATCGAGTTTGGAGAGTTCTCGTCGGTGTAATTTGGATACTCTACCAACGGGGCTGGAACATGCTCTGGCCCATATTCTGAAATATCCTCTGATCGATCTGTATCGATCGATGTAGACGAATCCTCTGGCTTTGCTAGAGGAATACCAAGATATCGTCCCGGATACCCTAGAGAAGGTTATTTGCGCCCTCTTGGAGTTCCCCATAATCTCATATCGGGCCAGTCGCGGTGTGTCGGTACAGACATCTGGATCAAAGAATCTGGTAAGTCCTATCCCTACTTAAACATAATATAGCCCATGAACATAATCAGTTTGTCCTACTTGCTTTTGCGACAGTTTTGACTCGATAAAATATTTGAAAACCAAGTCCCATTTGAGCATCGTAAAACAAAAGCTCTGAAACCACTTTTGTAACGCCGCCGAACGGGATCTAAATGGAGACGCCACTGAGGAACACTTAAATGCCCGATCAGAGTTTCTCGGAACACATCCAAAATCCCTAGACTAAACACTTAAGCATTCGTCCCTAACGAATAAAACCCAAAGCTTGTCAACCCGAGCTATATCTGATATTTGGATCGTCCGCACAGGACTAAGTATCATATGAAGCCCGAGTTATTTAAAACATTTTCTTTATATATTAATACTTAGGATTTTAAACAATTACAAATTATATTCGATCCCGAGTCTAACACTCTAAAACGTTCATATACATAGTAAACATTAATAATTTACGAAAGCAACGGAAATCTACCACTGATTTATCCTAATGTTCTTTGTTGTGCTCCCAATGTTCTACCCGTTAAGGGATACCTGCAAAACAAGTTGAGTCGTGAGCACTAATTGCTCAGTGAGTCTAGGCTCCCCTAAACATTCAATAATATAGTTTTCCCAACCAAATCCAAAATAACAATCAATACTCAAATGCAAGCACAAATGATTATGAACGGTTTATGATATGAATTTATTGATTTAAATTCCATAAGGCCTAACGCGTTGTCAAATTCCCATCACGTGTAACCAAAGGCATCATTCGGTCCCGTGCAACAAAGGCTATGAACTTAGGATCCTTTAACAATTCTTCATCGATCGCTATGCAGTACACGGCCCTAGGCTGCAATCACATCTCTCCGTGTCTTCTTGAACTATATAACCATTACTCCGAAGTATATGGCTATGTCACGGATCACGAGAATGACACACCGGATACTTATCAAGTTTATGATTTACCAATAACCATTTATATATATAAACTTGTAAACAAAAACGCATAGGTTCATTCTCAACACTTAGAAATTTTACGAATGAATTACTTGAACCTCAATTCGTAATAAATAATTAACCAAGCAAACACTCATCGCCAAGACTCTCCTTAAAAGATGAAGTTTTCGAATCTGCTTAAGGCTTTCTATTCTCGGATTTTGCCTTATATTCAAGCTTTCTGCTTTCAAGTTTTGCCTTAGACTCAAGCTTGTTTCCTGAGCAAACGAATCACAAAGTTACTAAGGCAACACTTAGAGTTTTTCAAGGAAGTCAGCTAACTGATCTTACCTAGATCGGATCAGGTCTTAGATATTTTGTCATTGTCCTTGAGCTCCCATGTTTGAGTTAATGTTCAGCTCAGCAATGGAGATTATTGTAGACGTCGTCGACCTCCTATACTATTTTGGTTAATGTTTAGCTCGGCGAACGAGTTTCTGATACCTTCATCTTGGTCTGGAATGATACCGCCTCCTAAGATGACAAAGATGTGCTCGGGTCTTTAGCGAGACTGGGCCGATGTGTTTTGAGACATTGTCGAGATAGATAAGTCGGCGAACTTAAAATTCAAATGAGATTTGACTTGCTTTGTCGCCGAGGTGGAATACATAAATTGTTTTTGTCGTTACATCAATCTCATAGGGGTAGAATCTGACCCATACAGTTAGTTAGCCCCCAAGCTTGGTAGTATCAAGTTAGATGATGCCAAGGTATAAGCTGTTGAAGTTTGAGATTGATGTGATGGACCATGAAGCAGTCAGGCGTTGACGTCTTTATCACCGATTACAGGAAGTTTCTGTTATTCCATGTTGAAATGATGCTATCGTATTTTCCTAAACATGCTTATGTTGTTTAAAATGAGCTTAGCAGACTGAAAGGCTATCGGACTTTTCTTTATTGGACTTTGAGGCCCGTTTATAATAGTTTCAAGAATTTATCTAGAAAACCTAGGGATCTTAGGAAATCCTCCAGATATAAATAGACCCTTTTGCAGTATATTTTTTTTTACCTAGTGGCTTTTCCCTAAAGAAAGAAGGTAAAAAATCGAATTGTTTTGTCCTGTAGCAAAATTAGGGTTTTGGCAGATTTTTTTTTTTTTTTTTTTCTGACTTCTTCTTCTCCACCTCCGATTTGATGTGTTGCTGGAGCTTGTTGCCAGAGCTTCACTGCTGCTGCCCGTGGAATTTCAAATCGCATCATGGAACTTCCGGTGGAGCATCAAATTGCGTCGTGGAGCATCAAATCGTATAGTGGAGCATCAAATCGCCGGATCTTCTTCATCTCCGATATGCGCCGCCGTCGGAGCTCGTCGCTTGAACTTCTCTGGGTTGTGGAGTCATCGTGCCGTCGCTGGATCTTCAACCCATCGTCGCAAGAGCTTCAAAGTCGCTACTGTGGAGCTTCAAAGTCACCACCACGGAGCTTCAAAATCGCCACCACAAAGCTTCAAATCGGCGCCGTCGTCACTGTGTTCACCTTTCTAGAGCTGGGACTCGTCGCTCGTCGTCACATGGTGCAAGATCAGTCGCAATCTCCGACGCCATCGAGATCCGTGGCCTCCATCGCCGTGCTCTTCAGATCTATTGGGGCTTTGTCGATTTGCGGAGGAGGAGCTTCAAAGGTACCGCCGCCGTCAGTAGATCGTGAGGAGCTTCAGTATCTTCACGGCGGAAGAGAGATTTGTGGTGGAGATGAGAGCTTCGCAGATCTTCACGGTAGAGAGGAGATACTCGTAGTAGATAGGAGCTTCATGGAACCAACAAAGAGCTTCAGATCCGGTGGTGGTTGCTCGCGGTTCTTGATTCCAACACCAACGGAGAGCTTCGGATATCAAGCCCCGTTTCCAGCAACATGAGAGTTCGATTCCGGCAACGGTGGTTCGTGGTCATCGTGGGACACTGTTAACTTTTGGTCAATGGGATTGAACCGGTCAACTCTGGTTTGGTCAACTTAAGTCAAAATCGATTAGGTCAATATTATGGTTCGGTTATTGTTCTAGTTTGATCAACATTCATGTTTGGTCAACAAAAGTCAACAAACCAGCACAGTCAACAAAAGTCTTCTGGTCAACGAGTCAATGCAGTCTTCGGTCAACGAGTCAACTGGTCAACAGAAGTCAACAAGTCAACGCAGCCGTTCTTGGTTTCGATTTTGAATTTTGGCTCAGTATTTAGGCTTTCATCATAGTAACGGCGTAATTTGAAGAGAATGACTTTTTGCTTTCGCTTATTGTCTTGTAGTTCTGAGCCGCGTTGAGCAACTTCAGGAGGGCAAAGATCTGGAGATCCGATTTCGAACTCTGTCGACATTGACACCGAATTGAAGATGTTGAAGACAGCGAAGATCCAGAAATCCGATTTCGAGCTCTGTCGACATTGACGCCGAATTGAAGATATTGAAGACGGCAAAGATCCGGAGATTCAATTTCAATCTCCGTCGACATTGGCGCCGAATTGAAGATTCAAAAGACGGCAAAGATCCGGAGATCCAATTTCGATCTCTGTTGGCATTTACACCGAATTGAAGATTCTGATGATGGTGAAGATCCGGCTATCCGATTTTGATCTCAGTCGACATTGACGCCGAATTGAAGATGTTGAAGGCGGCGAAGATCCAGAGATCCTATTTCGATCTCCGTCGACATTGACGCCGAATTGAAGATTCTAAAGACGGCAAAGATCCAGAGATCCGATTTCAATCTTTGTCAACATTGACACCAAATTAAGATAAGAAAGACGATCCATAAAAGGAAAGCAACGCCTTGCTAGAGATATGAGCGATGTTCCGTTTAAGATAAGAGCAACGATCCTCTAAAGGAGCGACTGCCTGCTAGAGATAGGAGCGATTGCCTGCTTGAGATGAGCGATTGCGAGATAGGAGCGACCGCCTGCCTGAGAGGAGCGACTGCCTTCGTCAGAAGAGCGACTGCCGGCTGGAGGTAGGAGCGACTGCCTTCGTGAGAGGAGCGACTGATTGCTGGAGATAGGAGCAACTCCCTCCCTGAGAGGAGCGACTGCAAGATAGTAGCGACTGCCTGCCTGAGATGAGCGACAGCGAGATAGGAGCGATTGCCTGCCTGAGAGGAGCGACTGCGAGATAGGAGCGACTGCCTATTGGAGATAGGAGCGACTGCCTTCGTGAGAGGAGCGACTACCTGCTGGAGATAGGAGCGACTTCCTGCCTGAGAGGAGCGACTGCTTGCTGGAGATAGAAGGCACTCCCTTCTTGAGAGGAGCGAATGTCAGATAGGAGCGACTGCCTATTGGAGATAGGAGCGACTGCCTTCGTGAGAGTAGCGACTACCTGCTGGAGATAGGAGCGACTTCCTGCCTGAGAGGAGTGACTACTTGCTGGAGAAAGGAGCAACTCCCTGCCTGAGAAGAGCGACAGCGTGAGAGGAACGACTGCCTGCCTGAGAGGAGCGATTGTGAGATAGGAGCGATTGCCTGCCTGAGAGGAGCGACTGCCTACTGGAGATAGGAGCGACTGCCTTCATGAGAAGAACGACTGCCTGGTGGAGATAGGAGCGACTTCCGGCTTGAGAGAAGCGACTGCTTGCTGGAGATAAAAGCAACTCCCTGCTTGAGAGGAGCGACTTCCTGCCTGAGAGGAGTGACTCCCTGCCTGAGAGGAGCCGTCTGCATGTTACTCACTTGAACTACAAGGCAGCTTGATCCTTGCAAAGGGTACGTAGGCAGCTCATCTTCGGATAGGTTCAGCTGCCCCCTCCTCAAAAAGGGGGGAATATGGAAGAAGTGAGGTGAGGAGAGTGACGCAATGCTGGTTTGATGAATCAGGAGGCAGGTCTGTCGCATGTAGATGAGGTGTTTTAGTAGCTCATCAACTGAAGAGATCCATGGAGGTTTGCAAGATGGTGCAACTGAAGTTTCAACTGGTGAGTTGGGCGCTCCTGCAGGTGGTGTTAGACAACTTCAGTTTACAAAAAATGTCATCACTTAACAATTTTGCTCCAAAAGATTGAATGCGACTCTTTGTGTTAAGACCAACGTTTTAGATAGTTGGATTTTATAATAAACACTCTGGTTTACAGATACGTTATTTTTTAACATGTCTGCTCCGTCATTTGATATTGTCTAGAGAAGTTACCAATGTTTTGTTAGTTGGGTTTCAAAACGAACATTTGGGTTTGCAGATGCATTTTCCTCTAACGCATCCGCTCATGTAACGAACATGTTATCGCGTTACGACCAACGATTCAGTGAGTAGGGTTTTGAGTGAACATTTGGTTTTACAGACATGTTTCTGAGAACATGTCCGCTCCTATAATGATCACTTTTAGTGATACAACCAATGTTTTGTTTGTTGGATTTTGAAATGAACATTTGGGTTTACGCATATGTTTTCCTCTAACGCATACGCTCCTATAATGAACATTACATATTTGTATAGCCCGTTGTTAATCCTGCTAAGGATGTAATAGTCAGATGTGAAGCTTGTGAAGTAGACCGTCGCTGTGGCCAGCAGCGAGGTGTTATGTCTGTTTCTGGTAAGACTTTTGTTATCCACGGGGGATGTTTCTGCAAATTGATTTGAAAGAAGTATGCTTTTGTTAAGACTTAGATTTTACAAGCGAAACTGTTTCGGATAAGTTTGCTTTGTTTGATTTTCGCGAGAAAGTCATGTAAGAGGTATGTCCGTTTAGGTAGGACTTCAAATAATCCAATAAGGATGCAAGTGATATGTCTGTTTAGGTAGGACTTTGAATAATCTTTTAAGGATGTAAGTGATATGTCCATTCAGATAAGACTTTGAATGATCCATAAAGAATGTACGTGATATGTCCGTTCAGATAAGACTTTGAATGATCCATAAAGGATGTACGTGATATGTCCGTTCAGATAAGACTTTGAATGATCCATAAAGGATGTACGTGATATGTCTGTTAAGATAAGACTTTGAATGATCCGTAAAGGATGTAAGTGATATGTCCGTTAATGTAGGACGTTAAGCGTATGTGTTATGTGGTGAACTAGGAGAGTCGGTAAGCGAGTTTGCGAGAGTAATGGTGGTCTGTTTGTGAGAGTAACAATAATCCATTTGCGAGAGGACCGAAGATGTGCTTGAGACAGGAGTGACGATCCATTTACGAGAGGAGCATTATTTTCACTTAAGAGAAGAGCATTGATTCATTTGGGAGAGAAGCGACGAAGTGTGTGAGAGAGGAGCAAAATTTTGCTTCGGAGAAGAGCAACGATCTGTTTGTGAGAGGAGCGATGATACGTTTGGGTGAGGAAATGATAATCCGCTTATGAGAAGAGCGATGATCTGTTCGAGAGAATAGTGTTCTTGCTTTGTGTTAGCGCTGCTTCATTCAACTCTACTCGTTATGATCCTAGTATGTGCGTTCTTTGTAGTGCGCTCGACCCTAGGTTTCTGCGCAGTAGTCGCGGTAGTCGCTGTAATGTTTGACTCTTGGTTTCTGCTAGTACGATCCATGCTGCACTGCTAGTCACTGATGGTGTTGTTGATGTTATATTGCTGATCGCCGTTGATTCTGTGAAGATGCGCTCATGGTCGCCACTGCTGTTGTTGATGTTGATGTTGTGCTCCTGGCCGCCGCTAGTGCGATCCATGTTGTTTTGCTGGTTTCCGCTGTTGCGATCTATGTTGCCCTGCTGAGCATTGCTGGATATGTCGATGTTGCGGTGCTGGTGCTATCAACGTTATGCTGCTTGTCACCTTCGCTAATGTAACTTGCGTTGTGATTCTTATGAGTAAGAACGTCTCATGTGTCCCCTTAGTCGGTGCCAAATTGTAGGAGTCGTAACTCACACAATGGAATTTGTAAGGCTTTTAGGAGAGGTGCGAGACTTCTGAGTGAATTACAATGCAGAAAATGTAGAGATTGTAGTTGCAGCTGTTAAGAAAGCTTTATTATTTTGTTATGAGAAATTCTGAACCTCTTTCTGGGTGAATACAATGAGCTATATATAGCTAAATATTCTGGGGTTAATAATACATTTGGGTCTGACCCATTAAGCAATAAATAGGCTTTAGGCCCATAATATCATTAAACCCATTTTAAATATGAATCTAACTCTATTATAGGCCTAATTACAAATTGGGCCCTTGTAAGACTTAGGAATGTTTAGCCGCCTTAGAGATAGTATATATAGTTGATGTAAAAGCCCTTGAGAAGGCATTGACAATCTTATTCACAACTTTGTACTCAAACACATTCAAAGCAATAAAAAACTACTTTATCATCTCTTGTTGTCCTAGCTTACCCTAGAAGTCTCTGCTTCCTCTCGAACCCTAACAAATCTAATTGTGCTAGCTTAGGCTCCCACAATTTGGCGCCGACTAAGGGGAATAGAGAATTTCTGACACAAAAAGGCTAGGTTACACAAGATCTGGGAAGATGACCAACGACAACAGAAAGTCAAACAGCAGCGAGGAGTCCTCGTCTCGCAGGAGCAATCAGGAGAAGGAGAACTCCGTCAAAGCTCTTGCACCCAACACTGCTAACAACCCAGCAGACATGACGGAGATCAAGCAGATGCTGGAAACACTCGTTAAGTGGTTGCAGGAGCAGAAGAAGTTCAATGAGGCGACGACAAGCAAGCTGCAGGCGCTTTCACGAAGAAAGCGCAAGAGATCCTGCATCAACACACCTCGGACAAACATAAGAGCTTGGGACAACGAGGTGCCACCTCAGACCGCTCGCACAGATCCAGAAGACTTGCCTCTACCATCGCCACGTCAGGAATCTGATGAAACCCCTGAACGTGCTAGGGAGGCATCAGGCGAAGACCAACCTCCTCCTTGGAGACGTGCCCGAACAGACACTGCTGGTGACAACGCTAAGGCCGATGGAGGAGGAGAACCCTCCATAGCAGAGCTGTATAAGAGGGAATAGGAGCGCAGGGCTCTACAAGGTTCCCGAGATGAAGGGGTCGCTGCGCTACAAGCCCAGTTGGACAAGGTCGTCTCTGACCTAAAAGCTACCCAATTACAGATGTACCGGAGCACGGCAAAGGCTCCTGGGATCGCCTATGTGCTCGAGAGGGCACGGAACACACCCTTCGCTGAGAGGGTCGCAAGGGCTCAAATCTCCGACCCCGGAAAAGTCAATCTTCTAATCTATGAAGGAACCACCGACCCTGCTGTCCATCTGATGGAATTCGAAGTTGTCTTAGGAAGGCCAAACTTCACAGAAGCCAAGAAGGACATCGGCTACTGCAAACAGTTCGTAGAGAGCCTCAAAGGGCCTGCCCTCCAATGGTTCTACAAGCTGGAGAAGAACTCAATCCACATCTTTCATCAACTCTTAGAGATGTTTGTGCAGCATTACAACATCTTCGCTGAAAGAAAGATCTATGATGCGGAGCTGTGGACGAATAAGCAGGGTGAGAATGAAAGTCTCTGGTCTTTCGTGACTAGATTCAAGCACACACTGTCAAAGGTGGACGGTATTACCAACACGTCCGCGCTGGAGGCCTTGAGAGGAGCGCTCTGATGCCCTCTCTATTCTGGCAGGAATTGACTGTCAACCCACCCGCGACCATCCAAGACGCTCTCCACCGCGCTAGGTGTTTTCAAAGCCTTGCCTTCGGACAAACTCAATCTCTCTAGATGATTTCAGTTCCCTCCTTCGTCTAAAAGGGGGGGGGAGTTGGGTACCCGTACTCTACTCTTTGACTACATCATCACCAGAAACTTCAAATACTTGGCACAAACCTCATCACGAGAACAACTACATCCTTCATGGACCTCTCAAAGCTTCAGTCAAGTAAAGTCGTTCCGCATTCATTGCTGCTGGCCACATTGATGATGCGGGAATACGAACACAATGACATCCAGCATCGGATCCAAAGCGCGATATATAAGTATTAATGTTCAGCATTGGGGCGGACGAACCCAACTGATCATTCAAAAACCAAACAAGCATCGTTGGTAAAATGCAGCTGCCAATGATTTGTTCGGCATGTACCCTGAACGGTCATTCAGAAAACCTAGGTTCCACGCTGGTAAAACTTAGGGTGTACTTGTTCTCGGACAGACGTGTCTATAGAACAGCACTATTCTGCAAAGCCCAACACCAACGTTGGCAGATCAAGAGCGTGAGCGCATTTGCGTTTTCTCTACTTAACAAAGCCTCATTTATGAGCAAACGAATCCTCATTCATGAGCAAACGAAGCCTCATTCATAAGCAAACAAAGCCTCATTCATGAGCAAACAAAGCCTCATTCATGAGCAAACAAAGCCTCATTCATGAGCAATTGACCAAGAACGAGCCTCATTCATGAGCAAAAAATAAACTAAGTCATAAACAAGGGGAGACAGTCAGTCATCGGCCTCCTCATCCTCATCGGTTTCATCCTCGGCAACCCCGTCCTCGGACAGACCGATGGCGACCCCGCCCTCGGCGACCCTGTCGTTGGCAAACACGTGTTCGGCTCCCTTGCTTGTGGCAACCTCGCCATCGGCATTCGGGACATGGAGTCTTAAAACCTCCATAGAAAATATGAAGTCTTAAAACCTTCGAAAACAAAAAAAAAAATTCTGCAGAAACGCAGTAGCTTCAACAGACGTAGCAGGAAGTCTTGAAACCTTCAGAATACTTACGGAGTCTTAAAACCTCAAGTATGAAGTCACCCTTTACTTCTGTGTGAGTGGTTATGCCAACAACGCCATGACTTCAAACGTTAACGCTGATACCCAATACATCTTTAACTCGGCACTATTATCTCTAACACTACCAAGTTGGGGGGCTAACTGTTGGGGTCGGTTTTCACCCGCTCAACGTCAACATTCAAAGATCAGACGATTGAAGAAGTAGCCCTCCGGACTCTCGACGAAGAAGGGGAATTGCACCTAAGTCTTCCCGCGAAGCAAAGCATGTGGCAGCCGAATAAATCTATGCGAAGCAGGAACGGACCGGAACCAGGCGGGCGACTGCGTGCTCGGCACCATGGAGATCCGACTGCATGCTCGGCGCCATGGAGATCTGACTGCGTGCTCGGCACCATGGAGATCCGACCATGGGCTCGGCACCACGGAGATCCGACCACGGGCTCGGCTCTACGGAGGTCCGACCACGGGCTCGGCTCCAAGGAGGTCCGACCACAGGTTCGGCTCCACAGAGGTCCGACCACGGGCTCGGCCCTTCGGCCCAATGACGCGAAAGTGACCCGATTATACAAAGACAGTGCAAAGCCCAGTCCAGACACGAAGCCCACTCTGATGCAACCGACCTTAGCAGGGATGGAATCCGCAAAGACTTAGGAATGTTTAGCCGCCTTAGAGATAGTATATATAGTTGTTGTAAAAGCCTTTGAGAAGGCATTGACAATCTTATTTACAACTTTGTACTCAAACACATTCAAAGCAATAAAAAACTACTTTCTCATCTCTTGTTGTCCTAGCTTACCCTAGAAGTCTCTGCTTCCTCTCGAACCCTAACAAATCTAATTGTGCTAGCTTAGGCTCCCACAATAATAAGGTAAATAACATCCCTAAAACAGAAAATGACCACTTTACCCTTAATTTGTTTTAAGGATTTAGATACAACTTTAATTTACCATAATTTTGTTTTTTTAAATTCTTAAAAAAAAAAAAGACTCTCCCAGCCGTACCTTTCATTCTCCCCGTTCTTCTCCTCCTCCTCCTCCTCTTTTCTTCTCCTCTTTCTTTATTTAATGTTGCGATTCATTTTTTTAATATTTATTCTATATCATTATTTTGTCTCATAGATCGAAATCTGAAGATTAAGATGAATTACCGCTAAAATCGATACAGTTAAGATGTTGCGTTGTCTATTAAATCAAAAGTACGTGTATCATTGTGTATTTTAAACTCTTCCACCTGTATAGTTGTTATGTCCTATATAAACAATATAGTGAACTATAG
This sequence comes from Draba incana, assembly GCA_963576765.1. Classification (NCBI taxonomy): domain Eukaryota; kingdom Viridiplantae; phylum Streptophyta; class Magnoliopsida; order Brassicales; family Brassicaceae; genus Draba; species Draba incana. The sequence continues at coordinate 18,281,756 of OY755202.1, read as the reverse complement.
GTACATAATCCCCTATATAGTTCACTATCATTGAGTATTTTAAACTTGTTGTATCTTCTATATAGTTCACTATAATTATGTATTGTACATAATCAATATAGTGAACTATATGTATATAATCCCTTATGAAATATAGTTAACTATAGTTGTTATGTTCTGAATATAGTTCACTATATTGTTTATATAAGTAAATAACATTTTTCTAAAGTCAACTATTTTATGAAATCGGTAAATAGACAACTATACTCTGAAAATAGTTAACTATATATAGTTGATAATAGTCAACTATACTCCCAAAATAGTTAGCTATAGTTGCTACATTTTGAATATAGTTCACTATATTTGTTTATATAAGTAAATAACATTTTTATATAGTCAACTATTTTATGAATTCAGTAAATAGTCAACTGTGCTATGAAAATAGTTTAATGTGTTTTTTTATAGTTACAAAATATATAATCTGAGATAGTCAACTATATCTTGAGTTTAATAGGATATGTAGTTTCAAAAATACAATAGTCAACTATATTAAAAATTAAATAGTTAACTATGTATATATATAAATAGTTAACTTTTACTACAATTTATTTATTTTTAATCTTCTTCTCTACATTCTTCTCTAACCTTTTTTTTTTTTGCAGAGCATACTAATTTTTGTTTGTTAAGAGATACAAATTTTTGAGAGATGGAAGAATTGAATATTTTTAGGGAATTTTTGTTTATAGTTTACCTTAATTACATTGTAAGGGCATTTTAATCATATTTTTAATTTTCTGTGCTAGTTACCTAATTATAATTTTTGACATGTTATTTACCTAATTCTTTTCCTTAAAAGTAATATTAACCTCATTAACCTTATGGATTTGATTGGTTGCTCCGCTTGGAAGAGAAGTTTGTTTCAACCGCTCGTTTGCTACCAATCGAACGTCCGATTGAAACGAGTAGTTGAAACGAGCGATTATAACTGACGATTTGAAACGAGATTATTTGGCAAAAACGAGCGGTTAAAACGAAATTTTCAAACGACCGAATTTATGGGCGATTGACATCGTTTAAAGACGATTCACGTATATATAGATATTTATTTGTTTTATTGGGTGTTTATTATTATTATTTTTTTATAATTTTGTAATTACGAACAAACGAACATTGTTTTATCACAATTAGAAAGATCAACGGTTATTTTTAGACAATTACAATTTTTAAAATAAATATGTAATATATTTTTTAATTAAAAATTCAGGTTATTTATTTCAAAGTATTTGTGAATCATTAAAAAAATATATGTATATATATATAATTTTACATCATATAACCAATATTTTATTACATAATTTCATTTAATTATACTATTCAACCGCTATAGTGCTACCAATCAAACTTATATTTCAACCGCTCTTGTTACTGAACCGCTTTCTCTAACCTCTGTTTATAACCGCCTCTTTCAAACGAACTTCGGTACAACCGCTCAAAACTTTTCAACCGCTCGGATGAAACGGAGTGACCAATTTGACCCTATATATATATATCCGTCAAACGTTAGACAAGAGACAAAATTCATAGGGGTACTTTGGTAAATATATTAGGGGAGCTGGCTTTCTTCTCGAGTCTCCCGCTCCGTTCAGGTGTGGGTACCTTCTTTCATTTTCTCGGCGTCTTCTCCGGAAACCCTAAAACTGTCGAAGACGAAGAAGAAGACTCTCCGTTGAAATCGAATCTCTATCAGCTCCTCTGCTGCTCAAGTTCTTCACTTTATCTACAGAAATTCCAGCTAGGTAACTTGCTTCTCCGTTATTCGGTTTCAAAGGTTTTGTTGATTTCTCGGATTTGTAATCTCAGTTCAATAGATGGGTTTGCTTTATCAAGAGAAAAGATACATTTTTTTTTGTGGAATTGATTCTTCTCTTTTGTTTTTGATTTTGGGATTTGTAGTAGCACACTGAAATGAAATTTGTGGGTTCCTCCTGTTGAATTGTTTTTAGTAAATTGTTGAATTAAACAATTTATTGTGAAGCTTTGTTAGAATCATATTAAAGGAAACTGTTGTTTTCCTCAGGGCTATTGTGAGAAAGAGTTGTGGGATTTATAATTTATCCTTATTATGGAGGAGGAAGTTGTGATGGCTGAGAATGGTAGTTTAGAGTTTCATGATGACGAATCATCGGTCCAGATTAACGGTGTTCTTAAAGAGAATGAGAATCCAGATGTTGATTTTCTTGAGGATTTAGATTCTTACTGGGAAGATATAAAAGATCGGTTGACTATCTCGCGAGTTGTGAGTGATTCGATTATTAGGGGAATGGTTACTGCGATTGAGTTGGAGGCTGCTGAGAAGATAGCAAACAAAGACCTTGAATTGTCAAGAATTAGGGAGACGTTGCTGCTGTATCACGTGGGTTCTGAAGAAAATGATTCCCGTTTGGTGCTTGATAAGGCGCGTTTGGAACCTCCAGGTGGGTTTTCTCAAGGATCTTTAGGTAGTCTTAAAACTGAGGCAAAGAAACAGTTGCAGATGCTCGTTCAAGAACTCACCGATTTTAGAAGCTATATTCACAATAGTGGAGCCGGCGCTACTCTAGATGATACATTCGGTTTAGGCAGCACTGTAGGTGGTACTAAGACTGTCGATAAGATGTTGGATTCCTTGAAGAGCACTTTAGAGACTGTGTTGAAGCGAAAGAATGAAGTGGAACTCCCCTCATCGTGGCAGGAGGAGCATGATTTTCAAAAAGAAGTTGAGTCTGTCGTGGTGACTAGTTTTCTTCGGAATCTCAAGGATGAGTATCAGCAGAGATTGATGGACCAAGAAGCTGAATTTGGTGGTAAGAAAAGTTTGTTACTAGGAAATGTCAAAGAGATTACTTGTCTGCGCCAGGAATTAGAGGTGCTTCGTAAATCGCTTCAAGATGAAAATGGGGATGTCGAGGCAGGGGACGAAGGTGACAGGAAAAGAGTGGAGCAACTGCACCGCAAGATGTCAGGAGGCCTTAATCCAGCTTCTTCAGTTAAGGATACAAATGGTAAGCATGAAGAGAATAATGAGGCTTTAAAACACTTATCACCCGAAGAGTTGATCAGTCACTTTAAGACAGAGATAAATAAAATGAAAAGAGACCATGATTATGAAATACAAGAGATGACAGAACAATGTTTTACCTTTAAGCGAAAGTACTTGAATTTAAAGGAAAGGGGTTCCTTTTCTTTTGTGGGGAAGGATAAGGAGCTAGAGGCGCTTAAGAAGAAGATCCCGTTTGTTATCTCGAAATTGGATAAGATTTTATTGGAAGATGAAAAGTTGATGTCTGAAGGACAGAACAATGGCAATATCAAGAGCCGACTGGATTCTCTCCTTCTGGAAAACCGACAATTGAAAAGTTCTCTTTCTGAAGCTGCTGAAAAAATGTCGCAGCATTCTCAGGCTGAGGCCGATTATAAAATCTTGATTCAAAAGCTCGAATCAGATGTTGATGATTCTCATGTTGAAGCTTCTATCTCTAAAGATGTTTATGGGTGTTTTGTGAAGGAGTTTGTGAGTCAGATTAAACAGGAGACAAATTTGGAGCATAGCAAAATGAGAGAAGCTCATGAGTTGATATTGAAAGATCTTGCGAGTAAAGAGTCCCGAGAAAGCAAGGATGATTTTGAAGACTCTTGTGTCCAGTCCTCTATAATGGAAGAATGTAGTGCGGTAATATACAAAGAAGCCTTGAAGGAAGCTGATAAGATAATTGCAGAGTTGAACATGCATGTAACAGAAAAAGAAGCTGCTCTCAGATCAGAGATGCTTGACAAGGAAAGACTGAAAGCGGAGATTCATTGGCGGGAATGTTTTGTCCAGGAGAAGGAGGATTTAGTCCAAACAGCTGAGAATAACTTGAATACAGAGAGAAAGAAACTTGAGGTAGTCTCTCAACAGATGAACGATTTACAATCCCAGATAGATCAGCTGGAAACAAAAATTCATAGTAAAGACGAAGAACTAAGAGGACTTTCTACACGCGAGGTAGAGAAAATAAAAGGTTATGAGATGAAGATATCCAATTTGAGAGAAGAGCTTGAACTAGCAAGAGTGAGTCTGCAGAAAATCAAAGATGAAAAAAGAAAAACCGATGAGAAGTTATCAGCGACAAAATCAGAAGAAGAAACACTTAAGAAGCATCTTCTGTCTTTGGACTTAGTTCCTCCTAAATTGATCAACGGTTTCAGCATTCTAGAGGATTTGGTAGCAGAAAAGACGGATAAAACGAATTCGAGGTACTCTTATTTCTGTTTGCTTTGTTACCTTTATTCCTTGGATAATAACGGTACAAGGATTTTCTTTGCTCTTAGGTTGAAAAACATGCAGAGTCAATTGAGTGATCTGTCACATGAGATCAATGAACTTAAGGTGAAAGAATCGACGCATAAACAACGGCTGGAGGAGAAGTGTTGTGACCTCCAAAAGGCCGAGGCTGAGGTAAGTCATGATTTCTCTGTTGAATGATTCTTTTATTCTCTATCAGCATATTACATTAAAATGCAGTAGTGTCTGAGAAATGTGTTCATACCCTTTAAGTAAAAGAAGAAATTGTTGTTGGATTAAGAAATGATGTTTATATGGTTGTTGTATCATAGGTTGATCTTCTTGGAGATGAGGTTGACACTCTCTTGGATCTTCTTGAGAAAATCTATATAGCTCTTGATCATTACTCTCCAATCCTAAAGCATTACCCTGGTGTAAGCTCAATACCTGTATACATACCTTCTCCACTGTTTTATATGATCAGAGTACAATATTTACTATACTGATGACTTTGCAGATCATTGAGATCTTGAAGCTTGTCCGGAGAGAACTAAGCGGAGAACCAAAGAAACCATCAGATTGATAAGTTGGACCGATCTCTTTCACACTAGTTTATTTATGTTCTTTGCTGTACAGATATGTCAAGCGTTAAATTAATGCTGTTGATGTTTAGTTTCTACGAGCCGTTTTGTTCAGTAGTTGTGGTTTTGGTAATGTAGTGATGTCATCTGAAAAAACTTGATGTTCAGTCCCTGGATTTTTCAGTCTTAGAATACAGTTGGAATATGTACCTGACGAAACATGGTATAATACAGCAAGAACTGGAAAGGATATTTCTCCTGATGGTTGAGTCCCACCTGCAAACCCAAGATTCGAGTCATTAACCGAAAAGATGAGTGTCAAACTACGGATTAAGAACTTGATTATCTGATTTCATGATTAGACCAAAGAATACATAAAAAAAACCATGGAGTTTGAAAATACTTGGGGCACTTGACTGGGGAAAGTGTTTATGTATATCAATCTCTAATCTTAAAACAGTGAATTATCTGTTAATAGAAATTCACTAATCCCGTTCTTGGTCTCATAGATGATTAACACAAGCGAACACCTGATTTTTGTTCCTCTTTCTGATTATCTCATGCATGAGTTAGCCTTGCTCGGTTCGGCTTAACCAAATGTTCGGCTCAGTTCAGTTTCAGGTAGGTAAACCTAGTCCTGTCTCAAAATATTACTGGATCCTGGGTGAAAATTTTTTTTGGATTTTTTTTCTATATAAATTTTTTTTTTTTTTTTTTTGCTTTTTTCCTATACAAATTTTTTTTTTTTTGATTTTTTGTCGCTTTTTATTTAAGAATTTTTAAAAATTAAAGTGGACCCAGGGTGTAGGCCCCTCTGGCCACTCCTTAGAGCTGGGCCTGGGTAAACCAAAACGCCTGCCCCAAAGTCTCCTTGACAAAAAAACATGGGTTGCAGATGCAGGCATGTTGGCATAATGAAGGCATGACTTGTGGAGCTGACGTGTCGAACTCCCATCACAGCACCGCTCCAACAAAGCTTGTAAAAGTGTGGTAATCAATGATTTAAGATTTCAACATTTCATGATCCTTTTTCTTCTCTCTTTGTCTGAGACACAGAACAGAGCAAAACTATCCAGCAATGAATGAAACCACCAAGGTTCCTTCTTCCGCCCTTTTTTGTTTTGTTTCAATACTTCATTCAATATAAAGGAACTACGTACCTTTTTCTTGTCATTCAAGCAAAACTTAAGTTATTATGCTAGTAATTTCTAGTTCTTGGTACCTACTGCAGAACTCAACTTACTTTCCAGAGGAAATACTTGTCCATGCAGTCAAAGTATATATATGAAATGATAATTTTGGAAAAACAAATCAGTTATTAATTTGCTGATAGTTCTCTTCCTTACACAATAAATATATTTTTTTATGATCTATATCATCTTTTAATTGATGGAAGTTTCCTACATGTATAGAACCAGGAAGAAAAAGAAGAAGATCACTTTGGCGTAGAAGTAGAAACACCTCATGATGATGATGATGAAGGATATTGTGGACGTAGGTTTGCTCATGGTTACCATCTAGTGAAAGGCAAAATGGGTCATGGCATGGAAGACTACATTGTTGCTAATACAAAAACAGTTCAAGGACAAAATCTTGGATTATACGCTATATTCGACGGTCACTCGGGCCGTGATGTTGCGGATTACTTGCAGAACCATCTCTTTGATAACATCTTGAGTCAGGTTTCAAAATAATCAATTAATTATTTATTACTTCTCCACTTTTTTATTATTTTGTTTTGCTAAAACTTCTCCACTTTTAAAAATTTTCAAAATATTGTTATAAGCTACATTCTCTGTTGTTGTTTTGTTTGAAGCCTGATTTTTGGAGAAACCCTAAGAAAGCAATCAAGAGAGCGTATAAATCTACGGACGAATACATTCTCCAAAACGTGGTTGGTCCACGAGGTGGTTCCACAGCTGTGACCGCTATAGTCGTTGACGGGAAGAAACTTGTCGTTTCCAACGTTGGAGATTCAAGAGCAATCTTATGTAGTAAAAGTGAGAATGTGAAACAAATTACAGTTGATCACGAACCGGACAAGGAGAAAGATATTGTCGAGAGCAAAGGCGGCTTCGTCTCTAAAAAACCAGGTCCAGGTCCATTTTCAACATTTTGATGAATACTATTTTATCAAAGAGGAGGAAGAAAAAAAACAAGCAATGTATCTTAAATTGTTATGACTAGGTAATGTTCCGAGAGTGGATGGACAACTAGCCATGACGCGTGCGTTTGGAGATGGGAGGCTTAAAGAGCATATTAGTGTGAGACCGGACATAAAGATTGTCGAGATCGACGATGACACAAAGTTCTTGATCGTGGCTAGTGACGGACTTTGGAAGGTTTATTATATCAATAAATGGACTAATTCTCTATTGATTGAATTTGAACACAAGGATTGGATTAGATCTTGGACAGGTTTGTGTGTTTTCAGGTGATCTCGAACGAAGAGGCTTGGGAACAAATCAAAGAGATGGAGAATGCAGATGAAGCTGCGAAAGCGATAATCCATGAAGCTTTAGCTAGAGGAAGTAAAGATGATATCTCTTGTGTTGCTGTCTCTTTCAATTAACACAAGAATTTTGTTGGTAAATGCAAAATCCTCACCTTCTATTTTACAGCAACACCCACACAAATTTGTCTTTTTCATTACGATTTACACCCAAAACAATACCATAAAACAAATCAAAGCCGGCGAAATACGAGAAAAAAATATTCTTTTGGTAAACAAACTCAGTCAAAGTTCTAAGCATTGAGCTCCTCGTCTTCGTCTTCCTCTTCCTCTTCGTACTCCTCGTCGTCGGCTGTAGCATCTTGGTACTGTTGATACTCAGCAACAAGATCGTTCATGTTGCTCTCTGCTTCGGTAAACTCCATCTCATCCATTCCTTCTCCTGTGTACCAATGCAAGAAAGCTTTTCTCCTGAACATGGCCGTGAATTGTTCACTTACCCGTCTAAACATCTCTTGGATCGAAGTCGAGTTACCAACAAAAGTAGATGACATTGAGAGACCCTTTGGAGGAATGTCACATACACTAGACTTGACATTGTTTGGTATCCACTCAACAAAGTATGAAGAGTTCTTGTTCTGGACATTCATCATTTGTTCGTCTACTTCTTTAGTGCTCATTTTGCCACGGAACATTGCTGACGCGGTTAAGTAACGTCCGTGTCTTGGGTCAGCAGCACACATCATGTTCTTCGCGTCCCACATTTGCTGAGTCAGTTCAGATACAGATAAAGAGCGGTATTGCTGCGAGCCACGGGATGTAAGAGGGGCGAAACCGACCATGAAGAAGTGGAGACGCGGGAACGGGATTAGGTTGACTGCAAGCTTCCGGAGATCGGAGTTAAGCTGACCAGGGAAACGAAGACAACATGTAACACCGCTCATCGTGGCAGAGATCAGGTGGTTTAGATCTCCAACTGCAAATGACAATCATTTTCGAGTTATTACTTCAGACTCTCTGTTCTTAGAATTTCCTAGAGTAACACAGAGGCTTTAAAAACGATTACTTTACGTAGAGATCATGATCAGTAACCTCATAATTAATCGAAAATGACTTACAAGTTGGAGTGGCTAGCTTGAGGGTACGGAAGCAGATATCGTAGAGAGCTTCATTGTCTAAAACCATGCATTCGTCAGCGTTCTCGACAAGCTGGTGAACGGAGAGAGTAGCATTGTACGGCTCCACGACAGTGTCAGAGACTTTCGGAGATGGGAAAACCGAAAACGTGAGCATCATACGATCTGGATACTCTTCCCTTATCTTGGAAATGAGAAGTGTTCCCATGCCAGACCCAGTACCTCCACCCAAAGAGTGACAAACTTGAAACCCTATTCAACAAAATCACAGCTAAATCTTCAAAACCATGGAACTCAGAATCTAATCATTTATATGCCACAGTATCAAAAGCAATAGATCTGTATGTTCTTCATCGCTACAATAAATACTTAACCTAATCACGAACATCAGATTCACTACTGTAGACAAAATTCAAAGATAAGGAATGCGAAATTAAGCTTACCCTGCAAGCAGTCGCAATTCTCAGCTTCTTTCCTAACAACGTCGAGAACGGAATCGATCAATTCGGCTCCCTCAGTGTAATGACCTTTGGCCCAGTTGTTACCGGCGCCGGATTGGCCGAAGACGAAGTTATCTGGCCGGAAAATCTGACCGAAAGGGCCAGATCTGATGGAATCCATGGTTCCAGGCTCCAGATCCATGAGAACGGCGCGTGGTACGTACCTTCCACCGCTTGCTTCGTTGTAATAGACATTGATTCGCTCAAGCTGTAGATCGGAGTCGCCGTCGTACTTTCCCGTCGGATCAATCCCGTGCTCGTTGCAGATCACTTCCCAGAACTTGGCTCCGATTTGGTTGCCGCATTGACCACCCTGTATGTGAAGGATTTCTCTCATTTTCCCGGGAAAATTTTCAAACGCAGACTGATTTGGCTCGTGAGAAAAAAACGGAAGAAATTCCTCTGCGTTGTTGTTTCTCGAGACGATGGAGAAGGGTACCGAATAAAATCAGGATGGTAGGTTTTTTTTTTTTTTGATCGACACATTATTCGCATTAAAACCGGATCTTAACCGGTTTATATACGAAAGGAAAAGCACATAATAAAGCAAAATATTTAGGGTTACAGAATAAAGTAAGAACCCATGCGTGTAAAAATGGCGATTATCAAGGCGACTTTTAGACGGTTAATTGCCCTGCAATTTTTAACTGCTACTCCGGCGGTTTCGGTAATCCTCACCGGCGACGTGCCCTGTAATTTTCAAGACCACGTTCCCGAAGCCATCCCCACTTTCCTGCCTTTAAGGAATCGTGATGCAAGTTATGGAGCAGTTACTAAGATTCGGTTTCAGTATAAGATTAGATATGCATTCACCGTTTTCCATCACCAATCTCACCATCAAATTCTCTCAATTCTTCAATTTCCCTTTCGCTTTTACCTTACTCTTAAACTCATGGCTGATAATATCCGTCGACAAATGCAAGAAATTGATTTGGGGGCAAATGATGAACCCATTCAACTCCCCTTGGATGTGGTTAATCAAGCGATAATGGAGAATCGTTTCGTCATCATGGGACGTCCTACGATTCCGCGTCATCAAAATCTGCGATCTATTGTAGCATCGCTACCAAGAAGTTGGGGCCAGGCCGGACTAGTTCATGGCCGTATTGTGGAGGGCCGCCGCTTTCAGTTCATTTTCCCGACAGAAGAATCCATGGAGGCAGTGTTAAGGCGTGGTCTATGGGCTTTTGCCGACCGAATGCTCATCCTTCAACGCTGGCAACCGTTGATGGATCTTGAAATTCTCAATTTCATTCCCTTTTGGATCCAAATCAGAGGCATTCCTTTGCAATATCTGAAGCAGGATGTGGTGGCTCATATTGGACGTTCCATGGCGATGTTGATGGATATCGATTATAATGCGGAGGCTGCAGCCCGTGTGGAATACGTCCGTGTCAGACTCAATTGGGATGTTAGAAACCCTCTGCATTTGCAGAGAAATTTCCAATTCTCACCTGGTGTTAATACGTTACTTCGGTTTCGTTATGAGCGTTTGAGAGGATTTTGCGAAATCTGTGGCATGTTAACACATGACTCGGGTAATTGCTTAATCCAAAATGGAGGTGACGATAAATATTGTTGGGGTCGGTTTTTACCCGCTCAACGTCAACATCCAAAGCCAAAGTAACTAAAGAAATGGCTCTCCGAATTTATAACAAACGTGGCGAGACAGCTCCTGGGTCTTCACGCGAAGCAAGTCTAGTGATCACGGAAGCTGTCTGGACAAGGCGAAGAGTCGTTCAAGACTTGACGAATGAAGGCGTGTTCGGCCTCACGGAGCCGACCGCGGCCTCGCCAGAGGCAAGCGACCACGGGCTCGCTCCACTCAAGCCTGCGACCGTGCGATCGGCGCCCAAGCCCGCGACCATAGGCTCGGTCGGGACTCGAGGTCGCGACCACACACTCGCTCATCGCCGACCATGGGCTCGCCGAGCCTGGGCGACCATGGCCTCGCCCAAAGGCCGATCACATCCTCTCCAGTCGCGTCTTAAGCCCAATAACGTAAGGAGAACCCAGTCCAGACACGAGGCCCACATAGCACAACCGACTCAAGCAATTCCGTGAAGACCTAGGAGATTTAGTCAGTTTAGGAAGCTATTTATATGTCATTGTAAAAACCTTAAGGGGGATCCGAATCTTTTTCACATACACAAGCTTTGTACTCAACTCTTTCATAGCAATAACAACAGCTTTTTCTCAATCCCTTGTGATCCCTAGTTAACATAGAAATCTCCAAATTCTCCTCACGAACTCTTACAAATTTAGTTGTGTTGGTTTCGACCCCCACAATTTGGCGCCGACTAAGGGGACCAGAGAGTTTCTAACACACAAAAGCTAGGGTTTCACAACACCATCACCATGTCAGAAAGCAACAGCAGAAGCAGCGAAGGATCTTCGTTTCATAGGAACTGGAACGATGAAGGCACCGTGAATATGATCATGGGAGGATCGCAGTATTGTGATGATAACGTAACTGCAATCGAGGCTTACCAGAAGCGCGCCGAAGTCTGCGCTAACATCATCACATCCCCGAAGACGAAGCGTGCCGATAATCCTATCGCTTTCGACGAAGAAGATGCTGAAGGTATTGACCATCCGCATAGCGACCCCTTGGTGATCAATCTCACAGTCTTCAATTTCAATGTTGCTCGAGTCCTCATCGACACCGAAAGCTCGGTGGATGTTATCTTCAGAGATACACTCGAGAAGATGGAGATCGACCTGTCACTCGTCACAGGGCAACTGAGGCCTATAACAGGCTTCTCTGGCGAGACAACCATGACGATGGGAGTGATTTGTCTTCCAGTGTAGGCTGGAGGCGTCAAGCAGATGGTGAACTTCACAGTGTCTGATCATCCCGCCATCTATAATTTGGTCATGGGAACACCGTGGCTCAGTCAGATGCGAGCTATTCCGTCAATATACCACCTGTGCCTGAAATTCCCGACCAGAGATGGTGTGAAGACTATTTTTGGCAGCCAAAGAGATTCACGCATGAGTTTCTTAGCAGAGCACAAGCTGCGCAATCATAAGAAGAAGAATGACCCGACCCCACGGGAGCAGCAGAAGAAGGCAAAAACCGATTCTAGTCGGGCAAGAGACCTGGCTAACCTCCTACAGATTACTGACGGTCGCGCAGAAGAGGAGCGGCCTACCTGCAAGCCCGTGCTCTCTTTGTGCATTGACGAACAACACCCGGAGAGATGTGTCGAGATTGGAGCAGCTCTCGACGAAGCACTAAAAGCAAAGCTAGTGGCTTTTCTCCAGAAGAACATCAACACCTTTTCCTGGGCCACCGAAGATATGCCTGGGATAGACATCAATGTTTCCAGCCATGAACTCAATGTTGATCCCACATTCAAACCAGTGAAGCAAAAAAGAAGGAAATTGGGTCCCGAACGTGTAAAGGTTGTGAATGACGAAGTCGAGAGGCTGCTACGAGTTGGGTTAATAACCGAAGTCAAGTATCCCGACTGGCTCGCCAACCCAGTCGTGGTCAAGAAGAAGAATGGGAAGTGGCGCGTCTGCGTTGACTTCACTGACCTTAACAAAGCCTGTCCGAAAGATAGCTTCCCCTTACCTCACATTGACCGCCTGGTGGAAGCAACAGCAGGTAACAAGCTCCTTAGCTTCATGGATGCTTTCTCGGGCTACAACCAGATTCTAATGCATCCCGAAGATCGTGAGAAAACAGCTTTCATCACAGACCGAGGCATCTACTGTTACAAGGTGATGCCCTTTGGCCTGAAAAATGCCGGAGCAACATATCAAAGGCTGGTGAACAAGTTGTTCCAGGACCAGTTGGGAAAAACTATGGAGGTTTACATTGACGATATGCTCGTCAAGTCACTTGAGGAAGAAGACCACATCGCCCACCTGGAGGAATGCTTCAACCAACTGAACCTTCACAACATGAAGCTAAACCCAGCAAAGTGCAGATTTGCCGTGACTTCTGGCGAATTCCTTGGGTACCTGGTCACTCCCCGGGGCATCGAGGCTAACCCAAAATAGATCGATGCATTGATCCAGATGGCTTCACCCAGGAATAAACATGAAGTGCAGAGATTAACTGGGAGAGTGGCAGTACTCAATCGGTTTATTTCACGCTCCACTGACAAATGCCTACCCTTCTACAACACCTTGCGAGGAAACAAGCAATTTGAATGGTCGGAAAAGTGTGAAGATGCCTTCAAGCAACTTAAGCAATATATGGCAACGCCACCGATTCTTGCTAAGCCAGTAACTGGAGAACCACTTTTCCTCTACATTGCTGTCTCAGAAACATCTGTTAGCGCTGTCCTTGTACGGGAGGAAAGAGGCGAGCAGAGACCTATCTTTTACGTGAGCAAAACGCTCACAGACGCTGAGACAAGATACCCTCAATTGGAAAAGCTGGCATTGTCCGTCCTCATGGCATCTAGAAAGCTAAGGCCTTACTTTCAATCTCATTCTATTATTGTCCTTAGTACCGTCCCACTACGTTCAAGTTTACATAGCCCAAGCCAATCTGGCAGGTTAGCCAAGTGGGCTGTGTAGGGGTCGGATCCCCCCTCGAAAAATCGATAAGCCTAAACGACGTCGTATTCGCCGAAACGGCCCAATAGTCAAATCTAGAAGATAGCGGCCCGTTAACGGCCCATTACTGTTCATCCGAACCGACCTACTTTCTCTATAAATAAACATGTACCCCCTCACTTGTGAGGGATCCGAAATTTCTTATAAAAACACTGTTTACAGCTCTGATCTTGAAAAAGAAGAACAAACTAAGAAACCTAATTCGTAATCTAATTCTAAATCTGTCTAAGTGTTTGAAACCCTAAAGAAGCTCAATTTCGAAGAATCTTCACAATTTCTATTGTGTGTAAATTCCAGCACGCACAATTTGGCGCTAGAAGGAGGGGACAGATGCACTCGCAACACTAGCTTCATACACGAAACAAACGCTTAGACAAACCCGCTACTCGCAACATGTCAATAACGAACACGCAGTCTCCAGCGACCGAAGATTCAGGTCCAAGCGAGCCCATTGTGGCTGGGCTAATCAACCAGTCCGCATTGGGGGCGGAAGCAGGCAGACCTGTCCCGACAGAGAACCAGGCAACCGCCAATACAAACTCGGCCGACCCGTCCACACCAGGAGATTTCGGTCAACTCAAAGCAATGCTCGAACAGTTGCTCGAGCAGTCGCAAAACCAGGAAACGATCAACAGCAACCTGACTGCTGAAATCAGGGCCTTGTCGACAACTCGTCAGTCTCGAGGGCTACCTCAAGGTAACGCGCTTCGCGTCACCCCGCTCGCCCTTAACTTCTCCCAGGCGGCATCGCCTTCGGCTCGTGGCACTCGCGAAGATCATACGCCAACACCTCTCAGAGACGGAACCGTCCTCGTCGCAGGTCCTCCCGGCAGCATAGCTGCAATCGCAGACAATTCAGAAGGACGTGAATTTGGAGCAGCTCGGCCCAGTCGACCGACTAGTCGTATCCAGAGTCGGGACGAGGGCGAAATCGCAGAAAATACGCGATAGGTGGAACAAGCCGAAGCCCCAACCGCTCGTAGAACTGTCACTTCGCAGCGAATGGAAATGGACGAGCTCAAAACCGTCTTGCAGCAGACCACTCGCGATCTCAAGGATATGAGATCACAGGTCCATCGCGCAACCAGCAAGGCGCCCGAGCTCGACCGAGTTCTTGAAGAAGCTCGCACTACTCCCTTTACCAAACGGATAACAAAGGCGCGTTTATCCAACCCAAGGAAGCTCAAGATTCCTATCTACGAGGGAAAGGGCGACCCCACGGAGCATATCAGAGCATTCTCAATCGCGATGGGGCGAGCGAATTTCCGGCTCGACGAAATCGATGTTGGCTGCTGCCTCATCTTCCTGGAGCATCTCCAAGGGGCAGCCCTCTATTGGTTTACAGGAATGAAAAGGAACTCTATCGACAGCTTCGCCCAGCTCTCCAAAGCTTTCATAAAGCAGTACTCCGTCCTAATCAAAACGCAGGTCGTCGGAGGCGGACCTTTATACTATAACGCAAGCGGCCGGCAAACCCTTGGGAGTCTTCATCGAACGCTTCAAAGCGATGCTTATTCAAGTAAAAGGGATTGACGACCAATCCGCCCTAAGTGCCCTGCGAAAAGCTCTGTGGCATAACTCGGATTTACAGAAGGAGATGACAATCAATGAGCCCTCTTCCATTCAGGACGCGCTCCATCGCGCGAATGGCTTCGCAAGGAGCGAAGAGGAAACGCGGGTTTTGAACCAGAAGTATGGAAAGATCAAAAGTCCTAAACCGCAAGAAGCCCCGCCTACGAAAAAGAAGAGGCAAAATGACTTCGTGCGACACAAAGGAGGTTTTAGAGGTGCTCATAACTACCAGGTGGATTCGCCCGGCTACGGCCGAGGAAGAGGGCGAGTCCACGGAAACAGCGTTCCTGTCCGCGGAAGCGGCACTCCAGGTCGCAGTAGTGGCAACACTTGGACAAGGAACCTGCAGTATGACGAATCCGCATATTGCGACTTGCATAAGATGGACGGACATTCGTCATACTGGGAACCCCGATAGCTGGCGAACCGCTCTATCCTTCCCAGTGAGCGCCGAGCTTGCCGGCATTGGTCTCGGCAGTATTCTGAAATACTGCGCGAAGGACGAGGTCTCCTTTGTAAAAACGCCGAACTCGCACTTTGGAGTTGTAATATTTGGATGCCGCAATTTGATATTCGGTCATCTTTATAAGTGCTTGGTTGCGCCTTTCGTTGATAAGGTCGAGTTCGTCGAGCATAAGGAGATGACTGAGACCTTCCTGCTCTGGAAGCAATCGTCGGCGAACTCCTGGAAAATAGACTTCAGGATGAATCACACATTCTGTTCCGTAGACGAGGACGAAAGGCGTCTCGCCCGTAGCGCGTCGCGGCATTGTTTGATAGGACCATAAAACGCCTTCGAGTTCGTCTGCCCAACGGCCCTTCTTAGCGTCGAGTCGAGTCTTTAGTCCGTGAATAAGTGTTTTGTTTGACGACTCCGCCTGGCCGTTACCTTGCGGGCAACGAGGCGTTGGCTTGCTGACTCTGATTTTCCATTTATCGCAGAAAAGTTCGAATCGTTTTGATATGAATTGCGAACCGTTATCTGTCACTATCTCATAGGGTACGCCGTGCCGACAGATGATATTCTTCCAGACGAAGTTTTCGACCTGCTTATCCTTGATCGATCCGAATGCTTCCGCCTCAATCCACTTGGAAAAATAATCCGTTAGGACTAAGAGGTATCGTTTCTACCGAGACGGATGAAGCGGTCCGACTATATCCATTCCCCATCGCATAAACGGGTAGGGCAAGGTGACCGAGCTTAAGAACTCCGTCGGTTGATGGATGAACGGACCATGTCGTTGACACTTCTCGCACTTTGCTGTGAACAGCTCGCAGTCTTTTATCATGGTTGGCCAAAAATAACCGTGCCTTTTGATTCGGATGGCGAGTGAGCGACCTCCCGAGTGGTTACCGCAGGATCCGCCGTGAACCTCGTGCATTATCTCGCGAGCCTCCTGCCCCTCGACACAAGCGAGTAGTGGCCCGGACAATTGCCATTTGAAAATATTTCCATCAAGTAAAACGTAACGAGACGACTGTGACTTTAACTTGCGAGCCGCCCATTTGTCGGTTGGCATCTCGCCGTCTGCGAGATAAACGCGAATGTTGGCCATCCACTTGGTGTCGCATCCATAGACTGTGGTCTCGTCGTCAATGGGAATGTCGATGACTTCATGCTCAGGTGGAGGCTCCTCGCTACATGGGTAAGCATCTTCTCGGGATTCCTCAAGTTGTTCGGGGAGAAGGCCACGGTCAAAAGCTGTGTTATTCGGGTCGAGCTTGTTATCTGTTGCCATCATATCCGTCATTTCGTCTGTGCCGACTGTGTCGGACTGATTGGGATCCATCGGATCCGGTTCGACGTTATCTTTGGTGTGGTCGAGGTCTATCGGGTCTGCAGCGGAGCGAGCAGGCGAGCCATTGCTTAGACCTGCTTTTTGCTTCGCTGCCTGAGATCTTGTTAGGACGTTGACTGCTTTTACGATTGCGATACTCGGTTCTTCAATGAATTCGACCTTGACAATTCTTTGAAGATCTTTATCTGGCTTCGCGGTCGAGACGAGTGATGCGAGGGCATCCGCTTGGGAGTTTTCCGACCTTGGAATTCTTGTCAAGGTGAACAGATCGAATTCAGCTGTTAAAGTTTTGACGAGAGCGAGGTATGCTTCCATGCGCTTATCCTTTGTCGCGTATTCGCCGTTGAACTGATTCACGACGAGCTGAGAGTCGAAAAAAGCTTCTATCCTTGTTATTTTCAACGGTTTTGCCAATCGAAGACCTGCGAGTAGGGCCTCGTATTATGCCTCGTTGTTCGATGCTTTGAATACAAGGCGGAACGATTGCTCTAGAGATTTTCCATCTGACGATAGTCGAATGCCTACTCCCGATCCGTGTTTAGATGACGAGCCGTCGACGTGCAGTTGTCAGATTTGGGATGCAGGACTGTCTGCGAGTGTGTCTTCGATTTCGGACGAGGCTGCCGACTCCGGTAGTTTGATTAAAAAGTCGGCCAATACTTGTGCCTTTATCGTCCTCCTACTGCGATACTCGATATCAAACTCGCTTAGTTCAATCGCCCATTTGGCGAGTCGCCCGAACTAAGTCGGACTGTGGAGAACAGCTCGCAGTGGAAAAGTACTTAGAACCACGATCGAATGTGATTGAAAATACGGTCGAAGCTTTCGAGCCGACGTAATAACTGCGAGTGCAAGTTTCTCCGTCAAATGATATCTTGTTTCTGCATCGGTTAGCGACTTACTAATATAGAAAACGGGCTTTTACTCGGTGCCGTCTTCACGAATCAGAACCCCACTAACTGCCGAGGTCGAGACCGCGATGTATAGATAGAGCGGTTCGCCAGCTATCGGCTTTGTCAGAACAGGTGGAGTCGCGAGATACTGCTTCAACTTCTGGAAGGCTTCTTCACATTTTTCAGTCCACTCGAAAGCTTGTCGAGCTGCCCCCTTCTTATCCTTGAGCGTTTCATAAAAAGGTAAGCACTTATCAGTAGAGCGCGAGATGAATCGGTTCAAGGCCGCGACTCTGCCGTTTAGTCGTTGGACCTCTCTTTTCGTTTTAGGCGAAGGCATCTGGACGAGTGCGTCGATTTGCTTTGGATTTGCCTCGATCCCGCGACGAGTAACCATGTAGCCGAGGAACTCGCCAGACGTTACACCGAAGCGACACTTAGCCGGATTTAGCTTCATGTTATACTTGTTTAATAGCGCAAAGCACTCTGCGAGGTGGCCGATGTGGTCCTTTTCCTCGAGTGATTTGACGAGCATGTCGTCAATGTAAACCTCCATCGTTTTGCCGAGTAAGCCCGCGAACATTTTATTCACCAATCGTTGATAAGTAGCCCCATCGTTCTTAAGTCCAAAGGGCATGACTTTGTAGAAATAGATTCCGCGGTCTGTGATGAAAGATGTTTTGTCGCGATCGCCGGGGTGCATGAAGATCTGATTATAGCCGGAGAAGGCGTCCATAAATGACAACAACTTGTTCCCAGATGTCGCCTCGACGAGGCGGTCGATATGGGGAAAAGGGAAACTGTCTTTTGGGCATGCCTTATTCAAATCCGTGAAGTCTACACAGTCTCGCCACTTGCCACTTTTCTTCTTCACGACGACTGGGTTCGCAAGCCATTCCGGATATCTGACCTCAGAAATCGAGCCGGCCTGCAAGAGTTTGTCTACTTCGTCATTTACCGATTGAGCCCTATCAGGACCTAGTCGCCTTCGCTTTTGCTTTATAGGTTTGTAGGTCGAGTCCACGTTTAACTCGTGACTGATGATGCCGATATCGATCCCGGGCATGTCTTCTGCGGACCATGCGAATGTACCGACATTTTTCTTGAGAAATTCGACGAGGTCGAGCCTCACGGCTTTATCGAGTGTCGCGCCGATCTCGACACATTTTTCTGGCGACTCGTCGCTTATGCAGACCGACAAGACGGGTTCGCATGCTGGACCCGCCCTTTCCTCATCTACGGATTCCGCGATATGTAGTTGTTATAACAGGTCTGAGATTTCTTTAACGGGCTCCCTGTCTGTCTTAATCTTTTTTCGCGGCTCGCTCGGAATCGGCACTGTTGAGTGACTTCGTAGTTTATGCGCGGCCATGAAGCAAGATCGCGAAGCTGCCTGACTCCCTCTAATCGTTCTGACCCCGCTTTTTGTAGGAAACTTAAGGCAGAGATGGTATGTCGAGGCGACTGCACGCATCGAATTGAGCCAAGGGGTTCCCATTATCACGTTGTAAATTCGATGCGTGCAGTCGCCTCGACATACCATCTCTGCCTTAAGTTTCCTACAAAAAGCGGGGTCAGAACGATTAGAGGGAGT